>JAZKJV010005443.1:0-600000 GCA_037367405.1 Ottelia alismoides
TATAATGTAATATAATGTATATACCTTAATTTTATACATGAAATGAAATAAAAATCACTAAAAAATAATTTGAAAAATAATAAACATTTTCATGTTGAGAATTTTTTAAAATAAAATTGTATTCTATTTTTAAATTATTTTACAAATAATTCTGACCTAGCGAATTTCTTATTGGTCCAGGAAGATTGTTGACTCCGGTCAACTCCCCTCCCGGACCATTCTTCGATCGGATCCGAGTTGGCCTCATCTTCTCAAAATTTTCTCACTCGGATCTGACCGTCTCCTGTCCTGATTCCACTGCCCGCTTCTTCCCCATGGATCAGCAACCCTCGTGGATCCCTTGGGAGTCACGGATCATTCTTGGATCAAGCACCCACACCCGATCTTATCAACCAACTGGGAAGACCTTTAAATACTTCATTTCATTGCCCAGAGTCGTAGCTCACGCCGCACACTCTCCCTCTACCCTAGACTCCTTCCCCTCGGTGACAGCATTCGAAGGGACCCTTTAGTGGTCGAAGAGAGCTGATGCCGTCGACGCTCAAGCTTCATGGCCGGAGATCTGCCGCGACGACCTTCCCCTCCTTCCGCGGCGAGGTTGATGCGAAGACCAAGTTTGACTTCACCCCCCGGAGCTAAGGATTCAGATAGGACCTTCATGTAACCTTGGCTTCGATCCTAGTTCCATTTATCTCGAATCTTTCCTCCATGGCTCCGCCAGTCCATCAGTCACCTCTATCCACTTCGATCGACTGCCACGTTCACCATCACCCTTCCCCCCAGCCTGATCATCCTAGGCATTGCTTGGATAGCCAAGATTAGGCCTAATGTTCCTTCTACCACTTCGTCAGAAACTCTACACCCATTCACCGTCATTCCACGTAACTTTAGGCCAAATAACCTCGACCGGAGTATCCATCTGAGTTGAAGCTGTCTTCTGCAGGTCACAGCGAGCGCGGATACCCCCCCAGGTCGCATCCACCCCACTTCGCTGGAGCTCGCCCAGGTCACTGACCCCTTCTTGGAGATCCGACAATCAACGAGTCAATCAGGTCCGTTCACCTGATGTAGAGGATCATTGCGAGTCCACCACCGTCATCCCATCGTTCATCGGAGTGCTGGATTACCGCCGGTGCTCTGGTGAACCTCGCCTAGGCGGAGTTCGTCTGGCATCCTTCTCTGATCATTACTGTCGCCCAGATCTTATCAAAGTCGTCAAGATCCTGTGCCTCTCAGTCCATTACATATGACATCTAACAGCCCCCGTACGCCCACATTCATACCCTCAGGACCACCGTTAAATCTGCCAGCTGTCAGCGCCAGGGCCGCATGTCGTCTTTTGATCGAATCGATTCCATGATTATTAGTTCATAACCCCATCCCATTCCGGCGGAACAGATCATATTGTTCCACTTTAGGTAAGTAGAGAAGTCAAACACAAGATAGGTGTTGAGCTTTCTAATAGGTCAAAAAGGGTAAGATGATAACCAGCTTTTGTAGCTGCTTTATCTGCCTTAAGTCGTGTGAACCTTACCAGACCAGTTGATCCCACTCTCTCTGCCTCGCAACTCTCACTCTCCTGACTTCGCCTAGAAAAAGAGGCTACGAAATGATTGAGAATGTAGACGGGGTCGAAATGCACCGAAGCAACGTGGATGTGAGTGCGAGTGAGATGGAGGGGCTGCGTGCGAAGGGAGTGGAGCCCCTATAGTCTTCATTGCCGACGAGCGGTGGTGAAGGTGGCGGAGGGTGACAAGGTTCTGGAGAAGAGGAGGACACTATAGAGAATATGCGCGAAGATGGTAATGGTGGTGCGAAGCTAAGAAGATAGCTAATGGAATGGGAAGTAGTGTGGAGAGTCCTAATTAATTACGAGAAAAAAAGATGAAAAATACAGAGAAGATCGAAGGGTACATACATGGGCAATGGCGGAAGGGAGAGACTAAGATTGAGCTCTTGAGCAGAGCTCCGGTAATCGCTGGACCCCATCGGCGACTTGGAGCAACTTGGCAGTGGTTGAGCACCGCATGCCTGGCCGTCATCATCCAGGGGTCAACACTGGGGGTGAACACTATCATTGCTCCTCGATCTGTCCTCCCCTTGTCACGGGGAGGAGGAGAGGGGCTGGGTAGCACCTCAACGTAAAGGAGGATGATCGTGAAAGGGTGGAGGAGAGGGGTTATGTAAAGGGAGAAGATTGCAGTTCTAGTGACAGTATGAGTCGGTGGCGTGGAGATTATGGAGCGATGGAGAGGACATCGTGGAGTGAAGGATGACCCGCGAGGATGTTGGGGTATGGGGGTACGCCGTGGGGTGGTTAGTAAAAGAGAAGATTGACGGAGATGGTGGAGAAAATGGGAAGGGTGAGGTAGTTGTGCGAGAGGGAAATCGTGGGAAAGAGGACAACACGAGGTAGAAGATGAGTTCTCTACCATTGGATCTCGCGATCCAACGGCTGAGAATTATGCGCTAAGGGGCGACTGAGATTAGATCTAGGGCTACGCGATCGAAGGGTCATATGGAGCGCCACGTGGCATAATAAGTGAATGACAGAGACCACTGACTTGAATGAGAGAAAGGTGCTAATCAAAAGGCCGAGAGCATGAAGTGTTTGAGTGGTTGAGATGGAGAAGATCGGGTGGAGGAGATGTTGCCATGTGGAGAGAGGAGGGTGAGGCGCTGATGGAAGGCTGTGATGAGGTCTGTGCTTTGATCAGATGGCGGAGATCACAGTGGGAATGGACGGCGGTGATCATGAGAGAAGAAAAAGCATCGGACGACAGAGAAAATAGGTCGCGTGGCGTTCAGTGGAATGAGCCGCGTGGCGCAACCAGAAGGCGCATCGTGGCCCAATAAAGTTATTCGAATATAGAAAGTGAATTATGAGGAAGTAGATGGCCGAATTTGAAAAAACTCAAAACATGAAAGTTGTAGATATTCATGAAATCTACAAGTTTCATGTTGACCAAAAAAGGATACAAGGTCAAACAAAGCAAGAAAATATTTTTGAGGGCTTTTTTAAGGTAAAAACACCCCGAATTTATATTTTGTCATTTTTTGTGTTTTTTTAATTTATTCAATGACTCCAATATTTACAGAGAATTGTCTGATCTCTAACTAGAGACATGAAACATGGTTTCATCAACTCCCTATACTTAAACTATGCCAGTCCCTGAGCATCAAAGAAAATGAATGAACTAGATTAACCCCCTTGTGCATACCATTCAGAGAGAGACACTTGTCCCCCCACGCATGACGCACGTGCGGCTGGGTAATTTACTCCACTTCCCCTGCAGTTATTTCCCTTTATTATTTAGTCTATGAAATATAAAGGACACAGTAGGGTAATTTGCACTTTTGATCCTCTAGTTTCTTGTATTTACATTTTAGTCCTTCCTGAATGATTGCACGTGCATCGTCACGTGTATTTACGGGATATTTGCATGTATGGTCGTGGATTTAGTGGATGTTATGCTTTGATGTTTTGGTTTTAATATTTGCATCCATACCCTAATGTGTGGTGATATTGGACATGTGTTGAAATGTGTGTGAAAATTGCAGTAGGACAATTATAGTTTCTATGCTTATTATTATTTACCCCTTGGACTTGTTTTTCTTGCAAATTAGTCCCTGTCTGTTGTGCCTTTTGGGTTTGATTTAATAAATAGGAAACTTTTCCAAAATTTATGAAATTTTGACACATGGCTCCTGCCATGTGTTGGAATTTCTATAAATTTTGGGTTCATTTTGTTTCCATTTAGTATTTTAAAAATTCAAAACGTCAAAATATCTACTGTTTGTTTTTAAAAATCAACTAAAATATTAAAAACCCTCTAAAAATCTAAAAAATACTGATTGTTTGTTTTGAGTCGCTTTTTCTTTAGTCCAAATTTTGGTGTATTTACATTTATAAAACCCATAAAAAGTGAAAACATTAAAAACCTTCTAAAAAGCATTAGAAATTCATAAAAAAATAAAAAATGTGTTTTCTTCTTCTATAGTTAGCTTTTAGTTTATAGTTTACCATAAAATTGTTGTTGGGATTTTACAGGCATTTTAAGTAATTTTTAACTTGTCTTTATATCTCAATTGTACACGGTTTAGTATTTTTGGCCTTGTTTCATTTTTAGAAAATTAAGTAAAAATCAGAAAAAATCAAGAAAATTAATAAAAACATCTGAATATTCCCAAAACCCAAAAATATGTTTATTCTCATTTCTGAGCATTTTTGATGTGTTAAATAATTGCTGGTTTGTGAGTGTTTTTATACATTTTCCTTGTATTAAAAATTCCGAAAAATTTCAAAAACCTAAAAGCCACCAAAAATATTTGCTTCTTGGATTTCTGACTACTTCGTAGCTCATCGCATTTCGTGCTCCTTGAGTTCGACCTTGGTAGTTATACCAGGTAAAATAAATAGCTAGACCGCTATTTTTACTTGATTGTTTGATTTTATATCGTTGGTGGTCTTCCTTTTTCTTGATTGACATTGCCTCGTGGTTCAGGTCGCAATGACCTTATTTACACCTTAACCCTAGTAGCTCAGGCTGTGTCATCAGAATGGCGCTGTTGTCGGGGAGCACGGCTCAGTAGTCGGTTTTTCCCTTTCTTTTTCGGCTTTTATTTTTTACTTTCATTTTTCTTCTGCATTTATTTACATTCCATTCCATCTTATTTTATAATAATTGTGGATTGAGACATTTTATGTTTCTGACTTTCTTGCGAGGGCCCGATAATCGAGGGTGGCTTCTTCGGAGAGCCGAGGCACCCGCGGGACTTGGAGGCGGCTCGTTTCTGCATCGAGCCGTAATAGAGAGTAGGAGAGCTGGAGCAGGAGTGTGGGGAGCTATAGTGTAGTTTAGCTAGTTTAGATTTGATTTTCTGCAGTACTATTATTGTAATAACACAGGACATAGACTCCCAGACTTCGTAAATGTTTCGGGGTCTATTTCATCGAGCATCGGTGTGCTCGGGGGACCTCACCGTGGTTTTTCTCTGATTTTGATTTTCTATCGCATTTACTGCTTATCTGATTTTAGAAGGATTTAGCCCTTAGACTTAGGAGTTTTTGTGACTGTGATGTAATTAATTAAGGCCAAACCCTGATTATCTACATGTTCATATAGATCGGTAATTGGACTTAATTAATTAATTCACAAATAAAAAGTCGGTTTAATTAGGCTCGAGTCCACGTGTGGTGATGAACCACTTACAACGCGTGCAGGATCCGTTGTGGCGAACACCGAGTTGTTCCCAAGATCGGACTCAGGACTTAATTTGATTAGCTGACTATTGTGCTTATCGTGTATAACATGCTTCGTCTAAGGCCGATTTCTTCTTGCGTCATATAGATAGTTTACTTTCAGTCTTTATTTTATGCACGGATCACCCTGCATGTAGAGAGCTGGAGTCAGGTACGCATTTCTTACTCTGCATGCATCATCGTGTTTGATCGCATATCGGTTTTTTCACCTTCTCCCCCAGTTTTTGGACTTAAAATAACCAGGAGAATCAAAAAATTCATTAGGCGTTTGTTTGATTTGAAAAATACCCCAAAAAACTATAAAATTGGGACTGCTAAACACACTTGAACCTAAAAGACGCTTCACGAAAAACATTTTCTTGGGAGAGTAATCCCCTCATTGTATGGTTTGGATAAGGGAGAGAGTGACCTGCACACTAGGTTATGGCCATATCCGATTTCTTGAAAGACTACAGGCCTTTTATACGGGACAGTTTGTTCAGAGTATTGGATTCCTATCAGCTCGTTTATTGGCTCTGAAAGACTGTTTTATCACCTAATAAAATTGACGAGATAATCGACCGAGCCTTTATGGTCTTCAGCTCCATGTCGAGTGATGAATCTGTGATTCATCACTCTAAAAGTTGAAAATAGAGCTTTGTTCTCGAGTAAATAGAAGCATATTTCCCCTTATCCTGCATAAATAGCATTCGTGCATGCAAGCATAATATATGCATTTTAGCATTCATATTTGCATAAAATAAGAAGCCAATTTCACTTGTAAATATTCACTTGTATATTAGATAAAATACCTTATTGTATATATTTGATACTAACTCCGAATCTAATAAAACCAACTCTATTGTGTATATATGACTAATACTAATTAAAGAAAAATATCAAAAGAATACTAACTTGTAAAATTACCCAATAAAACCCCAAACCCAGTTGAAGACCTTAGATCTTAGGATGCACATATCGCTCTGAAACAGCCTCCGAATTAGGTCTACTCACTTTTAAAGTAATATACATTCAGAGACCTTCAAAACAAGACCAATTTCATTAAAGTCGGAGCTTGTATGCAAAACTTGGGTTTTGGGCCTCTTTTGTATATTGTACATATTGACCATTTTGCCCTTCATTTTCATCCTTTTATTTTCTTAATTATTAAAAATCCAAAAAAATAGATTAAGTTGTAAATATTCCTTTGATATTTTTTTTAACTTTATTTTGATTTTTCTCTCTCTTAAAAATGATAAAAAAATACAAAAGATAAAATGCAGTATTTTATATCTATAAGGAACCACCCAAAATACATTTTTGTACAGATGACTTCTTTTGATTTTTGGCCCTTCACAAAAAATGTAGATCTCTTCGAGACGAGCAACTTTCATTGCGACCACTTTTTGATTTAACTTCGTTTATTATTTCATTCTGATTTTTCATTACATTTAGTTGTGGATTTTTTTCAGGGAGCGACACGTGGCCGCTCCTGGAGGTGCCACGTGTCGCCTCCTCATTCACCCACTTATGCCATCCCCTCCTTAATCTTGGGCCCTTGGATGAAAGGGTATTTAATCAATGGCCCAAGACTCTTCTCTTCTCTTCTCTCTCTTTCTCTCTCTCCAAACTCTTTCTTCAACCTCCTGTTACTTGCGGAAGAAGCGCCAACCCACCTTCTTCACCTTCCCTCTTGATCTCCCTCTTCCGCCGACTACTTGCACCACGTAACCACTCCGCCAACCCCTCGTTCCGTTGCTCCCGCGCACTTCACCCACTCACGCATCTCCCCCATGAGCTCCACCTTCTCCATTAGCCACTCCTCCTCACGTTGTCTTTAAAAGGCCGACTACCTCCAACGGCTTCCCCATCCGCCTTCTTAAGCGCAAAAACCCGAGCTTCGTCCTCTACTCGGTGACAGCGAGTGAGAGCCCTCATCGTCGAGAAACAACAGGTACTTCCCAGGCGAGATCCGGTGATCTCATCACGGTTGTGGCCACCTAACCGGAGCTACTAAGCTCAGCCACACCGTGACTTTGAGCGAGAATCAGGAAGCCTCAAGCTTCCCTTCCCAGGCATTCGAATCTGCCCTCTAGGTAATTCCTCTTCATTCTTTCCTTCCTCTACTCCTTCATTTTCTTCCTCCTCTCCCATGTTCCCTTCTTCTCATCTTCTTCCTCTCCTACAACCATTCTTTCTCTCTCTCCTCGGTTCACCATCCTCCATCCATCAAATCTAAAAAACAATTGCACTTTTACGGATAAATAAGATGCTACTAATACTATGGTGATTTTTATTGGATTTTTTTGACAAACTTTTGTCAATCAATTAATAGAAAATTTAAGCCCACAAAACAAATGCATGCAAAACAGGAGGTATTGTGAAATCCCCTGTTTTTCCCTTTTTGTCCCACACATTCTCTCTCTCCTTCTCTCTTCTTCCTCCTCCGCTCGTACTCCTCCTTTCCAACGCCAACAGCCGCTCGGCCAGCCCTCCATTGCCATGGCCGCATCCCCTCGCTTCTAAGCTGCCCGACCACCGCAGCATCCTCCACTACTAACACGATCAGCCCCCTGGCTGTGCGTGACCCGCGCGCCATCCTTTGTCGTTCCAGCCTCCAACGCCCCTTGTCGTCTCCGCGCGTGCAGTCTCAGCCCCAACAGCCCACGACCGTGTGCCCCTACGCCGTCTTTACCACCTTTGACGACCCTTGGCCGTGTGTCGGCCAAACTTTCGCCAACAAGCCAACCACAGCCACGACAAGTGCTCGCTCCAGTTGCTAGCACCAACAACCCCCTGCTTGCTCCCCTGCCTCCTGCAAGGTCCGCCCGTGCCTGCCGAACCTGGGCGTGTGTCACCCAAGCGCGCTCTGCCCCAGCCGCCTCGCACAGCCTCCGTGGGAGAGTGTCCGACCTCAGCCTACCGCCTCGGCACAACCAGCAATCATCGCTCTGCCCGTACGTGGCTATCGACCCAACTCGCCTCAGCGCGAATCCAGCAGCTGGTCAACCATCAGCATCCCCTCGCCGATCCTGCTTCTAGCATTGGCCGTCTTCGCGCTGCCTTATGCCTCCCTCATCCTCAATCCACTTCACGTGCAAGGAACGTGAGGGGAGGGTCAATTGCACAAAGACCCTACACTTTCCAGTAGGTTACAACCACGTCCTTGCCAGTTTAGGCACGTGCTATGCACGTGTCTAAGGTGAACAAATTGCGAGGACCCCCCTTGAAGCTCTTTCCAATCACGTCACCCCCCTGGAGATCACGTGCTGGGCACGTGCATCCGTTGAAATTATACATATACCCTCATGCATATAGGTAATCTCATTTTAGTCCAGTCAGCATATTTCCTTATTCAATTTTAAATCTGTATTGCATTCATATCCCTGTCTTTGCATGCATCTTTAGGCATTCATTTTAACTTATTTTTCAAGTTTGAAAATTGCATTATGTAGCTTAATTTGTCTTCTTTCATATGTGACATTCGCATATTTTTGTGAAAGCAATTGACTTTATTATTAATTAATTTGTGGAATTTTGACATATTTTGCCATTTATGCCTTTTAATTTGTAGTAATCTAATTTGCATGCATCCCGAGACTTGAATAAATCATTTAGTGATTTATAGGATAATTAAGTTTACAATTTTTATAAAAATCATCTCATTCGCATGCACCCCGAGGCCTGAATAAATCATTTAGTGATTTTCTTAATTTATTCCTAATAGGTCCATTTATTTAGGTTTATTAATTTTCCTGGATTCTTCACATTTTGATCTATCTAGGATAATTTTGATATCTGAAAATAGTATGATTTCGTGTTAATTAAAATTAATTTATTCAAAATCATTTTGCATTCATTTTAAATTCACAGTAAATTCCTAGAGTGTCAGAAAATTCTTAAAAAAATTAGTGTAGCTTAATTTCATCATATTTCATCATCTGGCCAAGTTTCAGAATTTTTGGAATTAATTTGATCATCTTTCTGATTTAACTTACAATTTGGCATGATTTTGCATGTGTCTTGCATAAAATATGTTAAAAAAACCAAAAAAATATCTTTTGAAAATCTGAGCTTGGAAATTTGCTAAAAATCTACCTAAGGAGACAGCTGCTTCCCTGAGTTCGACCTTGGGCTTGCCCAAGTTAAATAAATTTGGCACTCGTGATAAACTCGACATTAATTAAAAGAGGTTTTTCATCTGCTCTTATTATCCGACTGCAACGAACAACCCAAAGATTAATTTGACCATTAATTTGATCGAATTAGTAAGGGTAGTAAACAACATTCCAAAATGGCACCGTTGCCGGGGAGGCACGGCTTAGGTTAATTTGCAGCCAATTTTTCTATCCCCGGGTAGTCTGACCCCCGATTTTCTTGTGAATATTTTTCTGTCCTTTAAATTATATATTTTTGTGTCATCCTTTATCTGACCTCAATTTTTTTTGTGCGTGGAACACGAGGAGTCGAAGACGCTTCGAGGAACTTGTACCTTTGGACTTTTTGAGGGATTTGTGAGGAATTGTAATTTTCCTTCTTCATTTTTTTTGCATTATTTCTAGTGGTTCCCGTTCGGGTTCTCGTGAGTGTAAACATAGTGAAACTGTGTCCACGTATGCTGTGTGGTTTGAATTTTTAGAATAGGCTTGCACTAGCGGCTCCTCGAGCCACTCTAGGATTTGCTTGTACTCGTAATTTTTAGGACCGCACAACCACTTAAAAGACGCACTTAGACCGCAGATCTAGTCAAATCAACCTGTGCTTCACTCGCTAATAGAACTGTCTGTCTAGGAGCTGCTCTCTCTTAGTTTTTCGTGCATCGGCTTTTCTCGATTTCTCTCTCTTGGTTTTCCAACTTAAGTTAAAGGAAATTGGGATTGGATGATAGGTGTGCTGTGTGGATTGGACTAAACCAGTGAAAACTTAACTTAAAACTGGGACTGCTAACATTATTGACCAAAAGAATTCAATAAAATTGGAAATTCTGCTTGCGAGAGATTAACCCTGACCTTGTTTTCAGGCTGAGTGAGGGTACTTGAGTGTGTGTGAACACCTGAAGGCAGAGCCGAAATCCCCACCTTCCATATCACGTACCAACTGATCTTAGCAAATATCACGAGTTGAATATTTTCAGGTTCAGCGACTAGTACCTAGTAGCCTCCGCCTGTTTACAGGTAGTCAGGGGTGAACCAGCAGTACGCCGCGACAAGCTGCTAGTAACCTTTCGGGGTGAAGTTCCATCCTTGTCAGCCTCCGCCTACTTGCAGGTAGATAGGGGCATGTTCTTTGAATCCATCAACTTGGAATAGGAGCAAAGAAAGGAAGGGCGCAGGTATCTTAGGCGATAGGTTAAACAGGGAAGACGCATCCGCCTTTGAGCCGACTTCCCTCTAGGCCACATAAGCTTTGCTATTTGCTTGAAAATCACACTTAAAATCAACAAGAATTAATTGGACTCGGTTTCGGGTCCTTCACCGTGTTGAGTGTGAAAACATAGGGTTTGGATTGTACTGCTTGCTTCAGGAAGGAATAAAATCCTATCTTTACTTAGAACTCCCGATTCTTCTCGCTAATTCAAGATAACTGACTGGGGGAATATCGACACATTATTCGCCGATCTCTCTTTGAGTCCCCCACGAAACTCATCTTCACCGGACCAAGCGCAACTTGGACCACCCAGAGCTCATGACCCTCTTGAGTTTTGGATCCCTCACACCCAGGGTGGTTACTCTCAAACCAAACCTTTCCTCTCCTCTGAGCTTACCGAGGAAGACCATTGCCTCGGTAAGAATCCCTTCCTTGATTTATCCTCTAACCCAGATCATTCCCCATGACTAGAGGACAAGATGCCACCAAAGTGACCCCCAGATGAGAAAGAATACCGAGATGACCCACTCCAGCAAATCCTTGACCGTCTCGCCACTGCCGAACAAGAGAATGCTGATCTTACAGCAAGGATGCGACAGATCATCACAGCAGGAGGAATCAACCGACCAATGGTTGATGATTATAACCCAACAGAGAACGAGATGCATAGTTGGTTGGCACCAGCGGTTCCCCCCGAAGCATTCGAGCTCAAGCCCCACTTTCTTAGCCTGCTTACGAAGTTTAATGGAAATACAAACGAAGAGCCATATGCCTTCCTCACAGACTTCGAGCTGGTTTGCAACAACCTTAGTCATCCTAGGGTTGGGCAGGATTACATTCGACTGAAGGCCACCCCATTTGCCTTAGGAGATAAGTAGCATATTGGTTGAAAAATCTTGGGGTGATATGTACAATGTGGATGTAGTTCAAGGACTTTTTTCTGAAGAAGTTCTACCCCCTCAATCGGTCTAATCAAATGAGAACGAAGATTGCTAGTTTCTCCCAGGGACTCAGTGAACAATTCCATGAGGCCTATGATAGGTTTAATGTCCTAATTCAGAAATGTCCCTGCCATGGCATTTCTATGGCGATCTTAGTCCAGAACTTGTTCTGTGGTTTGACCTCGGAGATGAAGGTGTTAGTAAGTGCCACCTGTGGAGGAAGCTATATGAATAAGAATGAGAATGTTGTATGGAAGATACTAGACCAGATGGTAGAAACATGTAGGTCGCAGGTGATTGCACGAGAATCCGAGAGACTAAGGTAATCAGGTGTATCTAAGATGGTCATTGCGACCTCGGTCACTCAGACGTGCCAATCAAGAAAAATCAGACCACTAAAATAGATAAAATCAATCAAAACACGAAAGCGGTCTCGCTATTGGATTAACCTGGTATAGCGACCAGGGTCGAACTCAAGGAGCACGGGTTGGCCACTCGGCCTACGAAGTAGTCAAAAGAGATAAAATAAAATAAAAGAAATGTTTTTGGATGTTTTTTTAATTATTTAAGGTTTTTTTGGAATTTTAATGAATTAAGAAAATAAGAAAAGTAAAGAAATACACACTTCAACAATTTATTAAAAGCAATAAAAATCAATCAAAAATTCAAACAAAAAATTTTTATGTGTTTTATGATTTTTAGTGTTTTTGGTGAATTTTTAAGAATTTTCTGATCTTTATTTAATTTTCTAAAAATCAAATAGTGGCAGAAATCAAAGGTATTGTCCAGCCGAGCTAAAAGGGCCTAGATAAAATATCTAAAGGCCCCAAATTAGCTGGGAGATAATTTTGCGGTAAAGAAAATAAATCAAGGAAAATTTAGGCACCTATTTTATTATTTTGGGTTTTTTGTTTAATTATTAGAATTTTTATAATTTTTTAGGTGTTGTTCATTTTTTAGTGGTTTTTAGTAATGAAAGATAGCCAAAATTGGCTATAAAATCAAACACAACAAAATAGACAGTAGACAATGTTTTTGTAATTTTTGGACACTATTTAATATTTTTTTTGTGATTTTTAAAGTTAGACAGTAGCAAAAATAGATGTTTTTGATTTTCTAAAAATATCAAACAGCGACGAAAATGTCTCCAAAATTTATAGAAACTTTTACATCATGGCAGGAGCCATGTGTCCAATTTTCATTAAATTTGGAGGTGATTTGCTATTTTATTCAAAAATAGAGAGGGGGCACTGTGCACAGGGACCAAAGTGCAAATACCCAAGAGTCCGGGGGTCTGGTGCAATTAACCCAGCAAAACACGTGCGATGCGTGTGTCTGGGGCACTCAGGGACCCAAATGTAAGAAAATTAAGTTCCGAGGGCTTATTGGTAACAGGTACCAAAAGTCCATGGGCTTATCTGCAAAATACCCAAAAATAAACGCACATGCTCAAATAAACCACGCACAGGGGTATAAATGCAAATAAGTGAAAGCTTTCATTCAACTAATAACAACCAGAACTACAAGGGCATGAAATGTAAAATACCCAGAAAATCACGTGTCGAAG
Source organism: Ottelia alismoides (assembly GCA_037367405.1). Taxonomy (NCBI): domain Eukaryota; kingdom Viridiplantae; phylum Streptophyta; class Magnoliopsida; order Alismatales; family Hydrocharitaceae; genus Ottelia; species Ottelia alismoides. The sequence goes on from JAZKJV010005443.1 coordinate 13,118, forward strand.
CACGTGTCACATCACATACAGGGGCATATTATCAAATAAAAGAAAGTACCAAGGTCTCTATGCAAATAACCCTAAAACTAAACAACTAAACTCAATATTTACAGGACTAAAGCGAAATAAAATAAGAAAGGGGGGCTAAGGGTAAATTACCCTTTATTATGCGGAGCGGCTGGATGGACGCCACGTGTGGATCTGACGGTCTGGATCAGCTGCGGCTCCAACGCTAGTGTCCTTTGGCGAATCCGATGGCTGGAGTTCCTCCACGTGGGTGATCGGACGGTGCAGGGCGCAGGCGGCTAACCCTGGCGCATCGGATGGATGGAATCGATCCTCCTGATGATCGGGCGGTGACTGCTGCTCCTCAGATGGACGGTTCAGATGAAATCTGGAGCCGGAGGACGAATCGAACGGCGACAGAGGATGCTGGATGAACAGGTCACCGGCGAGACTCGCCGGCCTCGGGCGTGCACTAGACTCCTCCTGGAAGCACTCTGAAGGTCGGAGAAGAAAGGTGGAGTGCTCCCGCGTCTACCGGTAGGCTCCGATGATCCAACCGAGCTCCGAGGAGCTCGGGCTAGGTCGGCGGAGCTGAGCTTCCTGGCTGGATGACGAAGGGCCTCAGATGGCCTTCATTTGACCTGCAAAGCGAACCAGAAGACTCGCGGGTCGACGGCAAACTGCTTCGACCCGGTTAGGCGAGGTGACGATGGCTCGTGAGTCGAAATGGCGAGCTCCGGCGAAGGGGGTGGATGGAGGAGCTCGACTCCCCAGCTCCTGTGTGAGCTGGGTTGGATGGAGGGGTGAAGAAGGTGCGTCGCAGGGAGGCGGATGCGATGGACGATTCCGATGATCGAACGGAGTGAGGGGATGGTCGGAATCAGCTAGAGACGGTGGCGATACGAATTGGGCGTAAATGGAAATCGAAGAAAGATAAGGACCTACAAGGTTACCTGGGTGGTCGAAGAGACTGTGGAGGAGCAGGGGAAGCTCCTGGTTGTCGCCTCGAGGAGCGTCTCCCTCCGAGGCTCAAGCTCCAGCTGATGGCGGAGCGACGGCGGCGAAGCTCGCCGGATCGATGGTCTCGCCCTCCTTCCTCGCTGCGACACCACGGGGGACGAGCTGTCACTCTCGCCGATGTGATGGAGGTCACTGGGAGTGGAACGAAGGAGCCAAAGATGATGAAATAGGGTGGCGGAGCTCGACTTTATATGTGGGGGTGATCCGGAAAGAATCGCGCGGGTAGGGAAATCAGGAGCGCGGATCTCGATGTGGTGGCTCCGGCGAGGGTCTCGGGTGTATCGCGAAGAAGTTGGACCCGGGGTTTGCTGAAATGGGTGTCGGATCAAGTGGGTAGAAAAGGGAGAAATCGGGTCCGACACCCAGATCCGAGACGGGGTGGTCATGGGGGGGAGTTGACCGGCGCGGTCAACACTCCCAGGACCCAATAGGAATAGGCCACGTGGCTTAATCTTGGAGGTGAAAATTAAGGTAGCAAATGGCCGAATTTGCAAAAAGTTAAAACATGAAATATTTTTATTTTATTTTTTTTTCTATTTTTTAGTGATTTTTAATAATTTTTTTCGAAATAAAAATAAGGTATGTACACTATATGTACTATATAGGTATATGTACACTATTAGGGTTTTTAATTTTTGATTTTTAATTATTATTTTTATGCAATTTTATTCATGTTTTATATTTTATTTATTTTCATTATAAAATAAGGAATAAAAAGATATTTTTATTTTATTTTTATTATTTATATACATAGGTAAAATAAATACATATATACACTTATATACATGGTATATTTACGATATGTTTTTTTGTATTTTTAATTTTATTATTTTTATTTTGTTTTGTTTTAATTGTTTTTATTTAATTATATAACATGGAATATTTACAAAAATTTTGGAAATTAATTTTATTTATTTATAAGGTTAAATAAATATATAAGAGTGGTTTATGTAATTGATGAAAGTGGTGTTTTTGTTCTTTTTGATCTTTACCCTTTTTCTTTTGTTTTTATACCTATGAATATATACAAGTATTTACAAGCATATTTTTGGGCTATTTTTGTGAGGAAAAATATTTTTATTTATTTACATAAATATTTACACATGAGCCCCTATCTCCCTCTACTTTGGCTTTTATGCGGTCAGGCCCATGCTGAGCCCTCCCTTGGGTTAGGTTGCTCAATATTTATTCTAAATATTTCCCTCTTTTTCTTTTTTAATCTTTATTCTTTTATTTTTGCACAAAAACATGCTAATTATAGGTTTTTACACAATGCATGCTTTTGGTAATTATTTGTATTTACATGAATATACATGCATTTGCAAAGGTTTTTGTAGCTAAAATATAAGAATAAAGAGTGATGAATGGGTATTTCATCACCCCCCTATACTTAACTTTTGCTAGTCCCTTAGCAAATACTTATTTGAAAAAGAAGTGAAAAAGAAAGAAAGAAAAAGAAAAAGAGGGGAATGTACATGGATCAAGGTTGAATATTAAACATTCCTTCATTAAATTGAATTATGGAGCTCGATCAGATCTTTGGATTATTAATGTGTCGGAACCTTATTTAGACTTAAGCTTAAAACTCAACAGCCTCTAAGTTCCACCAATCTATGGACAAGACTCCTCAATAAACCAGATCAGAACAAGTCTACATACACAACTCTAATGACTATGAATCTTTCCATGCAGTGTAAGTGATATGTAGCTCCCCACCTCAGAAGTAACAAAGAAACAACCTCCCTCAACCTGGTAACTCTAATGCCTCAGTCTAGCAACTCTTTCCTCGAGAAGCGGGGTATTCCCTTCTAAGTTCAAGTGCAACTGGCTCAAGAAGAGGGGGAAGAACTATAGACTTTTGGAAGCTCAGCCAGTGTAGCCAAGTCTCCCGCTGCAAGCTTCATGAGATGTAACATGGATACCATAAGCTTTTGCTTTATTTGACTATATACTTCCGGTGGGGGTTATTAAATTTTCAATTCGACCCACCACTTTTTTGGAGTTCTTTTTGCATTTTGCATTTTTTTTCAAGTGCTTCTATACAACATATCTACATGGTGCAGCATATATACAAGAAATTTTCCTCTTGAGCCAGTAGACTATCCCTCTTTTGAAGCTTTATTGCAACCCACGGCTTCTGTCTTTAGCCTTCATCACCACTAGACCAAGTTGAGACGCACTTCCTTCACTAGAAGAAGAAGAGAGGTTCCGCCTAGAAGTACTACCCTCATATGCTACCCCAAGCCAAAGGAAACTGCCTCCTCACCACCTCATCCGTGGAGAGCCATGTGTAAAGTGCTGGTGCAAATCAAGCCATTGTCTCTAAGAGTCATGCGTGTGTTGTTAAGTGCTCTACTTAGGCTCATCAAGATGACATATGCTCATAGCCTAGTGGACTCAAAGAATTAAGTCCTTATGGACCTGAAAAGCCTTAACCCTAAGCCCTATAAGGTTCCTCTTAGAGTTAGGTGGATTAAGATCTTATTCGAGCTCCATTTCTCAGTTTAATTCCAGGCTTAGTTTAAATGTCAACTCTCATCCAGGAAAAACTATATACATATGTACACAAGATGCTTATTTACACAAATTTTACAATCATGCAAAATTTTTGAAAAATGTTTTGAAATCATGGATGAATGATGCATGAGGTGCAAGTTTTGCAAGAAGATATTTACACATATTTACACAAGATATTTGCAAACTTTTGATTTTCAAAACATTTTGGAAAAATTTTGTACTATATACATAATTTTGATACAAAAATATTTACACAAGCTTTACACAAAAGATTTTTGAAATCATTTTTACAAAAATAATTTGTACACTAGCTATGTATGTGCAAATAAAAGAAGTTTATGTACATGAAAATTTTTTAATTTTTGTGATTTTTAGCCATTTTATTTATTAACACACTCACACAAAGTACGAGTTATGGCTAAAGTATATATGAAATATATACACACCCTCCTATACTTAGCTTGAACGATGTCCTCAGAGTGATCAAGAGCGATGAAGAAGACATAACTCGTGCTTAGTAAAAGGGAAGTGAAAAGGAATGGCTAAGTACAGAAACGAATAAATGAATAGAATGGGAGGAACTCGGTGGTTTCCCCCTATACTTAGGATTAACTAATCCTAAGTATAGCAAGCTATACATGAAGGGAAATCCGAGTGAAGAAGATACAGAGTCTGCCCCCCCTATACTTAGGGTAAAATATCCCTAAGTATAGGCAGCAAAACAGGAGCAGAAAGAATGAAAGAAATACCCGCAGGTCCTACATCCCCCCTATACTTAGGGTAAAGTACACCCTAAGTATAGCATAATCATAAGATGAGAAAAGGGATGTGGGACTAAAGAATAGAATGATATGGACAACTGGATCTATACAAGTCGGAAGAACAGTGATAATCAGGCGTGAGATGCAAAAGATGTGAGTCAAGAGACCACATCTCACGCAAAATGAATAGGGGCAACATCAACGACCCGCGGCTCATGATCTAGAAATGGCTTGAGCCGCTGGCCGTTCACTCGAAAGGTACTCTCAGAAGACAACTCGGATATATCAATGCTACCATTGTCGTGTACCTTTCTGACCAAGTAGGGTCCCTTCCATTTGCTCTGCAGCTTCCCTGGAAACAAACGAAGCCTCGCATCAAACAGCCATACTTTCTGTCCAATCTCAAAATGCTTGTGGCTGATATGAGAATCATGCCACTCCTTCACTCTCTCCATATATTGTAGGCTGTTTGAGAAAGCTCTATCTCTAAGCTCCTCCAGGGCAGCTAACTCTGCCCTTCTCTGGTCTCATACACCATCTGGATCCATAAGAATATCTGTAACTGCCCAAAGTGACTTGTGCCTCAGCTCAACAGGTAAATGGCACGGCTTGCCATATACGAGGCGAAAGGGAGATGTGCCCAATGGTGTCTTGAAAGAAGTCCTATATGCCACAAAACCGAGTCCAAAAGCTGTGACCAATCCTTTCGGTCAGGGCGGACGACTTTCTGCAAAATAGTCTTGATCTCCCTGTTCGAGACCTCGGCTAGACCATTCGTCTGTGGATGGTAAGGTATAGCAACACGATGGTCTATACTGAACTCGCTAGCAAGGGCCTTCACCTGGTCGTTGATGAAATGAGACCCCCCATCAGAAATCAGAACTCGTGGAACCCCGAACCGCATGATGATGTGCTTCCTCAAAAATCTGCAAACTGTCCACGCATCAGCGGCTCGGGCGGGGATGGCCTCAACCCAACGACTAACATAATCAACGGCCAACAGAATGTACTCAAATCCCTGACTCTTAGGGAATGGACCCATGAAATCGATTCCCCATGCGTCAAAAACCTCACAGAAATGATTGGGCTGCATCGGCATCATATCACGCTGTCCACAAGTGCCCATCCTCTGACAGTCAGTACACCTCTTCACGAACTCATCAGAGTCCTTGAAGAGGGTAGGCCACCACAAGCCGGATTGGAGCACTTTCTGTGCCGTTCTCCTCCCAGAATGATGTCCTCATGCCTCAAGCTTGTGGCAGTAAGTGAGGACGCTATGGTGTTCCTCTTGAGGAATACACCGACGCCAGACGCTATCCCCTCCTTCGTGGTAAAGGATGGGATCCTCCCAATGGTAGGACTTGGCCTTCGCAAGGAAGGTCTCAAGCCTCTGCCTGGGCCAATCTTGTGGAACTTTCCCAACAACGAGAAAGTTCACAATATCAGCATACCACGGGAGTGAGGCGATAGCAAGGATTGCCTCATCTGGGAAGGTATCTCGATTGGGATCAATCTGCTCAGACTCCTCAGGCTGCTCTAAACGGGAGAGGTGATCCGCCACCACATTCTTGACTCCAGGCTTATCCTTAATCTCAATGTCGAACTCCTGGAGTAGAAGGATCCATCTAGTAAGTCTGGCCATGGCATCCTACTTTGCCATGAGGTACCTGATGGCGGTGTGATCTGTGTACAAAGTCACTCTAGATCCAATGATATAAGATCGAAACTTATCTAGGGCGAACACTACGGCTAGCATCTCCTTCTCTGTAACCGTGTAATTCCGCTGGGCGGAATCCAATGTGCGGCTAGCGTAGTGGATAGCAAATGGAACTCCATCCCTCCTCTGTCCCAGCACTGCCCCCACGGCAAAATCGGAGGCGTCCGTCATGATCTCGAATGGGAGAGACCAATCAGGCGGCTGGAGAACAGGAGCCTCAATCACACACTGCTGGAGAGTCGCAAAGGACAAGAGACACTTGTCATCGACAAGGAACTCGGTGTCTTTCGTCAAGAGGTCAGTCAACGGCCGGGCAATCCTGCTGAAATCCTGAATAAATCTCCTATAAAATCCAACATGCCCCAGTAATGACCGTAGCTGCTTCAAATTGGACGGTGGTGCGAGTTTTCTAATGACATCAACCTTGGCCGGATCAACCTCCATGCCCCTGTTGGAGATGATGTGGCCAAGCACCGTCCCTTGAGTCACCATGAAGTGACTCCTCTCCCAAGATAGAACCAAATGGTACTCAATACATCGCTGGAGTACTCGGTCCAGGCAGTCAAGACAGGAGTCGAATCCGTCGCCGTAGACCGAGAAATCGTCCATGAAGACCTCCAAACACTCCCCTACCATGTCCGAAAAGATCGACAGCATGCACCTCTGAAAAGTCGCAGGGGCATTGCATAGCCCAAATGGCATGCGTCGAAAGGCATATGTACCAAAGGGACAGGTAAAGGTGGTCTTCTCCTGATCCTCAGGAGCGATGGCCACCTGGTTGTAGCCCGAATACCCATCCAGGAAGCAATAATGGCTCTTCCCTGCCAGTCTCTCAATAATCTGGTCAATAAAAGGCAAGGGAAATGGTCCTTCTTGGTGGCCTGGTTGAGTCTCCTGTAGTCAACACAGACCCTCCAGGAGGTGGGTACTCGTGTAGCAATCTCCTCTCCCGACTCACTGATCACAGTCGTAATGCCCGTCTTCTTGGGCACCACATGCAAGGGGCTGACCCACTTGGGGTCGGAAATGGGATAAATGAAATCTGCACTCCACCATTTTGATATTTCCTTCATCACGACCTCTCTCAGGTTGGGGTTCAATCGCCTCTGGAACTCACGCGACGGCTTCGCCCCCTCCTCGAGATAGATACGGTGGGATCACACTGATGGACTAATCCCATGGAGATCTTCTACGCTCCATCCGATTGCCTTGCGGTTCTTTTCAAGAACCCCCATCAAACGGGATTTCTGCTCTCAAGTCAGATCGGCAGAGATGATGACTGAGTACATCTCAGGCTCGCCCGCAGGGAACCGATATTTCAGCGAAGTAGGGAGCGGCTTCAGCTCTGGACAGCTGGGCGCTGGCAAATCTGGCCTCGAAAGAAGGTGCGTGAATGCTGCTATGCTAAATCTGCCAAATCTGCCTGGGAGAAAGAATACGAGCTCTCGCAAACTGGATCTGGAGGAGGCTGCTCAACTGTGCTGTCTCTGATCTGCTCTGCCTCAACCTCCTCCTCATCTGTAGGCTCAGGTGGACTCAGGTCTGGCATCTGATCATCACAATCTACCCAATCAGACTCTGAATCCGAGGGATCTGCATCGAACAAGGTGGCCTCAGTACCACCGTCACACAAGGTGGCCTCAGTACCACCATCACTAGAAATTGTGTCGCGGTCGAGAACCGGCTCTGCTGCCTCTGATGTATCCTGGACCAGGGATGTGCTCTACAAGCTCTCCTCTGCTGTCATCTCTGAATCAGTGGTGTCTGGAAATGAGAGGATGGCTGTGCGGGAAGGGTTTGCCCATGCTGCCTCATCATCTGTGACCACAAAATCACAGTCCTGGTGGATGTTTGGCCCTCGTCTGTCAGCTGCTCTGAATCTGTGCTGGCCTCTGAGCGTGCTCTCTCTCTCTCTGGCTCTGTAGTCCTCGACCGTCTCTATTTGTATTACTCGCCTCGACGCGAAAGTATACCTTCCCGCTGTCATGATCAGTCACCGCCTTGGCTATGGCCAAGACCGGATGACCAAGGATGATGGGGGTATCGGCCACTGAATTCAGGATCTCCATGTACAACACTACGAAGTCCACGGGAATTTCAGGCCCTGAATCGTGACGATAACGTCTCGCAACAACCCCTTCGACCTCTTGACAGATCGATCAGCAAACTGAAGACTGTCCTGCTCTGTCTAAGAGTGCCCAACTCGAAGAGGTCGAGAAGGGCTGCCGGAAGGAGGTTGATAGACGATCCTCTATCCAATAGAGTCCGATCGAACCTCTGCTCACTAATCTGACATCTGACATCGGGGCCCCCGAATCTGGCCTCTTGGCTGGCAGACGGTTCTGGATCGCGAAACACGTGGTTTTCGTCAGCACATGAATCTCTGAAGTGTGGTTCCTCCTCCTCCTCCTAACTGTGGTCCTGTCTCTCAAAGATCTCTGAAGAAGGGGATGTGCTGCAAAGCCTCCTGGAGGGTCAGCTGGATGTGAAATCTGTCGATCATGCTCTGGCTGAATTCCTCCTGCTCTCTCTTTTTTTGGGTCTTTTTCTTTTTTCTTCCTCTTCCATATGAAGGGCTCTAGGGAAGGGGATCACAGGGTCCTTCTCAGATGAAGGACTAGGAAAAAGGCCTAGATGGCTCGACGGCCGGATCCGCACATACATCAAGCACCACCGTGGGACTAGAAGAAACTAAACCTTTTCCTTATTCACAACAGTGTTCTGAGATACATGAGAATGAGGAAAAACATCTGATCTCTCTACACAAACACTGGTGGCCTCAGTACCACAACGGCTGGCTCTGCTACTGGACGTCTAAGCGGCCTCAGTACCGCGGGCTGGCTCGGCTCCTCTGGTGGCATCAGCACCACCTCCTCGAACTGGTGAAGCGGCTGCCTCAGTACCGCCGGTGGAATCAGCATCCTGGTGGCATCAGTACCACTGTCATCATCATGTGCGGCCTCAGTACCGCTCTCCTCCTCCTCATCTGGCGCCCTGGGTGGATCCTCGTCGTGGCTCAGATGAGGCGCCGCCTGCTGGTGCTCTACCGCTTCTAAGTGTAACAAAATGAGCATCAAATAGATCTGCAGACATAACATCAAATGGATCACTAAGAGTGGCATGCTCAGTGGAAACTACCTGCTCAGATTTCCTCTTCAGACTGTTCGGATTCGGCTCTACCTGTGCAGGATGGCGGCCTTCCCTCTCATCAGGTCCCACATCTCCTGGCGGAACTCGTCCATCTCCCGTCTAAATGTAGCCTGCTGGTCCGTGAGGAGGCGGGCTACGTCATCCAAAGTGGAGCTCTCATGGGGGCCCGACGGGTAGCCTCTCTGGTAATGAGGCTGCTAGAACTGGTGTTGCTGCTGCTGAGAGGGGTAGGAGGAAGGAGGCTGCTGCTGGTGTGCCTGGTGAGCTGGGGGCTGCTGCTGCGGCTGGTGATCTCTCTGCTGGCCATACTGCCCTCCCTGACCGGATGACTGCTGCTGGGGCTGGGTACCTCCACTCCCCCACCTGAATCCGGGATGGTCTCGTCGGATCCCAGGCTGGGGGCAGTCATACCAAATCCCGTTGACATCCATCAATGGCTCTGCATCGTATGGGGCTGGAAGGAGTACTGCCAGAGGCTGATCCGGCTGGTATACCACCATCTGCATGTCTGGAGATGGTGGTGACTGGTAGGCTGGGGGCTGCTGCTGCGGCTGGTGATCTCTCTGCTGGCCATACTCCTCGTAGATGGCCCAGACCTGGTCGTGATCCTTGGCGAAATAAGACCCGTCGCAAGAAGCATTCACCAGGCCCTGGAGCTCTGGTGTCAACCCGCTGAAGAAGCTCTGCACAAGGTTCAGCTTCGAAATGTCGTGGTGCAGGCATCGGTCTGTGAGCTCTCAGAACCTCTCCCATGCCTCATGGAATTGCTCGTTAGGGAGCATGGAGAAGTTGCTGATCAGGGCCCTCGCTGCATTCGTCCGCCCGAGTGGATAGTACTTGTTCAAGTACTCGGTGCGGAGCTGCTCCCAGGTGTAAACAAGCTTCCCCAGATGCTTCAGCCAGGTGGCTGCTCTGTCTGCTAGAGAGAAGGGGAAGGCGATCATCCTAATCGTGTCCTGGTCCACCTGACGGTCGTGGATAGTGCTGCAAATCATCTCAAACCCCTGCAGGTGGAGATGAGGCTCCTCTGTGGCCAATCCGTGGAATCGGGGAAGAAGCTGCAAGGTGTTCGGGGGGAACTTGAAGTCCCCCACGATCACTGGAAGTACCACCCAGCGGTGTGTCAAGGTCGACCCGGGATTGTGGTTCTCCCGCATCGATCTAAGTGGTGGTGGTGGTGCTCCTCCTGCTCCTGTTGCTGCTGCTGCGGCTGCTGCCGCGGCTGCGGCTGCTGCGGCAGCTGCCGCATCGTCGGGTCCTCCTCCTGCTCCTCCTCCGCGGTTGGCTCTCAACTGCTCAAACTCTTGCCTCATGTCCATCATGAAAGCTCCCTGATCCCTCAGCTGCTGCTGCACTGACTCGAGGGAGGCGATCAGGGTGGAGTTGATCGAACCCTGGTCCAGGACAAAATGCTGCTCTCCTCGTGAACCACCAGGGTGAACCTCGGGCCCTTGCAAGAAAAAGAGCAAGTGTCACAAACCAATTATTATAAAAATGTCAGAAATATATATATATATATATATATATATATATATATATATGTATATGTGTGTGTGTGTGTGCAGGAAGCTATACAAAAAGCCACGCAAAGAAAAAGTCGCGGAATAACTCAAAAAGCGACTACTAAGCCGTGCTCCCCGGCAACGGCGCCATTCTGATTGCACGAGAATCCGAGAGACTAAGGTAATCAGGTGTATCTAAGATGGTCGTTGCGACCTCGGTCACTCAGACGTGCCAATCAAGAAAAATCAGACCACTAAAATAGATAAAATCAATCAAAACACGAAAGCGGTCTCGCTATTGGATTAACCTGGTATAGCGACCAGGGTCGAACTCAAGGAGCACGGGTTGGCCTCTCGGCCTAAGAAGTAGTCAAAAAAGATAAAATAAAATAAAAGAAATGTTTTTGGTGGTTTTTTTAATTATTTAAGATTTTTTTGGATTTTTAATGAATTAAGAAAATAAGAAAAGTAAAGAAATACACACTTCAACAATTTATTAAAAGCAATAAAAATCAATCAAAAATTCAAACAAAAATATTTTTATGTGTTTTATGATTTTTAGTGTTTTTGGTGAATTGTTTAGAATTTTTTGATCTTTATTTAATTTTCTAAAAATCAAACAGTGGCAGAAATCAAAGGTACTGTCCAGCCGAGCTAAAAGGGCCTAGATAAAATATCTAAAGGCCCCAAATTAGCTGGGAGGTAATTTTCCTGTAAAGAGAATAAATCAAGGAAAATTTAGGCACCTATTTTATTATTTTTGGGTTTTTTGTTTAATTATTAGAATTTTTATAAGTTTTAGATGTTTTTCAATTTTTAGTGGATTTTAGTAATGAAAGATAGCCAAAATTGGCTAGAAAATCAAACACAATAAAATAGACAGTAGACAATTTTTTTGCAATTTTTGGACACTATTTAATATTTTTTGTGATTTTTAAAGTTAGACAGTAGCAAAAATAGATGTTTTTGATTTTCTAAAAATATCAAACAGTAACGAAAATGTCTCCAAAATATATAGAAAATTTTACATCATGGCAGGAGCCATGTATCCAATTTTCATTAAATTTGGAGGTGATTTGCTATTTTATTCAAAAATAGAGAGGGGGCAATGTGCACAGGGACCAAAGTGCAAATACCCAAGAGTCCGGGGGGTCTGGTGTAATTAACCCAGCAAAACACGTGGTATACGCGTGTCTGGGGCACTCAGGGACCCAAATGTAAGAAAAATAAGTTCTGAGGGCTTATTGGTAACAGGTACCAAAAGTCAAGGGGCTTATCTGCAAAATACCCAAAAATAAACGCACATACTCAAATAAACCACGCACAGGGGTATAAATGCAAATAAGTGAAAGCTTTCATTCAACTAATAACAACCAGAACTACAAGGGCATGAAATGTAAAATACCCAGAAAATCACGTGTCGAAGCACGTGTCACATCACATACAGGGGCATATTAGCAAATAAAAGCAAGTACCAAGGTCTCTATGCAAATAACCCTAAAACTAAACAACTAAACTCAATATTTACTGGACTAAAGAGAAAAAAAATAAGAAAGGGGGCCTAAGGGTAAATTACCCTTTATTATGCGGAGCGGCTGGATGGACGCCACGTGTGGATCTGACGGTCTAGATCAGCTGTGGCTCCAACGCTAGTGTCCTTTAGCGAATCCGATGGCTGGAGTTCCTCCACGTGGGTGATCGGACGGTGCAGGGCGCAGGCGGCTAACCCTGGCGCATCGGATGGCTGGAATCGATCCTCCTGATGATCGGGCGGTGACTGCTGCTCCTCAGATGGATGGTTCAGATGAAATCTGGAGCCGGAGGACGAATCGAACGGCGACGGAGGATGCTGGATGAACAGGTCACCGGCGAGACTCGCTGGCCTCGGGCGTGCGCTAGACTCCTCCTGGAAGCACTCTGAAGGTCGGAGAAGAAAGGTGGAGTGCTCCCGCGTCTGCCGGTAGGCTCCGATGATCCAACCGGGCTCCGAGGAGCTCGGGCTAGGTCGGCGGAGCTGAGCCTCCTGGTTGGATGACGAAGGGCCTCAGATGGCCTTTGTTTGACCTGCAAAGCGAACCAGAAGACTCGCGGGTCGAGGGCAAACTCCCTCGACCCGGTTAGGCGAGGTGACGGTGGCTCGTGAGTCGAAATGGCGAGCTCCGGCGAAGGGGGTGGACGGAGGAGCTCGACTCCCAGCTCCTGTGCGAGCTGGGTTGGATGGAGGGGTGAAGAAGGTGCGTCGCAGGGAGGCGGATGCGATGGACGATTCCGATGATCGAACGGAGTGAGGGGATGGTCGGAATCAGCTAGAGACGGCGGTGATACGAATTGGGCGTAAATGGAAATCGAAGAAAGATAAGGACCTACAAGGTTACCTAGGTGGTCGAAGAGACTGTAGAGGAGCTGGGGAAGCTCCTGGTCAACACCTCGAGGAGCGTCTCCCTCCGAGGCTCAAGCTCCAGCTGATGGCGGAGCGACGGCGGCGAAGCTCGCCGGATCGATGGTCTCGCCCTCCTTCCTCGCTGCGACACCACGGGGGACGAGATGTCACTCTCGCCGATGTGATGGAGGTCACTGGCAGTGGAACAAAGGAGCCAAAGATGATGAAATAGGGTGGCGGAGCTCGACTTTATACATGGGGGTGATCCGGAAAGAATCGCGCGGGTAGGGAAATCAGGAGCGCGGATCTCGATGCGGTGGCTCCGGCGAGGGTCTCGGGTGTATCGCGAAGAAGTCGGACCCGGGGTTTGGTGAAATGGGTGTCGGATCAAGAGGGTAGAAAAGGGAGAAATCGGGTCCGACACCCAGATCCGAGACGGGGTGGTCCTGGGGGGGGAGTTGACCGGGCGGTCAACACTCCCAGGACCCAATAGGAACAGGCCACGTGGCTTAATCTTGGAGGTGAAAATTAAGGTAGCAAATGGCCGAATTTGCAAAAATTTAAAACATGAAATATTTTTATTTTATTTTTTTCTATTTTTTAGTGATTTTTAATAATTTTTTCGAAATAAAAATAAGGTATGTACACTATATGTACTATATACGTATATGTACACTATTAGGGTTTTAATTTTTGATTTTTAATTATTATTTTTATGCAATTTTATACCTGTTTTATATTTTATTTATTTTGTTTATAAAATAAGGAATAAAAAGATATTTTTATTTTATTTTTATTATTATTTATATACATAGGTAAAATAAATACATATATACGCTTATATACATGGTATATTTACAATATGTTTTTTGTATTTTTAATTTTATTATTTTTATTTTGTTTTTGTTTTAATTGTTTTTATTTAATTATATAACATAGAATATTTACAAAAATTTTGGAAATTAATTTTATTTATTTATAAGGTTAAATAAATATATAAGAGTGGTTTATGTACATGATGAAAGTGGTGTTTTTGTTCTTTTTGATCTTTACCCTTTTTCTTTTGTTTTTATACCTATGAATATATACAAGTATTTACAAGCATATTTTTGGGCTATTTTTGTGAGGAAAAATATTTTTATTTATTTACATAAATATTTACACATGAGCCCCTATCTCCCTCTACTTTGGCTTTTATGCGGTCAGGCCGATGCTGAGCCCTCCCTTGGGTTAGGTTGCTCAATATTTATTCTAAATATTTCCCTCTTTTTCTTTTTAATCTTTATTCTTTTATTTTTGCACAAAAACATGCTAATTATAGGTTTTTACACAATGCATGCTTTTGGTAATTATTTGTATTTACATGAATATACATGCATTTGCAAAGGTTTTTGTAGCTAAAATATAAGAATAAAGAGTGATGAATGGGTATTCATCACCAGGCCACCAGGGCCTACCAGTTGTCTCCATCAATTCTATCCAACGAGACAACTAGGAGGACTGTAGAGGATCTGACAGAAGACCTCATTCCTAGCATGGGGATGATAGACGATAGGTTATCCATGGTCGAGCAGATCCACAAGAGGGTCACTGACCTTGAGTCTCTCTCGCGTTTGTCGATGCAAGTGGAGGAACTTAGTAAAAAGGTAGCTAAGATAAAGCTACCTTCCCCTTTTGCATCACCTGCACTTGTACACCGAGTCCATCTTGCATAGCAAAAGGCATCGGGGCCTTAGAGTGGCTGGGTAGAGAAGCAGACTTACACCCAGCAGGACCAGCATGTACCCCCACAAGTGGAAGCCAGATACGAGGAGCCTCCGCAGGTGTTCGAGATCAACAGGATGGGGAACGGTCAACGTCACTGACCTTCCCCAGCTTACCAGGAAACCAGCTCCGTCCTCGCACCGCGCTTTGTTCAGTTCAGGCCCGAACGAGGGTACCAGCCTTAGCAGCACCAACAGCAACGCACGTTCTACTTAGGCTAACAGGCCCGTCACCGTCTCATTCACAGCAGCAGTATTAGCATGGCTAGCAGGGCCAATATAGGACCTCATCTACAGGACATCATCAAGCCGCCCAGCCCACCGAATTGGTGTCCCTCACCTTGGAGATCTAGACCCTGACTGATAGGGTCCAACAGATATAGAATGACTATCTGGATATGAGAACCGACCTAAACCGTGTTTCTCGTACCCAGGACCAATAGATGGTGCCAAAGACCCCAATTCCTACCCAGGATCAGGCCAATCCGAACAGCTTAAATCAAGGCCAGAACCGACCTCATGATTAGGTATACTATTCAGATAATTCTTTATTTGAACATGAGATCCTTTCGTATGATAATGTAAACCATATGTCCCTCAGGAGCGGAAGGACCGTGATCGTACCTGATCAGGCACGGGCACAAGAGGAAGAAACCACCAAGTCTCTACCTAAGGAGAACATGGAGGCAAAAGATGAGCATCACCACCTTCACCACCACCACCAGTATAAGAAGATGACTTCTGGGTCCTCGAAGCAGCAACGGAACCGCACCGGTAGGGAGTCCACCGAAACCGATGAAGAGCCCGCACCTCCATCTGAGGAAGACAGTCCAGTAGTCGCAGAGGATGCATCACCGGTTTCGCAGAAGCAGTTTCTTTTTTGTCATAGTCAGAGTCCGATTTAGTTTCAGTGTCCGAGTCCTGTACATAACTCATCTCCCGCTTTGAAAGAAAATAATTCAGTTTCAGAATCTGAGCTGGAGTCAATAATCCCTTTCCCCGGGCTCTCAAGGGTGGAAACAAGAAAACAAAAAAAGTCCAAAAAGATGACCCTGAGATGGTTGAGTTTTGTAACAAACATATCAAGGTCACAATCCCCTTTGACAAGTACGTGGAAATGACACCTGCATTTCAAAAATACCTTAAGGTGAGATGCACACCTACTAGGGTTAGCAGGAAGACCAAAAGCCGTGTTGAGAAACACGTCCTGTCAGTAGCCACAACTTATGCAATAAAGAACTCATTTCCAAGGTAACGAAGAGACATGGGTGCACATTATATGGTGAGTCATATCGATGATAATGCGTTTTCACGCACTCTCCTAGACAACGGGTCCTCAATCAATCTAATGCCTACAACCCTCTGTGATTGGCTTAATCTCAGACCTCTTAGGAAATCTATAGCCTCCCTTCTGTTCGTTGATAAATCCACCAAGAGGTTCCAAGGAGAATTGAGGAATGTTGTCATCAAAGTTGAGGGTCAAGAATACATGGTAGACTTTACTGTCTTAGATATGGAAACCCCTCGTAATTGGAGACATTCCTAGATCATCCTAGGCATGACCTTCCTCTGAACAGTAGGGGCTTTGTTTGATTACAAGATCGGAAAAATCATGTTCCAAACTCCAGGCGGAGATGAGGAACTTGAGGTGAAGCAAACCGGATGGCAGAGGCCAGATTACGAATCCAGCACCGAGAACTCTTCATCTGAAGCATACTGCGACCATGTAAACATAATTGGACCATGGAGACAGAACCCAGCCAGCACCAATGAGTCCCTCCTCTCTGGAGAAGATCCAGTGCATGAGTCAGTTTGCGAGGTCCTTAGAAATGAGTACAGCTCAGAACCTGCATCCCCCTACATCTTCGATGACTTAGAGGCCCAGCTGGACCTGTCGGTCCTTACCTCTTTGGGACAATCAGAATATGAGGATGATGAGTCGGATGTGGCCTTTGCCAATTGCATGGAAACCTTTGACGATCCGACTCCAGAGCCGAATGACTTGGTGGCAGCAATTTCAAAGACAGATCAAGCCTTTTTCAACACTGAACCAGATTCAATTGAGCCAGATTTCCTAGACGATCACACATTACCTGAGCTCAAACCTTTTCCCACAACACTAAAATATGCCTTCCTTGTGGGTCAGGAGAAATAATTTCTGGTCATCATCAGTTCGCGATTGACCGAGGAGCAGGAATCTCGCTTGCTAGAGATCCTGGAGAAAAATCGCAAAGTGATAGACTGGAGCATTTCCGATCTCCACGGGATAAATCCCGCTTATGTTTGTACCATATCTACCTGGAGAATGAAGCCAAACCCTCTCATGAATTCCAACGTCATTTGAATCCAAATTTACGAGATCTAGTGAAGAATGAAATAGAGAAATGGTACTATGCGGGTTTCATTTATCCCATCTCTGACTCTAAATGGGTGGCCCCGATCCATGTTGTCCCGAAAAAGTCAGGAATTCAGACGACCACCAATGAGGACGGAGAGGAGATCGTGACGCGAGTGCCTACGTCATGGCGAGTCTGTGTAGATTACAGACGTCTGAATGTTGCGACGAAGAAGGATCATTTCCCCCTACCGTTCATTGATCAGATCCTAGAAAGACTAGCGGGGAAAGAATTCTTCTACTTCTTGGATGGGTTCCCGGGCTACAATCAAGTAGCCATTGCTCCTAAGGACCAGGAAAAAACCATGTTTACATGCCCCTTCAGTACCTATGCTTTCAGGCGCATGCCCTTTGGGTTATGCTATGCTCCACGTACTTTTCAAAGGTGCATGATTGCTGTATTCGCTGAAATCGTCGGCGAATTCCTAGAAGTCTTCATGGATGACTTCTCGGTCCACGGCGATTCCTTCGATTCCTGTCTGAAGAACTTGGACCGAGTCCTCAAAAGATGTTGTGAGGTTAATCTGGTGCTCTTCTGGGAGAAAAGTCACTTCATGGTGACGGAGGGCATTGTGTTGGGGCATGTCATCTCCAAGAGAGGAATGGAGTTTGACCCTGCCAAGGTGGATGTGATCAGACGACTCCAGCCACCCACCAACATTAAACTGTTGCGGACCTTCCTCGGGCATGTCGAATTCTATCGGAGATTTATTAAGAATTTTTCTAAGATTGTCCGACCGCTAACTGAGCTTTTAGGCAAAAACATGGAGTTTATTGTTGATCACAAATGTCTTTAGGCCTTTAAGATAGTTCAAGGAATGATCATGGATGCCCCAATCCTACAGGCCCAGATTGGTCTCTACCTTTTGAGATCATGACGGACGCATCAGATTTTGCTGTTGGGGTTGTGTTAAGACAAAGGAGGGATGGCATCCCGTTTGCAATTCACTACGCAAGCAAAGTGCTTGATACCGCTCAGCGTAACTACAAAGTTACGGAAAAAGAGATTGCAGTAGTGTTTGCCTTGTACAAGTTCAGATCTCACTTAATCGGATCCAAGGTAATTGTGTTCACCGACCATACGGCACTACGATATTTGACGGAAAAGAAGGACATGATGGCACATCTTCTTCGGTGGATTTTGCTTATCCAGTTGTTTGATTTGGATATTCGTGATAAACTTGGAAAGAAGAACGTAGTAGTCGATCATCTCTCCCGTCTCGAAGATCTTAATACTTACGAGGATTCACCAATTCGAGACTCCTTCCCTGACGAGTCGATTTTTGTTGTCGACTCACTCCCATGGTATGCCAATATTGTGAACTATCTTGTCTCCAAGAAGATTCTCGAGGATTGGCCCAAGAGCCACATTGACCGACTGAAGTCTGATGCTAGACACTACCATTGGGAAGATCCAATCCTTTTCTTTGAAGGATCGGATTCTGTCTGGAGACGGTGTATTCCTCAGAAGGAATACCAGAGTGTCCTTTCTTTATGCCACGGCTTGGAGGCAGGAGGACACCACTCCGGGAAGAGGACCGCCTGGAAGGTACTTCAGTGTGACTTTTACTGGTCGATTATGTTTCACGATGCCATCACCTTTGCGAAGTCGTGTCCAGTATGCCAGAGAATGGGAGGAACCATTGGTTCCAAGGATGAGATACCGATGCAGCCTGTCATCATTTGTGATGCCTTTGACGTCTGGGGCATCGACTTCATGGGCCCATTCCCTGTTAGCCATGGATTCAAGTACATCCTTCTTGCGGTAGACTACCTATCCAAGTCGGTGGAGGCTATCCCAACCCGAGCCGCAGACAGCATGACTGTCTATAAATTCATTAGATATCATATCATCTCTAGGTTCGGGATCCCCAAGATGTTGATATCAGATGGGGGTAGCCACATTGTAAACAGAGATGTGAAGAAACTTTTGAAGGACTATGGCATCGAACACCGTGTCGCCAGTCCTTACCACCTACAGACTAATGGTATGGATGAGATGTCGAATAGGGAGGTAAAAACTTTATTGCAAAAGCTTGTCCACCCAAACAGGAAGGACTGGTCTTTGATCTTGGATCAAGTCCTATGGGCTTATAGGACAGCTTACAAGACACCGTTAGGAACCTCCCCGTTCCGAATGGTATTCGGAAAGCCGTGCCATTTCACCGCAGAGTTAGTGCAAAAATAAGAATGGGCAATCAGGAAGGTCAATTGGAACACACACCTTGGGTAGAAGTAGAGAGAAATGGATCTGAATGAGCTTGTAGAAGTCAGAAATCGCGCATACGACAATAGTTTGGTGTACAAGGATAAGGTTAAATGCTGGCATGACAGATATATCAGACGAAAGACCTTTTTTCATGGACAAGAGGTATGTTTGTTCAATGTAAGGCTGAAAGTTTTCCAAGGCAAGTTCAAGTCCAAGTGGACGGGTCCATTCATTATCCGAATGGTGCATGATAGCAGATGTGTTGATATCTTGGATCTCGCAGATAACGGACCGACATTCCTAGTGAATGGACAATTATTGAAGCACTTCGTCGAAACCAATGAGCATTTAGTCCATGTTGAGGAGATTGTATTCATGCGCGAGACAGATTCAGCAGATACACATCAAGCCGCGCATGAGACCTTGTAGCAGTGAGCTCTAGCCATAAGCAGCATCTTGAAAGATTCAGATCGACATCCTTGTATATACCCATCATGCTTGGACATTCTGCTCCCTCTCCCACGACTCTAATAACTCATCCCAGTTTCATCTATCTCCATCTATGACTATACTTAGGATGACTAGATCCTAAATATAGGGGGGATGAGCCACCTGAGTCTGTTCTTTGTACATCCTCCAGATCACATCGGTCTTCATACTCACTCCAATTCTATACTTAGGCTGACCAGAGCCTAAGTATAGGGGGGACCGATGCCCGCCATGTATATACTCATCCATTTCCCCTCTTTCCCTCGTCCGCCCCATTTTTTATCTTCTTCTACACTTAGGCTGCCAGAGCCTAAGTATAGGGGGGCGGAGCGACTTCTATACATTTTGTAATTTTAGCTCTCCTACGCTTAGCTCGAGCTATGTCCTTTTCATCGCTTTTCGTGCTCTGAGGACATAGCACACGCTAAGTATAGGGGGCGTGTATATATTACATATATACTTTACCCATAGCTCGTACTTTCGCATATTTTCGCGTATTTTTGTATATATTATGCAATAAGTACGGAGTGGGTAAAAATTGAAAAAAAAAATACATGTATAATATGTATAAAACAAAAAATTGTAAAAATAATACTTTTGTAATATTTGTTCCAAAATAGGATGTATACCAATATATATATATATATATGTATATATATATATATGTATATATATATGTATATATATATGTATATATATACTTGTATACTATGTATATTATGTACGAGTTGTGTAAACTAAAAAGTGTTGTAAATAATAAAAATTATTGTATACCAGAAAATAAATCAAAAATATTGAAAATAAAGGCTTCTTATTTACTCTTGCATATCATCCTTGCATTTCAAAAAAAAGGTCTTGCATTTCATTAATAGTATGCCATCTGCACCTCATCTGCATATCTTGCATATGCAAGGTGAAAATCTAGTGGGTTCCGAACCAAGTTATGAATAGATGTTGAGGATGGACTTGATTTGACCTTAATCCACCTAATTTCAGAGGAACCTGATGGGAGATGGAGTTAAGATTTCTCAGGTCAAGTGACTTAATTCTTTGAGTCCGCAAGTCCATGTTCACATGTCATCTTGATTAGTCTAAGTAGAATATTTAGTGCACATGCATGATTCATTTAGACAGTGACCTAACTTGGACAAAGCATAATGCACGTAGCTCTTAATTTATGAGGTGGTGAGGAAGTAGAATCCTTTAGCTTGGAGTAGCACACGGGTGGAAACATCCATCCTCTTGTAGGGAGGGTAGTGCATCTCAACCTAGTCTGGTGTTGACGTCTGAGGACAGGACATTGTGGGTTGCAATAATGCTTCAAAAGAGGGATAGTCTACTAGCTCAGGAGGAAAAACTCATGTTGTACACAGTTCCAAAAAAAGAAAGAAAAGGAAAAAAATGCAAGAACTTCAAAAAAATAGACAGGCCCAAAAAAATTGCTTGTCGGAGTATGTATATTAGCAAGAAGTCTGCAGCTGGATGACTTGGCTACACCGGTCAGGCATCCCGGGATAGGTACCTACACTAGCTACCGTCCATTCTTTTCTCCACCCCCTCCTCTAGAGTTGGTCGCACTTGAACTTAGAAGGGAATACCCCGCTCCTAGAGGAAAGAGTTACTGGATCGGGTAATTAGAGTTACCTTGTTAGAGGAGGCTTCTTCTTAGCTATTTCTGATGTGGAGAGCTATTTATCACTTACACAGTACAAGTAAGAATCATAGTCATCAGAAATTTGCATCTGAGGATTTGTTCTGACCTGACTGTTTAGGCATCTTGAGTAGAAAACTTGTGGAACTTGAAGTCTATTAGGTCTTATGTTCAGATCCCAATAAGGTTCTGCCACACAATTAATCCAAAGGTTGAATCAAGCTCCATTTTCACCTTTTGCTCTTAACCTTGGTATGGAAACCAAAATCATTTCACTCTTGCATTCCATTTTAGCTGCTCGGGGACAAGCAAGGCATAAGTATAGGGGGTTGATGAATCTGCGATTCATCACTCTAAAATTTGAAAATAGAGCTTTGTTCCCGAGTAAATAGAAGAATATTTCCCCTTATCTTGCATAAATAGCCTTCATGCATGCAAGCATAATATATGCATTTTAGCATTCATATTTGCATAAAATAAGAAGCCAATTTCACTTGTAAATATTCACTTGTATATTAGATAAAATGCCTTATTTGTTTATATTTTATACTAAATCTGAATCTAATAAAACCAACTCTATTGTGTATATATGGCTAACACTAATTAAAGAAAAATATCAAAAAAAATACTAACTTGTAAAATTACCCAATTAAACCCCAAACCCAGTTGAAGACCTTAGACCTTAGAATGCACATATCTCTCTCATACAACATCCAAATTAGGTCTACTCACTTTTAAAATAATATACATTCAGAGACCTTCAAAACAAGATCAATTTCATTAAAATCGGAGCTTGTATGCAAAACCTGGGTTTTGGGCCCCTTTTGTATATTGTGCATATTGACTGTTTTGCCCTTCATTTTCATCCTTTTATTTTCTTAATTATTAAAAATCCAAAACAAAAATTAGATTAAGTTGTAAATATTCCTTTCATGTTTTTTTCTAACTTTATTTTGATTTTTCTCTCTCTTAAAAATGACAAAAAAATTACAAAAGATAAAATGCGGTATTTTATATCTATAAGGTACCACCCAAAATACATTTTTGTACAGATGACTTCTTTTGATTTCTATCCCTTCACAAAAGTTGTAGATCTCATCGACGAGAAACTTTCATGTTGACTACCTTTTGATTTAACCTCTTTTATTATTTCTTTCCGATTTTTCTTTGCATTTAGTTGAGGAGTTTTTCTGGGCGTGACACGTGGCGGCTCTTGGAGCCACCATGTGTCGCCCCCTCATTCACCCGCTTATGTCACCCCCCTCCTTAATCCTGGGCCGTTGGATGAAAGGGTATTTCATCAATGGTCCAAGACTCTTCTCTCTCTCTCTCCAAACTCTTTCTTCAACCTCCCGTTACTTGCGGGAGAAGCGCCAACCCACCTTCTTCACCTTTCCTCTCGATCTCCCTCTTCCGCCGACTACTTGCGCCATGTAACCACTCAGCCAACCCCTCGTTTCGTTGCTCCCGCGCACTTAACCCACTCACGGATCTCCTCCATGAGCTCCACCTTCTCCATTAGCCACTCCTCCTCACGTCGGCTTTAAAAGGCCAACTACCTCCAACGGCTTCCCCATCCGCCATCTTAAGAGCAAAAACCCGAGCTCCGTCCTCTACTCAATGACAGTGAGTGAGAGCCCTCATCGTCGAGCAACAACAAGTACTTGCCAGGCGAGATCCGGTGATCTCATCACTGTTGTAGCCACCTAACCGGAGCTACTAAGCTCAGCCACGCCGCGACTTTGAGCGAGAATCAGGAAGCCTCGAGCTTCCCTTCCCAGGCATTCGAATCCACCCTCCAGATAATTCCTCTTCATCCTTTCCTTCCTCTTCTTGTTCATTTTCTTCCTCCTCTCCCATGTTCCATTCTTCTCATCTTCTTCCTCTCCTACAACCATTCTTTCTCTCTCTACTCGGTTCACCATCCTCCATCCATCAAATCTCAAAAACATTTGCACTCTCACGGATAAATCACATTCTACGAATACTATGGTGATTTTTATCGGATTTTTTGACGAACTTTTGTCAATCAATTAATAGAAAATTTTAGCCCACAAAACAAATGCATGCAAAACAGGGGATATTGTGAAATCCCATGTTTTTCCCTTTTTGTCCCCCACGTTCTCTCTCTCCTTCTCTCTTCTTCCTCCTCCGCTCGTACTCCTCCTTCCCGACGCCAGCAGCCACTCGGCCAACCTTCCATCACCGTGGCTGCATCCCCTCGCCTCCATGCTACCCAGCCACCGCAGCCTCCTCCATTGCTAACACAACCAGCCCAATGGTTGCGCGTGACCAGCGAGCCGTCCTTTACCATTCCCGCCTCCGACGCCCCTCGCCGTCTCCACGCGCGCAGTCTCAGCACCAGCAGCCCACGGTCGTGTGCCCCTATGTCGTCTTTACCGCCTTCGACGACCCTTGGCCGTGTATCGGCCAAACGTTCGCCAACAAGCGGACCACAGCCACGGCGAGTGCTCTCTCCGGCTGCTAGCACCAACAACCACCAGCTTGCTCCTCTGCCTCCTGCAAGGTCCGCCCGTTCCTGCCGAACCTGGGCATGTATCGCCCAAGCACGCTCCGCCTCAGCCGCCTCGCGTATCCTTCGTGGGAGAGCGCCCGACCTCAACCTACCGCCACGGTGCAACCAACCGTCCTCGCTCTGCCCGCACGTGGTTGCCGACCCGCCTCGCCTCAGCATGAATCCAGCAGCCGGTCGACCGTCAGCACCCCCTCGTCGACCATGCTTCCAGCATTGGCCGCCGTCGTGCTGCCTTACGCCGCCCTCATCCTCAATCCCACCTCACGTGCAAGGTACGTGAGGGTAGGATAAATTGCAGGAAGACCCTACATTTTCCAGTAGGTCACAGCCACGTCCTTGCTAGTATAGGCACATGTCTAAGGTGAACAAATTGCGAGGACCCCCCTTGAAGCTCTTGCCAATCACGTCCCCCCCCCCAGGGAGATCACGCGCTGGGCACGTGCATCCGGAGAAATTGCACATATACGCTCAGGCATATAGGTAATCTCATTTCAGTCCAGTCGACATATTTCCTTATTCAATTTTAATTCTGTATTGCATTCATATCCCTATATTTGCATGCATCTTTAGGCATTCATTTTAACTTATTTTTAAAGTTTGAAAATTGTGTTGTGTAGCTTAATTTGTCTTCTTTCATATGTGACACTTGGCAATTTTTTGTGAAAGCAGTGGATTTAATATTAATTAATTGGTGGAATTTTGTCATATTTTTCCCATTTATGCCTTTTAATTTGTAGTAATCTCTCTATGACTCCAAAAATCACCAAAAATTCACATTAGATTTACGATAATTAAGTTTACATCTTATCTAAAAGTCATCTCATTTGCGTACACCCCGAGGCCTGAATAAATCATTTAGTGATTTTCTTAAATAATTCCTAATTGGTCCATTTTAGGTTTATTAATTTTTCTGGATGCTTCACGTGTGGATCTATCTAGGATAATTTTGATATCTGAAAATAATATGATTTGGTATTTATTAAAATTAATTTAGTCAAAATCACCTTGCATTCATTTTAAATTCACAGTAAATTCATATAGTGTCAAAAAATTCTAAAAAAGTCAGTGTAGCTTAATTTCATCATATTTCATCGTCTATCCAAGTTTCATAATTTTTGGAATTCATTTGACCATCTTTCTGATTTAACTTGTAATTTGGCCTGATTTTGCATGTGTCTTGCAGAAAATATAATAAAAATACAAAAAAAAATATTTCTTTTGAAAATCTGACCTTGGAAATTTGCTAAAAATCTACCTAAGGAGACAGCTGCCTCCCTGAGCTCGACCTTGGGCTTGCCTAAGTAAAATAAATTTGCCACTCGTGATTAACTCGACATTAATTAAAAGTGGTTTTTGATCTACTCTTATTATCCGACTGCAACGAACAACACAATGATTAATTTGACCATTAATTTGATCGAATTAGTAAGGGTAGTAAACAACATTTCATCGAGTAGGTGAATCAGGGGTTTGCTTTCTGATCTTTTGTATTTCCATATCTCATCTGCATTCACTCACCACATCAAGATGATGAGCAAGAGATCCCTTAGACAGCCTCCGGCTGCACCGCTTTGTAGCACTCCAGCCCATTCATCTAAGTTGGTTCGTGAGAGATGAGACCCGCTCTCCGAAATTGATTTTGATTCTACCATGTTACCCCTCGACCACTCTTCTACCAGTCCTGAGGAGCCCAAGCAGAGACCGCAGCAGACAACAAATGATTTATCGGCACCTGAGTTTTGGTCATTTGCCTTTGTAGAGACCATGGCAAGCAGCGAGGAGCGCACCGATGGACCCCGTCGGATAGAGACATACGTATTGGATCAGGGTGCCATCAACAAAATCATGTTAGCCTCTCTGGAGATCATGCAGCATCAGATCAGAGACCAGGGGGCTTTCATGGTAGATATGCGCCATGAGATGGAGCAGTTGATAGTCGAGAGAGATCAACGCAGAGCAGTCGGAGAAGGAGGAGGAGATAATCCAAATGACAGAGAGCTTGAGGAGCCAGCACCACCATCACGACCGATGAGGGAGTTGCACAACCATGGTGCAACTCTCACCCACAGATGGATAGTGCTGCCAGCCATTGCGGGGTCTTCAAGTTCCCACCTCAGACGATTCAGCTTCTTCCCCTCTTCCGTGGACTCTCCGCAGAGGAGCAACACCTCCATCTCCAGGATTTCGAGATGATTTGCAGTCCTGTCCACGATCATTTCGTGGATGAGGACACTATTCGGATAATGGCCTTCCCTTTGTCCCTCGTAGACACAACAGCAAACTGGCTGAAGCACTTAGGGAGATTTGTTACTACGTGGGAACATCTCCGAACCAAGTATTTGAACAAGTACTATCTTCTCGGTCAGACTAATGCAACCAGTGCCCTGATCAGCACCTTTTCCATGCTCCCCAACGAGCAGTTTTACGAGGCATGGGATAGGTTCAGGGAGCTCATAGACTGATGCCCATACCGTTATATATCCAAGCCCAACCTTGTCCAGAGTTTCTTCTGCGAGCTTACACCGGAGTTGCAGGGGCTAGTTAATGTATCCTGTGGGGCTTCCTACTTCGCCAAGGATGAGGATCAGGTTTGGGCCATCTATGACGAGATGGCCGAGAACTACACGGTGATGTCCCAGACCCGATTATACACTCAGGGGAAGCCCCACCCACCAGTCGTGTCCTATCAGAGGATAGTACGAGTTGATGCCGGTCCTTCTACATCTTCAATAGTCACAACGCAGGCAGAGTCGACAACCGCTAATATGGGGATTATCAGTGAGAAGTTGGAACGGATAGAGTTGATAGAGAAGAAGCAATGCAAGGGCATGTCACAGATCGATCAGATGGCACAGACACTAAGTGACTTGAAGACCCAGATCATGTGTCACCAGGAGGCACATACGACTTCTCAGCCCCGTCTCAGGTCACGAGCAGATCCCAGCAACAGCGGTAGTTCGTTCCAGCACTCTGGCCAGCCCAAATAGTTTCACCATGCTCAGGTGGAGTCGTACCATCAGCCGCAGCAGTACTACCAGCCACCACCATCTTAGGACACTCAGATGGTGGTCTACCAGCCGGATCAGCTCCTAGCAGTCCTTCCCCCACCCAATTAAGAGTAGGAGCCATTGATGGATGTCAACGGGATCTGGTATGATGGACCTCAGCCTAGGATCCAACGAGACTATATCGGATTCCATTTTTCGACCGGAGGTACCAGTTCCCAGCAGTAGCCTCCAGTTAAGGGTGGTCAGTATGGCCAATAGTCACACCAACAACCCCAGTTCCCGCAGCAGCAACAGCCACATCCCTAGCCATAGTATCAGCAGCATGGTCCTCGTCCCTATCAGCAGGGACAGTCTTGGAGGCAGTTGTACCCCTCTCACTCTCAGTCACATCAGCCTCAGTTTCAGAGAGGCCACTCCTTAGGCTCTGATGAATACCCATTCATCACTCTTTATTCTATTATTTTAGCTACAAAAACCTTTGCAAATACATGTAGATATGTGTAAATACAAATAATTACCAAAAGCATGCATTGTGTAAAAACCTATAATTAGCATGTTTTTGTGCACAAAATAAAAGAATAAAGAGCAAACAGAAAAAGAGGGAAATATTTAGAATAAATATTGAGCAACCTAACCCAAGGGAGGGCTCAGCATGGGCCTGACCGCATAAAAGCCAAAGTAGAGGGAGATAGGGGCTCACATTTGTATATATTTGTAAATACATAAAACTATATATTTTCCTCACCCAAAAATATACTTGTACATATTGTGTGTATATACTATTAAAAACAAAATAAAAAGATAAAAATCAAAAATTCAAAAATACCCTTTTTCACCATGTGTATAAACCACATCATTGTATTTATTTAACCTTGTAAATAAATTCATTTATTTTCTAAACTTTTTGTGAATATTTTATGACATATTTTGTAAATAAAATAAATAAAAAGAAACAAAACAAAAATCAAATAAAAATTACAAAATTGAAAATACAAAAATACATTGTACTAATACCATGTATATAAATGTATTCAAACATTTATTTCACCCTTGTATAAAAGTGATAAAAATAAAATAAAAATATTCTTTTATTCCTCATTTTATCTTGTAAATAAATAAAATACAAAATTAACATAAAAACACCTAAAAATAACAAATAAAAAAATCAAAAATAAAAATCCATATAGTGTACATATACCTATATATAGAGCTACCCTATTTTTATTTCCAAAAATTAAATAAAAATCACCAAAAAATAGAAAAAAATAAAAGAAAAATATTTCATGTTTTAAGTTTTTTTTAATTCGACCTATTTCTACCCTAAAATAATAAAACAAAAACCGGGCACACGTGGCAGCTTCTGGTTGGTCCACGGGGGAATGTTGACCCCGGTCAACTCCCCCGCGACCTCCTTCCTTTTCTGGAAGTCGCGTGCCGCGCCTTCTTCCCCGATTTTTCCCACGCGCTCCAGGCTGTCATCCACTCAACCCCCGTGCCCGGATTCTTCGCCGATCATCCCTCTCCCTCGCCGGATCCTCCGCCATCGAATCCACGCCTCCTACAGCTGTCACCACTCAACCCTAATCGCCCCGGTCACACTATATATCCATCACCTCCGCCGCCTCCGCGCCGCATCTTTGGACCCTCTCCTTCTTCCCAGTGACCTCCATCGGCTCCGCAAGAGTGACAGCGAGCGTCAGCCCTTGTTGCAGTGAGGTGAGGAGGCGTATCCTTTGATCCGGCGTACTTCGCCGTCCTTGCTCCGCCGCCGGCGTTGAGCATCGAGCTTCAGGCCTTGACGCCCTTCGAAGCTACGACCAGGAGCAAGACCAGCTCCAGCACAGTCTCCAGCATCCACCAGGTAGCCTTGGTTCCTTTTAATTTCGTTTAATTTTAGATTACGCCCAATTTCCATCTCCGACGTACATCTTCGATTCCGACCATCTCACGTTTCATCTCGATCATCCGACCCTACCATCACCTTCGCCGTACCCTCACGCACCTTCTTCACCCATTCGCACAACCCAGATCGCACAGGATCTGGGAGTCGAGCTCCACCGCCGTCGCCTCGCCGGAGCTTTTTTCGCCACGCCGTACAGACCACCTTCACCCCGCCTTCTTGGGTCGAGGCACTTTGCCCTCGACCCGCGAAGCTTCTTGATTACTTTGCAGGTCCAAAGGGAGGCGTCTGAGGCTTCCCAACTTCAGGCCAGGAGCTTCTTCTCCGCCGGCCTTGCTCGAGCTCCTCGGAGCTTGGTTTGACCACCGGAGACCAGTAGCAGCTGCGCACCTTCACGCCGGAGCTTCTCCGACCTTCAGGCGCAGCAGAGGAGAGAGGAGACGCCTTCACTAGGCCGGCGAAGTTCGCCGGTCATCAGTTCTTCCTCCACCTTCCAGAGCCGTCCGATGAAGACCTCGCTCCAGTTCTAATCCTGAGCGTCCATCTGTGGGGGAGCAGCAGCCGTCGATACATCTGAGGATCTCATCTGGACCGTTGAGCAGCGAGGTTAAGCCACGACGTCTCTCAGCCGTCCGATTATACACGTGGCTGCACCTCGACCATCCGATCTGAGCTTAGTTTCCTTCGAAGATCCACGTTGCATCTGCACCGTCCGATCACCCACGTAGACGCACACCAGCCGTCGGATCAGGCCAGCGCTTCCAGAAGTAAAGGCGCGTTTGTTCTCCACCGTCAGATCTGCCACGCGTCAACATCAGGCCGTCGCTATTAATAAAAGGGGGTAAATTTCTCCTAGACCCCTCTGTTTGTCTTATTTCAGTTTAGTCCTGTAACTTTTAATTCACGTTGTTTATTTTCTGGGATATTTGCATAGAGACCCTCGCGCTTAATTTTATTTGCATTTATACCCCTGCCAGTAGAGACCCACGTGCTTCGTCACGTGTTTTGTTGGGTTATTTGCAATGTATGTCCTGTAGTTCTGGATGTTATTCTTTGAATGAAAACTTTTGTGTATTTGCATATATACCCCTGTGAGCATTGATTTTGCACATGTGCGAATTATTTTGGGTTATTTGCATATAAGTCCCTGGACTTTTGGTACTTGTTACCAATAAGCCCTCGGAACTTATTTTTATTACCATTTGGTCCCTGTGTGCCCCAGGCACGTGCTTGGCACGTGATTTCTTGGGTATTTTGCACCAAGGCCCCCAGATCTTCGGGTATTTGCACTTAGGTCCCTGTGCACAGTGCCCCACCTTTATTTTTGAATAAAATATCAAACGACCTCCAAATCCAATGAGATTTTGACACATGGCTCCTGCCATGGTGTAGGAATTTCTATGATTTTTGGGAACATTTTTTATTTCATTTATTATTTTTAAAAATTCAAAAACCCATATTTTCGCCACTGTTTGACTTTAAAATTACCAAAAAAATATAAAAATTCCATTAAAAATTCTAAAAAAATTAGATATTGTTGTTTACTGGTTGTTTGATTTTCTAGCCAATTTTGGCTATTTTTCATCACTTCAAAACCCTAAAAATTGAAAAACCACTAAAAACTCATAAAAATTGTAATAATTAAATTAAAAATCCAAAAACAATAATTAGGGTGCCTAAATTTTCCTTATTCTTTGTAGATTATAGGAAAATTACCTTTAGGGCTTTTTGAGATCCAAGAGTATTTTATTCTTGGGTCTTAAGCCTTGCTGGACAGTACCCTATTTTTGGCGCATTGTTTGATTTTTAATAAATAATTTACCCATTAGAAAAATTCCAAAAATTCACCAAAAACAGTAAAAAACATTTAAAACATAAAAACCAATTTTCTGAAATTTTTGCTCCTTTTTTGTGTGTTGTATAAATTGTTGAAGTCCCCTTGTACTTACATTCTTTAATTTTCTCATTGTTTAAAAAAAAAAATTCTAAAAAAAAAATATAAAAACAAAATAAAAACCATAAAAAAGACTTTCTTGGATTTCTGACTGCATCGTAGGCCGCAAGGCCAATCTGTGCTCCTTGTGTTCGACCCTGGGAGCTATACCAGGTTAATCCTATAGCTAGATCGCTCTATTGTGTGTTTGCTTGATTTATCTTATTTGAGTGATTGATTTTTCTTGATTGACTCAGCCCGAGTGATTGAGGTCGCAACGACCTACATTTTCTTTACACCTTTATCTCTGTCGCTTGGGCGGTCGTCAGAATGGCGCCGTTGCCGTCATTCTGACGACCGCCCAAGCGACAGAGATAAAGGTGTAAAGAAAATGTAGGTCGTCAGAATGGCGCCGTTGCCGGGGAGCACGGCTTTGTAGTCAGTTTTCATTCTTCTATTTTTGTCTCTCTACATTATAACTGTTGTCTGACATTCTCTCTTGGATTTTTGTGCGAGGTACTGCTTGGACTGCTTGGAGCTACTATTTAGAGGACCCGCGCAGGAGGAAGAGAGAGAGGAGAAGAGATTTTCTACTTAGAGAGAGAGAGAGAGAACATTTATTTTTTTGTAATAATTTAGGACTCAAACTTTGGACTTGTGGACACTTGTAAACTTAGCGGGTCTGTTTCGCCGAGCACCGGTGTGCTCGGGGGACCCATTTGGATTTTCGCGGCTTTTATCGTGGTTTTGATAGCTAGCTGCCTTTTCCGGTGTTTACGCGGTTTTCTCGAGCCCCTAGATTTAGGAATTTCTGTTGATTGTGACGTAGATATCTAAGGCCCAACACTTAATAGAATATCTGTTCCTATAGAACGTAATTGGACCTTAATAAAATTAATTGAAAAAGTTAGTTTAATTGGATTTGAGACCACGTGCCGTGAGGAGTCACATACAGCGCTGGCAGGACCCGTTGTGGCGGGCACCGAGTGACTCCCAAGATCGGACTCCGGACTCGATTCGGTTAGCTAACTATTGTTCTTCACGATCAATAGAAGTTGCTCATCTAGGACTCGGTTTTTCCTCGTTGCATCATTTAGGTAGTTTAATTCTGTATTTAATTTCTGCGCGGATCACTTGCATGTAGAGTGCTGGAGACAAGGTACGCATTTCTTTCTCTGCATGCATCATTGATTTTCTCGCGCATCGGTTTTTTTCGTCTTCTCCCCCTGTGTTTGGCTTAATCATCAGGAGAATCGGAAAAACCGTTAGGCCGCTTGTATTTATTTTTTGAAAAAATTAAAAAGAAAAACAATAAAAATTGGGACTGGATAACATTATTGACCCCTAAAAGACACTCACACTAAAAATTTGTCTTGGGGGAGAGCAACCCCCTCATTGTATGGTTTGATTGTGCGAGAGAGTGACCCGAACACTAGGTAAAGCCCTCCGGTGCTCATCTTGACTGATTACCGACTCTTCTGTGCGGGACAGTCGGTTAAGAGAGTATCGGGTATCCCAGCAGGTCACGTAATCGCTCTGATATCTTGTGGTGTTCACCAAATAAAAATTGACAAGATAATTGACCGAGCTTTCACGGTCTTCAGATTGTGTTGAGTTGGTGAACAAGGGGTTTGCTTTGATAATCATATTTTCTCCAGATCCAATCCGCCCAACTCGTCAAGATCAAGATGATGGGTAGACGATCTCTTAGGCAGCCCTGGCTGCACCACTTTCAGGCGCTTCTACTCCCATCATCTAGGTTGGCCCGTGAGAGTCGAGACCAGCTCTCCGGACCCGAGTTCGATTCCACCCTGTTCTCCCTCGATCCCCTTTCTTTTCCTACTAGAGACATGAGCCCGAGGAAAGACGAATTCATTTGACAGAACCTGAGTTAGGCTCATCTGATTTTGCAGACATTCCTATGGCTGGAGCCGGAAGTTCAGACGATCGTCAGCCCGAACATTTTGTCTTAGACCAGGGGCGATCAACTCCACCCTGATCGCATCATTAGAGACGGTTCAGCAACAATTACGCGATCAGGGGGCATTCATGATAGAGATGAGAGGGAGTTGGAGAGACTCCGAAGAGAGCGAGACGAGCCGAGCGAGCCGGAGGACATTCCTGACGCTGATGCAGAGGCAGCAGCCGCAGCAGCCGCTGCCGCAGCAGCG
The DNA here is from genome assembly GCA_037367405.1 of Ottelia alismoides. NCBI lineage: Eukaryota > Viridiplantae > Streptophyta > Magnoliopsida > Alismatales > Hydrocharitaceae > Ottelia > Ottelia alismoides. The sequence goes on from JAZKJV010005443.1 coordinate 46,217, forward strand.
GCAGCCCGCCGCAGGAGGAGGACCACCGAGAACGATGCGGGAACTACACAACCCCGGATCTACACTGATGCATCATTGGGTGGTTGTACCTGCTATCGTGGGGGATTTCAAGTTCCCTCCGAACACCCTGCAGATGCTTCCTCACTTTCACGGGCTTGCCACTGAGGAACCCCATCTCCATCCCAGGAGTTTTTGATGATCTGCAGTACTGTCCACGACCGTCATGTGGACCAAGATACGATTCGAATGATGGCCTTCCCTTTTTCACTGGCAGATAGAGCAGCCGCCTGGCTGAAACATCTAGGGAAGTTTGTGTATACCTGGGATCAGCTCCGCACCGAGTACTTGAACAAGTACTATCCACTCGGGCGGACGAATGCAGCGAGGGCCCTGATCAACAACTTCTCCATGCTCCCTAATGAGCAATTTCACGAAGCATGGGAGAGGTTCAGAGAGCTTTTGGATAGATGCCCACACCACGACATTTCGAAGCCGAACCTGGTTCAGAGCTTCTTTAGTGGGATGACACCAGAGCTTCAGGGTCTGGTGAATGCTTCTTGCGGCGGGTCCTACTTTGCCAAGGACCACAACCAAGTCTGGGCCATCTACGAGGAGATGGCAGAAAATTACATGGTGATGTCCCAGACTCGGTTGTACACTCAGAGATCTCAGCAGCCGCCAGGACCCGTGCAGTATCAGCGGATAGCACGGGTTGATGCAGGTCCATCCAGTTCGTCCACAGTTGCAGCCGCTCAGGCAGAGTCGGCCACTGCGGACATGGGGATTATCAGCGAGAAGTTGGACCGCATGGAGATTATAGAGAAGAAGCAGTGCCAGGGCATAACTCAGATGGAGCAAATGGCACAGACTCTGAGCGACATGAAGACCCAGCTCTTGTGTCTTCAGGAGGCGCAGACGGCTCCTCAGCCCCGTCTTCTGTCGCGAGGCGATTCCGGCGGCAGCCGCAGCTCGTCCCAGCGCTCCAGCTCCTCACAGCAGCCTAGACAAGTTCACCTTGTACAGGCGGAGCCGTACCAGCAGCAGCAGCCCTCTTACCAGGCACCACCATCTCCAGACTTACAGATGGTGGTATATCAGTCGGATCAGCCTCTGGATGTACTCCCACCAGCCCCTTACGATGCAGAGCCGTTGATGGATGTCAACGGGATTTGGTATGACCGTCCTCAACCTGGAATCCGACGAGACCATCCCGGATTCAGGTGGGGGAATGGGGGCAACCAACCCCAGCAGCAGCCAGCCGGTCAGGGAGGGCAGTACTCCCAGCAGAGAGATCACCAGCAGCCCCCAGCATACCAGCCACACCAGCCATCATCCTTCGTATCTCGTCCCTATCAGCAGCAGGGACAGAATTGGAGACGTGAGCAGCAGGCTCACCAGCAGCAGCATCATTCCTCTTACCCCTCTCAGCCACAGCAGCACCAGGTCCAGCAGCCTCATTACCAGAGAGGCAACCCGTCGGGCTCCCATGAGAGCCCCGCCACGGATGATTTAGCCCGCCTCTTCACAGAGCAGCAGGCTACATTTAGACGGGAGATGGACGAGTTCCGCCAAGAGATGCGGGACCTGATGAGAGGGAAGGTCGCCATCCCTGCACAGATCGAGCCGAATCCGAATAACTTGAAAAGGAAATCTGAGCAGGTAGTTCACACTGAATTTGCCACTCCTAGTGACCCATTTGATGATACATCTTCGGATTTATTTGATGCTGATTTTGTCACACTTAGGAGCGGTAGAAGACCAGCAGGCGGCGCCTCATCTGAGCGACCACACGAGGATCCATCTAGAGCGCCAGATGAGGAAGAGGAGAGCGGTACTGAAGCTGCACATCATGATGACGGTGGTACTGATGCCACCAGAGATGCTGATCCCACCGGCGGTACTGAGGCCGCCGTTTCACCACATAGAGGAGGTGATACTGACGCCACCAGCCGAGCCGAGCCAGCCCGCGGTACTGAGACCGCAAGACGTCTAGTCATGGAGCCAGCTAGAGGTGGTACTGAGGCCACCAATATTCATGTTGATAGAAATGTTGTTTTTCCTCGCATGCATGTATCTCGGAACTCTGATTTGAATAAAGGAAAAGGTTTAGTTTTTTCTGATCCCACTGTGGTGAATGATGTTTGTGAGGATCCGGTCATCGAACCGTCTAGGCCTATTCCTAGTCCTTCATCTGAGAAGGACCCTGTGATCCCCTTCCCTAGAGCCCTTGAGCTGGGAAAGGGGAAGAAAAAGGAAAAAGATCCAAAAAAGAGAGAGCAGGAGGAGTTCAGCCAGAGCATGATAGACCGATTTCACATCCAGCTGACCCTCAATGAGGCTTTGCAACACATCCCTCTTCTTCAGCGATCCTTGAGAGATAAGACCATAGTCAGAAGGACGAAGAGGAACAAGACCGCAGAAATTCATGTGTTAACAAAAGCCACGTGTTACGCGATCCAGAACCATCTGCCGACTAAGAGGCCAGATTTAGGGGCCCCGTATGTCAGATGTCAGATTAGTGAGCAGAGGTTCAACCGTACTCTATTAGATAGCGGATCGTCGATCAACCTTCTTCCGGCAGCCCTTCTCGACCACTTAGAGTTGGGCATTCTTGTACAGAGCAGAACCTACCTTCAGTTTGCTGATCGATCTGTCAAGAGGCCAAAGGGGTTGTTGCGAGACGTTGTCGTCACGATTCAGGGTTTGCAATTCCCCGTGGACTTCGTAGTGCTGGACATGGAGACCCCTGACTCGTTGACCGATTCCCCCATCATCCTCGGTCGCCCGTTCTTGGCCACAGCCAAAGCGGTGACTGACCATGACAGTGGGAAGGTATTCTTTCGCGTCCAGGGCGAGAGTATACAAATAGAGACGGTTAAGGACCACAGAGCCAGAGCTAGATCCCGCTCACATGGGAGTACAGATTCAGAGCAGCTGACAGACGTAGAGCCGGACATCCACCAGGACTGTGATTTTGTGATCACAGATGATGAGGCAGCTTGGGCAGATCCTGCAGCACAGACCATCCTCTCATATTCAGATACAGCTGATGCAGAGATGATAGCAGAGGATAGTCTGGAGAGCACAATCCTGGTTCAGGATACTATTGAGTCAGCAGAGTCGGACCTTGATCGCGACACGATTTCTAGTGATGGTGGTACTGAGGCCACCCTGCTCTATGGTGGTGCTGATGCCACCTTGTTCTCCGGTGGTACTGATGCCACCGAGTCTGATATAGATCCCTCGGATTCAGAATCTGATTGGGCAGATTGTGATGATCAGATGCCAGATCTGGATCCACCTGAGCCTATAGATAAGGAGGAGGTAGAGGCAGAGCAGATCAGAGACAATGTAGAGGACCCGCCTTCTCCAGATCCAGTTTGTGAGAGTTCGTTATCATTTTCCCAGGCAAATTTGGCAGAATTGTCCGCATACACACATCTTCTTCAAAAGCCCGATTTGCCAGCACCCAGCTGTCCAGAGCTAAAGCCGCTCCCTACTTCGCTGAAGTATAGATTCCTTGCGGGAGAGTCTGAGATGTACCCAGTCATCATCTCTGCTGATCTGACTGAAGAGCAAGAATCCCGTCTGATGGAGGTTCTTGAAAAGAACCGCAAGGCAATCGGATGGAGCGTAGCAGATCTCCATGGGATTAGTCCCTCATTGTGCTCCCACCATATCTATCTCGAGGAAGGGGCGAAGCCGTCGCGTGAGTTCCAGCGGCGACTGAACCCCAACCTAAGAGAGGTTGTCATGAAGGAAATATCAAAATGGTGGAGTGCAGATTTTATTTATCCCATTTCCGACTCCAAGTGGGTTAGCCCCTTGCATGTGGTGCCCAAGAAGACGGGCATCACAACTGTGATCAGTGAGTCGGGAGAGGAGATTGCTACACGAGTACCTACCTCTTGGCGGGTCTGTGTTGACTACAGGAGACTCAACCAGGCCACCAAGAAGGACCATTTCCCCCTGCCTTTTATTGATCAAATCATAGAGAGACTGGCAGGGAAGAGCCATTATTGCTTCCTAGATGGGTACTCGGGCTACAATCAGGTGGCCATCGCTCCTGAGGATCAGGAGAAGACCACCTTTACCTGTCCCTTCGGTACCTACGCCTTTCGACGCATGCCATTTGGGCTATGTAACGCCCCTGCGACTTTTCAGAGATGCATGCTGTCGATATTTTCGGACATGGTAGGGGAGTGTTTAGAGGTCTTCATGGACGACTTCTCGGTTTACGGCGACGGATTCGATTCCTGTCTTGACTGCCTAGACCGAGTGCTCCAGCGATGTATTGCTACCCGGTTGGTTCTATCTTGGGAGAAGAGTCACTTCATGGTGACTCAAGGGACGGTGCTTGGCCACATCATCTCCAACAGAGGCATGGAGGTTGATCCGGCCAAGGTCGATGTCATTAGGAAACTCACACCGCCGTCCAATCTGAAGCAGTTACGGTCATTTCTGGGGCACGTTGGTTTTTACAGGAGATTCATTCATGATTTCAGCAAGATTGCCCGACCGTTGACTGATCTCTTAACGAAAGACACCGAGTTCCTTGTTGATGACAAGTGTCTTTCGTCCTTTGAGACTCTCCAACAGTGTGTTATTGAGGCTCCTGTCCTTCAGCCACCCGATTGGTCTCTCCCATTTGAGATCATGACGGACGCCTCTGATTTTGCCGTAGGGGCCGTGCTAGGACAGAGGAGGGATGGAGTGCCATTTGCGATACACTATGCTAGCCGCACATTGGATTCCGCGCAGCGGAATTATACAGTCACAGAAAAGGAGATGCTAGCAGTAGTGTTTGCCCTAGATAAATTCAGATCATATATCATTGGATCCCGAGTGACCTTGTACACAGATCACACCGCCATCAGGTACCTCATGTCAAAGAAGGATGCCAAGGCCAGACTTACTAGATGGATCCTTCTACTCCAGGAGTTCGATATTGAGATCAAGGATAAGCCTGGAGTCAAAAATGTGGTGGCGGACCATTTATCCCGATTAGAGCAGCCTGAGGATTCTGAGCAGATTGATCCCATTTGTGATACCTTCCCAGATGAGGCGATCCTTGCTATCGCCTCACTCCCGTGGTATGCCGATATTGTGAACTTTCTCGTTGCTGGGAAAGTCCCACAAGATTGGCCCAGGCAGAGGCTTGAGACCTTCCTTGCGAAGGCCAAGTCCTACCACTGGGAGGATCCCATCCTTTACCACGAAGGAGGGGATAGCATCTGGCGTCGGTGTATTCCTCAGGAGGAGCATCATAGCGTCCTCACTTACTGCCACAAGCTTGAGGCAGGAGGACATCATTCTGGGAGGAGAACGGCACAGAAAGTGCTCCAATCCGGATTGTGGTGGCCTACCCTTTTCAAGGACTCAGATGAGTTCGTGAAGAGGTGTACTGACTGTCAGAGGATGGGCACTTGTGGACAACGTGATATGATGCCGATGCAGCCCATTCACTTCTGTGAGGTTTTTGACGCATGGGGCATCGATTTCATGGGTCCATTCCCTAAGAGTCAGGGATTCGAGTATATTCTGTTGGCCGTAGATTATGTGAGTCGTTGGGTTGAGGCTATCCCCGCCCGAGCCGCAGATGCAAAGACAGTTTGCAGATTTTTGAAGAAGCACATCATCATGCGGTTCGGAGTTCCACGAGTTCTTATTTCTGATGGGGGATCTCATTTCATCAACGACCAAGTGAAGGCACTTGCTACCGAGTTCGGCATAGACCATCGTGTTGCTACACCATACCATCCACAGACGAATGGTCTAGCTGAGGTGTCGAATAGGGAGATCAAGAATATTTTGCAGAAAGTCGTCCGCCCTGACCGAAAGAATTGGTCACAGCTTTTGGACTCGGTCTTGTGGGCATATCGGACGTCTTTCAAGACTCCATTAGGGACATCTCCCTTTCGCCTCGTGTACGGCAAGCCCTGCCACCTACCTGTCGAGCTGAGGCACAAGTCACTCTGGGCAGTTACAGACATATTGATGGATCCAAATGGTATAAGAGACCAGAGGAGGGCAGAGTTAGCCGCCTTGGAAGAGCTTAGAGATGCAGCATTCTCAAGCAGCTTACATTATAAGGAGAAAATCAAGGAGTGGCATGATTCTCATATCAGCCACAAGCATTTTGAGATTGGACAGAAAGTATGGCTGTTTGATGCAAGGCTTAGATTATTTCCAGGGAAGCTACAGAGCAAATGGAAAGGACCCTACTTGGTCAGAAAGGTACACGATAACGGTAGCATTGATATATCTGAGTTATCTTCTGAGAGTACCTTCCGAGTGAACGGCCAGCGGCTCAAACCATTTCTAGATCATGAGCCGCAGGACGTTATTATTGCCGCTATTCATTTTGCGTGAGATGTGGTCTTTTGACTCACATCTTTTACATCTCACGCCTGATTTTCACTGTTCCTCCGCCTGTATAGATCCAGTTGTCCATATCATTCTATTCTTTAGTCCCACATCCCATCTCTCATCTTATGATTATGCTATACTTAGGGTGTACTTTACCCTAAGTATAGGGGGGATGTCGGGCCTGTGAGTATTCTTTTCATTCTTTCTGCTCTTGTTTTTGCTGCCTATACTTAGGGATATTTTACCCTAAGTATAGGGGGGGCAGATTCTGCATATTCTTCACTCGGATTTCCCTTCATGTACAGCTTTCTATACTTAGGATTAGTTAATCCTAAGTATAGGGGGAAACCACCGAGTTCCTCTCATTCTATTCATTTATTCGTTCCTGTACTTAGCCATTCCTTTTCACTTCCCTTTTACTAAGCACGAGTTATGTCTTCTTCATCGCTCTTGATCACTCTGAGGACATCGTTCGAGCTAAGTATAGGGGGGGTGTGTATATATTTCATATATACTTTAGTCATAACCCGTACTTTGTGTGAGTGTGTTAATAAAATGGCTAAAAATCACAAAAATTAAAAATTTTTCATGTACATAAACCTCTTTTATTCTTGCACATACATAGCTAGAGTATAAAGTATTTTTGTAAAAATGATTTCAAAAATCTTTTGTGTAAAGCTTGTGTAAAATATTTTGTATCAAAATTATGTATATAGTACAAAATTTTTTTTTTTTTTTTTCAAAATGTTTTGAAAATCAAAAGTTTGCAAAAATCTTGTGTAAATGTGTGTAAATACCTTTTTGCAAAACTTGCACTTCATGCATCATTCATTCATGATTTCAAAACATTTTTCAAAAATTTTTGCATGATTGTAAAATATTTGTAAATAGCATCTTTTGTACATATATGTGTATAGTTTTTCCTGGATGAGAGTTGACATTTAAATTAAGCCTGGAATTAAATTGAGAAATGGAGCTTGAATAAGATCTTAATCCACTTAACTTCAAGAGGAACCTTATAGGACTTAGGGTTAAGGCTTTTCAGGTCCATAAGGACTTAATTCTTTGAGTCCACTAGGCTATGAGCATATGTCATCTTGATGAGCCTAAGTAGAGCACTTAACAACACACGCATGACTCTCAGAGACAATGGCTTCACTTGCACCTGCACTTTACACATGGCTCTCCATGGATGAGGTGGTGAGGAGGCAGTTTCCTTTGGCTTGGGGTAGCATATGAGGGTAGTACTTCTAGGCGGAACCTCTCTTCTTCTTATAGTGAAGGAAGTGCACCTCAACTTGGTCTAGTGGTGTTGAAAGCTAAAGACAGAAGCTGTGGGTTGCAATAAAGCTTCAAAAGAGGGATAGTCTACTGGCTCAAGGGGAAATTTCTTATATATGCTGCACCATGTAGATATGTGTACAGAAGTCCTTGAAAAAAAAAAATGCAAAAAGAACTCCAAAAAAGTGGTGGGTCGGATTGAAAATTTAATAACCCCACCGGAGTGAAAAGCAAAAGCTTATGGTATCATGTTACATCTCATGAAGCTTGCAGCGGGAGACTTAGCTACACTGGCTAAGCTTCCAAAACTCTATACTTCTACCCCCTCTTCTTGAGCCGGTTGCACTTGAACTTAGAAGGAAATACCCCGCTTCTCGAGGAAAGAGTTGCTAGACTGAGGCATTAGAGTTACCAGTTCGAGGGAGGTTGTTTCTTTGTTACTTCTGAGGTGGGGAGCCACATATCACTTACACTGCATGGAAAGATTCATGGTCATTAGAGTTTGTGTATGTAGACTTGTTCTGATCTGGTTTATTGAGGAGTCTTGTCCATAGACTGGTGGAACTCAGAGGCTGTTGAGTTTTAGGCTTAAGTTCAAATAAGGTTCCGACACATTAATAATCCAAAGATCTGATCAAGCTCCATATTTCAATTTAATGAAGGAAAATTTAATAAGTCAACCTTGTTCCATGTACATCCTCTTTTTCTTTTTCTTTCTTTTTCACTTCTTTTTCAAATAAGTGTTTGCTAAGGGACTAGCAAAGTTAAAGCATAGGGGGTGATGAATACCCATTCATCACTCTTTATTCTATTATTTTAGCTACAAAAACCTTTGCAAATACATGTAGATATGTGTAAATACAAATAATTACCAAAAGCATGCATTGTGTAAAAACCTATAATTAGCATGTTTTTGTGCACAAAATAAAAGAATAAAGAGCAAACAGAAAAAGAGGGAAATATTTAGAATAAATATTGAGCAACCTAACCCAAGGGAGGGCTCAGCATGGGCCTGACCGCATAAAAGCCAAAGTAGAGGGAGATAGGGGCTCACATTTGTATATATTTGTAAATACATAAAACTATATATTTTCCTCACCCAAAAATATACTTGTACATATTGTGTGTATATACTATTAAAAACAAAATAAAAAGATAAAAATCAAAAATTCAAAAATACCCTTTTTCACCATGTGTATAAACCACATCATTGTATTTATTTAACCTTGTAAATAAATTCATTTATTTTCTAAACTTTTTGTGAATATTTTATGACATATTTTGTAAATAAAATAAATAAAAAGAAACAAAACAAAAATCAAATAAAAATTACAAAATTGAAAATACAAAAATACATTGTACTAATACCATGTATATAAATGTATTCAAACATTTATTTCACCCTTGTATAAAAGTGATAAAAATAAAATAAAAATATTCTTTTATTCCTCATTTTATCTTGTAAATAAATAAAATACAAAATTAACATAAAAACACCTAAAAATAACAAATAAAAAAATCAAAAATAAAAATCCATATAGTGTACATATACCTATATATAGAGCTACCCTATTTTTATTTCCAAAAATTAAATAAAAATCACCAAAAAATAGAAAAAAATAAAAGAAAAATATTTCATGTTTTAAGTTTTTTTTAATTCGACCTATTTCTACCCTAAAATAATAAAACAAAAACCGGGCACACGTGGCAGCTTCTGGTTGGTCCACGGGGGAATGTTGACCCCGGTCAACTCCCCCGCGACCTCCTTCCTTTTCTGGAAGTCGCGTGCCGCGCCTTCTTCCCCGATTTTTCCCACGCGCTCCAGGCTGTCATCCACTCAACCCCCGTGCCCGGATTCTTCGCCGATCATCCCTCTCCCTCGCCGGATCCTCCGCCATCGAATCCACGCCTCCTACAGCTGTCACCACTCAACCCTAATCGCCCCGGTCACACTATATATCCATCACCTCCGCCGCCTCCGCGCCGCATCTTTGGACCCTCTCCTTCTTCCCAGTGACCTCCATCGGCTCCGCAAGAGTGACAGCGAGCGTCAGCCCTTGTTGCAGTGAGGTGAGGAGGCGTATCCTTTGATCCGGCGTACTTCGCCGTCCTTGCTCCGCCGCCGGCGTTGAGCATCGAGCTTCAGGCCTTGACGCCCTTCGAAGCTACGACCAGGAGCAAGACCAGCTCCAGCACAGTCTCCAGCATCCACCAGGTAGCCTTGGTTCCTTTTAATTTCGTTTAATTTTAGATTACGCCCAATTTCCATCTCCGACGTACATCTTCGATTCCGACCATCTCACGTTTCATCTCGATCATCCGACCCTACCATCACCTTCGCCGTACCCTCACGCACCTTCTTCACCCATTCGCACAACCCAGATCGCACAGGATCTGGGAGTCGAGCTCCACCGCCGTCGCCTCGCCGGAGCTTTTTTCGCCACGCCGTACAGACCACCTTCACCCCGCCTTCTTGGGTCGAGGCACTTTGCCCTCGACCCGCGAAGCTTCTTGATTACTTTGCAGGTCCAAAGGGAGGCGTCTGAGGCTTCCCAACTTCAGGCCAGGAGCTTCTTCTCCGCCGGCCTTGCTCGAGCTCCTCGGAGCTTGGTTTGACCACCGGAGACCAGTAGCAGCTGCGCACCTTCACGCCGGAGCTTCTCCGACCTTCAGGCGCAGCAGAGGAGAGAGGAGACGCCTTCACTAGGCCGGCGAAGTTCGCCGGTCATCAGTTCTTCCTCCACCTTCCAGAGCCGTCCGATGAAGACCTCGCTCCAGTTCTAATCCTGAGCGTCCATCTGTGGGGGAGCAGCAGCCGTCGATACATCTGAGGATCTCATCTGGACCGTTGAGCAGCGAGGTTAAGCCACGACGTCTCTCAGCCGTCCGATTATACACGTGGCTGCACCTCGACCATCCGATCTGAGCTTAGTTTCCTTCGAAGATCCACGTTGCATCTGCACCGTCCGATCACCCACGTAGACGCACACCAGCCGTCGGATCAGGCCAGCGCTTCCAGAAGTAAAGGCGCGTTTGTTCTCCACCGTCAGATCTGCCACGCGTCAACATCAGGCCGTCGCTATTAATAAAAGGGGGTAAATTTCTCCTAGACCCCTCTGTTTGTCTTATTTCAGTTTAGTCCTGTAACTTTTAATTCACGTTGTTTATTTTCTGGGATATTTGCATAGAGACCCTCGCGCTTAATTTTATTTGCATTTATACCCCTGCCAGTAGAGACCCACGTGCTTCGTCACGTGTTTTGTTGGGTTATTTGCAATGTATGCCCTGTAGTTCTGGATGTTATTCTTTGAATGAAAACTTTTGTGTATTTGCATATATACCCCTGTGAGCATTGATTTTGCACATGTGCGAATTATTTTGGGTTATTTGCATATAAGTCCCTGGACTTTTGGTACTTGTTACCAATAAGCCCTCGGAACTTATTTTTATTACCATTTGGTCCCTGTGTGCCCCAAGCACGTGCTTGGCACGTGATTTCTTGGGTATTTTGCACCAAGGCCCCCAGATCTTCGGGTATTTGCACTTAGGTCCCTGTGCACAGTGCCCCACCTTTATTTTTGAATAAAATATCAAACGACCTCCAAATCCAATGAGATTTTGACACATGGCTCCTGCCATGGTGTAGGAATTTCTATGATTTTTGGGAACATTTTTGATTTCATTTATTATTTTTAAAAATTCAAAAACCCATATTTTCGCCACTGTTTGACTTTAAAATTACCAAAAAAATATAAAAATTCCATTAAAAATTCTAAAAAAATTAGATATTGTTGTTTACTGGTTGTTTGATTTTCTAGCCAATTTTGGCTATTTTTCATCACTTCAAAACCCTAAAAATTGAAAAACCACTAAAAACTCATAAAAATTGTAATAATTAAATTAAAAATCCAAAAACAATAATTAGGGTGCCTAAATTTTCCTTATTCTTTGTAGATTATAGGAAAATTACCTTTAGGGCTTTTTGAGATCCAAGAGTATTTTATTCTTGGGTCTTAAGCCTTGCTGGACAGTACCCTATTTTTGGCGCATTGTTTGATTTTTAATAAATAATTTACCCATTAGAAAAATTCCAAAAATTCACCAAAAACAGTAAAAAACATTTAAAACATAAAAACCAATTTTCTGAAATTTTTGCTCCTTTTTTGTGTGTTGTATAAATTGTTGAAGTCCCCTTGTACTTACATTCTTTAATTTTCTCATTGTTTAAAAAAAAAAATTCTAAAAAAAAAATATAAAAACAAAATAAAAACCATAAAAAAGACTTTCTTGGATTTCTGACTGCATCGTAGGCCGCAAGGCCAATCTGTGCTCCTTGTGTTCGACCCTGGGAGCTATACCAGGTTAATCCTATAGCTAGATCGCTCTATTGTGTGTTTGCTTGATTTATCTTATTTGAGTGATTGATTTTTCTTGATTGACTCAGCCCGAGTGATTGAGGTCGCAACGACCTACATTTTCTTTACACCTTTATCTCTGTCGCTTGGGCGGTCGTCAGGCTCTCATGGGCCCGTCTATGAGAACCCCGCATTGGATGATCTATCCCTCCTTATGTCTGAACAGCAGGCCACCTTCAGACGGGAAATGGACGAGTTCATACAGGAGATCAGAGAGATTGTGAGAGGGAAGGCCTTCATTCCTGCACAGATTGAGCCGAACCCGAACAACCTGAAGAGGAAGTCTGAGCAGGTAGAGTTTACAGAGGTTACCACTCCTAGTGATTCACTTATTGATAAATTTGCATATCATTTTGATGCTGACTTTGTTACACTTAGGAGCGGTAGGATGCCAGCCGACGGTGCCTCATCTAAGTGAGGACCACTCGCAGCTTTAGGAGCACATATGAGGAGGAGAGTTGTGCTAATGCCGCTCATAATGATGATGATGATGATGGTCGTGCTGACGCCGCCAAGGATGTTGATCCAGCCGACGGTACTGAGAACGTCATTTCACTAGATTCAGGAGGAGGTGGTGCTGATGCCACCAGATTCGATGCTGAGCCAGAGCACGGTACAGATACCGCGAGTCCATATGCCATAGGTGGTACTGACGCCACCATTTCTATTCTTGTTGCATTTCTGTTTGTTTCTGTATCTCAGGACGATTCTAGAAATAAAGTAAAAGGGTCTTCATTTGTGAGTCCCTCTATTTTGCTTGGAGATGCTTGTATGGATTCTATCTTGTCACAGCAGCATCGACCCGATCCTAGCCCTCCATCTGAGGAGGGCCCAGCCATCCCCTTTCCCCAAGCACTCTTCTTGGCTAAGCAGACCAAAAGAGAAAATCCAAAAAAATCCCATCAGCTAGAGTTCAGCCTGCAGATGATAGACAGATTCCAGATACAGCTGACTCTACAGGAGGGCTTGGAGCACATCCCCCTCTTCCAAAGGAACCTTAGAGAGAGGACTACCACTCACAGGCAGAGGAGGAACCACCACTCAGAGATCAATGTGCTCACTCATGCCACCTGCTTCGCCATCCCGAACCATTTGCCATCCAAGAGGCCAAATGCAGGAGCTCCCTATGTCAGATGCCACATACATGAGCAGAGGTTCGATCAGACTATATTAGACAACGGTTATTCTATTAACCTACTTTGGTAGCCTTACTCGACCGCTTCAAGTTTGGCCCTCTTAGACAGAGCATGGCGGTCCTTCAATTTGCTGATCGATCTGTCAAGAGGTCGAAGGGGTTACTGAAGGATGTCGTCTTCACAATTCAGGGCCTGCAATTCCCCGTGGACTTCGTAGTGTTGGACATGGAGATCCCTGAGTCTGTGATCGATACCCCCATCATTTTACGATGCTCGTTCTTGGCCACAACTAAGGCAGCGTCCGACCATGATAGCGGGAAGGTATACTTTTGCATCGACGGCGAGAGTATACATACAAATAGAGACAATCGATGAGACTAGAGCGTGAGATTCAGCTTGCTCAGAACCGCTTACAGATTCAGAGCTGATGATAGAGGCAGAGCGAGACGTCTACCAAGAGTGTGATTTTGTGATCATAGACGATGAGGCAGTTTGGGTAGACCCTGTTTCATGAGCCATCCTCTCAGATTCAGACCTTGTTGATACACAGATTCCAGTAGAGGAGATCTTGGAGAGCGCATTCCTGGCAAAGGACACCTTTGAGGTAGCAGATCATGTTCTCGATAGCGAGGCAGTTGATTTGTTGTTTGATTCAGATTCAAATCCCTCGGAGTCAGATATTGATTGGGCAAAGTCTAATGATATGATTTCGTGTCTGATTTCCACAGATCCAGTAGCGAGGGTGGAGACTGAGCCGATTCAGAGCATAGACACACCGGCAGATCAGTCTTCACCATATCTTCAGGTTCAATGAGAGTTCTCCCATACGGATTTGGTTGTGTTCACTCAAACATTTCAGAGCCCAGATCTGCCTGCTCCCAGTTGTCCAGAGCGGAAGACCATGCCGCAGTCGCTGAGGTACAGGTTCCTTACAGGAGAGCATGAGATACACCAAGTCATTATCTCAGCAGATTTGACTGGAGAGCAAGAATCTCGTTTGATGGAGGTTCTTGAAAATAACCGCAAGGCGATAGGATGGAGCGTAGTTGGTCTCCAGGGGATAATTCCGGCCCTGTGCTCCCACCATATCTATCTCGAAGAGGATGCCAAGCCATCGCGTGAGTTCTAGTGGCAGCTGAACCCGAATCTTCGAGAGTTTGTCATGAAGGAAATCTCGAAATGGCGGAGCGCCGATTTTATCTACCCCATCTCTAACTCCAAGTGGGTTGTTCTATTATATGTGGTGCCCAAGAAGACGTGCATCACTACAATTGTGAGTGAGTCTGGAGAGGAGATCGCTACCCGGGTACCCACTTCTTGGAGGGTCTGTGTGGACTTTAGATGATTGAATCAGGCCACCAAGAAGGATCATTTGTCGTTGTCTTTTATTAATTCGATTATAGAGAGGCTAGCTGGGAAGAGTAATTATTGCTTTCTTGACGGGTACTCCGGATACAATTAGGTGGCCATTATGCCAGAAGACCAGGACAAGACCACATTCACCAATTCCTTTGGGCATATGCTTTCAGACGCATGCCCTTTGGTCTATGCAATGCTCCTAAGACATTCGAGAGGTGCATGTTGTCCATCTTTTCGGTGGGTGAGTGCTTGGAGGTATTCATGGACGACTTTTAGGCCTACGGTGATGGGTTTGATGCTTGTCTTGAGTGCCTAGACCGCATCCTTCAACGATGCATCGAGGCCAACCTTGTGTTATCTTGGGAGAAGAGTCACTTAATGGTGACTCAAGGGACGGTGCTTGGCCTTATCATCTCCAACAGGGGCATGGAGGTGATCCATCCAAGGTGGATATCATTAGAAAACTCAATCCACCGTCCAATCTGCGACAACTACGATCTTTTCTGGGACACGTCAGTTTCTACCAACGATTCATTCATGATTTCAGTAGGATTGCTTGGCCGTTGATTGATTTGATGACCAAAGACACCGAGTTCATAGTTGATGATAAGTGTTTTGTGTCATTTGAAACTCTCAAGAGTCTAGTTGTTGAGGCTCCTGTCCTCCAGCCACCTGATTGGTCTCTCCCATTCAAGAACATGACAGATGCCTCCGATTTTGCCATAGGGGCCGCGCTAGGACAGAGGAGGGATGGAGCACCTTTTTCCATTAACTACGCTAGTCGTACATTGGATGCCGCGCAACGAAACTACACCATCATTGAGAAGGAGATGCTAGCCGTAGTTTTTACCCTAGATAAGTTCAGATCATACATCATTGGATCTAGAGTGACTATTTATACGGATCATACCACCATCAGGTACCTCATGGCAAAGAAGGATGCCAAAGTGAGATTGACTAGATGGATCCTTCTACTCCAGGAGTTTGATATTTAGATTAAGGATAAGCCTGGAGTCAAGAATGTGGTGGCGGATCATCTCTCCCAATTAGAGCATCTTGAGGATTCTGAGCAGATTGATCCTATATGTGAGACCGTCCCAGATGAGGCGATCCTTGCTACCGCCTCGCTCCCATGGTATGCTGACATTGTGAACTATCTTGATACCAAGAAAGTTCCACAAGGTTGGCCCATGAATAGACTTGAGACCTTCTTAGCAAAGGCCAAGTCTTACCATTGGGAGGTCCCATCCTTTACCATGAAGGAGGAGATAGTGTCTGCCAACGGTGCATTCCTCAGGAGGAGCACCATAGCGTCCTCACCTATTGTCACAAGCTGGAGGGAGGAGGACATCACTCTGGGAGGAGAACGACATAGAAAGTGCTTCAATCCGTACTACGGTGGCCTAGTTTCTTCAAGGATTCTGATGAATTCGTGAAGAGATGTACTGACTGTCAGAGGATGGGAACTTGTGGATAGCGTGATATGATGCCGATGCAGCCCATTCATTTCTGTGAGGTTTTTGACGCATGTGGCATCGATTTCATGGGTCCATTCCCTAAGAGCCAGGGATTCGAGTACATTCTGTTAGCCGTTGATTATGTTAGTCATTAGGTTGAGGCCATCCCCGCTCGAACCGCAGATTCTAGGACTGTATGAATAATTTTGAGGAAAAACATCATTTCACGGTTCAGGTACCTTGAGTTTTGATATCTGATGGGGGGTCTCATTTCATCAACAACTAGGTAAAGGCCCTTGCTAGCGAGTTCAGCATTGACCATCGAGTAGCCACTCCATACCACCCTCAAACTAATGGTCTTGTTGAAGTGTCGAATAGGGATATCAAGACTATATTGCAGAAGGTCATTCGCCCCAACCGAAAGGATTGGTCACAGCTTAGACATAAGTCACTTTGGGCTGTTACAGAGATACTTTTGGATCTAGTGACTGTAGGAGACTAGAGGAGGGCAGAATTGGCAGCCCTGGAGGAGTTTAGAGATGAATCCTTTTCAAGCAGCCTACATTATAAGGAGCGAGTTAAGGAGTGGCATGATTTTCGTATCAGCCACAAGCAGTTTGAGCCAGATCAGAGAGTATGGTTGTTCGATGCTAGGCTTAGATTTTTCCATGGAAGTTGCAGAGCAAATGGAAGGGACCATACATGGTCCGAAAGGTACATGACAATGGGAGTATCGACATATCTGATATGTCATCTGAGTTTACCTTTTGTGTTAACGGGTAGCATCTCAAACCATATCGATAATGAGCCATTGGTCGTTGACGTTGCCCCTATTCATTTTTGCGTGAGATGTGATATTTGACTTAGATCTAGTGCATCTCATGCATGATTATCACTGTCTTCCGCCTTCTATAGATCCAAATGTCCATATCATTCCATTCTTTAGTCCCACACCTCATCTTCATCCTACGATTATGATATACTTAGCGTGTACTTTACCCTAAGTATAGGGGGTGTTGGACTCTTGAGTATTCTTTTGATTCTTTTTACCTCTATTTTGCTTCCAATACTTTGGGATCTTTTGCCCTAAGTATAGGGGAGGTAGACCTTGTACATTCTTCTTCTCGGAATTCTCTTCATGTACAACTTTCTATAATTAGGATTACTTGACCCTAAGTATAGGGGGAAACGCCGAGTTCTCTTCATTCTATTATTTGATTCATCATTGTAGTATACCATTCCTTTTCACTTCCCTATACTAAGCACGAGTTATGTCTTCTTCATCGCTCTTGATCCACCCTGAGGACATCGTTCGAGCTAAGTATAGAGGGTGTTGTATATATTTCATATATACTTTATCCATAACCCGTACTTTGTGTGAGTGTGTTAATAAATAAAATGGCTACAATTCTTTTATCCAAAATTCATAAAAATTTGAAAATTTTTCCTTGTACATAAAAATTCTTTATTGCACATACATAGGTATTTATAAAAATTAGTTTTGTACAAATATTTGTAAAAATGATTTGTGTAAAAAATTTGTAAATATTTTTATATCAAAATTATGTACATGGTACAAAATTTTTGTAAAATATTTGAAAAATAAAAGTTTGCAAAAACCCTGGTGTAAATGTGTAAATATTTTACAAAAATTCATGCATTCATTCATTCAAACATTTTTCAATAATTTTGCACATTTTCAAAAACGTATAAAAACATTTTTGAATATATTTACAGTTCCCCTGAATCATGATTGACATTTAAACTTGCCTGGAATTAAATTGAAAAATGGAGCTTGGTTAAGACCTTAATCCACCTAACTCTAAGAGAAACCTTATATGGCTTAGGATTAAGACTTTTCAGGTCCATTTGGGACTTAATTCTTTGAGTCCACTAGGCTATGATCATATGTCATCTTGATGAGCCTAAGTAGAACACTCAACAATGCACACATGACTCTCAGAGACAATGGCTTTACTTGTACCAGCACCTTACACATAGCTATCCATAGATGAGGTGGTGCGGAGGCAGTTTCCTTTGGCTTGAGGTAGCATACGAGGGTAGTACTTCTAGGCGGAACCTCTCTTCTTCATTTAGTGAAGGAAGTGTGTATCAACTTGGTCTGGTGGTGTTGAGGTCTAAAGACAGGAGTTGACGTTTCAAAAAAGCTTCAAAAGAGGGATAGACCACTGGCTCAAGAGGGAAAACCCCTTATGTATATATGATGCACCATGTAGATATGTTGTACATATGCACATAAAAATGCGCAAAGAAAGAAAAATTCCAAAGAAGTGGTGGGTCTGATTGAAAATAAAATACCCACTGGAGGGTATATAGTTAAATAAAACAAAGCAGTTAAATAAAACAAAGCTTATTTTTTAGTTAAATATCTTATCAAAACATCATGTATATAGTTGTAAATACAATAAGTTACCAATAAGCATGCATTTGTTGAATATTAATAATTTGCATGTATTTGTGCAAAAATAAAAGAATAAAGAAATAAAAGAAAAAGAGGGAAATATTTAGAATAAATATTGAGTGACCTAAACCCAAGAAAGGGTCCAAACTGGACCTGATTGCCAAATAAAAATAAGTAGAGAGAGATAGGACCACTCCACCTTGGGCACAGTCCCTTCCTTATACACACACACACATATAGTATCATTATTTTATTTTCACAAAAATAGCAATAAAAAGGTATTTTAACCCCTTGTATATATTTCCAAAACTAAACAAAAATTATAAAAATAAAAATAAAATAATTTCTCTCTCTACAACCTTATACATATTACATGTATATATGTATCATATCGATATTTATTTGACATTTCTGATTACTCATAAAAATAAAATAAAAATTATTTTATACTCCAAATTTTATTTTTTAAATAAATAAAATATAAAATTGGGGTATTTGTACAAAAATAAGAAAATAAAAATAAAATAAAAAATACATAAGTATTTTATACATACATATAATGTAATATAATGAATATACCTTAGTTCATTTTTCATAAAAATAAGTAAAAATCACTAAAAAATAGTTTGAAAAATAATAAACATTTTTCATGTTGAACATATTTTCAAATAAAATCGTTTGTATTTTTAAATTATTTTACAAAAAAATCTAACCTAGCTAATTTCTGATGGTCTAAGAGGATTGTTGACCCTGGTCAACTCCCCCTCCCAGACCATTCTTCGCCCGGATCTGAGTTTTGCCTCATCTTCTCAAAATTTTCTCACTCAGATCTGACTGTCTCCTGCCCCGATTCCACTGCTCGCTTCTTCCCCATGGATCAGCGACCTTCATGGATCATCCACTTGGGAAGATCTTTAAATACTTCATCGCATTGCCCAGAGCCGTAGCTCATGTCGCAGACTCTCCCTCTAACCTAGACTCCTTCCCCTTGGTGACAGTATTCGGAGAGACCCTTTAGTGGTCGAAGAGAGCCGCTGCCGACGACGCTCAAGCTTCGTGGCTGGAGATCTACCATGACGAGCCTCCCCCTCCTTCCACAGTGAGGTTGAGACGAAGACCTAGTCCGACTTGCCTTTAGGTACCCTTGGTTTTGATCCTAGTTCCATTTATCTCCAATCTTTCATCCGTCGCTTCGCCAGCTCCGGCCCAGTGGTCGGAGCTCCATCAGTCACCTCTATCCGCTTCGATCAAGAACCACGTTAAATGTCACCCTTCCCCCACAGCCTGATCATCCTAGGCTTGGCTTGGATAGCCAAGATTAGGCATGAGGTTCCTTTTACCACTTTGTCAAAACTGCTACACCCATTCGCCATCATTTCACATAACTTTAGGCCAAATAACCCCAACTGGAGTGCCCCTCCGAGTTGAAGTTGTCTTCTGTAGGCCGTAGCGAGCGCGGATGCCCCCCAGGTCGTATCCACCCCACTTCGCTGGAGCTCGCCCAGGTCACTGACCCCTTCCTGGAGATCCAACCGTCGGCGAGTCAATCAGGTCCGTTTACCCGACGCGAAGGATCATTGTGAGTAGACCACCGTCATATGATCGTTCAACGGAGTGCCGGATTACCGCCGGTGCTCTGGTGAACCTCGCCCAGACGGAGTTCGTCCAGCATCCTTCTCTGCCGTTGGATCATCACCGTCACCCAGATCGCAGCAGAGCCGTCTAGAGCATGTGCCTGTCAGGCCGTTAGATCTGATATCTAACGGCTCCCGTACGCCCACGTTCGTGCCCTCAGGACCACCGTTAGATCCGCCAGTTGTCAGCACCAGAGCCGCAGGTCGTCTTCCATTCACAACGCGACTCCTGTCCCCCATGCGTGATCTACGAGCGGTTGGGTAATTAGCTCCGCTTCCCCTATAGTTATTTCCCTTTATTATTTAGTCTGTAAAATAAAAAGTACACAGTAGGGTAATTTGCACTTTTGATACTGTAGTTTCTTGTATTTACATTTTAGTCCTTCCTGAATGGTTGGATGTGCATCGTCACGTGTATTTAAGGGATATATGCATGTATGGTCCTTGATTTAGTAGATGTTATGCTTTGATGTTTTGGTTTTAATATTTGCATCCATACCCCTATACATGCTGATATTGGACATGTGCTGAAATGTGTGTGAAAATTGCAGTAGGGCCCCTATAGTTTCTACGCTTGTTATTAGTTAGCCCCCTGGACTTATTTTTCTTGCAAATTAGTCCCTATATGATGCGCCTTTTGGGTTTGATTTAATAAATAGCAAACTTTGTCCAAAATTTATGTTTACACATCGCTCCTGCCATGGTGTAGGAAGTTTTTTATATTTTTGGGTTCATTTTGTTTCCATTTAGTATTTTAAAATTCAAAAACCTCAAAAATATCTACTGTTTGTTTTTAAAAATCAGCTAAAAATATCAAAAACCCTCTAAACAATCTATGATTGTTTGTTTTGAGTCGCTTTTGCTTCAGTCCAAATTTTGTTGTATTTGCATTTATAAAACCCATAAAAAGTGAAAACATTAAAAACCTTATAAAAATCATTAAAAATTCATAAATTAAAAAAATGTGTTTTCTTCTTTTGTAGTTAGCTTTTAGTTTATAGTTTATCATAAAATTGTTGTTGGGGTTTTACAGGCATTTTAAGTAATTTTTAACTTGCCTTTAGATCTCAGTTGTACATTGTTTTGTATTTTTGACCTTGTTTCATTTTTAGAAAACTAACTAAAAAAATCAAGAAAATTAACAAAAACATCTGAATGTTCCCAAAACCCAAAAATATTTTTATTCGCATTTTCTGAGCATTTTTTATGTGTTAAATAATTGTTTGTTTGTGAGTGTTTTTATAATTTTTCCTTATATTAAAAATTCCAAAAAAAATTGAAAAACCTAAAATCCACCAAAAAATTTTCTTCTTGGATTTCTGACTATTTTGTAGCCCATCACATTCCGTGCTCCTTGAGTTTGACCCTGGTTTCTATACCAGGTAAAATAAATAGCTAGACCACTATTTTGCTTGATTGTTTGATTTTATATCATTGGTGATCTTCCTTTTTCTTGATTGACTCAGCCTCGCGGTTCGGGTGGCAACGACCTTATTTACAATTTAACCCGAGTAGCTCAGAAGGCATCATCAATAGTCTGAAGTATTCTTATGCCACTTCTTCATGTGGGTGTTTGTCTCATCCCCGTGTTCGAGGACCCCACAAGGGAGAAGTACTTGATTTTCCACTATCGACTTCCTCACTCTATTTCTTTGGCTTAGTTGAAAACGCAAGATCAGTAGCAAAGACCTTTTAAAAATACAGACTACAAGTTACAAGTGAAGAGGGAAGTACGAGATACTTTTCTGGTAGTACTCGCTGTATTATAAGTTTAGCCTCTAAGTACTTGCTACAATATTGCATGAATAAGAACTAAAACTGTTATAATAAAAATAGCCAAACTCTTATGGCTTCACAATGGCTGAGTTGGTGAACCCATTGCTTTATCTTTGTTTTAATTTAGTTTAAGCTCAAATCAGTCCTACGTACTTGTACCATTTCTCTTTATTTCTATTTCATTTATTTTTACATTGCTCACTTTGATCCTTCTTTTTATCTATGTTTCATTTCATTCTCTTGTTTATCATTGTATTCTCTATTTGTCATATCTTCCTCTTGTTTTCCAAGATTTTGACTCATGGATGGTTTAGTCGGGACCCTGTCGACACCCACATCGAATCTATGAAACTGACATATATGATAATTAGAGATGATTCCTGAGAACCCAATTCAGACTTTGCAAACCACTCTCTAGACTCATCTTATCATTCTTCAATAAACTTGTCCTGATATATGTCCTTTGTGAATGGAGATTGATTTCTCTTCATATCAAGTACTCCATTCACATCTGTATGGAATTGACCCTAATTCCATACTTATCTTTCCATCTGCTGATTAAGATTGTCAATCTGATCGAGTTGAATTTCATTGTGCAGAATAAGAACCGAGCCTAGACCACATTTAGATCCATTCCTCTGAGTTGGATTCAAAGATGGCTTCTCAAGAAAAAGTGAAGGAACCACAATATCCAAATCTGGGCCTACAGCTAGATAAAAATACCATGAATGCCTAGTTGCTTGCATCCATTCAGACTATTCAACAGTAGCTGAAAGATCAGGCTCTCACTTAGGTCACCTTCATTGACATGCTCAATGATCTGAGGAGAGAAATACATAACCAAGGAAGAGGAGAAGAAAATGAAGATGAACATAGAGATGGACTCCATTGATGGGGAGATGAACCAAGAAGAGAGGCTCCTAAGACTACATTGAAAGAAACCTACAATCCAGACGTTTTCTAGATGACAGTGTGGATCCAAAGTCCTCTGGTCCATAGATATTTTGAGCTCAAGCCGTAGTTCTTGGCTCTTCTTCCCTCATTCCATGGGAACATGAATGAGTAACTTTATATACATCTCCAACCATTTCCCCCAATCTACAAAACAAAGTGCTACCCTAACATCTCATTAGACGTAGTTAAAATAATCACTTTCCCATTCAACCTTCAGGATAAGGCTTTACACTGGATAAATCATTTGGGGAAGGTAGTGTGACTTGGGAGGAATTGAATACTGCATTCCTCCACAAGTTCTATCCATTAGGTCATCTCAACAAGATGCAAGCCAGAATCCGCAACTTCTAAAGGACCGCACGACTCCATTCATGAACTTTGGGAGAGGTTTAAAGATCTTCAAGAAAAGTTCCCCACCATGAAATTCCTCAGATTTGCCTCGTCCAACACTTTTTTGAGGGCCTGACTACTAAGAGTTAGAGACTTGCAGATGTCGCATGTGATGGATCTCACTTCAGTAAGGATTAAGACGACGTCTGACAAACTTTTGAAGAAATGGTTGAAGGAGAGGCCCCCTTGTCATCATCCTGTGCATATCAACGCCAACCTTAGATCCACCATAAGCCTGTCAATATGGCAGCATCTCATGAGAAGGACATCAATAAGAGATCCAACTTGAGCATTATTGGGATCCACCTATCCAAAGTGGACATTATTGAGAAGAGATTATAGAACCTTCAAAATTATCTTTGGTTGAACAAAGAATTCATCATTTAAACAAACTAGATCAGATTACCAAGCATCTTGAGATGTTGGTAAGTACAATCAACTCTTTCCACTCTACGAGACCATCAGTCGTGACTCCCATTGTATTGAAGGAGCCGTAATCACCACAACTACCACAACTAAATTTAGAGCAGTCTTAGCCGGTCCAATACGTATACTACATGCAGGTTCTTAATCAAGCATCGCCATAACAATGACATTAGCAGTTGGTTGTCTACCAACCCGAGCCCCATCCATCATTTGTGGGTCCTTATTTCTCACTTCCTCCCCAAATTCATGAGGTAAACAACATATGGAACAATGATGCACAACTAGACCATCCAAGTGAACATCAGCATGGCCAATCCTCTGTCATTCGAATGTACCACCAACCTCATGGATGGAAGTTTGTCCAGTAGTCCCAACCTCAGCACCAATCTCCATCATAGCAGAACACTTGGATACAGAATTACCAATACCGGCAGTCGGTGTACTGCAAACACCAGCCATATACAAATTACGTAGCTGCTCAGCATTACCAGTATCCTCCTCCTCAACATTATCAACAACATCCTCCTTAGTACCATAATCAATTTTCTCTTTCGCAACCTCCACTACATTACCAGTTCTGTGTGTATGGCACATTTAATCATTAGAATTTGCACCAGTGAACTCTGCTCTTGACTGTTTGGCTCACTTGTAGAATAGCTTAGAGGTGAGTCAGAAGCTTGATGACCTCATTTCCACCAAAACATCTATATTAACGTAAGTCTAGGCCAACCCCAAACAATTCTGAACGTAAGGAGAATGTATCCTGTGATGTCTTGTCCAATCTTGTAGAGTAAGGTACATCTAAGTTTATGTTATCTAATGTTGTAACTCTCATGAGGGGTAGGGCATTACAGTCGCCTGCTACAGTAAAAGGGAAAAAAAAGCATCTTCTGGCGAATCATCATCTTTTGCATCAGTCAGTCTAGTAGTAGAGACAGGTGAGGAAGAAGAAGATGGAGGAGCATCGCTAAACCACCTGATGAATACCAATTCATTTACCTTTGTTCCTTTATTTTGTCTTTAAATCCTTAGATAAATACATGTAAATATAACTAACTTGTAAAAACCACCACTCCGACCTTTGCTTGTAAATAGTGCCCAAATACCTATATTTAAATAAAAAAGGAATGAATAAAGAAAAGAAAAAAAGTAAAGGAATTATAACAAATATTGTCCGACCCTAAAACCCTGAGACTAATCAATATTGACTTGGCTGATAAGAAATAAAGTGGAGGGAGATAAGGGCATACAAATACAGACAACCACACTATCAGCTGAAAACTCTAAGTGACATGTACATCGTATATAGCAGAAACTTACACTAATTTATACACTCACACTAACATTAAATCAAAGTAGTTCCAACACTAAACATGCACATAAAAATACATAGGAAAAGATAAAATCAATTGTACACACAAAGTAAGATGCTATGTGATTAGGACATATAGATGAAAAGGTCGTAAAGAAAGCTTCACAAATCAATATCTTCTCCATGTGAATTCCAAATTAACCAAACTCACCTTTATTGTTCATCAAATTCAATTATCTCTCTATTGAAGTGATTTCAAAATAGAGTTAAAATGCAAAATATGTCTTTTGGGTCCCTATTGTACTCTATACATTTATATTATAGTCAATATATTTATTCTTTATATTTTTATCATCTTTGGATTTTAATTTTTATATATACTTGTAAATATTATTTTAAATACATTTAAATAATAAACATAGAATAAATACATGAAAAATAAATCAAAATAAATATTATGGTCCAATATATAGGTAAAATATACCTATATAATACACACTCCTATCTATTAAAGTAAGTAAATACACTTGGAAAATTATAACAAAAATATACAAATATGTAAATGAATGAGTTATAATACATAATTATGCATATAATAACATACAAAATACAAAATAAAAGTCAAATACATCATATGCAGATAATTATACCTATAATTATACTTGCAAAAAATAACATATAATAAATAGATGGATAAAATTAAATAAAAATGATGTAAAATAGTATATAAAAAAACATTCATATTTTAAGGAAAAAAATAAAATCATTTACTATTTTATTTCTCTTTTATCTCTATTTCCTTCTATATATTGTCTTGTAGTGCATGATGTGAACCAATGTGGTGCGATCCTCAATTGAGGGGCCTACGCCCCTAGCCCTATTAGATGCGTTGACCCCTCTTCTTTACCAAGATGTACTGCCTAATTCTTCCATTTTCTGATCTTGATTCCTTCATGAGATATACTCCTCAATCCTTGCTCTTTCATGTCATTATGACTCGATTGAGGGAGCATCGAATCGATCATAAGCCCTAGTCAAAATCACCCTCTTACTTAAACTCTTCCTTTGCCATTTTGAATTTCTATCCATTTTTTCCCTTCGCCATACCCTTCTCTTCACATCTAGAGTGTCCCAGTGATAGTGGGTGCATCTCCTGCAGCTTTGGTGCGGAGGAGAAGGTGGAGGAATGAGATCCAAGGCTCGCTAGAGTTGCTCCGCCGTGACGCATCCAGCTCCATAATCTTCATGTCCGAGCTACTCTTTTCTTATTACTTTCAATTCCTATTAGTATTAATAGCATAGGACTGCATTTTATTCCCTTTAATTTGTTTGTTATTTCAAAATCTAAGCTCGCTGGAGCACTAGGTTTTGGCCTCGTTCCTCCTGTCCTGGAAACCGTGACATTTCATTGACCACTCCATCTCCTTCACCTTACGCTTCTGCATATTCAACACGCCTTCATACCATTGATCTCATATACATTAGACTATCAAGTTCTCCTCCTCCACCTTACGCTGGAAAGCGCCATCCCGATGCATCCTCGCTCTTTCTATCCCCTAACCCTAGAACCATCATTTTTCTTTGCCTAAGCGAAGCCTATAGATCTCAGGGGTGTTTATCATCATTTGAGGACATTTTGTAGCATCTAAAGGCATCCCATGTCGCTTGAGCTTGACACAATGCAAGGACCCCCTTGATGGGTTCTGGACCTTTTGAAGACATCACCATGAGAGGAGAAGCCCTTGCTCCATTTTGAGCCACTTGTGAGCCTCCCAGGTGACCAGAGTCGTGAGATTCATCTGATCAAAGTCGTCATGTTCAACTATTATTTCTTATTCTTCCAGGGCACTCCATAACCGTCCGATCGACCCCCCACCAAGTGGTGCAGCTACCATTGGATGAAGCTCTACCCTATCGTCCGATCTTCCAGCTAAGATCTAATCTCAGCCGCTTCCTATGAAGCATCAACATGAGCTCTAAACACGTCACATGGTTTAAGTGAAGACATTTCTTCCATCCATCAATGTGCGAAGGGGTAAATTACACCGCATCCCCTCTGCCTTTTGTATTTTTTATTTATTCTTTAACTTTTCATTTGCATTGTAAAAAAACTGGTAATAATTGCACCTGAACGCCCGTACTTAATCTATTTGCTTTTTAATCCATTCCACGTCAGCACATGTGCATGTGCACGTAAGGGGATGAGAATTTTGAATGGACACCTTGTGGGTTTGGTGTTATTGTTAATTTCTCATTTTTGAAGAATAAGTGAAATATTTTTGAGAAAGATTACAAGTAAAACCTTGAAAATTATTTTTATTGCAATCTAGTCTCTACAAGATTCTTTTATTTTTTAATATATGTTATAATTACATTGGGGCCCTTGTACTACTCTTATCTATTAATTTTAGGCCCCTAAACTTTTTTGGAAATTACTAAATAGTCCTTGCCAACACTTATTATTCTTTTAGAGTTTTCTTCTTATTAAAAATGGTATTTTAAGCCTAAAAATTATAGGAAAATTCCTATAAGTACCTTGAGATTGTATTTATATCGTATATTATTATCAAGGTATTTTAGTCTATTTTCTTAATTTCTAAAAATCAAACTTAAAAACTCTAAAAAATTATAAAACATCTCCAAAAATTCAAAAAAAATAGTAAGATTATATTATTATCTATTTTACCTACGTACCAAAAATATAAAATTATAAAAATAAAACCTTGACATTGTAAAAATGTATAAAAAGTTGAAAATTTTATTTTAAAAATCCCAAAATAGATTTTTTCCATCAAATACTTTTCTTTATTGTATACTCTAGATATTAAAAATAGTCTTGAGAATTTTTAAAACCTTTATTTATTTTTAGATATCAAAAAAAATCAATCATATTAATATAAGTCACTATTTGATATTTTAAACCAATTAAAATACACATAAATTAGCAAAAATTATAAGAAAAACCATAAAAATAGAAAAAAAAATATAAAAAAATACAAAAAATGGTTTTTTGCCATATTTGAGTATATATCTATAATTGTAAATATAAAACCCTATATTACTTATATATAATATTACTATAAAGTAATTGTAATAATGATTATTAATTAAAAATACCTTATATATATTTTTTTAACCTTTAAAAAAATAAAAAAAACTATTTTTATTTGTATTGCTAATATTTTTATATATTTATTATATATATCATATATAATATTTATATTGAACATATTATCATATACATATACATATATATACTTAATTTATCCTAAAAAGAAAAGAAATTTAAAACCAAAAAGCCCTAAAAGAAAAAACATATAAAAAATAAAAACATAAAAATATAAAATATAAAAAATACATAAAAATTAAATATATTTAAAAAACAAAAATTAGAAAAATCCTATAAAATGCACAAACATTAGATGATATTATTTTTTATTGTCAACTTTTGTACCTATCCCCATTATTTTCTGCAGTTCAACCCCTACACTTGCTCGCTACACACTTATTTTTAGGGTATAATAAATTTTAGCTCTCTTTTGTTTACTGCTTAATCATTTTTGTGTGGTTAATTGTTGATTAATACACTTGAGTTTATTGTTGAGAGTCGAGAGAGGCATTGATATAATGATATCTGTATCTGACTTGTTGAACAATGCATGCCCTCCAAGATCAAATGTTTGACACCTCAATGAAAGTGGTTCACCACCACCACAATCTATAGAAAATCCAAGAAAATCAAAAAAAATATCCAAAAATAGAATAAGGTTCCAAGCCAAGACGATCCAACTCGTGAGAAAGCCATAGCGTCAACCAATCCAGAGCCGATCGACAAAGTCGAAGATCATGCAAATTCATTTTTTTCCTATTTTGAATGACAGTGAACACCCTGGATAGTCATTTATAAGTAATGATGTAATTGAGAACAATGGTTTCAGTTCTGTGAATATTACTTTTCCTGTTGCTATCAAAAATTCCAAAAAAATAAAAAGTTGAAAAATTCCTTGTCTGATCCTGACATTGTTTATATTATTCAAAATCTTATTTTAAAAATGTCGGTGTTAAAGGTCATGGAATACATGCCAACTATGAAGAAAGAATTAAAATGGGCATGTACATCAAAGTGCAAACCCATCAAGAACAAACGTCATAGAGACAAAAAACATATCTTGACCATAGCCACAATGAATGCTATCAGTGATCTCTCATAGAAGAAGAAAGACAAGGGAGCACCTTTAATCAAATGTGAGAATTTTTATCAGATTTTTGAGTGGACCTTGCTTGATAATAGTTCCTCTATAAACCTCATGCCCTCATCATTACTTCAAGAATCCAAATAGGTCCCACTTAAACCTACATGCATGATCATTCAATTTGTTACTCAATCCATTAAGAGGCCTAGAGGTTTATTGGAGGGAATTATCATAACTATGCAGGATATGCACTTCCTAATGAACTCAGTTGTCCTAGATATGGATTTGCATGCTCCATTATTCCAGACTCTAATTATGCTTGGTCGGCCATTCCTTCAAACAACCGAAGTAGTAGTTGATTATAAGTATGGATAGATCACATTACACTCCTGTAGTGAGAAAGTCACCATGGATAAGTTCACGGAGCCAAAAGTCGTAGAGAGCACATTTGAGAAAAACCAGGAATAACTAGATGAAGAATGTGACATCGTTGATATCAATGATCAACAACTCTCTTGAATGTTATTTTGACACTAGAAATACTATCTTCAGAGGAGGACTTGGAAAGCACATTCCAACCTTACTTTATTATCAACTATGAGAAAGATTTAGATTCGTTGATCAACTATTGAAAAAGATTCAAGTCAAATCAAACAAGATGAATTCACTAAGACATGTTCAATACATTTTTAAATGAGATACAAGTGACAGAGGTGGACAACACCTTATTAATTTCAATAGAACATTTATCTACCAACACCATTTTCAAAGTATCTGCATAGCAAACTCAATAGTTGTTGAATTAAAACAAATCCCTATAGTTCTAAGATATGCTTTCCTTGTGGGTTAATAAAATATGTATATGGTCATCATCAGCAGTAGGTTGACCCCGAATCATTAATCTCGCTTGCTTGAGGTTCTAGGGAAAAACCGTAAGGTACTTGGTTGGAAAGTTTCGAATCTCCGAGGGATAAATCCAGCCATGTGTTTACACCACATCTATTTGGATGATGATTGCAAATCATCCAATGAATTTCAATGAATGTTGAACCCTAACCTACAAGATGTTGTCATGAAAGAAATCATGAAATCGTGTAAAGGTGGCTTCATTTAACCCATCTTTGACTCAAAATGGGTGATCCCTTTGCATGTTGTTCCAAAGATATCTGGGATCACCTTGGTTAAAAATGACCAAGGAGAGGCGATTTCTACTTGAGTACCTATATCTTGGCACGTATGTGTTGATTATCGATGCTTGAATTTAGCGACTAAGAAGGACAACTTTCCTTTGTTGTTCATCGATCAAGTACTGCATGAAAGATTGGTTGGGAAAGAATTTTTCTACTTTTTAGATGGTACTCTAGGTATAATCAAGTCATGTCATTTCCATGTGTGGCATGGAAGTTGACCCAGCGAAGGTGGACAAGATCGCTAAACTTGAGCAACATCAAACAGTTAAAGATATAAGGTCACCTTAGGCATGTTTTTACATAAAATCATCAAGGACTTCAGCAAGATTGTCTGACCTCTCACAAAGATTTTATGCAAGGAGACATAATACAATATTGATCCGAAGGTTCTCCAATCATTTTATCAATTGAAAGATCTTGTCCCTTAGGATCCCGTTTTACAACCATCTGATTTATCTTTTCCATTAGAGATCATGACAGAAGCATTCGACGCGGTTGGGGTTGTGTTAGGACAAAGAGGAGATAAATTTCCCTATGGCATTCACTATGCCAGCAAAACAATTGATGGTGCATAGAAAATTTATACGGTTATAAAGAAAGAATTTATGGTAGTGGTTTTTATCCTAGAGAAGTTCATATATTATTTTCTTGGATCTAAAGTCATTGTTTATATTGACCACTGTGCTATACGATACTTATAGCAGAAGAAGGATGTCAAATCATCCTCACTCAGATGGATCCTTATCATATAGGAATTCGACTTGAAAATCAAAGATAAGACTAGAGTTCGGAATGGGGTAGTAGATTATTTATCAAGAATAGAATGCACAAATACTCAATTGAGGAGTACACTGATCACAGAGACCTTTTTTTATGAATCAATTTTCAGTGTAGCATATTTCCCTTAGTATGTCGATATTGCAAACTACATCATATATAGGGTAGTTCCACAAGATTGGACAAGAATCAGGAAGGATAAATTCCTTTTTGACAAACATTTTTACTACTGGGAAGATCCCTACCTGTTCAGGGAAGAAGCATATTGCATATGGCATCGGTGTTCCCATCAGGAGGAGTATACTAGTGTCCTTGAGCATTGTCATAAGCTCAAATCTAGAGGACATAATTATGGAAGTAGAACGTTGGTAAAGATATTGCAGTGTGGCCTCTGGAGGCTGATACTATTCAAGGATGCCATGTCAAAGGCTACATAGATTGTCATAAAACTGGGGGAACCCTCAATGCTAAAGATTCTATACCCCTCAAATTAATTTAGATTTCTAATGTGTTTGATGTTTGGGGCATTGAGTTCATGGACCCATTTCCTCATAGTCAGGGCTATTATTGATTATGCAAGTCGTTGGGTAGAAACTAGTCCTACTCGATCCGCTGATAGCCAAACAATCTGTTGGTTTATGAATGATAACATCATTTTGAGGTTTGGGATCCTAAAGATTCTCATTTCAGACGGCGTAATATTTCATCAATAAAGAGGAGAAGAAATTAGTGAAGGAGTATGACATCTATCATTTATCACGTCTCCTTATCATCCTCAGTCCACTGGCTTGACTAAATTATCAAATAGAGAAATCAAGACCATATTGCATAAACTTATTAGGAAAAATAGGAAGAATTAGTAACAACTTTTGTGTTCAGTTCTATGGGCTTATCAGACTGCCTTCAAGTCTCCATTGGGCATGTTTCCCTATCGCCATGCATATGGAAAGCCATGTCATCTGCTAGTGGAACTAATACACAAATCTCTTTAGGTAATGATTATTTGCAATCTTGACTCACAGAAAGGTCGTCATAACAGGAAGATAGTTATGAACAAGCTCTTAGAATTCCAAGATTACGCATACGATAAAAAATTGATGTATAAGGAGAAGGTCAAATACCGGCATGACAAATGCATCAAACGAATGATTTTCAAGACTGGGCGGAAAATGTAGTTTTTTGATGCAAAGTTGAAAATATTCCTAGGAAAATTATAGAGTAAATGAAAATGGCCATTCATCGTCAGAACTATGCATGACTATGGTAGCATTCTGATATTCGAACTATCATCTGACACACAACCATTTGTTGTCAACAATCAATTGCTGGAGTCGTATCTAGAGCATGACACATTTCTGGTCGTTGTTGATTCCATTCAAGTCATATTCGATGAAGATCTCTCAATAGCAGTTGTAGTGGATTCAAACGAAGCATCCAAAAACATTTTTGACTATTTTTCTTCTTTTCTTCTGTTCATTTCAATTTTTAATTCTTTCATTCTTCCAAACTCCATTCAACCCATTCATTATTTCTATAATTAGGATATAATTCATCCTAAGTATAGGGAAGATGAGTGTATTCGCATTATTCTTTATTTATTCTCTTGCGTGTCTCCTAATTTGTTGATATATTGCCTATACTTAGGGATATTTCACCAAAAGTATGGGGGGACAAGTTGAGTCATTAATTTTGTAAATTCTGATCCTTAACCATCCCCATTTTGTAATAATTTTCTATATTTAGGATTGATTAATTTTAAGTATTGGACGGACAATCAACTTCTTATTCTTTGATTCAGTCATTACAGTATAGGCTTCTTTGTAATCAACTCGAGTTATGTCTTCCTTTTTCTCTTTGATCAGTATGAGGACATAGTTCACGCTCAGTATAGGAGGGTCGTATATACGCTATATATACTTTATCCATAACTCGAACTTTCATATTTTGAATAATATGGCTAATATACTATATTGGGTAAGAGTATACATTAAATCAACTGTAAAGAATACCATAGAAATAGGTAAATATTTTTTAAAAAACTTATTTGTAAAAATGATTAATAATCTCATTTTAAAATGTTTTACAATAATATTTGAAAAATGTTTGAGAAATACCTTGAAAAATCTTTTGAAACCATCTGGAATAATTTTATGAAAATCGTCAAACCTTTATAAAATATTTTTGTAAATATTTTCAACATTTTGTTTCATTTCTTTTAATATAATGATTTAAAAATCAATACACAAATGAGATTGAAAATGATTACAAAAATATTTTGAAAACTCTATCATCTTTGCAAAATAATTTTGAAACTTTGTAAATTGTTTGTGAAATTATTTAAAAAATAATTTTTTAAAAATATTTATAAAAATGTTTGCAAATTATTTTGATAACCAGGTATATAATTGTGATAAATATCAAATTTATTAATTTTTTATATAAATCTTATATATATATATAACTTTTGTATGTAAAACATGTAAATAACAACTAACTTAGATTTTAGTGTAAAATCTGCACCCAATTCTTGTAAATATGCATTCACTCTTGTGTAACTATTTGTACATACACCTTTCACTATCTATTATAAAACAAATCCCTAAAAATTTTAAAATTATCAAATCTATAAAAATTGTAAAATTGCCTTCATAAAAAATTGCAAGCCTTTTTCAAAAACTCCATAAAAAGTTCAAATGGAAAATAGTTTCATAAAAAATTTCTTGCATTGCATTACATTTGCAATTTCCGGAATGATGCATACAATTGAACAAGTCTAAATAAAGTCTAAAGATTAGATCTTGGTCAAGAGCTTAATCTACTTAATTTTAGAGGAACCTGTTAAGGACTAAAATTGGGACACTTCAGGTAACTTCGACTTAATTCTTTTGATTCCTTGAAACGGTGTTAATGAGTCGATTCAATATGTCTAACTAGAACCTTTCACGTCATCTGTACGTCTCTTGAGTTAATGGATTAACTTGAGACGATGCACTTAACACTTCGTTAAACCCAGATGGATTGTTGAAATATCTTGGAGCCTATGTCGGGATGATACTACATCGCTTCATCAAGGGTGGCTCAAGAATCATTCTTGGGGATGGTCAAAACTTGTACTTCAACTGTCTGTTCCTTAAGTAGTAGGGAAATTTAAGGATTGAAGATTGGATTGAAATATAGCTTCAGATGAGCAATGGTTTGCCAGCATAATTTTTCCTAGACCCCAAAACATGCGAAAAATAAAAGATTATGTATCCGTTGGGAAAATCAAGAATGCATAGCAATGCTAAATAAATAAAATATCCAAAAAAAAGCTTACAACAAAATTTTAAAAAAATTGAACTTCCTAAAAAGGTATTCTTCTCGGTGGAGATGTGGTTACACTGATTGAGCTTCACAATAAAATGCGACTAAACGATTATAGTTCCACTTCTTTTCCTTTTCTTATAACATTCGCTTCCTTCATTGTGAACTAGCATGTACCTAAACTCGAAAGGAAATATCCATCTCCCTGAGGATGAGCTATCAGAGAAAGAGACCACTTGACACTTTAGTTGTTGTCCGGGAAGAGATAACATAATTCACACACATGGTACCTATTATTTTAAGGTTAAGAGAGTATGTGTTCGAAAGGACAATTCTAATCATACTGCTGAGTTGAACGTGATATAGGATCATGTGATCTTAGGGTTGTTGTGTCACAATTACTAACCCGAATGTGATTCTGAACACACTTAAGACACAAAGATCTTAACTGAGCTCCAAATATTGATTTTATTAAGATAAGTTTAAGAATCAAAATCATTCCAAGCTATTTATTTTATTCTTTTTATACACTCATTGTCATAAGTGTTTGCTAGGAACTATCAAAGGCAAGTATAGGGGGTGATGAATTTCCATTTCATCGCCTTTATCCTTTCATTTTAGGTTTAAATCCTTACTAAAATGCATGTAAACAGCATTAAATTATGCAAACTAACACTCATTATTTAACATACAAATACTATATAAATACATGTAGTTAATTCAAAAATAAAAGAATAAAGGAAATAAAAGGGAAAAGGAATGAAGTATCAAAGATAATGAATGACCCTAGACCACGAGAACAAGTCAATATTGACTTGGTCGACCATGAATAAGTAGGGGGAGATAGGCTAATCAATTGCACTAAAAACACACAAAAACCATAATTTAATTCATCAATAAATAGTAATTTTTACTTTATTTTATTTTATATTTTATAAACATTAAATAATAAAACCATCAATAAGAAATGTATACATAAAAATATATAAAAATATTTGACAAGAAAAATAAGACAGAGTGTCTGGGACACACAAGGAAAAAACCACAAACCAAACTTCACATACCAATATCTACTCCATAAGAACTCAAAATTCACCAATCTCACTTTTATTATTCAGAAAATTAATTTATCTATGTAATGAAGGTGGTCTCATTAAAATTGGATTTCAAGCCGGCTTTGAGGTCCACAATGTATTGTTTGTATGTATACAAATATTCAAATAATTTGTTCTTTGCATTTAATCTTTCCTTCTATTTTTAAACACTTGTATATTATATAAACATAAATAAAATAATAGAAATAAATAAAACCATTCAAAATACATTAAAATAAATAATACTAATAATATATACCTATGTTTATTTAAGTACATAAATAAAATAAAATAAAATAAAAATATGTATTTAAATATATTATAAATATATAAAACATGTGCATACAATAAGGAATATAAAATAAAAATAAAATACCTCAAATATAGGTATATATACCGAAATATACACTTAAATTAGAACCTAATCAAATAAATTGTATAAATAAACAAAAATCATAATAAATTAGTACATGAAATAGTAAAAAATTTGAAGCCAAGGACTGTTGACCGCCCAATCAATTGTCCTTCTCCCCCCTCTAAAGATTGTCAAACTCATAGGAACCCCATTTTTCTCCAATTTCTTCTCCTTACTTCATACCCCCTTCCTTCTCGAGTTCTGTACCATTTTGAAGCTGTCTCATCCCTAACCCACGCCATAGCTCTAGCTCCCACCAACTCAATCGCCTCCTCATGCAATCCCTCTCCCCCATTTTCCAAATATTTTGCCTATAAATAAACTCCCCTCAATTTTGTTCCTTCTTCTACCTCCTTAACCTTGATAAGAACCCTAGTTGAGCTCCTCGTGACAGCAGGTGACGTTCCCATCCTTGCTAGCATGGATAAGGTGGTTAAGGAGGTGATCTAGGTCTCGTTGGGTTTGCTATAGTGAACAATCTCTGCTCCGTTTTCTATATAGGTATGAGCTGCATGAATTTCTTCATGAATGTAGATTAGATCTTAGTTTAGTCAATTAGTCAGTAGGTTAGCATAATTATAGAGATCTTTGATTGATGGAGAATTACGCTCTGGTTCTGATTCATCATTCCTTCCACTACAATCCACCCTGCTTCCATCACCCTTTTTATTACTTGATTCATTCTCCATCGAACCCCCACATGTTCCACCCTGATCCACACGAATCAAGTCAAATCGAAGCTTCCCTACCTCCATATCCTAGATCTTCATTGCCCCATGCATCTTTTCACTATCTAGCATTAGGAATTGGTCTAAGACCTTTGTCTCGAGTTGAGGAATATTTTTGTAAAGGTGAAGCTGCATGGGAGCCTTTAGGAGCGAGGAATTGAAGAATCTCTAGGGCTCCAGGCTGTTTAGAACAACAATGAGCTCTAGGTCCCAATCGACAGAATTTTGAACCCATTAAAGCCTCCTACAAATGTGGCTAGTTCCCAGGAAGGATTAATTGAGCCCTCCAGAAGCGAATATGATGACTTGAGCATTGAGATACTAAAGATCAAAGGAAGAGGAAGGCAGAGTTCTTGTGCGTTCTTCCACCTACATCCCCTTCCATTGGATTAAAAGTATGTCCTAGATCTAATCTAAGCCATCGAATATAAGGAAAACAAAGCCTCACCCCGTCCGTTTGATTCATCTTAGTGGAGCAACATGGTGCTCCCACCATCGCTATATGATCACCCTTTAGGGTCTACTTAGATACAAACCCTCATCGCATTTTTGTATTTATGCTTTTAGTGTTTTTAATAGTTGTTTAAGTTTATATTTTTGTAATATTTACAAAGGAAGCTCCAACTTCTTGTTATTTGTAACTGGGTCCCTTGCTACGTCACTATACATGCCTATGTGGGTGAGGTCCTAGACGTTTTGCAACTAAGCCCTCACAATTTTATGTATTTATGTATAGTCCTCTTATTTGTATAACTAGTGTTATATTTATGAATATTTTGCATGCAAAGCCCTAAACTTCAGTTTAATTGCATATATAACTCTTCTATGAGCATATTAACTTCGAATTTAATTAGTTATATTTCTTGGGTGACCATACACATTGTTTTTATGGTTATTAAATATATTTAAACTTTATTTAAATTGCAAATATGTCTTTACAACTCTAAATTTTTTTGGTGTATATTAATTATTAAAAATAGTTTTTTTCTAAAAATTGTAGTAAAATTATCTTGGACCCCTGCTACATATATTTATGGCAATTTTTGCTAGGCATTTTAAGTTAGCTTCTTATTTATAAAAAATAGAAAACAAGCTTTTCATTCCTTATCTACTTATTAAAATCCAAAATATAAAATATTTTAAAATTCTAAGAACTAGGTTAGTGTATTATTATAAATTTTTCCTTCATACCGAAAATCACTAAAAAATAGAAAAAGGAAACCTTTAAAATCACAAAACCCTAAAAACCTTATAAACATCGAAAAAAGTCAAATAAAATACAAAATTTTTCTATATTTTTATTTATATTTTATACTGAATATTGAAAATAGTTTTTGTAAAATATGAGATTATTATCTATTTTTCAAACCCTAAAATATTCACCATATCATTTTACTCACTGTTTATAGATTTTAATACATTAAAATGTACAACAATTAGCAAAAACATCATTTTAAATGATAAAAAATAAAGAAAATATCAAAAATAAAAAAAACTTTTCCTATATTTTGACTATATTTAGCTATATTAAAAAATATAAAACCATATATATTATATACTCTCTATGTTGCTTACATAATACCTATTAAATTACATATAACTATATATTATATTTTAAAAATTAAAAAGAAATGAAGAATTGTAAAAAATTAAAATAATATATAAATTTAAAATTTAAAAATAAAAGAAATATAAACCTACTAAATCTATAAAAATTGAATATAGTTAAAAACCCACCTAAAAATAGGAAAAAAGGTACAAAACAATAATTATTAATTATTACTATTATTATTTATTAGGTTTAATTATACCTACCCTTTGTTACTCTTAGTGGTTAGATATTCCATGTTATTGGCCTTATATACATTTATTTTGGAGTTTTGAAAAACCACCCAACCAGATAGATCTAGAAGAAGAGACCATCGTCGTTGTGTCGATCAGGCAAATTTTACCAGAAAATATATGTTTTACATTATTTATACTCCTAAACTTGATATGTACAATGTTAACTACGGGAGTGTCGAACTCAAGGAGGTAAACTGTTAAAAACTAAGGTAAAGTAGTGGAAAATATAAAGTATAAGGTTTCCTTATTTTTATTTATTTCTAAGGATTTTCTGAATTTTATTTGATTTTATATTATTTTTATGGTTTTAGTGGACCGATGTAAATATGTAGGTGTAGATTTTTATTTTGTTTTAATTTTGAAATTTTTATGTGTTTTAAGTATTTTATAATTTTTATGAAATTTTTGAAGATATTTTGTGATTTTTATTTGGTTTTTAAAGTTCAAAACTATTTTTCATTAAAAAGAAAATTTTATTTGTTATTTAAAAATTTGAAAAGAATGAGAAAATATTTTTATTTTATTTTTATTATAAAGTATATGAAAGTATCTTCAAAAACATATAGTGTACGCATTTATGTGATTTTTATTCATTTGGTTATGATTTTTCATAATTTTAATGTATTTTTTATTTTTTTAATATTCAATTTTAATTTTTGATTCATTATGTAAAATATAGTAAAAGATATTATAGGTAATCTTTTATGATTTTAAAAGTGTCTTTACATTTTTATGACTTTTTAAAGTTTATTACATTTTTAGTGTTTTAAGAAATATTTAATGCTAGAGTTTTTTGATTTTTCAAAATAAGATTTAATATTGTATATAGTATGAAATACGATATTTATGTGTGGTTTTATATTCTTTTTATCATTTAGTATTTTATTTATTATGTATTGTATTCAATACATATTATAATGTAAATTATCACGGATAAGGGGTATTTTCTAGTTTTAGGAAAAGATTAGGGGCTCGCATGGAATGACGCGGAAGCTCTAGAGGTTCACATGCAAAATCTCCAATAGAGTGCATGCAGATCACGTGCTAGAACCATCCTGGACCTATTTGTGAAAATCAAAAGCACCATGGGCCTTGTGGGCAAAAGCACCAGTAATCACGTACCAGCCATGTAAAGCAGCTCAACTTGTACCTTTTTGTAAATTCACAAAATATGAGGGGCTAATCGCAAATTTGCCCAAAAAAGAGACAGATAGGCTTGCCTATGCACTGGTCACGCCCTTGTTTTTCACCCTTTCTAAGTTCCAAGTGGTAATGTCTTGAGGATGGCGGAGCCCGATCGTTGGCGGTGGATGCTTTGACTTAGTCTGATGTCAATAGCGGTACTCCGATTCACAGATGCATAATTTGTCCTTCGATCTTATTCTTCTCTCTCCAGATGATACATCTCCAGACGATGAACTTGTTTCTGAGAATCTCAAGTGACTCGAGGTCGATGCCTCGGTCCCAAATCAAACACAAGGGAAGACAAATGAAAAGGTTCTCTGTGATAAGGATGAACCTTGATTCATTCAAGTACGATGCTTTGTGATTATTAGCTGATCAGATCGACGAAACGATGCTCCTCAATGTTGTCGCTATCATTCAAGTGCTTTGTAATAAAGATGTTTAATGATCAAGTACTCCTTCCAATAGTGGAGGCTTCGATTGTATCAAATCTCTGGATGATGATGATCGAAGGAAATCGTCGATCGTCGTTAAATCATGCTCCAGCTACTGTGGATCATAGTTATCATACCTGCAAGAGATACCATGTCTCGAGGTTCGAATCCTCGATCCAACTGCAAACGGAAAGGATGAAGAATGGAGCTAGCAGCGGTGGAGGACAAAGCTCCAGGTCTCCGACCACCGTACGTGGCCGAAGTTGTGCAGGTGTGTAAGGTAGAACGACAGCAAGAGAATAGAGATGTGATGATGGATTGAATTTGGAACCAGAATGGTTTTTGGTCCCAAATCATAGAAAATTTGAAGGGTTGAGAAGAGAAATATAAAGGAGGAAGAGGAGAAGAAGGAGACTAAGGTGGTAGATCTAACCTAGAAGGAGATACGAAGGAAGTTGCTTGTGGCTTTGAGCTCGAGCGGAGCTCCGAAGAATCGTGGCCTTGGACGCGGAGGCTGAAGCAACACATGAAGCTGCGAGTCGCATTGGATTACATCGGAACTATCTCTCCTCCACAACATCGCTCGATGGCGAAGGAACTCGGAGCCCTATCATTGTTCCCTATATGACACCGGAGCTCATAGAATAAGAGGAAGAATGGTGGATACCCCTCTCACTAACAGGTACAGACCTATATATATATATATATATATATATATATATATGTGTGTGTGTGTGTGTGTGGGGGGGGGGGGGGGGAAGAGGCTTGGGGGCTACGCCAATAGGTGGCGTCAGCAGCGACGAGTCCGGTAACCATGGGTGGTTTGAGGAACGACTAATGGTGAAGAGGTTAGGTCGTT
Organism: Ottelia alismoides; assembly: GCA_037367405.1. Lineage (NCBI taxonomy): Eukaryota > Viridiplantae > Streptophyta > Magnoliopsida > Alismatales > Hydrocharitaceae > Ottelia > Ottelia alismoides. The sequence continues at coordinate 87,171 of JAZKJV010005443.1, forward strand.
GGAGGACAAAAGAGAAGAGGAGGAAGGAGGAGGTGGGAATGGGAAGAAGAAAGTCGTGACGAAAAAGGAAAAGAGAGAAAATAAGAAAAAATAAATATAATTAATAACTGATTAGATTAATAAATAATATATAATTAAATAGATAATTAAATAAGTAGAAAAAAAATAAATATTTTAATAAATAAATAAACACTTCATTAAATAATATATAAATAAAAATATAGAATTTTATTTATTTTAATTTAATCATAGAATATTAATAAAGTATAAAAAATACAAGGAATGACATATATTATAAAATATAAAATTAAAATACATTGTACAACTTATACCAATAGGATCTCAAAACATACTTTTTGCATATTAACTTTGATTTTAGTGAAATTGGTGTCATTTGATATATTATTATATAAAACAAACTTTAAAGGATCATGCTCTATTCAGAGTCCATATGGTTGAGTTATGAGGTTTGGAAATTTTATGTCACAGCTTCGTAGCTTCCAGATTTATTTGCATTTTAACTTATGTAGTATTTTTATATTTTTATACTAATTTTTAGAAACACATTAGAAAAAGAATTAAGTTAAATAGCATTCTGAATAATTAATTAGAAAATCAGGAAATTTATACAATATAGTAAATATAGAGACAGGGATCCAAATGCAAAATTCACACATTTTATTATAATATTTTTAGATATTTTTAATAAATAGTATTAATTATAAAATAGAGTTTAAAAGTGAGTTTGGTCAATTTGGAGTTTTTATAAATTGTTATGAACCTTGGAAGTCAGTTTTTACGGCTTTTCGATTCATCATAATAAATTATTTATTCATTAAATAGTTTTTATGATATTTTTATAAATTAATGTATATTTTTTAAACAATTTTGTGAAGAAAATATTTTTGTTTGAAGTTATATTGAAGATAAATAAAATAGGTGAAATATTTACAAGGTGAAAAATGAATAAATATATAATTATGATTTTGGTTTTCTAATATTTTTATACATTAAGATCCTTATCTTCCCCTACTTATTTATTTTGTCGACCAAGTCAATATTGACTTGATCTTGGGGTTATGATCGATCTGTATATATTTTATGTACATCACTCATTTTCTTTTATTTTTCATTTTTTTATTTATTATTTCATTTTGAATAAAATAATATATAATATTAATAAATGTAGTTAGAATGTTAATTAATGAGAATTGGTAAATATTTACATGTATTTTACCAAGGATTTTAGATAAAATGAAAGAATAAAGTCGATGAATCATAGATTCATCTAGTTATAATAAATTTTAACTCACGCCTAGTTTTCATTTGCATATACATATCAGTATGGGTTAATTAGTGTTTTAAGTTGATTGAGATATGTGTCGAGAGCTGAGAGAGGATTTTTACATCGATTATCGGATCCAACTTGGATGGATACCGCATGCTCCTCTAAGACCAGACGTAATGCACCTCTGCTTGATCCTTAATTATCAATAGTTTGGAAGTACAAAACTTTGTAGGAGAGCATTGATAATGCCATTTAAGTGTTATTTTCCATTTTTCTATCCCATTTGATTGTGGTGAATATGGATGAGTAACTTCATGAACTATACCAAACAATTTGCATTATTCATTAGACAAGTTATAAGTGTATTCACCTCATATATCTGACCTAAGATGCTTAAGCACTTTTCCAGTTTGTCTGTCAGCCTCATTCTTGAAAATAACAAATTTCTCTAAGGCTTCGTCCTTGGTTTTCGTTAAGTACACATAACAGTATCTACTACCATAATCTATAAAGATGATAACATATTTCTTATTATCTCTAGTCAACACACCATTAAACTCTAAGATATCTATGTGCACTTGATCCAAGATCTCACTATCTCTGGAGACATACTAAAAAGATTTCTTAGGTGTCTTGTCTTGCACACAATTTTCACATTTTTAAGTTTCATCAATAGTATGTTTAGAGATCAACTCGATAATCATCATTCTTCTAATTGAATTCAAGCTTACGTGACCCAATATACCATGCCACAGATTACAGGATTTTAGATTGTTAACAATATGAGACACATAATTGGAACATTCAGAGTTTAAAACATTCACTAAATCATTGTTTCCTGAATCACATCAAATACTAAACAACAAATCAAAATTTGCCAAATAACTTTTTCCATAAAAAATGGTGTGTCTCAGAATGACAATTTTATTTACATTTAAAGTTCAACTCAAAAAAATTTCTAACTAAGATAGAGACATATAAGCCACTCTTCTTCATGCTAGGGACATGCACATCTTGTGCAAAGTTCAATCATGTCAAGAGGAGAACCTCAAATTGACTTGTGTTGAGCTCAACACCGTGGAAGCAAAATCGTTCCCCATCTTCACAGTCCCACCACTACAGGTCTAATGAGAAGAAAACAAGATTCTGTCAAAAAAAGTATGTACATTAGCTCTAATATCAACATGCCACTAATTTGTATAATGGATATGTTATAGCTCAGGTTTTACAGAGACATCTCTCTCTAGTCTCAAGTCCCACAATGATTATATCCACTTATGGACTCCTATCTATAGTCTTTGGTTGAGTCTTTAAGGACGGATGGTCCTTCTTCCAATGGCCAACCTAATTAGAATGCCACCAAGGTTTATTCTTTGCCCATTTTTGGATCTTACCTTTTGATTTTATTTTATTGTTGTTGTTGCCCTTTTTCTTTTTCTATTTACCTTTCGAGGACATAAAATTAACCTTATCCTTAACATCAATAGGAACCACATGCTTTTATTCCATGTTTTCCTCGTCTTTGGTAACTTTCATCATCAAGTCATCCATAGAAATCTTCCATGTGTTTAGGGTCATGCTGATGTCTTGCCAAGACTTGAGAAATTTTTCTATGATGCACATCACTTAAAACTTCTTTGGAAGTTTCATTTCAACATATTGTAAATAATATAGTGGGAGTAAAACCCCGTTTGCATATTTAGAAACTGACTTTCATTATGCCATGGAAAACGTTAAGAACTTAGCGACGGAGTATTTCTCTATACCGAGATCCTCAGTGTTATACTTCTTGTCTAGTTTTTCCCATATCCCTTCTGCAGTCTACATGGACGAACAATATACGTCAAACAACATGTCAGACAGAGTCAGCAATATGCAACCATGACTATACGGTCTTATTCCTTTCACGCAGATTACACCTTCTATCTATTGGGTGAGGAGTTTTCTTTCTCCACCATAGGGCATTTAGTTTCAACCACTGAGATTAACCCTCAGCTAGCTAACCATATTTCCGTGCATTGTTGCCAACACTTCAAATTTTAACCATTGCATTTTTCAAGCATACCCATCATATCTACCCCAAATTTAATCATGGTGTCTGACATAATTATAAGCCTATTCTAATTGTCCTCTCTAAGATTGTTGTTATTAGAATCAATAGGACATGCAATAAATATTAATTTTTCAAATGAAAATGAGCCATTAATAATACATCGTATATTAATAGGAATATAATCATGCATTTCTGATTCATATACAACTATAATATGCAAACATGAACCAATTTATTATACGGAACCATATATTTGGATAAGATTTAGAAAAGATAAAGTGATAAATAAATTGCAGCAAATAAAACAGTAAAGAGCTGTGTTAGAGATCTTGAGAGTGTTCATTTAATGGATTGTCCTTAGAGCGGATATCGCCCCTACAATACTAGCACGTAGGGTATTAGTGATCAACTAGCAGGATACGATGGCGCACGATCATCATTCACGCACAAAAATGAGATCATCCTCGAAAGCATCTTAGAGAACCACACGTAAAAGAGGAAGAACGATCACAATCGTAGTGGAAGAATAGAGAGCGAGAGTGAAAAAGGTTTTTTATGAGTGAAGAAAGTGAGCGTCCGAGGATATGTTAAGAGGACCTAGCACGCGACTTTTCATCTTCTGAAAATACAACTCAACTGGCACCTCTTTTATTCTGAAACGATGACTAAATCAGAGCCATAAGGTCAAGTCGAATTAACGTAGCGATCGAATCTCAATTAATTCGTAGGATTCTTTATTCGAATCATAAAATGAAACCGTCGGCAAAAGTATCTAGATCTAAATTAACTCTTTTGAGCCCGAGCTGGAGATGGAGCAGGGCATGCACGTGTGTGGTTCTTCATTCCGACTCTCTGCTATTGCTACACGAGCTTGGTATGTGAACTCATTTATAAATTCATCATAATTTTAGAACTACAAGATGTGGTACTAAAATTCCACCCAAGACTCCCCTTGTTTCAAATTTGGAAATTTAACTTCCCTCAAACATCATTTAATTTCTCAATTGAAATAAAATTTATAATCCATTGTAATTGCATAGGATTACCTAGTTAAAGCCTAATTACATTAAGTCTAAATACAACATGTTGTTCACCATCCAACGATGTAACCTAGTTAGAAGTGAACCTTGAAAATCTATGTCTTTATGTGTTCCGTTGATTATTTATATTTGCTTTCGCTACTCGCAACATTTGTCGAACATGCACTTTCTTTCAAAACATGTTGGAGAAAATGAGTAACAGAACGGTTCATTGGATTAGTGAAATTTTTAGGAGCATCTATTTAAACAGAAACAAGAAAAGGGTGAATGCTCGATTGGGCACCTTCTTTGTGTTTATTTATTGCATTCTGCTTTGGGTAGGGTAGACGGAACAATGTAACCAAGCTATGAATGACCTAAATTATGTGTGTTGCATACCAATGTTCTTGTCATTTTCTATCATGTTTTCATGTTTACATCTCTGAAAAAGAAGACAGTGAACCTGCATCCACTAAGAAAATGAATGCTTTTTACTGCATGGAGATGGCCTTCCCTTTCCCGCCAGACTAAACCTACCATGCCTCCCCTGTCATGTTTAAGGAGCTTTTTGTTTTTTAGAATATTACACCTTTTTCTGGATCTTCTCATGGTTTTATCCCATTATTTTTGTACTTATGTGGTTTATTTTTCTATTTTATGTTATAATATATCCTTTACATTGCTAAAAAGAAATTGAGTTCATAAGTCAAAGTCATACTACTCTAGTTCATTTCGAACTAATTATTTTTTTCAAATATTATGGATGAATCATATCGAATTCAATCCATTCAATGAAATGAGAATCCCCTGAAGGTGTCAAAATTAAAAAAAAGGATTTTACCACATTAACTCCATAAATTTTGTCAGTTCCCTTCTCGACCTTTGAAACAATATAATCCTCCCCTCGCACTTATAAACTTGCTCCGTCTTATCTTGAAGACCCTACCTCAACTTTAACTTTATTGGAGTTAATTATTAGTGTTAAACTTGAGTTAATCTAACCACAGAAAATTAGACAGTGGATCTACAATCTCCCTCTCTCCTTCTCGTACCCCCATCTTCATCCTCTTCTTCTACCAAAATTGGACAGCAGACCTGGAGGGTGGCATACCTAGAGGAAGAGGCAGAGGTCGGGGAGGCGGAGGGTGCCCTCACAAAGAACCGGGAGGAGAAGGTGGGGGCTGGGGAGGGGAAGGCCAGGAAGGAGGAGGGCATCCGCACAACGGATCTGGTGGAGGAGATGGAGGTCAGGGAGGCAGAGGGCACCCGCATTGTGGAACTGGAGGAGGACCAGGAGGCAGGGGAGGTAGATGGCACCGGTGCGATGGAACTTGAAGAGGAGCAGGAGGACAAGGAGGCAGAGGTCGCCCACACGACATACCTAGAGGAGGAGGGGAGGTTGGGGAGGAGAAGGGCACATGCACGGCGGAAATAGAGGAGGTCGGGGAGGATGAGGGCACCACATGATAGAACTAGACGAGAAGCTGGAGGCGGAGGTCGCCAAAGGCGAGCCTAGAGAAGGAGGGGGAGGTTAGGGAGGCAGAGGTTGGGGAGGCGGAGGTCGGGGAGGAGGAGGTCGCCCTCATGGTGGACCTGGAGGAGGAGGGGGAGATTGAGGAGGCTGAAGGCAGGGAGGAGGAGATCGCACTTGCGGCGGGGCAGAGGGGGAAGGGGAGGTGGTGGATGGGTTCTGAGTGGAGAAAGTGAGATGGGGAAGAAGGTGAGGGGCACTCAATGTATTTTGGATAAATATAAGAATAAAGAGTGATGAATGGATATTCATCAATGGGTATAATGTTAAAGAATGTAATAGAATCTGGTCAGTTTTAACGGGTAAATGGATGAGGGTTAACCACGAGATTTGCGAGGTTTAATGGTTAGAAAGATTAAAAGATCGAGGGAAGAATTAGATTATTTCGAAGATCAAAGAGGTAATTGGCAAAGTTTATAAAGTTTCTGGAGAAAAAACCCCCAAATAAAAAGTGCTAGAGCATTAATAAAAAAAAGTAATTAAGGATGCACAAATATGAAGGAACCAAGAAGCATAGACGTGCAAATCAATGGAAATTGGACGATAATCCCGAATAAAAATGACTTTTTATAACAATCGAAAGATCATTTCACGAAAGCAACAAAGTTCTGATTATTTTATGTATTTATACTTTTCCATGCGAAATATGAAGTGCACAAAGGCCAGGTAAGGACAGCCACGGCAGAGGATCCAACATCTGAAGACAGGAGATTGAAAATACTAACATACGGGGCCTCAACTGACCCTAGATAGAAAGTCCCATTCCTTTCCTCGACCTCGCTCAAGGGGTACCCCTCCCTCCTATCATCTAGCACTCCGATCAGCGCTCCACCGACATCGAACCTCATTCCTGCTATGTTCGTCTTCCCCCACGGAGTTGCATTATGGATGCCGCTTATCCCTGGATTGATTCCAGCCCAGAACTCTCCATTGGAATTCCTCTTTATGTTATCCGGGAATCCGGAAGTCGTCGCAAACAATTCAGACGTCCCAGCCTTCTGGCCCTTGATCCAATATCTGAGGATCCTCATCTTAGTTAGCTCCGCAACTAGGACAAACGTGTTGTCCGAGCTCATAGACACTCCATTGGGGAACATCAGCCCTCTGAAGAGGACTTGTACTTGATTGGTCTGCGGATCGTACCTCATGAACCTTCCCGTCTTATCCTCTGTCAGTACAATCAGCTTATGCTGGCTGCAAGAACAATGAAACTGTTACATCACGTATCGAATTAGAGTGGAGCATTGGATTGGACCAACTAAAGTCTTTTGAACCACCAAATGTTCACCACACCTTGAGTACTTACTTTCGACTGTACTGAGTGCTACTATCGGTGAAGTAGACCGCCCCCGTCTCTTGGTCGATGTCGATGCCATTGGTCATTTTGAAGGGAACACCATCGGCCTCAGTGGCGACCGTGGTTGCAAGGCCTCCGTCCGGCCCTACAACAAGCAGCCCGTGGTAGGCGTCCGCGATGTAGAGGGAGCCGGAGGGCTTGTGGAATTGAAGTCCGAGGGGTCTACCGCAAGTGGACTCCTTGGTAGGATCTTTGGTGCCATTGCACACAGTTGAGCTCGCACTGATCAACATTATTCCAGGGTGTTATTGCTTTGGGAAAAACAATTTTATTTCCATGATCAAAGGAAAGTGGCTCAAATGAAAGAAGAAAGAAAATTGATTCGATGTCTATAGGAAAGTGACCCCAAAGGAAGAGAGAAAAACTTCAGAAAAAAATTAAACACCTTACTTGCGCGGGGGCACGGCAAACTGGATCCATTGACGACCGTCCCACCGGAGCACGCTCCCATCGGAGACGCCGGTGTATGGCCCCGCACCGCTAGGATCAAAAGCAATGCTCTCTGGTCCGACGGCTGACGGGAGTTGCAGCGTCTGGAGGTTGTTGGATTGCTCCTCCACCACTATAGTCTGAAGTGATAGAGCGGATCGGATCAAGAACAAGAACATGAACATCACGGACGTTTGAGTAAAGGAGCATAGAAATCCCATTGGTTTGAGGGTACGTAAATGATGCCCTGCGAGTTCTAGCTTGTGGGGGTGGACCTTTTATGCTTAAAATCTTAGAACGTTCCATTGAGATGGACGTCATCATATAATTAATTGTACATATGTTTCTCTACCACGACGCGACACTGGATATATTATCGAGGTATATTTTGGTTGTAACCTATAGACTTTCGGTTGGTAGTTTACGAACTTTCGTGCAAATTAGTTCTCGATGCGTACATAGTGCTCTTTCTATTTAAGTTGTTAAAATAGAGAAACCCTAATACAATCACGCCTCATTTTCATTTAACTAAATGCCATTTGGTCAACTATGACAGAGAACCAAACTAATTTTCAAGAAAAAATGTTGTTCTGATTGTCAAGAAAAGAAAAAAAATGTTGCGTAAACGAGCACACGCTTTGACGTGAACGACATTGTCAAAGACACTAATTATATTTAAAATATCTTTGAGCTAGTTGACCTTGTTAACTAGATTTACTTTAGCAATTTAAGGTACATGGCGATCCATTTTCCTATGAATATGACGTTTTGTTAACTTAAGACTAAGAATTAATCAAGAGCAGTACATAAACATTTCACAAACATATTACACAAACATGTTACATAAACGGGGAGACTTATATAAATATTAAGAGATGGGAAGGAGAGAGCGACAATTTCTCTAAGTTCTTGTTTGCCATCTCTTCTCTTCATTCCTTTTTACTCAATGTTTTTTAGAATAAGTCACGGGAGAGGATTTGAAAAATCTTCCAATACTATACCTTAATTATTTTATTTCATTTTGTTTTTCAAGCTTGCTTTACTTCATCAAGAGATAAGAAAGAACCTCTTAATGATCTTTTGATGATTTGCATTTATTTATGTTGCTTCAATCACTTCAATGCATGCTTCTAGTAATCTTTCCTTCACTTTCTTATTTTACGATGATCCGGATTGCATTCTTCCATACGCTTGTATATGTTTGAGCCTCTGCTATCCTCTACAATATAACAATCTTCATTGTCATTAGTATAATCGATTTCTACATTTTTGGATAAAGGATCTTTTGTATATTGATAAAAAACGTCAATTGGAGCAATTCATCTATTATAGATGGACACTTCTCTTTAATCTTTATGGTCTCTGCTATCTTTCAACTTCTCAAAACTATTTATTTTGGTGATCGTTAATGAATCTGTGATTCATCACTCAAGGTGAAAATAGAGCTTTGTTCCCGATCAATTAGCTACATATTTCTATCTATTATGCATTATTCCATTCATACATTTAGAATTAATGTTCAGATTTTAACATGCATATTTGCATTAAATTAGGAGCCAAATTCACTTGTAAATATTCACATGTATATTAGCCAAATTCACTTAATTTTATGTATTTTACACTTACTCTAAATCTAATAAAACAAACTTTATAGTGTACATATTACTAACACTAATAAAAAATATCAAAAAAAATACTAACTTGTAAAATTGATCAATAAAACCCGAGCTCTATTTTAGGTTAAGAGCCTTAAAATGTGCATATCTCTCTCATAAAGTGTCTGATTTAGGTTTACTCACTTAAAGTAATATATATTCAGAGATCTTCAAGAAAAGACCAATTTTATAAAAATCTGAATTCGTATGTGAAACATGGGTTTTTGGCCACTATTATATATTGTAGATATTGACCATAATACCCTTTATTTTATCTTTTATTTTCTTAATTATTATAAATCTAGAAAATTATATCAAATTGTCAATATTCCCTTCATGTTTTATCTATTTTATTTTTATTTTATCTAATTTAAAGATGACAAAAATCTGTAAAATATAAAAATATGGTATTTTATACCTATAAGATACCACTCAAAATATAATTTATTAATATGTTTTACTTTGGTTTTCAAACCTTCACAAAAGTTGTAGATCTCATCGAGACGAGAAACTTTTGTGTTGATCACCTTTTGATTTGACCCCTTTTATTATTTCTTTTTAATTTTTATTTACATTTAATAATTGAATTTTCTGAGAGCGACATGTGGTAGCTCTTGGAGGCACCACATGTCATCCCCATTTTTATTTATTTATTTAGTTTTTTATTTTATTTTATTTTTTATTTATTTACTTTTGTAATTAATTTATTAATATTTTATTTTATATACCTTTTATATCTTTTTCTATTTTTCTTTTTCTTTTCTCTTCATTACTTTTAGTAACCTACTTATTTTACTTAATTTGTTTATTTTCTCTTCTCCTTTACTTGTTCTCTACTCCAACTTCCTACTCAAGCCACATTCTCCACTTGTCCTCCATTCTCTACCTCTTTTCTAACTTCCTCCTCCTCCTTTTTATTCTTGTTTCCTCCTTCATTCATGATCATCCTCTATTTCTTCAATTGAGAGGGAGATATCACCAGCCCCCGAGTGTTGTCGATGACAGCTTCAACACCCACCGGTCGAGCAACGAAGGTCACAAAGGCGAGATCCTCAAGGGCTCCTCCTCGTGTCGTTGTGCATCTCTTCAGGTCACAATCAAGCTTCTCTGATTTTTCATCGAATTAGATCGAGGCCAGATCGGAATTGCAACATAGCTCCTCCAAAATCCGACGAACCACTAGTAAATTCTCTATCTCCACTTTGTCATTTTTTATTTATCTAACGTCACTTGTTTGTCTTGTTCAACGTCATCACATTTTCATTGCCACTTTATTTTTTTCACCACAAAACAACACCACCAATCATCATAATCATCATCATACATCATCATCACCTCCTCTTCATTCATATATTTTTAATTTCTATTTACATACGAAAATCAAATAAAAAATAAAAAAATAATCACAGGAAACCAGCCCCTGTTGCACCTCGAGCGCCTTTCTACTCACCGCAGACTACGGCTCCATCCTCCGTCACGTGTAGAGAAATTTCCCACAACCCCTCCCTACCTTGTCCATGCCACCACGACCTACGGCACAGTCATGCTGCAGGACCCACCCACAGCACCACCGCATATCCACCTCTGCATGTGATGACACGAAAAACCGAGCGACTAAAGCAATCAGGTATCTCTACGATGGTCGTCGCGACCTCGGTCACTCGATCGTGTCGATCAAGAAAAAGTAGACCACCAAGACATATAAAATCAATCAAAAAGCAAAATAGCGGTCTTGCTATTTATTTAACCTGGTATAGCGATCAGGGTCGAACTCAAGGAGCACGGATTGGCCTCACGGCCTACGAAGTAGTCAATCAGAGAAGAGAAGATATTTTTGGTGGTTTTTAAGGGTTTTTATATTTTTTTTTGAATTTTCAAGATATTAAGAAGATAAGAAGAGCAAGGAAACTACACACTTCAACAATTTATTAAAAGCACTAAAAATCAACCAAAAATTCTAACAAAAATATTTTTATGTGTTTATAATTTTTAGTGTTTTTGGTGAATTTTTGGAATTTTTCTGATGTTTATTTAGTTTGCTAAAAATCAAACAAGCACTGAAATGAGAGGTACTGTCCAGTCGAGCTAAAAGGGCCTGGATAAAATATCTAAAGGCCTCAAATTAGCTGGGAGGTAATTTTCTTGTAAAGAGAATTAAACAAGGAAAATTTAGGCACCTATATTATTTTTTTTGGATTTTTGGTTTAATTATTAGAATTTTTATAAATTTTTAAGTGTTTTTCAATTTTTAGAGATTTTCAATAATGAAAAATAGCCAAAACTGGCTGGAAAATCAAGCACACAGTAGACAATTTTTTTGTAATTTTTGGACACTATTTAATATTTATTTGGGGTTTTCAAAGTTAGACAGTAGCAAAAATGGAGGTTTTTGAATTTCTAAAAATATCAAATCAACATAGAAATGTCTCCAAAAATCCTCGAAAAGTTTACACTATGGTAGGAGTCATGTATCCAATTTTCGTTGGATTTGGAGGTAATTTGCTATTTTATTCAAAAATAAAGAGGGGGCACTGTGCACAAGGACCAAAGTGCAAATACCCGGAAGTCTGGGGGTCAGGTGCAATTAACCCAGCAAAACACGTGCGATACGCGTGTCTGGGGCACTCAGGGACCCATATGTAAGAAAAATAATTTCCAAGGGCCTATTGGTAACAGGTACCAAAAGCCCAAGGACTTATCTGCAAATAACCCAAAATATAACGCACATGCTCAAATGTATCACGCACAGGGGTATAAATGCAAATAATTAAAAAGTTTCATTCATTGAAGAACAACTAGAACTACAGGGTAGAGAATGTAAAAAGCCTAGAGGATCACGTGTCGATGCACGTGTCAGACCACACACAGGGGCATATCAGTAAATAAATGCAAGCGCAAGGGTCTCTATGCAAATATCCCAAAACTAAACAACTACACTAGACATTGACAAGACTAAAAGCGAAATAAAATAACAAAGGGGGCCTAAGGGTAAATTACCCTTTATTAATGCGAACAGGTTGGATGGAGAGCACGTGGCACATCCGACGGTGGGGAACAGCGGCCGCTCCACAGCTGAGCCCTTGGGTGAATCCGATGGTGAGGGTTCCTCCACGTGGGCGATCGGACGGTGTAGGGCGCAGGTGGCTAACCCTTGTGCATCGGATGGCTGGGATCGGTCCTCCTGAGATCGGGCGGTGACTGCTGCTCCTAAGATGGATGGCCCCGATGAAGTCTGGAGCTGGAGGACTGATCGAACGGAGGAGGATCCTCGAAGAACAGATGACCGACGAAGTTCGCTGGCCCGGTGGCCTCGCTTCGAGGCTCCTCTGCTGCGCCTGAAGGTCGGAGAAGCTCCGCAATGGTGTCCCGCAGCTGGTGGTGGGCTCCGATGTTCCAGCCGAGCTCTGGTGAGCCCCGGCAAGGACGGCGGAGGAAGCCTTCTGGTCCGAATGACCCGAGCTCTCAGATGGCTGGGGTAGTACCTGCAAAGATGACCAGAAGACTCGCGGGTCGAGGGCAAACTGCCTCGACCCGGTTAGGCAGAGTGACGGTGGACGATGGGGCGAGGTGAACGAGCTCCGACGAAGGGGAGACGGTGGAACTCGAATCCCAGCTCCTGTGCGAGATGGGTTGGATGGAGGGATGGAGAAGGCGCGTAGGAGTAAGGCGAAGATGATTGTGGATTCCGATGATCGAGTCTATCTAAGGAGTGGTCGGAATCGGCGAAATACGGTGGAGCGGCGATTTGGGCGAAATGTGTAATCAGAGAAAAAGAAGGTCCTACGAGATTACCTGGGTGGATGAGTAGACTGGGGACGAGCTTAGGAAGCTCTGGGTCTTCTCCTCGAGGAGCACCGACGTCCGAGGCTCGATGCTCCTGCTGGTGGCGGAGCAAGGCGGCGAAGCTTTGCCGGATCAGTGGTCTCACATCCTCTCCTTGCTTCGACACCATGGGGGCCAAGCTGTCACTCTCGCCTATGCAATGGAGCTCACGGGAGGTGGAATCGAGTGGCCAAAGATGAGATTTGAGGTGGCGGAGCTCGGCTTTATACGCTGGAAGGGTCCGGCTAGAAGAGGTCGGGTAGGGCGATTGAGCGCGCGGATCCCGATGTGGATACCCCGGCGAGGGTCTCGGATGTAGCATTAAGGAGTCGGACCCGGGGTTTAGGTGGTAGGCGATCGGGTTTAGCGGGGGAAAATCCGAGAAGATGGGTACCCGCTAAGGACCCGTGTGAAGTGGTCCTGGGGGGGGGGGGGTAGTTGACCGGGTGGTCAACAATCCCAGGACCAATGAGACAAGGCCACGTGGCTGGAATTTGAAATTAAAATTAAGGATAGCAAATGGCCAATTTAGTGAAAACATAAAACATGAAATATTTTTATTTTATTTTTTTTCTATTTTTTAGTGATTTTTAATAATTTTTTCGAAATTAAAATAAGGTATATACATAATATGTTATATATAGGTATATGTACACTATATAAGTTTTTTTAAATTTTTGATTTTTAATTGTTATTTTTGTACAATTTTATTCCCCTTTTATGTTTTATTTATTTTCATTATAGAATAAGGAATAAAAAGAGATTTTTATTTTATTTTAATTATTTATATACATAGGTGAAATAAATACATATATACATTTATATACTTGGTATATTTACAATATATTTTTGTGTGTTTTTTTTAATTTTGTTATTTTTATTTTGTTTTTGTTTTAATTGTTTCTATTTTATTTAGTTACACTATATACTATGGAATATTTACAAAACTTTTGGAGATTACTTTTATTTATTTATAAGGATAAATAAATAGGGATGATGGAAGTATGTACAAGGTGATCATGTACATGAATGAGATTTTTGGTTTTTTTTAATTTTTATATTTTTATATTGTTTTTATACTTATAAATATATACAAATATTTACAAGCCTATTTTTGTGAGGAAAATACTTTTATTTTATTTACATATATATTTACACACATGAACCCCTATCTCCCTCTATTTTGGCTTTTATGCGGTCAGGCCCATGTTGAGCCCTCCCTTGGGTTAGGTTGCTCAATATTTATTCTAAATATTTCCCTCTTTTTCTTTTTAATCTTTATTCTTTTATTTTTGCACAAAAACATGCTAATTATTAAACTTTATACAATGCATGCTTTTGATAATTATTTGTATTTACATGAATATACATGCATTTGCAAAGGTTTTTGTAGCTAAAATATAAGAATAAAGAGTGATGAATGGGTATTCATCACCCCCCTATACTTAACTTTTGCTAGTCCCTTAGCAAACACTTTTTTGAAAAAGAGGTGAAAAAGAAAGAAAGAAAAAAAAAGAAAAAGAGGGGAATTTACATGGATCAGTGTTGAATATTAAACTTTCCTTTATTAAATTGAATTATGGAGCTCGATCAGATCTTTGGATTATTAATGTATCGGAACCTTATTTAGACTTAAGCTTAAAACTCAACAGCCTCTAAGTTCCACCAATCTATGGACAAGACTCCTCAATAAACCAGATCAGAACAAGTCTACATACACAAACTCTAATGACTATGAATCTTTCCATGCAGTGTAAGTGATAAGTAGCTCCCCACCTCAGAAGTAACAAAGAAACAACCTCCTCAACCTGGTAACTCTAATGCCTCGGTCTAGCAACTCTTTCCTCGAAAAGCGGGGTATTCCCTTCTAAGTTCAAGTGCAATCGGCTCAAGAAGAGGGGGAAGAAGTATAGACTTTTGGAAGCTCAGCCAGTGTAGCTAAGTCTCCCGCTGCAAGCTTCATGAGATGTAACAAGGATACCATAAGCTTTTGCTTTATTTGACTATATACACTCCGGTGGGGTTATTAAATTTTCAATCCGACCCACCACTTTTTTGGAGTTCTTTTTGCATTTTGCATTTTTTAATGCCTCTGTACAACATATCTACATGGTGCAGCATATATACAAGAAATTTCCTCTTGAGCCAATAGACTATCCCTCTTTTGAAGCTTTATTGCAACCCACGGCTTCTGTCTTTAGCCTTCATCACCACTAGACCAAGTTGAGACGCACTTCCTTCACTAGAAGAAGAAGAGAGGTTCCGCCTAGAAGTACTACCCTCATATGCTACCCCAAGCCAAAGGAAACTGCCTCCTCACCACCTCATCCGTGGAGAGCCATGTGTAAAGTGCTGGTGCAAGTCAAGCCATTGTCTCTAAGAGTCATGCGTGTGTTGTTAAGTGCTCTACTTAGACTCATCAAGATGACATATGCTCATAGCCTAGTGGACTCAAAGAATTAAGTCCTTATGGACCTGAAAAGCCTTAACCCTAAGCCCTCTAAGGTTCCTCTTAGAATTAGGTGGATTAAGATCTTAATCAAGCTCCATTTCTCAATTTAATTCCAGGCTTAGTTTAAATGTCAACTCTCATCCAGGAAAAACTATATACATATATATACAAAGATGCTATTTACAACTATTTACAATCGTGCAAAATTTTTGAAAAATGCTTTGAAATCATGGATGGATGGATACATGAAGTGCAAGTTTTGCAAAAGTATTTACAAACATTTACACGAGATTTTTGCAAACTTTTGATTTTCAAAACATTTTGGAAAAATTTTGTACTATATACATAGTTTTGATAAGAAAATATTTACACAAACTTTACACAAAAGATTTTTGAAAACATTTTTACAAGAATAATTTTGTACACTAGCTATGTATGTGCCATAAAAGAATGATTATGTACAGGAAAAATTTTTAATTTTTGTGATTTTAAAGGTTTTTAGCCAATTTATTTATTAACACACTCACGCAAAGTACGAGTTATGGCTAAAGTATATATGAAATATATACACACCCCCCCTATACTTAGCTCGAATGATGTCCTCAGAGGATCAAGAGCGATGAAGAAGACATAACTCGTGCTTAGTAAAAGGGAAGTGAAAAGGAATGGCTAAGTACAGAAATGAATAAATGAATAGAGTGAGAGGGACTCGGTGGTTTCCCCCTATACTTAGGATTAACTAATCCTAAGTATAGCAAGTTGTACATGAAGGGAAATCCGAGTGAAGAAGATACAGAGTCTGCCCCCCCTATACTTAGGGTAAAATATCCCTAAGTATAGGCAGCAAAACAGGAGCAGAAAGAATGAAAAGAATACCCGCAGGTCCTACATCCCCCCTATACTTCGGGTAAAGTACACCCTAAGTATAGCATAATCATAAGATGAGAAAAGGGATGTGGGACTAAAGAATAGAATGATATGGACAACTGGATCTATACAAGTCAGAAGAACAGTGATAATCAGGCGTAAGATGCAAAAGATGTGAGTCAAGAGACCACATCTCACGCGAAATGAATAGGGGCAACATCAACGACCCGCGGCTCATGATCTAGAAATGGTTTGAGCCGCTGGCCGTTCACTCGAAATGTACTCTCAGAAGACAACTCGGATATATCAATGCTACCGTTGTCGTGTACCTTTCTGACCAAGTAGGGTCCCTTCCACTTGCTCTGCAGCTTCCCTGGAAATAAATGAAGCCTCGCATCAAACAACCATACTCTCTGTCCAGGCTCAAAATGCTTGTGGCTGATATGAGAATCATGCCACTCTTTCACTCTCTCCTTATACTGTAGGCTATTTGAGAAGGATGTATCTCTAAGCTCCTCCAAGGCAGCTAACTCTGCCCTTCTCTGGTCTCCTACACTCTCTGGATCTAAAATAATATCTGTGACTGCCCAAAGTGACTTGTGTCTCAACTCAACAAGTAAATGGCATGGCTTGCCATAAACTAGGCGAAAGGGAGATGTGCCCAATGGTGTCTTGAAAGACGTCCTATATGCCCACAAGACCGAGTCTAAAAGCTGTGACCAATCCATTCGGTCAGGGCGGACGACTTTCTGCAAAATAGTCTTGATCTCCCTGTTCGAGACCTCGGCTAGACCATTCGTCTGTGGATGGTATGGAGTGGCAACTCGATGGTCTATGCCGAACTCACTGGCAAGTGCCTTCACCTGGTCGTTGATGAAATGAGACCCCCCATCTGAAGTCAATACTCGAGGTACCCCGAACCACGTGATGATATGCTTCCTCAAAAATCTGCAAACTGTCCTCGCATCAGCGGCTCGGGCGGGGATAGCCTCAACCCAACGACTAACATAGTCAACGACCAACAGAATGTACTCAAACCCCTGGCTCATAGGGAATGGACCGATGAAATCGATGCCCCATGCGTCAAAAATCTCACAGAAGTGAATGGGCTGCATCGGCATCATATCACGTTGTCCACAAGTGCCCATCCTCTGACAGTCAGTATACCTCTTCACGAACTCATCAGAGTCCTTGAACAGGGTAGGCCACCACAAGCCGGATTGGAGCACTTTCTGTGCCGTTCTCCTCCCAGAGTGATGTCCTCCTGCCTCAAGCTTGTGGCAGTAAGTGAGGATGCTATGGTGCTCATCCTGAGGGATGCACCTACGCCAGACACTATCCCCTCCTTCGTGGTAAAGGATGGGATCCACCCAATGGTAAGACTTGGCCTTCGCGAGGAAGGTCTCAAGTCTCTGTCTGTGCCAACCTTGTGGGACTTTCTTAGCAACAAGAAAGTTCACAATGTCGGCATACCACGGGAGTGAGGCGATAGCAAGGATCGCCTCATCTGGAAAGGTCTCACAAATGGGATCAACCTGCTCAGACCCCTCAGGCTGCTCTAAACGGGAGAGATGATCTGCCACCACATTCTTGACTCCAGGCTTATCCTTAATCTCAATGTCGAACTCCTGGAGTAGAAGGATCCATCTAGTCAGTCTGGCCTTGGCATCCTTCTTTTCCATGAGGTATCGGATGGCGGTATGATCTGTATACAAAGTCACTCTAGATCCAACGATGTAAGATCTGAATTTATCTAGGGCGAACACTACTGCTAGCATCTCCTTCTCTGTGACTGTATAATTCCGTTGGGCGGAATCCAAGGTGCGGCTAGCATAGTGGATAGCAAATGGAACTCCATCGCTCCTCTGTCCTAGCATAGCCCCCACGGCAAAATCGGAGGCGTCCGTCATGATCTCGAATGGGAGAGACCAATCTGGTGGTTGGAGGACAGGAGCCTCAACAATACACTGCTCGAGAGTATCAAAGGATGAAAGACACTTGTCATCGACAAGGAACTCGGTGTCTTTCGTCAGCAGGTCAGTCAGCGGTCGGGCAACTCTACTGAAATCACGGATGAACCGCCGATAGAAACCGACGTGCCCCAGGAAAGACCGTAACTGCCGCAAATTGGACGATGGTGTGAGTTTTCTAATGACATCAACCTTGGCCGGATCAACCTCCATGCCCCTGTTGGAGATGATGTGGCCAAGCACCGTCCCTTGAGTCACCATAAAGTGACTCTTCTCCCAAGAAAGAACCAAGCGGACCTCAATACATCGCTGGAGTACTCGGTCTAGGCAGTCAAGACAGGAGTCGAATCCGTCACCGTAAACCGAGAAATCATCCATGAAGACCTCTAAGAACTCCCCTACCATGTCCGAAAAGATCGACAACATGCATCTCTGAAAAGTCACAGGGGTGTTGCATAGCCCAAATGGCATGCGTCGGAAGGCGTATGTGTCTAAGGGACAGGTAAAGGTGGTCTTCTCCTGATCCTCAGGAGCGATGGCCACCTGGTTGTAGCCCGAGTACCCATCCAGAAAACAATAATGGCTCTTCCCTGCCAGCCTCTCAATAATCTGATCAATAAAGGGCAGGGGGAAATGATCCTTCTTGGTGGCCTGGTTGAGTCTCCTATAGTCAACACAAACCCGCCAAGAAGTGGGTACTCGTGTAGCAATCTCCTCTCCAGACTCGCTAATCACTGTAGTGATGCCCGTCTTCTTGGGCACCACATGTAAAGGGCTGACCTACTTGGAGTCGGAGATGGGATAGATAAAATCGGCGCTCTACCATTTCGAAATTTCCTTCATGACAACCTCTCTCAGATTTGGGTTCAGCCGCTGCTGGAACTCACGCGATGGCTTCGCCTCATCCTCGAGATAGATATGGTGGGAGCACAGGGCCGGACTAATCCCATGGAGATCTGCTACGCTCCATCCTATTGCCTTGCGGTTCTTTTCAAGAACCCCCATCAGACGGGATTCCTGCTCTCCAGTCAAATCGGCTGAGATAATGACTGGGTACATCTCATGCTCACCCGCAAAGAATCTATACTTCAGCGATGAAGGAAGCGGCTTCAGCTCTGGACAACTGGGTGCTGGTAAATCTGGCTTCGAAAGAAGATGCATGTATGCTGCCAAATCTGTAACGACCCCGTTTCCTGGGCCGTCGGATCCTCCCATATCCGGATCTGGTTACTCAGCAATAATTTATTCAGCAATCACAACTAACATTCAGAAATATACTGCAAATAAAAATACTCGGAAGAAAGTATTTCAACACTTTTCCATTCACAAAATAAAGTTTAGATGATACATTGTCCCACTATAACCATTACATGTACATCAGCTTGAAAGGAAAATATACAAAAGATTACTAACTACCTTAAAGAGTAAAGCTACTGTGGCTGGCTGGATGTCTAGTATGTAAGCCGGATGAATTTTTAAAGTCCTTGCTCTGGCTCACCGATGCCTGTTGAGTTTTTCCATTAATCATAGGATAAAAATTAGCGAATGCTAAGTAACGAAGAAGAGAAAAGCAAATAAATTGTGTAATTTTTCAAAACTTGATATCACAAAAATTTCATTCCTTTTCATTAATTTAAGTCATATTCCTTTCTATTCCACATCAGGGATTAGTCCAGGGGAACCCCACCATTCTTGGACTCCGAAGCTGTGGATGCTTCGGGATTGGAGATTGTGTTGATCTTGGTAAGCTTATGCCGCCGCACGTCGCCTCAACCAATCCTCCAATACTACCCTGACAATTTCCTTTTCTTTTATTAAACAGGGTCTCAACCCTCAGCCTGGAAAATCAAATGAGCACACCGTCCTCGAGGACTCGGTTGCTTAAAACCTCAGGCTAACATTTAA
Organism: Ottelia alismoides; assembly: GCA_037367405.1. Lineage (NCBI taxonomy): Eukaryota > Viridiplantae > Streptophyta > Magnoliopsida > Alismatales > Hydrocharitaceae > Ottelia > Ottelia alismoides. Next base: position 107,519 of record JAZKJV010005443.1, read on the forward strand.
TCATATAACCTAGCGGCTTTAAATACATGTTATCGTGACCCAGCCGCTATTGAACCACCCGTGCCTCCACATGGCACGACCACATCTTCCGTCGTTCCAACCCGAATATATTGGCTCCCGGTACCACGCGTTGCAAAACATTCAATTTGTGCGCACTTATCATAACAGGGCAACCGTGTACAACCTAGGTAGGGAAATGCCAATACGGGTTCCTTCCGACAACCTACAGGTTGCATGCCCGACATGTAGTACTACTCCCAGTCATCCTTATCGTGACACATGATCCTTTTCAGGATCCAACTCAAATCACACCAATTCACATGATGTAATTCTTTCGTTAAGTCTTTGATTTGCATAAACCGCAATACTTGGTATCGACTCACATATATATTATTCATAACCATATGTATACTCCTATTTATGCGTATTTTAACTCCCAAACCCTAACTTTCAGAGCCAACGCATCAATTTGATGTGTAAATCTTATTTTAGTGGGAATTACAAAGCAATTCTTCAGACTTTTTCAAAAATAGCCAAAATTAGGGTTCTTCGTAGCAAAGAACACTAAATCAAGAATTTCAATAATTTCGTATGAAAACCCAACAGCAAAAAGAAGGATTTCGTTACCTAATCGAGCTCTCTCTCGTGTATGCAAGGCTTTATCGAGTTTCGTTTTTTAGAAAGGCTAATTTAAGGCTCTTGAAAAGATCGAATTTCATTTTTCGTATCAAAACGCTAAGAACATGTTAAGAACGCGAAGAACGAACGAAGAACGCGAAGAACGCGAAGAACACGAAGAACGTCAAGAACATATTTTCTCATAGAAATTCGGTGATGAATACCCATTCATCACTCTTTATTCTATTATTTTAGCTACAAAAACCTTTGCAAATACATGTAGATATGTGTAAATACAAATAATTACCAAAAGCATGCATTGTGTAAAAACCTATAATTAGCATGTTTTTGTGCAAAAATAAAAAGAATAAAGAGCAAAAGAAAAAGAGGGAAATATTTAGAATAAATATTGAGCAACCTAACCCAAGGGAGGGCTCAGCATGGGCCTGACCGCATAAAAGCCAAAGTAGAGGGAGATAGGAGCTCATGTGTATATACTTCTGTAAATACAATAAATTATATTTTCCTCACCCAAAAATATGTTGTAAGTATTTGTATATATCTTATTAAAAACAAAATACAAATAAAAAAATCAAAAATTCAAAAATATACCTTCACCATGTGCATAGACCATCACCCATGTATTTATTTAACCCTATAAATAAATGAAATTATTTTCTAAACTTTTTGTAAATATTCTATGGCATATTTTGTAAATAAAATAAATAAAAATAAACAAAACAAAAATCAAATAAAAATTACAAAATTAAAATACAAAAATACATTGTATAAATACCATGTATATAAATGTATTCAACCATTTATTTCACCCTTGTATATAAGTGATAAAAATAAAATAAAAATATTCTTTTATTCCTCATTTTACCTTGTAAATAAATAAAATACAAAATGAGCATAAAAATACATAAAAATAACAAATAAAAAAAATCAGAAATAAAAACTCCATATAGTGTACATATACCTATATATATAGCTACCCCATTTTTACTCCCAAAAATTAATTAAAAATCACCAAAAAATAGAAAAAAATAAAAGAAAAATATTTCATGTTTTGAGTTTTCTTTAATTCGGCCTATTTCTACCCTAAAATAAATAAACAAAAATCGGGCACACGTGGCCGCTCCTGATTGGTCCACGGGGGACTGTTGACCCCGGTCAACTCCCCCGCGGACTCCTTCCTATTCTGGAAGACGCGCGCCGCCCCGTCTTCTCCGATTTTCCCAGGCGTCTCCAGGCTGTCTCCCACGCATACCCCGCGCCCGGATTCTTCGCCGTTCATCCCTCTCCCTCGCCGGATCCTTCGCCATGAAATCAACGCTTTCCTTCGCCGTCTCCACTCAACCCTAATCGACGCTGTCACTCTATATATTCTCACCTCCGCCGCCTCCGCGCCCCATCTTTGGCCCTTCTCCTCCTTCCCAGTGACCTCCATAGGCTTCGCGAGAGTGACAGCAAGCGTCTGCCCTTGTTGCAGTGAGGCGAGGAAGCGAATCCATTGATCCGGCGATTCTCGCCGTCCTTGCTCCGCCGCCGGCGTTGAGCATCGAGCTTCAGGCCTTGACGCCCTTCGAAGCTACGACCCGGAGTTAGCCACGCTCCAGCACAGTCTACTGCAGCCATCAGGTAGTCGATTAGACCTTCTATTTAGTGTAATTTTCGATTTCGCCCAATTCATATCTCCAACGCATTTCTCCGATTCCGGCCATTTCGCGTAACATCCCGATCCTTCGACCCGACCATCACCTCCGCCAACCCCTCACGCACCTTCTACGACATTTCACTCAACCCAGATCGCACAGGATCTGGGACTCGAGCTCCACCGTCCTCCGCTCACCGGAGCTCGTCCGCCTCACAGCACCGACCACCTTCACCCCGCCTTCTTGGGTCGAGGCATTTTGCCCTCGACCCGCGAAGCTTCTTGTCCACTTTGCAGGTCCAAAGGAGGTGTCTGAGCCTCCAGTCCATTCAAGACCAGAGCTTCGCGCCGCCAGGCCTCGCCGGAGCCCCTCCAGGGCTCGGCTGGACCATCAGCCATCGTCATCAGCTGCGGGACAGTGCAGCGGAGCTTCTCCGATCAATTGCAGCAGCTGAGGAGGGGTGTAGCGCACGCAGGAGGCCGGCGAAGTTCGCCGGCGATGAGTTCTTCCTCCATCTTCCTGAGCCGTCCGATGAAGCCCTCGCTCCAGTTCTGATCGCGTCCATCCATTCTTCGAGGAGTAGCAGCCGTCGATCCATCCGAGGAGCGCATCTGGACCATTGATAGCAGAGGAGAGAGGCGCCAGCGTTTCAGACGTCAGATCCTCCACGTGGGCCTCTCCCCACCGTCGATCGAGCCGAAGGGACGAAGAGAGAAGAGGCGCAGCACATCCGGACCGTCCAGCCTACACGTGGCGCCTATCCGACCGTCGGCTAATAAAGGGGTAAATATCGTAGGACCCCCTCGTAGTTTGTCATTTCCTTTTTAGTCCTGTAAATAATTTTAGAAACTTTTTCACGTAGGGTTATTTGCAATCGAGACCTTATGCTTTATTTTAATTGCATGTATGCCCCTGTGTGTGAGTGACCACGTGCTTCGTCACGTGTGTATCTGGGCTTTTTGCATAATGAATCCTGTAGATCTGGGATGTTAAGGAATGCATGATTATTTTCAAGTAATTGCAAATATACCCCTGTGAGCATTGTTTATGCGCATGTGCGAATTTCGTTGGGCTTTTTGCAACCATATCCCTGGGCTTTTGATACGAGTTATCAAAAGGCCCTAAGATTTGGTTTTTCTTGCAATATGGTCCCTGTGTGCCCCAGCCACGCGCCACGAGCGTGACTTGCTGGGTATTTTGCACCAGAGCCCCCAGGTCTTCGGGTATTTGCACATTGGTCCTTGTGCACAGTGCCCTCTTCTTCATTTTTGAATAAATATCAACCCACCTCCAAATCTAATGAAATTTTGACACATGGCTCCTGCCATGGTGTAGGAATTTCTATGATTTTTGAGGACAATTTTGATTTCATTTATTATTTTTAAAAATTCAAAAACCCCTATTTTTGCCACTGTTTGACTTTAAAAATACCAAAAAAATATAAAAACATCTCCAAAAATTCTAAAAAAAATCAGGTATTGTAGTTTGCTTGCTGTTTGATTTTCTAGCCAATTTTGGCTATTTTTCATCACCTAAAAACCTTAAAAATTGAAAAACCCCTAAAAACCCATAAAAATTATAATAAATAAATTAAAAATCCAAAAACAATAATTAGGGTGCCTAAATTTTCCTTATTCTTTCTAGATTATAGGAAAATTACCTTTAGGGCTTTTTGAGATCCAAGAGTATTTTAGTTTTGGGTCTTAAGCCTTGCTGGACAGTCCCCTTTGTTTTTCGCATTGTTTGATTTTTAATAAATAATTTACCCATTAGAAAAATTCCAAAAATTCACCAAAAACAGTAAAAAACTTAAAAAAACCTAAAAATCAATTTTCTGGAATTTTTGCATCATTTTTGGTGTGTGTAATAAATTGTTGAAGTTCCCTTGTATTTACCTTCTTTAATTTTCTCATCATTTAAAAAATCTAAAAAAATATAAAAACAAATAAAAACCATAAAAAAAAAAAGATTCCCTTGGATTTCTGACTACATCGTAGGCCGCAAGGCCAATCTGTGCTCCTTGTGTTCGACCCTGGGAGCTATACCAGGTTAATCTTATAGCAGGACCACTTCTCTGTATTTTATTGATTTATCTTCATCTGTGGTTCATTTTTCTTGATTGACACATTCTGAGCGATTGAGGACAACGACATTGTGATCTATTTTCTACCTCAGTTGTTCGGGAATATCGCGTCGTCAGAATGGCGCCGTTGCCGGGGAGCACGGCTTTGTAGTCATTTTTCCATATTGTCTCTCTAAATTATAACTGTTTTCTGACACTCTCTCTTTCTAATTTTTGTGCGAGGTACTACGTGGAGAACTTGGAGTACACTTTTTGAGGACCCGCACGGGAAGAAGAGCAGAGAGAAGAAGAAATTTTTATTTCAGAGAGAGAGAGAACAATATTTGTTGTAATAATTTAGGACTTGGACATTTGTGGACATTTGTAACTTAGCGGGTCTGTTTCGCCGAGCACCGGTGTGCTCGGGGGACCCATTTGGATTTTCGCGGCTTTTATCGTGGTTTTTATAGCTAGCTGCCTTTTCCGGTGTTTCTCGCGGTTTTAGCCCCTAGACATAGGAATTTTGATTGATTGTGACGTAAATTTTTAAGGCCCAACACCTAATAGAATATCTGTTCCTATAGAACGTAATTGGACCTTAATAAAATTCACTGAAAAAGTTAGTTTAATTGGATTTGAGACCACGTGCCGTGAGGAGTCACATACAGCGCTGGCAGGACCCGTTGTGGCGGGCACCGAGTGACTCCCAAGATCGGACTTCGGACTCGATTCGGTTAGCTAACTATTGTTCTTCACGATCAATAGAAGTTGCTTGTCTAAGGCCGGTTTTTCCCGTTGCACCATTTAGGTAGTTTTATTTCTGTCTTTAAATTCTGCGCGGATCACTTGCATGTAGAGTGCTGGAGACAAGGTACGCATTTCTTTCTCTGCATGCATCATTGATTTCTTCGCGCATCGGCTTTTTCGTTCTCTCCCTCTGTTTTTGGCTTAATCATCAGGAGAATCGGAAAAACCGTTAGGCCGCTTGTATTTATTTTGAAAAAATTAAAAAGAAAAACAAAAAAAAAATTGGGACTGGATAACATTATTGACCCTAAAAGACACTCACATTAAAAATTTGTCTTGGGGAGAGCAACCCCCTCATTGTATGGTTTGGATGCGCGAGAGAGTGACCCGCACACTAGGTAGAACCCTCCGGTGTTATTTCTAGCTGACTACCGACTCTTCCGTGCGGGCCAGTCGGTTGGAGTAGCATCGGGTATCCTAACAGGTCACGTAAGCGCTCTGATATCTTGCATGTTCACCAAATAAAATTGACAAGATAAATTGACCGATCTTTCACGGTCTTCAGATTGTGTTGCGTTGGTGAACCGGGGGTTTGCTTTGCGATCATATTTTCTCCAGATCCCATCCGCCCAACTCGCCAAGATCAAGATGATGGGTAGACGATCTCTTAGGCAGCCTCTGGCTGCACCGCTTTCAGGCGCGTCTACTCCATCATCTAGGTTGGCCCGTGAGAGTCGAGACCAGCTCTCCGGGCCCGAGTTCGATTCCACCCTGTTCCCCCTCGATCCCCTTTCTTCTGCTACTGAGAGACATGAGCCCGAGGAAAGACGAATTAATTTGACAGAACCTGAGTTGGGCTCATCTGATTTTGCAGACGTCCCTATGGCTGGAGCCGGCAGTTCAGACGATCGCCAGCCCGAACATTTTGTCTTAGACCAGGGAGCGATTAACTCCACCCTGATCGCGTCATTAGAGACAGTTCAGCAACAGTTACGCGATCAGGGGGCATTTATGATAGAGATGAGGAGGGAGTTGGAGAGACTCCGAAGAGAGCGAGACGAGCCGAGCGAGCCGGAGGACATTCCTGACGCTGATGCAGAGGCAGCAGCCGCAGCAGCAGCTGCCGCAGCAGCGGCAGCCGCCGCCGCAGCAAGACCGATGCGGGAGCTGCACAACCCCGGATCTACAATGATGCACCAGTGGGTGGTGATACCTGCTATCGTGGGGGATTTCAAGTTCCCTCCGAACACCCTGCAGATGCTTCCTCATTTTCACGGACTCGCCACTGAGGAACCCCACCTCCATCTCCAGGAGTTTCTGATGATCTGTAGCACTGTCCACGACCGTCGTGTGGACCAAGATACGATTCGGATGATGGCCTTCCCTTTTTCACTGGCAGATAGAGCAGCCGCCTGGCTGAAACATCTAGGGAAGTTTGTTTACACCTGGGATCAGCTCCGCACCGAGTACTTGAACAAGTACTATCCACTCGGGCGGACGAATGCAGCAAGGGCCCTGATCAACAACTTCTCCATGCTCCCTAATGAGCAATTTCACGAAGCATGGGAGAGGTTCAGAGAGCTTCTGGATAGATGCCCACACCACGACATTTCGAAGCCGAACCTAGTTCAGAGCTTCTTTAGTGGGCTAACGCCAGAACTTCAGGGATTGGTGAATGCTTCTTGCGGCGGGTCCTACTTTGCCAAGGACCACAACCAAGTCTGGGCCATCTATGAGGAGATGTCCGAAAATTACATGGTGATGTCCCAGACTCGGTTGTACACACAGAGATCTCAGCAGCCGCCAGGACCCGTGCAGTATCAGCGGATAGCACGGGTTGATGCAGGTCCTTCCAGTTCGTCCACAGTTGCTGCCGCACAGGCAGAGTCGGCCACTGCGGACATGGGGATTATCAGCGAGAAGTTGGACCGCATGGAAATAATAGAGAAGAAGCAGTGCCAAGGCATAACTCAGATGGAGCAAATGGCACAAACTCTGAGCGACATGAAGACCCAGCTCTTGTGTCTTCAGGAGGCACAGACGGCTCCTCAGCCCCGTCTTCTGTCGCGAGGCGATTCCGGCGGCAGCCGCAGCTCGTCCCAGCGCTCCAGCTCCTTGCAGCAGCCTAGACAAGTTCACCTTGTACAGGCGGAGCCGTACCAACAGCAGCAGCCCTCTTACCAGTCACCACCATCTCCAGACTTACAGATGGTGGTATATCAGCCGGATCAGCCTCTGGCAGCACTGCCACCAGACCCCTTTGATGCTGAGCCGTTGATGGATGTCAACGGGATTTGGTATGACCGTCCTCAACCTGGAATCCGACGAGACCATCCCGGATTCAGGTGGGGGAATGGGGGTAACCAGTCCCAACAGCAGCCAGCCGGTCAGGGAGGGCAGTACTCCCAGCAGAGAGATCACCAGCAGCCCCCAGCATACCAACCACACCAGCCATCATCCTTCGTACCTCGTCCCTACCAGCAGCAGGGACAGAATTGGAGACGTGAGCAGCAGGCTCACCAGCAGCAGCATCCTTCCTCTTACCCCTCTCAGCCACAGCAGCACCAGGTCCAGCAGCCTCATTATCAGAGAGGCAACCCGTCGGGCTCCCATGAGAGCCCCGCCATGGATGATTTAGCCCGCCTCTTCACAGAGCAGCAGGCTACATTTAGACGGGAGATGGACGAGTTCCGCCAGGAGATGCGGGACCTGATGAGAGGGAAGGCCGCCATTCCTGCACAGATCGAGCCTAATCCGAATAACTTGAAGAGGAAATCTGAGCAGGTAGTTCACACTGAGCCTACCACTCCTAGTAACTCATTTGATGATATGTCATCGGATATATTTGATGCTGATTTTGTTACACTTAGGAGCGGTAGAAGACCAGCAGGCGGCGCCTCATCTGAGCGACAACACGAGGATCCATCTAGAGCACCAGATGAGGAAGAGGAGAGCGGTACTGAAGCCACACATCATGATGACGGTGGTACTGAGGCCACCCGAGATGCTGATTCCACCGGCGGTACTGAGGCCGCCATTTTACCACATCGAGGAGGTGGTACTGACGCCACCAGCAGAGCCGAGCCAGCCCGCGGTACTGAGGCCGCAAGACGTCTAGTTGTAGAGCCAGCTAGAGGTGGTACTGACGCCACCAACATTTATTCTGATAGAAATGTTGTCTTTCCTCGCATGAATGTTTCTCAGAACTCTGATTTGAATAAAGGAAAAGGTTTAGTTTCTTCTGATCCCACTGTGGTGAATGATGTTTGTGAGGATCCGGTCATCAAACCGTCTAGGCCTATTCCTAGTCCTTCATCTGAGAAGGACCTTGTGATCCCCTTCCCTAGAGCCCTTGAGTTGGGGAAGGGGAAGAAAAAAGAAAAAGATCCAAAAAAGATAGAGCAGGAGGAGTTCAGCCAGAGCATGATAGACCGATTTCACATCCAGCTGACCCTCAATGAGGCTTTGCAATACATCCCTCTTCTTCAGCGATCCTTGAGAGATAAGACCACAGTCAGAAGGACGAAGAGGAACAAGACCGCAGAAATTCATGTGTTGACCAAAGTCACGTGTTACGCGATCCAGAACCATCTGCCGACTAAGAGGCCAGATTTAGGGGCCCCGTATGTCAGATGTCAGATTAGTGAGCAGAGGTTCGACCGTACTCTCTTAGATAGCGGATCGTCGATCAACCTTCTTCCGGCAGCCCTTCTCGACCACTTAGAGTTGGGCACTCTTAGACAGAGCAGGACATACCTTCAGTTTGCTGATCGGTCTGTCAAGAGGCCAAAGGGGTTGTTGCGAGACGTTGTCGTCACGATTCAGGGTTTGCAATTCCCCGTGGATTTTGTCGTACTGGACATGGAGACCCCTGACTCGTTGACCGATTCCCCCATCAATCTCGGTCGCCCATTCTTGGCCACAGCCAAGGCAGTGACTGACCATGACAGTGGGAAGGTATTCTTTCGCGTCCAGGGCGAGAGTATACAAATAGAGACGGTTAAGGACCACAGAGCCAGAGCTAGATCCCGCTCAGAGGACAGTACAGATTCAGAACAGCTGACAGACGCAGGACCAGACATCCACCAGGACTGTGATTTTGTGATCACAGATGATGAGGCAGTTTGGGCAGATCCTGCAGCACAGACCATCCTCTCATATTCAGATACAGTTGATGCAGAATTGATAGCAGAGGATAGTCTGGAGAGCACAGCCTTGGTTCAGGATACTATTGAGTCAGCAGAGTCGGACCTTGATCGCGACACGATTTTCAGTGATGGTGGTACTGAGGCCACCCTGCTTTACGGTGGTACTGATGCCACCGCAGTTGATACAGATCCCTCGGATTCAGAATCTGATTGGGCCGATTGTGATGATCAGATGCCAGATCTGGATCCACCTGAGCCTATAGATGAGGAGGAGGTAGAGGCAGAGCAGATCAGAGACAATGCAGAGGACCCGCCTTCTCCAGATCCAGTTTGTGAGAGTTCTTTATCATTTTCCCAGGCAGATTTGGCAGAATTGTCTGCATACACACATCTTCTTCAGAAGCCAGCTCTGCCAGCACCCAGCTGTCCAGAGCTGAAGCCGCTCCCTACTTCGCTGAAGTATAGATTCCTTGCGGGAGAGTCTGAGATGTACCCAGTCATCATCTCTGCTGATCTGACTGAAGAGCAAGAATCCCGTCTGATGGAGGTTCTTGAAAAGAACCGCAAGGCAATTGGATGGAGCGTAGCAGATCTCCATGGGATTAGTCCCTCATTGTGCTCCCACCATATCTATCTCGAGGAAGGGGCGAAGCCGTCGCGTGAGTTCCAGCGGCGACTGAACCCCAACCTAAGAGAGGTTGTCATGAAGGAAATATCAAAATGGTGGAGTGCAGCTTTTATTTATCCCATTTCCGACTCCAAGTGGGTGAGCCCCTTGCATGTGGTGCCCAAGAAGACGGGCATCACGACTGTGATCAGTGAGTCGGGAGAGGAGATCGCTACACGAGTACCCACCTCTTGGCGGGTCTGCGTTGACTACAGGAGACTCAACCAGGCCACCAAGAAGGACCATTTCCCCCTGCCCTTTATAGATCAGATCATTGAGAGACTGGCAGGGAAAAGCCATTACTGCTTCCTGGATGGGTACTCGGGCTACAATCAGGTGGCCATCGCTCCTGAGGATCAGGAGAAGACCACCTTTACCTGTCCCTTCGGTACCTACGCCTTTCGACGCATGCCATTTGGGATATGTAACGCCCCTGCGACTTTTCAGAGATGCATGCTGTCAATATTTTCGGACATGGTAGGGGAGTGTTTAGAGGTCTTCATGGACGACTTCTCGGTTTACGGCGACGGATTCGATTCCTGTCTTGACTACCTAGACCGAGTGCTTCAGCGATGTATTGCTACCCGGTTGGTTCTATCTTGGGAGAAGAGTCACTTCATGGTGACTCAAGGGACGGTGCTTGGCCACATCATCTCCAACAGAGGCATGGAGGTTGATCCGGCCAAGGTCGATGTCATTAGAAAACTCACACCGCCGTCCAATTTGAAGCAGCTACGGTCATTTCTAGGGCACGTTGGTTTTTACAGGAGATTCATTCATGATTTCAGCAAGATTGCCCGACCGTTGACTGATCTCTTGACGAAAGACACCGAGTTCCTTGTTGATGACAAGTGTCTTTCGTCCTTTGAGACTCTCCAGCAGTGTGTTATTGAGGCTCCTGTCCTTCAGCCACCCGATTGGTCTCTCCCATTCGAGATCATGACGGACGCCTCTGATTTTGCCGTAGGGGCCGTGCTAGGACAGAGGAGGGATGGAATTCCATTTGCCATACACTATGCTAGCCGCACATTGGATTCCGCCCAGCGGAATTATACGGTCACAGAGAAGGAGATGCTAGCAGTAGTGTTTGCCCTAGATAAATTCAGATCGTATATCATTGGATCTAGAGTGACTTTGTATACTGACCACACCGCTATCAGGTACCTCATGTCAAAGAAGGATGCCAAGGCCAGACTTACTAGATGGATCCTTCTACTCCAGGAGTTCGACATTGAGATCAAGGATAAACCTGGAGTCAAGAATGTGGTGGCGGATCATCTTTCCCGACTAGAGCAGCCTGAGGATTCTAAGCAGATTGATCCCATTTGTGATACCTTCCCAGATGAGGCGATCCTTGCTATCGCCTCACTCCCATGGTACGCCGATATTGTGAACTTTCTCGTTGCTGGAAAAGTCCCACAAGACTGGCCCAAGCAGAGGATTGAGACCTTCCTTGCGAAGGCCAAGTCCTACCACTGGGAGGATCCCATCCTTTACCACGAAGGAGGGGATAGCATCTGGCGTCGGTGTATTCCTCAGGAGGAGCAACATAGTGTCCTCACTTACTGCCACAAGCTTGAGGCAGGAGGACATCACTCTGGGAGAAGAACGGCACATAAAGTGCTCCAATCCGGCTTGTGGTGGCCTACACTCTTCAAGGACTCTGATGAGTTCGTGAAGAGATGTACTGACTGTCAGAGGATGGGCACTTGTGGACAGCGTGATATGATGCCGATGCAGCCCATTCACTTCTGTGAGGTTTTTGACGCATGGGGCATCGATTTCATGGGTCCATTCCCTAAGAGTCAGGGATTTGAGTACATTCTGTTGGCCGTAGATTATGTTAGTCGTTGGGTTGAGGCTATCCCCGCCCGAGCCGCAGATGCAAAGACAGTTTGCAGATTTTTGAAGAAGCACATCATCATGCGGTTCGGGGTTCCACGAGTTCTGATTTCTGATGGGGGATCTCATTTCATCAACGACCAGGTGAAGGCCCTTGCTAGCGAGTTCAGTATAGACCATCGTGTTGCCACACCTTACCATCCACAGACGAATGGTCTAGCTGAGGTGTCGAATAGGGAGATCAAGAATATTTTGCAGAAAGTCGTCCGCCCTGACCGAAAGAATTGGTCACAGCTTTTGGACTCGGTCTTGTGGGCATATCGGACGTCTTTCAAGACTCCATTGGGTACATCTCCCTTTCGCCTCGTTTATGGCAAGCCATGCCATCTACCTGTCGAGCTGAGGCACAAGTCACTTTGGGCAGTCACAGATATATTGATGGATCCAGATGGTATAGGAGACCAGAGGAGGGCAGAGTTAGCCGCCTTGGAAGAGCTTAGAGATGCAGCTTTCTCAAACAGCCTACATTATAAGGAGAAAGTCAAGGAGTGGCATGATTCTCATATCAGCCACAAGCATTTTGAGATTGGACAGAAAGTATGGCTGTTTGATGCAAGGCTACGATTATTTCCAGGGAAGCTACAGAGCAAATGGAAAGGACCCTATTTGGTCAGAAAGGTACACGATAACGGTAGCATTGATATATCTGAGTTATCTTCTGAGAGTACCTTCCGAGTGAACGGCCAGCGGCTCAAACCATTTCTAGATCATGAGCCGCGGGACGTTATTATTGCCGCTATTCATTTTGCGTGAGATGTGGTCTTTTGACTCACATCTTTTACATCTCACGCTTGATTTTCACTGTTCCTCCGCCTGTATAGATCCAGTTGTCCATATCATTCTATTCTTTAGTCCCACATCCCATCTCTCATCTTATGATTATGTTATACTTAGGGTGTACTTTACCCTAAGTATAGGGGGGATGTCGGACCTGTGAGTATTCTTTTCATTCTTTCTGCTCGTGTTTTTGCTGCCTATACTTAGGGATATTTTACCCTAAGTATAGGGGGGGCAGATTCTGTATATTCTTCACTCGGCTTTCCCTTCATGTACAGCTTTCTATACTTAGGATTAGTTAATCCTAAGTATAGGGGGAGACCACTGAGTTCCTCTCATTTTATTCATTTATTCGTTCCTGTACTTAGCCATTCCTTTTCACTTCCCTTTTACTAAGCACGAGTTATGTCCTCTTCATCGCTCTTGATCACTCTGAGGACATCGTTCGAGCTAAGTATAGGGGGGGTGTGTATATATTTCATATATACTTTAGCCATAACTAGTACTTTGTGTGAGTGTGTTAATAAATAAAATGGCTAAAAATCACAAAAATTAAAAATTTTTCATGAACATAAACCTCTTTTATTCTTGCACATACATAGCTAGTGTACAAAGTATTTTTGTAAAAATGATTTCAAAAATCTTTTGTGTAAAGCTTGTGTAAATATTTTGTATCAAAATTATGTATATAGTACAAAATTTTTTTCAAAATGTTTTGAAAATCAAAAGTTTGCAAAAATCTTGTGTAAATGTGTGTAAATATCATTTTGCAAAACTTGCACTTCATGCATCATTCATTCATGATTTCAAAACATTTTTCAAAAATTTTTGCATGATTGTAAAATATTTGTAAATAGCATCTTGTGTACATATATGTATATAGTTTTTCCTGGATGAGAGTTGACATTTAAACTAAGTCTGGAATTAAATTGAGAAATGGAGCTTGAGCAAGATCTTAATCCACTTAACTTTAAGAGGAACCTTATAGGACTTAGGGTTAAGGCTTTTCAGGTCCATAAGGACTTAATTCTTTGAGTCCACTAGGCTATGAGTATATGTCATCTTGATGAGCCTAAGTAGAGCACTTAACAACACACGCATGACTCTTAGAGACAATGGCTTATCTTGCACCAGCACTTTACACATGGCTCTCCACGGATGAGGTGGTGAGGAGGCAGTTTCCTTTGGCTTGGGGTAGCATACGAGGGTAGTACTTCTAGGCGGAACCTCTCTTCTTCTTATAGTGAAGGAAGTGCACCTCAACTTGGTCTAGTGGTGTTGAAAGCTAAAGACAGAAGCTGTGGGTTGCAATAAAGCTTCAAAAGAGGGATAGTCTACTGGCTCAAGGAGAAATTTCTTATATGCTGCACCATGTAGATATGTTGTACAGAAGTCCTTGAAAAAAAAAATGCAAAAATACAAAAAGAACTCCAAAAAAGTGGTGGGTCGGATTGAAAATTTAATAACCCCACCGGAGTATAAAGCAAAAGCTTATGGTATCCATGTTACATCTCATGAAGCTTGCAGCGGGAGACTTAGCTACACTGGCTGAGCTTCCAAAACTCTATACTTCTACCCCCTCTTCTTGAGCCGGTTGCACTTGAACTTAGAAGGGAATACCCCGCTTCTCGAGTAAAGAGTTGCTAGACTGAGGCATTAGAGTTACCAGGTTGAGGGAGGTTGTTTCTTTGTTACTTCTGAGGTGGGGAGCCACATATCACTTACACTGCATGGAAAGATTCATGGTCATTAGAGTTTGTGTATGTAGACTTGTTCTGATCTGGTTTATTGAGGACTCTTGTCCATAGACTGGTGGAACTTAGAGGCTGTTGAGTTTTAGGCTTAAGTCCAAATAAGGTTCCGACACATTAATAATCCAAAGATCTGATCAAGCTCCATATTTCAATTTAATGAAGGAAAATTTAATAAGTCAACCTTGATCCATGTACATCCTCTTTTTCTTTTTCTTTTTCTTTTTCTTTCTTTTTCACTTCTTTTTCAAATAAGTGTTTGCTAAGGGACTAGCAAAGTTAAAGCATAGGGGGTGATGAATACCCATTCATCACTCTTTATTCTATTATTTTAGCTACAAAAACCTTTGCAAATACATGTAGATATGTGTAAATACAAATAATTACCAAAAGCATGCATTGTGTAAAAACCTATAATTAGCATGTTTTTGTGCAAAAATAAAAAGAATAAAGAGCAAAAGAAAAAGAGGGAAATATTTAGAATAAATATTGAGCAACCTAACCCAAGGGAGGGCTCAGCATGGGCCTGACCGCATAAAAGCCAAAGTAGAGGGAGATAGGAGCTCATGTGTATATACTTCTGTAAATACAATAAATTATATTTTCCTCACCCAAAAATATGTTGTAAGTATTTGTATATATCTTATTAAAAACAAAATACAAATAAAAAAATCAAAAATTCAAAAATATACCTTCACCATGTGCATAGACCATCACCCATGTATTTATTTAACCCTATAAATAAATGAAATTATTTTCTAAACTTTTTGTAAATATTCTATGGCATATTTTGTAAATAAAATAAATAAAAAGAAACAAAACAAAAATCAAATAAAAATTACAAAATTAAAATACAAAAATACATTGTATAAATACCATGTATATAAATGTATTCAACCATTTATTTCACCCTTGTATATAAGTGATAAAAATAAAATAAAAATATTCTTTTATTCCTCATTTTACCTTGTAAATAAATAAAATACAAAATGAGCATAAAAATACATAAAAATAACAAATAAAAAAAAATCAAAAATAAAAACTCCATATAGTGTACATATACCTATATATATAGCTACCCCATTTTTACTCCCAAAAATTAATTAAAAATCACCAAAAAATAGAAAAAAATAAAAGAAAAATATTTCATGTTTTGAGTTTTCTTTAATTCGGCCTATTTCTACCCTAAAATAAATAAACAAAAATCGGGCACACGTGGCCGCTCCTGATTGGTCCACGGGGGACTGTTGACCCCGGTCAACTCCCCCGCGGACTCCTTCCTATTCTGGAAGACGCGCGCCGCCCCGTCTTCTCCGATTTTCCCACGCGTCTCCAGGCTGTCTCCCACGCATACCCCGCGCCCGGATTCTTCGCCGTTCATCCCTCTCCCTCGCCGGATCCTTCGCCATGAAATCAACGCTTTCCTTCGCCGTCTCCACTCAACCCTAATCGACGCTGTCACTCTATATATTCTCACCTCCGCCGCCTCCGCGCCCCATCTTTGGCCCTTCTCCTCCTTCCCAGTGACCTCCATAGGCTTCGCGAGAGTGACAGCAAGCATCTGCCCTTGTTGCAGTGAGGCGAGGAAGCGAATCCATTGATCCGGCGATTCTCGCCGTCCTTGCTCCGCCGCCGGCGTTGAGCATCGAGCTTCAGGCCTTGACGCCCTTCGAAGCTACGACCCGGAGTTAGCCACGCTCCAGCACAGTCTACTGCAGCCATCAGGTAGTCGATTAGACCTTCTATTTAGTGTAATTTTCGATTTCGCCCAATTCATATCTCTGACGCATTTCTCCGATTCCGGCCATTTCGCGTAACATCCCGATCCTTCGACCCGACCATCACCTCCGCCAACCCCTCACGCACCTTCTACGACATTTCACTCAACCCAGATCGCACAGGATCTGGGACTCGAGCTCCACCGTCCTCCGCTCACCGGAGCTCGTCCGCCTCACAGCACCGACCACCTTCACCCCGCCTTCTTGGGTCGAGGCATTTTGCCCTCGACCCGCGAAGCTTCTTGTCCACTTTGCAGGTCCAAAGGAGGTGTCTGAGCCTCCAGTCCATTCAAGACCAGAGCTTCGCACCGCCAGGCCTCGCCGGAGCCCCTCCAGGGCTCGGCTGGACCATCAGCCATCGTCATCAGCTGCGGGACAGTGCAGCGGAGCTTCTCCGATCAATTGCAGCAGCTGAGGAGGGGTGTAGCGCACGCAGGAGGCCGGCGAAGTTCGCCGGCGATGAGTTCTTCCTCCATCTTCCTGAGCCGTCCGATGAAGCCCTCGCTCCAGTTCTGATCGCGTCCATCCATTCTTCGAGGAGTAGCAGCCGTCGATCCATCCGAGGAGCGCATCTGGACCATTGATAGCAGAGGAGAGAGGCGCCAGCGTTTCAGACGTCAGATCCTCCACGTGGGCCTCTCCCCACCGTCGATCGAGCCGAAGGGACGAAGAGAGAAGAGGCGCAGCACATCCGGACCGTCCAGCCTACACGTGGCGCCTATCCGACCGTCGGCTAATAAAGGGGTAAATATCGTAGGACCCCCTCGTAGTTTGTCATTTCCTTTTTAGTCCTGTAAATAATTTTAGAAACTTTTTCACGTAGGGTTATTTGCAATCGAGACCTTGTGCTTTATTTTAATTGCATGTATGCCCCTGTGTGTGAGTGACCACGTGCTTCGTCACGTGTGTATCTGGGCTTTTTGCATAATGAATCCTGTAGATCTGGGATGTTAAGGAATGCATGATTATTTTCAAGTAATTGCAAATATACCCCTGTGAGCATTGTTTATGCGCATGTGCGAATTTCGTTGGGCTTTTTGCAACCATATCCCTGGGCTTTTGATACGAGTTATCAAAAGGCCCTAAGATTTGGTTTTTCTTGCAATATGGTCCCTGTGTGCCCCAGCCACGCGCCACGAGCGTGACTTGCTGGGTATTTTGCACCAGAGCCCCCAGGTCTTCGGGTATTTGCACATTGGTCCTTGTGCACAGTGCCCTCTTCTTCATTTTTGAATAAATATCAACCCACCTCCAAATCTAATGAAATTTTGACACATGGCTCCTGCCATGGTGTAGGAATTTCTATTATTTTTGAGGACAATTTTGATTTCATTTATTATTTTTAAAAATTCAAAAACCCCTATTTTTGCCACTGTTTGACTTTAAAAATACCAAAAAAATATAAAAACATCTCCAAAAAATTCTAAAAAAAATCAGGTATTGTAGTTTGCTTGCTGTTTGATTTTCTAGCCAATTTTGGCTATTTTTCATCACCTAAAAACCTTAAAAATTGAAAAACCCCTAAAAACCCATAAAAATTATAATAAATAAATTAAAAAATCCAAAAACAATAATTAGGGTGCCTAAATTTTCCTTATTCTTTCTAGATTATAGGAAAATTACCTTTAGGGCTTTTTGAGATCCAAGAGTATTTTAGTTTTGGGTCTTAATCCTTGCTGGACAGTCCCCTTTGTTTTTCGCATTGTTTGATTTTTAATAAATAATTTACCCATTAGAAAAATTCCAAAAATTCACCAAAAACAGTAAA
The DNA here is from genome assembly GCA_037367405.1 of Ottelia alismoides. Lineage (NCBI taxonomy): Eukaryota > Viridiplantae > Streptophyta > Magnoliopsida > Alismatales > Hydrocharitaceae > Ottelia > Ottelia alismoides. The sequence goes on from JAZKJV010005443.1 coordinate 125,395, forward strand.
AAACTTAAAAAAACCTAAAAATCAATTTTCTGGAATTTTTGCATCATTTTTGGTGTGTGTAATAAATTGTTGAAGTTCCCTTGTATTTACCTTCTTTAATTTTCTCATCATTTAAAAAATCTAAAAAAATATAAAAACAAATAAAAACCATTAAAAAAAAAAGATTCCCTTGGATTTCTGACTACATCGTAGGCCGCAAGGCCAATCTGTGCTCCTTGTGTTCGACCCTGGGAGCTATACCAGGTTAATCTTATAGCAGGACCACTTCTCTGTATTTTATTGATTTATCTTCATCTGTGGTTCATTTTTCTTGATTGACACATTCTGAGCGATTGAGGACAACGACATTGTGATCTATTTTCTACCTCAGTTGTTCGGGAATATCGCGTCGTCATTCGGCAGAGTTTCCCCTTATATCAGGATATATTTCTCGGAAAATTTCGGCAGAATTTCCCCTTATATCGGGATATATTTCTCGGAAAATTTCAGCAGAGTTTCCCCTTATATCGGGACATATTTCTCGGAAAATTTCGGCAGAGTTTCCCCTTATATAGGGACATATTTCAAAATAAAAATGAAAAGAGTTTCCTCTATAAAATCAATCGAGAGGAAAATAACAATAAAACTGAAAGAATATACTCAACAACAAGAGATGAAGAACCGGTAGACACCACACATCTTAGGTGAGTGAACGTGTGACGAATCACAGGGTCACTGACGTGCATAGCCGCCCGCACCTAAGTAGGGTATTACACAGATTTCTCCATCAAAATAACTATAAAAGCATAATACGAAGAATAGAAACATAAACGATGGAGAATCGGTAGACACCACGCGTCTTAGATGAGTGAACGTGTGACGAATCACAGGGTCACTGACGTTCATAGCCGCCCGCACCTAAATAGGGTGTTACACAGATTTCTCCTCGAACCACAACAGGAAAATGAATAGGAAAGAAATATGAATCAAAAACAAAACTTGGAAGAACAAGAGTATGAATTGAAAGCCTAGCTCACGAAGCAACTAAGAGAGGATCATACCTTTCTTCTTCTCGTTCTCCCGGCAGCGCTTCGCTAGCGCTCCTCCCTCGCCTCCCACTCCTCCTCCCAACCTCTCGACCCTAGCCCTTGGGGTGGTGGTAGTGTAAGTTGTAGAGAATGAATGGGTAGGGGGGGGTCTATTTATAGGACCCAGAAAACCACTAACCATGGTAGAAAACCATGGTTTAGACCTTAACCATGGTTTAGCGGCCCATGGTTTTGGCCCATGGTTTTAGCCAAAACTTATCCCAAACTTGGAGCTTAAGTTCGAACATTCTAGAGGATTCTAGATTCGCTAATGACGCTTAATTAACACCAATCGTGATTAACTTTCACTAATCGCGATTTAACTTTCGCGGCTTACGCATATCTTTTGTTAACTATTGATTAGTGTTTACTAATGATCATTAGCGGCTTTCAATCGTCATTAATTTCTTTAATCATGTTTAATTAGTATTAATGACAGTCATTATGGATTAATGACATCTTAGCCTTCCTTACTTCTCTTTCTTCCGAAATTCATAACAAATCGAAACGAAGTCCGATTCACACGAAACAAATTCTCCCGGTTTCCTCTTTACGAGCTGGATCTTATTATATAGGATCCGAGATATGCCAAGTTCAAGGCTTTACAATTATAACAACCTTAAAGGAAGTCTCGTCCTCGAGACTAGAAATGCAGGCATAACATCCTTAAAGAGGATTGAAACCATAACAACCTTAAAGAGAATGAACGTCATGTCATTTAAAATGAACATATACATAATACATAATTTTATCATTCAAACAAGTACGGGTATTTCTCTCTCATTTCTGCCTCAGGTTCCCATGTGGCTTCTTCAAACTCTTGGTTCCGCCATAATACTTTAACTAGAGGCACCTCTTTGTTTCTCAACTTCTTGATATCCCTTTCAAGTATTTGCACAGGTATCTCTTGGTATGTCAAATCTGGCTCAACATGTAAATCATCATAACTTATCTTATACTCTGGATCCCTAATGTACTTTCTCAGATTTGATACATGAAATACATCATGTATTGCCGAAAGATGTGGAGGAAGTGCAAGTCTATAGGCAACTTTTCCAATCCGTTGAATAATTTCAAAGGGACCCACGAACCTGGGTGCTAACTTCCCACGCAAGCCAAACCTCTGAACACCCTTCATAGGTGATATTTTGAGAAATACAAAGTTGCCTACCTCAAATTCAAGGTCTCTTCTCCTGGTATCACTATAACTTTTCTGGCGACTCTGAGCAGTTAATAGTCTTTTTCTAGCAAGTTCTACAGCTTCCCGTGTCTCCTGAAGTCTATCTGAATCATAAAGGTTCTTTATTCCGACCTCTTGCCAACACAAAGGAGTTGTACACTTTCGTCCATATAGTGCTTCAAATGGTGCCATGCCAATACTTGTATGGTAACTATTATTGTAGGTGAATTCTACAAGAGGCAAATGTTTAATCCACGATCCCTTCCATTCTAAGGCACATGCTCGTAGCATATCCTCTAGTGTTTGAATCGTACGTTCTGACTGCCCATCTGTTTGTGGATGATATGCTGTACTCAAGCATAGTTGTGTACCTAAAGCTTTCATGAAGTTCTCCCAATAGTGTGAGGTGAATCGTGAATCTCGATCAGAAACTACTTCCTTCGGGATACCATGGAGGCGAATCACATGTGTAATATATAACTCAGCCAGCTGGTCTGGAGTGAAAGATAAGCTTATCGGAATGAAGTGTGCTACCTTTGTCAGACGATCAATTATAACCCAGATACTATCTTTACTACCAGTCGTCTGAGGTAAGCCAGTAACGAAATCCATGGAAATGCTTTCCCATTTCCATTCAGGTATAGGAAGGGGTTGCAATAATCCCGGTGGCTTTTGGTGTGAAGCCTTTACCTGCTGGCAAGTGAAACATGAATTCACAAACTCAGCAACATCTTTCTTCATTCCTGGCCACCAAAAGTATGAATAAAGATCCTTATACATCTTCGTAATTCCTGGATGAATAGATAATCTAGAACAATGAGCTTCTCGTAAGATGTCTTTCCTTAGTTCAAGTGTGTTTGGTACACAAACTCTGTGATGATTATATAGTAAACCATCCTGGTATCTGGAATCCCTCTATCTCATTCTTCTCAAGTTGTTGTTTTAAGTCTTTGAGGACTGGATCATCCTCCTGTCCTTTCTTTATTTTATCCCATATTTCTGGTTTGTATCAATGGGGAATAGTTATAGTATCAACACTACTATCAAATGGTTTCCATTCACTTAACGTTGATAGTAAACCCCAGAAGTGGATAGCACTCACTAACCCAGGTGAATAAGTTCTTCTGCTAAAGGCATCTGCTACGATGTTCCCCTTATCAGGGTGGTAGGAGATAGTGCAATCATAATCTTTCAACAACTCTAGCCACCGTCTCTGTCTCATATTGAGCTCCCTTTTGATCAAACAGATATTTCAAGCTTTTATGATCGGTGAAGATTTCAAAAGTAATACCATATAGGTAGTGTCTCCACATCTTTAAAGCGAAAACTACGGCAGCTAATTCAAGGTCATGTGTTGGGTAGTTCTTCTCATGTGTCCTAAGCTGTCGTGATGCATACACAACTACCTTACCGTGTTGCATAAGAACCGCCCCAAGTCCTTCTTTTGATGCGTCAGTGTACACTGTAAACCCTTCACTTCCGGAGGGTAGAGTAAGGATTGATGCAGATGTTAGGCATTCTTTCAGTGTCTGAAAACTAGCTTCACATGTATCAGACCATAAGAATGGGACCTCCTTTTGAGTTAGTCTAGTCATTGGCAATGCTATTCGTGAAAAGTCCTTCACAAATCTTCTATAATATCCAGCTAAACCCAGAAAAGATCGTATTTCTGTGACAGTCTTCGGGCGTTCCCAACTCATCACCGCACTAACCTTTGTAGGATCAACTGATATACCTTCCCCAGAAATAACATGGCCTAAGAAAGATACTTCAGATAGCCAGAAGTCACATTTGCTATATTTAGCATACAGTTTGTTCTTCCTTAGAGTTTCAAGTGCCTTCCTGAGATGATGTTCATGCAGATACTTATCCTTTGAGTAAATAAGCACATCATCAATAAGGACTACTACAAAGTGATCTAAGAACTCCTTGAATACTCTATTCATGAGATCCCTGAAGGCTGCTGGGCCATTTGTTAGTCCAAAAGGCATAACTAAGAATTCATAATGCCCGTATCTAGTCCGAAAAGCTGTCTTGGGAATATCTGTATCTTTAATTTTCAACTGATGGTATCCAGATCTTAAATCAATCTTGGAATACACAGTTGAACCTTGTAACTGATCAAAGAGATCATCTATTCTTGGCAGAGGATACTTGTTCTTTATTGTCCTCTTGTTTAGTTGTCTATAGTCAATGCACAACCGCATCGAGCCATCCTTTTTCCTAACAAATAAGACAGGTGCACCCCATGGTGAAGTACTAGGACGAATGAATCCTTTATCTAACAGTTCTTGCAATTGTACCTTTAACTCTCGTAACTCAGCTGGTGCCATCCTATACGGAGGGATAGAGATAGGCTGAGTATCAGGTATGAGAGAGATTTCAAATTCAATCTCTCGCTCAGGTGGTAATCCAGGTAGTTCCTCTGGAAATACATCAGTAAACTCGCACACTATAGGCACATCTTCTATCATTCTTTCTGACCCTGATGTAGTGGATACATGAGCTAAATAACCTTGGCACCCTTGCTCTAGCAACTGTTGTGCCTTCAATGTAGAGATATATTTGATATTATCATTGGATGTCTTTCCAATGAACTGGAACTCTATCGAGTTAGGAAGGTGGAATGTTACTGTCTTCTAGAAACAGTCAAGACATGCATGATGCCTTTCTAACCAATCCATTCCTAGTATAAGATCAAAATAATTCAATTCGATAAGTAGCCGATAAGCATGTGACTGATGTCCTGCAATTTGTCACACACAGTTGTCAAAGATCTTCTTGAATTATAATTGACCTCTTGGTTTCTTACAATAGGAATCAAACATTCTTCTTCTTCTTGTTGTTTGTTTTGGCGTGCCTACGAAGTGCCTCATCCATTACTCCAAATGGAATATGAGCAACCAAATTCTATGGACCGATGGTATCTAGAGTCTTTCTTATGAGGATGAATAGAACCCTTAACTCAATCATCCGTGGGTCTGGAAGACTTTGATCTCTCATAGTGGCATTGAGTCCTCACTCTAATGCTTATTACCTTTGCCCCATGTCTTGGAGCATTGCCATCATAGCCGCTAATTGTCTAGACACATCTTGGTCTGCCATGATCCTGGGATAAGTCAAGGTCAAAGGTCAGTTCCTATATGTCTTAGCATGATGTACATAGGGGACAATGACTTGTGAATGGTACTACAGTCAGTTATTAAGATAAAAGGATCTTAATACAACCTTAGTTTTCTGAACACCGCTCATAGTTGATAATTACTAAATAAATTACTGGAGTAACCTTGCTCTGATGCCAATCTGTAACGACCCCGTTTCCTAGGCCGTCGGATCCTCCCATATCCAGATCTGGTTACTCAGCGATAATTTATTCGGCAATCACAACTAACATTCAGAAATATACTGCAAATAAAAATACTCGGAAGAAAGTATTTCAACACTTTTCCATTCACAAAATAAAGTTTAGAGGATGCATTGTCCCACTATAACCATTACATGTACATCAGCTTGAAAGGAAAATATACAAAAGATTACTAACTACCTTAAAGAGTAAAGCTACTGTGGCTGGCTGGATGTCTAGTATGTAAGCCGGATGAATTTTTAAAGTCCTTGCTATGGCTCACCGATGCCTGTTGAGTTTTTCCATAAATCATAGGATAAAAATTAGCGAATGCTAAGTAACGAAGAAGAGAAAAGCAAATAAATTGTGTAATTTTTCAAAACTTGATATCACAAAAATTTCATTCCTTTTCATTAATTTAAGTCCTATTCCTTTCTATTCCACATCAGGGATTAGTCCAGGGGAACCCCACCATTCTTGGACTCCGAAGCTGTGGATGCTTCGTGATTGGAGATTGTGTTGATCTTGGTAAGCTTATGCCGCCGCACGTCGCCTCAACCAATCCTCCAATACTACCCTGACAATTTCCTTTTCTTTTATTAAACAGGGTCTCAACCCTCATCCTGGAAAATCAAATGAGCACACCGTCCTCGAGGACTCGGTTGCTTAAAACCTCAGGCTAACATTTAATCATATAACCTAGCGGCTTTAAATACATGTTATCGTGACCCAGCCGCTATTGAACCACCCGTGCCTCCACATGGCACGACCACATCTTCCGTCGTTCCAACCCGAATATATTGGCTCCCGGTACCACGCGTTGCAAAACATTCAATTTGTGCGCACTTATTATAACAGGGCAACCGTGTACCACATAGGTAGGGAAATGCCAATACGGGTTCCTTCCGACAACCTACAGGTTGCATGCCCGACCTGTAGTACTACTCCCAGTCATCCTTATCGTGACACATGATCCTTTTCAGGATCCAACTCAAATCACACCAATTCACATGATGTAATTCTTTCGTTAAGCCTTTGATTTGCATAAACCGCAATACTTGGTATCGACTCACATATATATTATTCATAACCATATGTATACTCCTATTTATGCCTATTTTAACTCCCAAACCCTAACTTTCAGAGCCAACGCATCAATTTGATGTGTAAATCTTATTTTAGTGGGAATTACAAAGCAATTCTTCAGACTTTTTCAAAAATAGCCAAAATTAGGGTTCTTCGTAGCAAAGAATACTAAATCAAGAATTTCAATAATTTCGTATGAAAACCCAACAGCAAAAAGAAGGATTTCGTTACCTAATCAAGCTCTCTCTCATGTATGCAAGGCTTTATCGAGTTTCATTTTTTAGAAAGGCTAATTTAAGGCTCCTGAAAAGATCGAATTTCATTTTTCGTATCAAAACGCTAAGAACATGTTAAGAACGTGAAGAACGAACGAAGAACGCGAAGAATGCGAAGAACACGAAGAACGTCAAGAACATATTTTCTCATAGAAATTCGGCAGAGTTTCCCCTTATATCGGGATATATTTCTCGGAAAATTTCGGCAGAGTTTCCCCTTATATCGGGATATATTTCTCGGAAAATTTCAGCAGAGTTTCCCCTTATATCGGGACATATTTCTCGGAAAATTTCGGCAGAGTTTCCCCTTATATCGGGACATATTTCAAAATAAAAACGAAAAGAGTTTCCTCTATAAAATCAATCGAGAGGAAAATAACAATGAAACTGAAAGAATATACTCAACAACAAGAGATGAAGAACCGGTAGACACCACACATCTTAGGTGAGTGAACGTGTGACGAATCACAGGGTCACTGACGTGCATAGCCGCCCGCACCTAAGTAGGGTATTACACAGATTTCTCCATCAAAATAACTATAAAAGCATAATACGAAGAATAGAAACATAAATGATGGAGAATCGGTAGACACCACGCGTCTTAGATGAGTGAACGTGTGACGAATCACAGGGTCACTGACGTGCATAGCCGCCCACACCTAAGTAGGGTGTTACACAGATTTCTCCTCGAACCACAACAGGAAAATGAATAGGAAAGAAATATGAATCAAAAACAAAACTTGGAAGAACAAGAGTATGAATTGAAAGCCTAGCTTACGAAGCAACTAAGAGAGGATCATACCTTTCTTCTCCTCGTTCTCCCGGCAGCGCTTCGCTAGCGCTCCTCCCTCGCCTCCCACTCCTCCTCCCAACCTCTCGACCCTAGCCCTTGGGGTGGTGGTAGTGTAAGTTGTAGAGAATGAATGGGTAGGGGTGTCTATTTATAGGCCCCAGAAAACCACTAACCATGGTAGAAAACCATGGTTTAGACCATAACCATGGTTTAGCGGCCCATGGTTTTGGCCCATGGTTTTAGCCAAAACTTATCCCAAACTTGGAGCTTAAGTTAGAACATTCTAGAGGATTCTAGATTCGCTAATGACGCTTAATTAACACTAATCGTGATTAACTTTCACTAATCGCGATTTAACTTTCGCGGCTTACGCATATCTTTTGTTAACTATTGATTAGTGTTTACTAATGATCATTAGCGGCTTTCAATCGTCATTAATTTCTTTAATCATGTTTAATTAGTATTAATGACAGTCATTATGCATTAATGACATCTTAGCCTTCCTTACTTCTCTTTCTTCCGAAATTCATAACAAATCGAAATGAAGTCCGATTCACACGAAACAAATTCTGCCGGTTTCCTCTTTACAAGCCGGATCTTATTATATAGGATCTGAGATATGCCAAGTTCAAGGCTTTACAAAATCTGTCCGGGAGACTGAAAGTGTACTCTCGCAAACTGGATCAGGAGAAGGCTGCTCAACTTTGCTATCTCTGATCTGCTCTGCCTCTACCTCCTCCTCATCTGTAGGCTCTGGGGGACTCAGGTCTGGCATCTGATCATCACAATCTGCCCAATCAGACTCTGAATCCGAGGGATCTGCATCAAACAAGGTGGCATCAGTACCAACATCACACAAGGTGGCCTCAGTACCACCATCACTAAGAATCGTGCCGCGGTCAAGAACCGGCTCTGCTGCCTCTGCAGTATCTTGGACCAGGGCTGTGCTCTCCAAGCTCTCCTTTGATGTCATCTCTGCATCAGTGGTGTCTGGAAATGAGAGGATGGCCTGTGTGGAAGGATCTGCCCATGCTGCCTCATCATCTGTGATCACAAAATCACAGTCCTGGTGAATGTCTAGCCCGGCGTCTGTCAGCTGCTCTGTATCTGTGCTGGTCTCTGAGCATGCTCTCTCTCTGGCTCTGTAGTCCTCTACCGTCTCTATTTGTACACTCTCACCGTCGACGCGAAAGTATACCTTCCTGCTATCATGATCAGTCACTGCCTTGGCTGTGGCCAAGAACGGACGATCGAGGATGATGGGGGTATCGGCCACTGAATCAGGGATCTCCATGTCCAACACTACGAAGTCCACGGGGAATTGCAGGCCCTGAATAGTGACGATAACGTCTCACAACAACCCCTTCGGCCTCTTGACAGATCGATCAGCAAACTGAAGGACTGTCCTGCTCTGTCGAAGAGTACCCAACTCGAAGCGGTCGAGAAGGGTTGCCGGAAGGAGGTTGATAGACGATCTGCTATCCAATAGAGTCCGGTCGAACCTCTGCTCACTAATCTGACATCTGACATACGGGGCTCCTGAATCTGGCCTCTTGGCCGGCAGACGGTTCTGGATCGCGAAGCACGTAGCTTTCGTCAGCACATGTATCTCTGAATGATGGTTCCTCCTCCTCCTCCTCCTAACTGTAGTCCTATCTCTCAAAGATCGCTGAAGAAGAGGGATGTGCTGCAAAGCCTCCTGAAGGGTCAGCTGTATGTGAAATCTGTCGATCATGCTCTGGCTGAACTCCTCCTGCTCTCTCTTTTTTGGGTCTTTTTCTCTTTTCTCCCCCTTCCCCATCTGAAGGGCTCTAGGGAAGGGGATCACAGGGTCCTTCTCAGATGAAGGACTAGGAAAAGGCCTAGATGGCTTGACGGCCGGATCCGCACATACATCAATCACCACAGTGGGACCAGAAGAAACTAAACCTTTTCCTTTATTTGAAACAGTGTTCTGAGATACATCAGCATGAGGAAAAACAACTGCTCTCTCTACAAAAACACCGGTGGCCTCAGTACCACCATGGGATGGCTCTGCTAGACGTCTCGCGGCCTCAGTACTGTGTGTTGGCTCGGCTACTCTGGTGGCGTCAGTACCACCTCCTCGAACTGGTGAAGCGGCGGCCTCAGTACCGCCGGTGGAATCAACATCCTTGGTGGCATAAGTACCATCGTCATCCTCAGGTGCGGCCTCAGTACCGCTCTCCTCCTCCTCATCTGGCGCCCTGGGTGGATCCTCGAGTCGTCGCTCAGATGAGGCGCCGCCTGCTGGTGCTCTACCGCTCCTAAGTGTAACAAAATTAGCATCAAACAGATCTGAAGACATATCATCAAATGGATCACTAGGAATGGTATGCTCAGTGTCAACTACCTGCTCAGACTTCCTCTTCAGGCTATTCGGATTCGGCTCTATCTGTGCAGGGATGGCGGCCTTCCCTCTCATCAGGCCCCGCATCTCCTGGCGGAACTCGTCCATCTCCCGTCTAAATGTAGCCTGCTGGTCCGTAAGGAGGCGGGCTATGTCATCCAAGGCGGGGCTCTCATGGGAGCCTGACGGGTAACCTCTCTGGTAATGAGGCTGCTGGAACTGGTGCTGCTGAGAGGGGTAGGAGGAAGGATGCTGCTGTTGGTGTTGCTGGTGCGCATGCTGCTCACGTCTCCAAGACTGTCCCTGCTGTTGATAGGGACGAGGAACGAAGGACGACTGCTGGTGTGGCTGGTAGGCTGGGGGATGTTGCTGCTGGTGATCTCTCTGCTGGCTATACTGCCCACCCTGACCGGATGACTGCTGCTAGGTCTGGGTACCTCCACTCCCCCACCTGAATCCGGGATGGTCTCGTCGGATCCCAGGCTGGGGATGGTCATACCAAATCCCGTTGACATCCATCAACGGCTTGGCGTCGTACTGGGCGGGCGGGAGTACTGCCAGAGGCTGATCCGGCTGGTATACCACCATCTGCATGTCTGGAGATGGTGGAGACTGGTAAGAGGGCTGTTGCTGCTGGTACAGCTCTGCCTGTACAAGGTGAACCTGTCTAGTCTGCTGAAAGGAGCTGGAGCGCTGGGACGAGCTGCTGCAACTGCGGATGAACTGGATGGACCGGCGTCGACCCGTGCTATCCTCTGGTACTGCACGGGTCCTGGCTGCTGCTGGGGTCTGCCCTGAGTATACAACCAGGTTTGGGACATCACCATATAGTTCTCAGCCATCTCCTCGTAGATGGCCCAGACCTGGTCGTGATCCTTGGCGAAATAGGACCCGCCACAAGAAGCATTCACCAAGCCCTGGAGCTCTGGTGTCAGCCCGCTGAAGAAGCTCTGCACAAGGTTCGGCTTCGAGATATCATGGTGCGGGCATCGGTCAGTAAGCTCACGGAACCTCTCCCATGCCTCATGGAATTGCTCGTTGGGGAGCATGGAGAAGTTGCTAATGAGGGCTCTCGCTGCACTGGTCCGCCCGAGTGGATAGTACTTATTCAAGTACTCGGTGCGGAGCTACTCCCAGGTGTAAACGAACTTCCCCAAGTGCTTCAGCCAGGTGGCTGCTTTGTCTGCTAAGGAAAAGGGGAATGCAATCATCCTGATCGTATCCTGGTCCACTTGACGATCGTGGACAGTGCTGCAAATCATCTCAAACTCCTGCAGGTGGAGATGAGGCTCCTCTGTCGCCAAACCGTGGAATCGGGGAAGAAGCTGCAAGGTGTTCGGGGGGAACTTGAAGTCCCCCACGATCGCTGGAAGTACCACCCAGCGGTGTGTCAAGGTCGACCCGGGATTGTGGTTCTCCCGCATCGATCTAAGTGGTGGTGGTGGTGCTCCTCTTGCTCCGCCTGCTCCGCCACCTCCGACTGCAGGATCATCAGGTCCTCCTCCTGCTGCCGGATCGTCGGGGCCTCCTCCTGCTCCTCCTCCGCGGTTGGCTCTCAACTGCTCAAACTCTCGCCTCATGTCCATCATGAAAGCTCCCTGATCCCTCAGCTGCTGCTACACTGACTCGAGGGAGGCGATCAGGGTGGAGTTGATCGAATCATGGTCCAGGACAAAATGCTGCTCTCCTCGTGGACCTCCGGGGTGATCCTCAGAACTGCCGGCCATGGCATCTGCAAAATCAAACGAGCCAAACTCAAGTACTGTCAAATCTTTGAATCTCTCCTCTGGCTCATATCTCTCAGAACCGAAAGAAAGGGGGTCGAGGGGGAACAGGACGGAATCATACTCGGGCTCGGAGAACTGGTCTCAGCTCTCGCGGGCCAACCTGGATGACTGGGTAGACGTGCCCGAAAGCGGTGCAACCAGAGGCTGCCTAAGAGAGCGTCTACCCATCATCGTGATATGGTCGAGTAGTGCGGATGGGATCTGGAGAAACTATGATCAAAATGCAAACCCCTCTGTTCACCAACGCAACACGAGCTGAAGACCGTGAAGGCTCGGTCAGATTATCTTGTCAGTTTTTATTAGGTGAACAAACAATCTATCAGAGCGCTTACGTGACCTGTTGGGATACCCGACGCTACTCCAACCGACTGGCCCGCACGGAAGTGTCGGTAGTCAGCTAGAAATAGCACCGGAGGGCTCTACCTAGGGTGCGGGTCACTCACTCGCGCAAGCAAACCAAACAATGAGGGGGTTGCTCTCCCCAAGACAAAATTTTAAGGTGAGTGTCTTTTAGGGTCAATAGTCTTAGCCAGTCCCAATTTTATGGTTTTTCTTTTTAATATTTTTTTCAATAAAACAAAGGCCTAACGAATTTTTCGATTCTACTGGTTATTTAATCCAAAACAGGGGGGAGAAGACGAAAAAGCCGATACGCGAGAAATCAATGATGCATGTAGAGATAGAAATGCGTACCTGACTCCAGCAGTCTACATGCAAGATGATCCGCGCAGAATTTGAAAGACAGGAAATAGACTACCTAAATGGTGCAGGCGGAAAGCCGAGTCCCTAAACAGCAGTGCTACTCGAAAGAACGGCTAGCCGACCACCAGCCTCCAATCCAAAGAGTCCGGTCTAGACCCACCCCTCCTCTTCTTGACAGGTCGAGTTCAGGAGTAGCGCTTGACGGGGAGGGCTCGCAGCGCGTAGGCTCGGAGGTGATGGACCGGCTATTTTATTATTATTTTTATTATAGGTCCAATTACCGCACTATAGGAACATGCAATTATATTAGGGTGTTTGGATCCTATGATTTACGTCACAATCAAGCAGAAAATCCTACGGCTAGGGGCTTGAAAATCCACGTGAAACCGGAAAATGCAGTAAGAGAAAAACCGCGTAAAAATCGTGAAAAATCTAAAGGGTCCCCCGAGCACACCAGTGCTTGGCGAAACAGACCCGAGAGTCCAGTGTCTGTCCGAATGTACCTGTATTATTACAACAGTTCAATTATACGGGAAATAAATCCTAATCTAAACTTATGCTATTCCGCAGCTCCCGCACTCCTGCTCGCTCTCTTGCGCTCTCCTGCGGCTCTGTAAAGAAAAGAGCCGCCTCTGGTTCTCGCGGTTGCGTCGGCTTCCGAAGAAGCCGCCTCGATCCTCGGGCCCTCGCAAGAAAACAAAAACAAGAGTGTCAAACCAGATTATTATAAGAAAATGTCAGAAAAATATATCTACAGAAATCTATACAAAAAGCCGCGAAAAGAAAACTGCGGAAAGAATTAAATCGACTACTAAGCCGTGCTCCCCGGCAACGACACCATTCTGATGACACGAAAAACCGAGCGACTAAGGCAATCAGGTGTCTCTACGATGGTCCTTGCGACCTCGGTCACTCGATCGTGTCGATCAAGAAAAAGTAGACCACCAAGACAGATAAAATCAATCAAAAAGCGATATAGCGGTCTTGCTATTTATTTAACCTGGTATAGCGACCAGGGTCGAACTCAAGGAGCACGGATTGGCCTCACGGCCTACGAAGTAGTCAATCAGAGAAGAGAAGATATTTTTGGTGGTTTTTAAGGGTTTTTATATTTTTTTTGAATTTTCAGGATATTAAGAAGATAAGAAGAGCAAGGAAACTACACACGTCAACAATTTATTAAAAGCACTAAAAATCAACCAAAAATTCTAACAAAAATATTTTTTATGTGTTTATTTTTTTAGTGTTTTTGGTGATTTTTTGGAATTTTTCTGATGTTTATTTAGTTTGCTAAAAATCAAACAAGCACTAAAATGAGAGGTACTGTCCAGCCGAGCTAAAAGGGCCTTAATAAAATATCTAAAGGCCCCAAATTAGCTGGGAGGTAATTTTCCTGTAAAGAAAATTAAACAAGGAAAATTTAGGCACCTATATTATTATTTTTGGATTTCTGGTTTAATTATTAGAATTTTTATAAGTTTTTAAGTGTTTTTCAATTTTTAGTGGTTTTCAGTAATGAAAAATAGCCAAAATTGGCTGGAAAATCAAGCACAACAAAATAGACAGTAGACAATTTTTTTGTAATTTTTGGACACTATTTAATATTTTTTGGGGTTTTCAAAGTTAGACAGTAGCAAAAATGGAGGTTTTTGAATTTCTGAAAATATCAAATCAACTCAGAAATGTCTCCAAAATCCTCGAAAATTTTACACTATGGCAGGAGCCATGTGTCCAATTTTCGTTGGATTTGGAGGTAATTTGCTATTTTATTCAAAAATAAAGAGGGGGCACTGTGCACAAGGACCAAAGTGCAAATACCCGGAAGTCTGGGGGGTCTGGTGCAATTAACCCAGCAAAACACGTGCGATGCGCGTGTATGGGGCACTCAGGGACCCATATGTAAGAAAAATAATTTCCAAGGGCCTATTGGTAACTGGTACCAAAAGCCCAAGGGCTTATCTGCAAATAACCCAAAATATAACGCACATGCTCAAATGTATCACGCACAGGGGTATAAATGCAAATAATTAAAAAGTTTCATTCATTGAAGAACAACCAGAACTACAGGGTAGAGAATGTAAAAATCCCAGAGGATCACGTGTCGATGCACTTGTCAGACCACACACAGGGGCATATCAGTAAATAAATGCAAGCACAAGGGTCTCTATGCAAATATCCCAAAACTAAACAACTACGCTAGACATTGACAAGACTAAAAGCGAAATAAAATAACAAAGGGGGCCTAAGGGTAAATTACCCTTTATTAATGCGGACAGGTTGGATGGAGAGCATGTGGCACATCCGACGGTGGGGAACAACGGCCGCTCCACAGCTGAGCCCTTGGGCGAATCCGATGGCGAGGGTTCCTCCACGTGGGCGATCGGACGGTGTAGGGCGCAGGTGGCTAACCCTTGTGCATCGGATGGCTGGGATCGGTCCTCCTGAGATCGGGCGGTGACTGCTGCTCCTAAGATGGACGGCCCCGATGAAGTCTGGAGCTGGAGGACTGATCGAACGGAGGAGGAGGATCCTCGAAGAACAGATGACCGGCGAAGTTCGCCGGCCCGGTGGCCTCGCTCCGAGTCTCCTCTGCTATGCCTGAAGGTCGGAGAAGCTCCGCAATGGTGTCCCGCAGCTGGTGGTGGGCTCCGATGTTCCAGCCGAGCTCTGGTGAGCCCCGGCGAGGACGGCGGAGGAAGCCTTCTGGTCCGAATGACCCGAGCTCTCAGATGGCTGGGGTAGTACCTGCAAAGATGACCAGAAGACTCGCGGGTCGAGGACAAACTGCCTCGACCCGGTTAGGCGGAGTGACGGTGGACGATGGGGCGAGGTGAATGAGCTCCGGCGAAGGGGAGACGGTGGAACTCGAATACCAGCTCCTGTGTGAGCTGGGTTGGATGGAGGGATGGAGAAGGCGCGTAGGAGTAAGGCGAAGATGACTGTGGATTCCGATGATCGAGTCTATCTAAGGAGTGGTCGGAATCGGCGAAATACGGCGGAGCGATGATTTGGGCGAAATGTGAAATCAGAGAAAAAGAAGGTCCTACGAGATTACCTGGGTGGATGAGTAGACTGGGGACGAGCTTAGGAAGCTCTGGGTCTTCGCCTCGAGGAGCGCCGACGTCCGAGGCTCAATGCTCCTGCTGGTGGCGGAGCAAGGCGGCGAAGCTTCGCCGGATCAGTGGTCTCGCGTCCTCTCCTCGCTTCGACACCACGGGGCCAAGCTGTCACTCTCGCCTACGCAATGGAGCTCACGGGAGGTGGAATCGAGTGGCCAAAGATGAGATTTGAGGTGGCGGAGCTCGGCTTTATACGCTGGAAGGGTTCGGCTAGAAGAGGTCGGGTAGGGCGATTGAGCGCACGGATCCCGATGTGGATACCCCGGCGAGGGTCTCGGATGTAGCATTAAGGAGTCGGACCCGGGGTTTAGGTGGTAGGCGATCGGGTTTAGCGGGGGAAAATCCGAGAAGATGGGTACCTGCTAAGGACCCGTGTGAAGTGGTCCTGGGGGGGTAGTTGACCGGGCGGTCAACAATCCCCAGGACCAATGAGACAAGGCCACGTGGCTGGAATTTGAAATTAAAATTAAGGGTAGCAAATGGCCGATTTAGTGAAAACTTAAAACATGAAATATTTTTATTTTATTTTTTTCTATTTTTAGTGATTTTTAATAATTTTTTCGAAATAAAAATAAGGTATATACATAATATGTTATATATAGGTATATGTACACTATATAAGTTTTTTTGAATTTTTGATTTTTAATTGTTATTTTTGTACAATTTTATTCCCCTTTTATGTTTTATTTATTTTCATTATAGAATAAGGAATAAAAAGAGATTTTTATTTTATTTTAGTTATTTATATACATAGGTGAAATAAATACATATATACATTTATATACTTGGTATATTTACAATATATTTTTTGTGTGTTTTTTTTTAATTTTGTTATTTTTATTTTGTTTTTTAATTGTTTTTATTTTATTTAGTTACACTATATACTATGGAATATTTACAAAAATTTTGGAGATTACTTTTATTTATTTATAAGGATAAATAAATAGGGATGATGGAACTATGTACAAGTTGATCATGTACATGAATGAGATTTTTGGTTTCTTTTTTTAATTTTTAGATTTTTATATTGTTTTTATACTTATAAATATATACAAATATTTACAAGCCTATTTTTGTGAGGAAAATACTTTTATTTTATTTACATATATATATATTTACACACATGAACCCCTATCTCCCTCTATTTTGGCTTTTATGCGGTCAGGCCCATGTTGAGCCCTCCCTTGGGTTAGGTTGCTCAATATTTATTCTAAATATTTCCTTCTTTTTCTTTTTAATCTTTATTCTTTTATTTTTGCACAAAAACATGCTAATTATTAAACTTTATACAATGCATGCTTTTGATAATTATTTGTATTTACATGAATATACATGCATTTGCAAAGGTTTTTGTAGCTAAAATATAAGAATAAAGAGTGATGAATGGGTATTCATCAGCATGCAGGCCTTGTAGTCCTCTAGTTGAAGAAGATTTAGCACTCTAGATCCACCGAGCCTATGGTGCAATCGCTCCTAGCCGCATGACCTCCAATCCACGTGCACCACCACATCTCAATGCATGCACCCTCACACCATCGGCATCCGTGCTACACCAGCAACTTCCATCTTGCAGCAGTGGTTGCACGTCCCCGACACCGCCAACCTCCATCCAGCCCCCTCAGTAGCAGACTATCCTCTCCTGCATCTGCCTCTTGTGTCGGCCATCGCCTCTACGTCTTCGACCGCTGTTGGACATCATGTGTGGCCATTGTGTCTGACAAGTGCGCCTCTTCCGCACACCCATCTTACCACACCTCCGTTAGTGACCCCACTTGCAACCACTCCAGTTGCTCATGACACTAGCCATCAGCGTTGCAAGCCCGCAACCAATCCTCTAGTGCCCTGGTGCATGGCAAAAGGGTGGGTTCCATTTTTGGAACCCACGATTAACGGTTCACTTTTTTTCTTTATAAAAAATGTATTTTATTCCCCATACATTTTTGTATTTGCAAAAGTGCCCATGTGTACAGTTTTTTGTTAAGTTTCAAATTTCTATTTTGCAAGAACACATTCTATTTTATTTCACTTTGAACTTCAAGATTACAACATCATTTATTTTAATCGAAAATAGAATTTTGAAGACAAATTAATTATGTATCACGTGTTTATTTATTTAGATTTTTATGAGCATTGGGTAATTAACTAGAATTATTTTGGCAAAAATTTACATATTTTACCCATTTCAAGATCTAAAATTCATATTTAATTAAATATTACTGCAAAAATTGTGCAAAAATTAAAGATGATGGATATGAATGTACTTTAATTAATATCCAAATGTTATAAAACAATAGAGGTGTCTTTTGCCTAAAATAAATTTTTAAGTTATTTCTGTGATTGATTTATAATTAAATCCACAAATTTTATCTTTATGAAATTTCAAATCCCTTGGATTGATTATTAAAATATCTATATTGGTTTTTGGATATAAGATTTCATGGATTTATTAGGAATTAAATACTCATAGTCACTCTATTTTTATTAAAAAATTCATAAAAATCATATATTGTCAAAAATTCTCAAAAATTATTGAATCTTCATTTCATCATGTTTAACTTTCAATAAAATTTTCATAATTGTTGCAATCTATTTACGTGAAAAACTACATAAAACCCCCTAAAAAGTTTACATTTCTCATTATGGCATTCTAAATCCAAAAATTCCAAAAAATATATATTGCATTCATCATTTGATCATGTTTCTAGGAAAAATATAACTTGGCAAATTACGATTAATTTTTCATTACAACTAATTTAGTTAAGTTGCTTGTTTCCTTAATAGCCTTGTTCTTTCCATTATTTGTATTTGTAATTTTATTACATAACAAATACAAAAAACTACTTGGAAAACTGTGAAATAATTCATCTAACTTGATCCGACGTTGTTCCTTTGCCTCCTTGAGTTAACCCTAGGACTTGCTTAGGTTAAAAATATATAAAACTGCACATCAATTAATTCATTGATTCATCGATTCGTGTGGTTAATTTTTCATAGCACTTAATTGTATGATTACAATAAATAGACCAATTTTAAATAGGGCATTTCACGGGTCTGTCAAATGGTGTCGTTGTTGGAGGGGAAACGACTTAGGATCATTTTAGAACATTAGAATTAGGTTTTCTAATCTTTCAGGTAGTCTGACCCCCCAACCACCTTATATATATTTCATTTTTTCCAATTATTTTTCTGTTTATTTTTGTACATATATTGATATCTCTCTCTGACATAAATTATATCTTTTTGTGTGAGGGCTCGGTGGACTTGGAGCGGTTTTCTTGAAGTTGGTTCATCTCGAAGTGCATCGGAGGCCGACGATTTGTGGATTGAGTAGGTTATTGAAATGCCAAGAATATTTTTGAAGAGATATTTTAATTTTAATTAATGTGTAATAATTGCATATTTATAATGATTCCATTTGGAATCTTGCGTGTGTACCCGGACCCTTGACATTGGACCCTTCGTGGTCGTGTATTTGATTGGCGTAGACTAGGACCTACACTCGCATCTCAGAGCAATTTTTTTTACTTATGTCCATACTCTATTGGACTACATAGCTTAATGAGAGAAACTTAGACCGCATAGCTTTTAGTCAAAATTAATTTGTTCATCAATTGCTAATAGAACTTCCTGTCTAGGAACGGTTTTCTTGTATGCATTAAAATTTAAATTCTATATTGCATCCCGCATATAAAGAGTTAGAGGTATTGTAAGTATTCTTATTCAAGCATTTATCATCGTTTTCTCAATCACATCGTCTTTTTCCGATTCCCTCTCTCAGTTTTTCTAACCTAGGGTAAAGGAATTGGGACTGGACGGTAGATGTGATTGCTTGTGTAAATTAATTACAGTGACAATTAATCTCTAAAATCAAGACTGATAATTGAATTGGACAAAAATATTTGACTAAAATTAACCCTTGTCTGCGAGAGAGCTACCCCGTCATTGTTTGATTTACCTGCAAGTGAGAGAGAGAGAGAGATGACAATAGGATAGAACCAAGGCCATGATTTTCATATAGACTACTGGTTCAAAAAAATGATTAGCCACTTTTTATTGAGGATCTATGGGTAGTAGGTAAACGTTCCAGATTTCCTTCGTAGAGTGGGAGGTTTAGAGGATGCCTTATAAGGTTTTGTCCTCAAGAAATGGGTAGCCATATTTATACGGTCCACACTTACTCCTATACTGGTTGAAAGTGGGTGCAATTATTCGTAAGAATTGGGACAGTCTGCATGGAAGTATAGGCACCTAACAACTCATTAATATTTTAAGACTTGTATATATCACCAACTAAAATTGTCAAGATAATTTGGTCGAACCTCTATGGCCCTCACGCGTAGAGTTGGTGAATTTGGGGTTTACTTTTTCATTTGTTTTGTGTTTGTCTGTGTGCGTTATCTTGTGTATTTGCACATTTTCGATCTCGATCCACTTAGATTCATTCATTTCCTCTTCAAGATATCAGGATATTTGTCATCATATCTAGATCACTCCTCTTCGACCATAATTCGATCATCTTCACCGTCTTATTCCTCCTCATACCCCCATCCAAACAATGAAGTTAGAACTTCATCTGACTTCCCCACTTCTTCGTACTTCTTGCCTACCACACCTTCTCATACCACTGACCCACTTCCATCCTAGGATAACTTACCCGCTTGCTGGAATCAATGAACAAGTCAAATAGCAAGCCATTGCTGAGATAAAGTTTTGATAGAATTATGAGCCCCCACATACCTCATTCTTATCTCAAGTTGGGACCAGACAACAAAGTACATATACACATCCTGTCATGACCTTAAGGCATAATATGGTCAATCGAAACTGAATGGAGAGGCCTGCTCCATATGATCTTTCTGATTTGATTGACCTTTGTAATCAAGCCAGCATTGACCAACCTTCATTCTGAGAGCCTACACATTAAAGGTCTTGGACTCATGGGCTAGACGTACTATCTCCCATTCATTGACTCCATTAGTCAAGGCTCCGACCAATATTTGCCATTTGGATGGTCCATACCTAACCCAGTATCACATGCCAGAGTCTAGGTATATCGAGTATGAGACTTTAAGATCTCAGTAGTATCCTCCGAGTAGACAAATTGCTTCTGTGATTTGCTGTGAGGACTCTTTGGAGGATAACATTTCTAGGGTTGTGAAGAGATATGAATTTATTAAGTATAAACTTAGAATTGTCATCAACCGAATCATTTCAATTTATTCTTGCCCAGGTATGGAAGTGGAGAATAGTATAAGTGGATTCAATGTTGAAAACTTAGAGGATACAAAGAAACACACACACTATATACAACTCGAGTCCATTCTACCTCCCTCTTCTACTAACCCCTTATCTTCCCGTAAAGATTTTGTACATCTTCCCGCTCCTCCTTCACCTATTCAAAACAATGAAAATTCGAAAATCCCCAAAAGACCAAAAACATTGAAAAATCAGAAAAACTCATAAGACTTAAAAAATGGGGTCCTACCCTAAGAGAAGCACTCGATGAAGAATTGATTTTTAGAATTCCCTTAACAAAGGCCATAAATCACTTACCCGACCTCAAACGATTTATGAGAAGTAAATTAATACCTAAAAGGTTTGACAATAAGAGGACAAGGACTAAGAGACATATAGTGTCTATGGCCACCTCATTGGTGATGGGGAGAAAGACCAAGAGCTGCAAAGTGAAGAGGTTTCCTACAGTTCAATGTGAAATCAAAGACACTACATTTGCCCATGCCAGAATTGATGATGACTCACCGATAAATATCCTACCAACCTCTGTGCTTGACAAGCTCAAACTCAGGCAAATCAAAAAGTCAAGAGCGATCGTTTAACTAGCTGATCGATCTACAAAACAATTGAAAGGAACCATTTCAGTCATCATTACTTTCTAAGGTTCTCTACTCCCTGTAGACTTCACAGTCATTGACAATGAGCACCGAGGAGAGTTTAACCAATCTCTTATTATTCTCGGGAAACCTTTCTTAGCTTCGGTTAAGGCATCTATAGATTGTGAGACTCAAGAGATTGATTTTACAGTATTAGGAGCACTCTGACCTCACACATTCTTTGACACACTATACTCTAAGGTAACCCAAAAGGTTGCTAATAGTCGTGACCATCTAGAGGTAGATGAGTACACCTTTCTCTTACACATGAAATACCGACTGTCGAACTAACCATTGGACTCCCCACACATCATTGACTCCCACTAATTTCATCACTCCTAATGCCAAACCTACTGAGATTACTAGCACCTCCCCGAGATGCTTGTTGACCCTTCATGAATATTACAATCTATATGGTGACTCATCTGATAAGGAACCCATGGTCAGCATCACATCACATCCCGAACTTTTAAAGCAGACAACTAGGACTAAATTGACCCCACCCAGAAATACGGTTGTCCCTTCCTCTAGTCGGTTATCCAACGAGAGGAAGTCAAGAATTGATTCCTTGAGGTGTTCCCCTGAACCCCTCAAGGCGTGTCACTCTCTCCTCCCTTTCAATGATTTAGGTTCTAGAAAACCTACTAAGAAAACTTCCTTCAACATCCAGAAGAAGGTATTTTCGGAGGAATCCTCATCGACTCTAGGTGAGGTGGTTTTCATGAGTGAGCTCAGTTCGGTCATTCTAAAATCATATCTGAGTAAGAAGCCATGTGTCGACCCTCGTTGGACAATCCCTACTCCTCACTATTATTCATCTGAGGACAATTTCGACAACGACACGTGTGTATATTACCCATCACCTCACTCCGACAAGAAGGTTCATTACAAACCTTCTTAATTATTGTGTTTTCACTCCTTGTATATATCTTGTTTCCCTCGCTCCCCGATGATTTGTATCACTCGCCCCAGCTCCATATCATTTCATTTTATGGCTATACTATACGGGGGAGAGTAACCCGAGTCTCTTAACCATTATCTGTAAATTATCCAGATCTCATTGATTCTCACACTTACTCTTGTCCTAGACTTAGGCTGACCAGAGACTAAGTATAGGGGGAACTAATGCCTACCCTATATATATACTCATCCATTTCCCGTCTTGACCTCATTCACCTTATTTTTATCTTCTTCTACACTTAGGTTGTCATAGCCTAAGTATAGGAAGCAGATTGACTTCTATACCTTTTTTATTATTTTAGCTCTCCTACGCTTAGCATGAGCTATGTTTTTTCCTCTCTTCTTGTGATCCGAGGACATAGCACACACTAAATATAACGGCCATGTGTATATTACATATACTTTACCCATAGCTCATAGTTTTGTGTATTGTTTGATATATTACACAATAATTACATGGTGGGTAAAATTTTGAAAAAAACTTTTTGTAAAATACATGAATACATTTATAGTATATTGTATAATTTGTATAATACTTGTATAAAAAGTTGTAAAATATTTGTAAATAATACTTTTGTAAAATTTGTTGTAAAGTAGGACCAACTTTTGAAAAAATACCAAAAAATGGATTGTTATTTACTCTTGCATATCATCCTTGAATTTAAAAAAAAAGGTGTCTTGCACTTTATCTATATTGCATGTCATCAGCATTTCATATGCATGTCTAGCATATGCTAAGTGAAAAGTTAGTGGGTTTTGAACCAAGTTATGAATAGAAGTTGAGGATGGATTTGATTTGACATTATTCTATCTAATTTCTGAGGAACCTTATATGAACTGGATTTACGATTTTTTAGGTCAATAATTCTTTGAGTCCGCAAGTCTATGTTCACATGTCATCTTGATTAGTCTGAGTAGAATATTTCGTATATGCACACGATTCTTTTAGACAGTGACCTACATTGAACAAACACCATACACATAGATCTTCATTGATGAGATGGTGAGGAGGTAAAATCATTTGGCTTGGAGTAACACATGGGTGGAAACATCCCTCCTCCTCTAGGGAGGGTAGTGCATCTCAACCTAGTCTAGTGGTGTTGACGTCTAACGATAGGACGTTGTGCGTTGCAATAATGCTTTGAAAGAGGGATATTCCACAGGCTCAAGAAGAAAACTTCTGATGTACATGCAACACCTTCTAGTCAAAAAGAAGAAAAGGCAAAAAAAGGAGAACTCCAAAAAAGTAGACATGCCTGATTGAAAATAAAATGTCTGCCAGAGTATGTATATTTGCAAGGCATATGCTTCAAAGCCTCATACCATGGAAGCCTACAGTTGGAAACTTGGATACACTGGTCAGGATCCATAGATATGTGACTACACTGATCACAGTCCATTCCCTTCTCTACCCCCTATTCTTGAGTTGATCGCACTTGAACTTAGAAGGGAATACTTCGCTCCTCGAGGAAAGAGTTGCTAGACCAGGGAATTAGATTTATCTTGTTAGAGGAGGCTAGTTCTTTTCCATTTCTAATGTGGAGAGCTATATTTCACTTATACAGTATGAGTAAGATTCATTGCCATCCGAATTTGCATAAGAGGATCTATTCTGACTTGACTATTATGGCAACTTGAACAAGAGACTTGTGGAACTTAAAGGTTGTTAGGTCTTAAATTTAAATCCCAATAAGATTCCTCCTCAATATTAATATGAAGGTCGAGTCAAGCTTCATTTTCACCTTTTGTTCATGACCTTGGTATGGAATCCAAAATCATTTCACTTTTGCATTCTGTTTTAGTTGCTTAGGGGCGAGCAAGGTTTAAGTATAGGGGGTTGATAAATATGCGATTCATCAACCTAAAAGGTGAAAAGAGAGCTTCATTTTTGAGAAATTAGCCGACATTTCCATTTATTATGCATTATTCGTATTCATACATTTAGAATCAATGTTCGTAATTTAGGACGCATATTTGCATTACATAAGGAGCCAAATTAACTTGTAAATATTCACATGTATATTAGCCAAATTCTTTTATTGGTATCTATTTTATACTAACTCTAAATCTAATGAAACCAACTCTATAGTATACATATTACTAACACTGATAAAGAAAAAATATCAAAAAATAGTAACTTTTAAAATTGACCAATAAAACCTGAGCCCTAGTTTGAGACTAGGAGCATTAAAATGAACATATATCTCTCATACAATGTCTGATTTAGCTCTACTTACTTATAATGTAATATGTATTCAAATACCTTCAAAATAAGATCAATTTCATAAAAATGGAGTTCATATGTGAAACTTGGGTCTAGGGCCCCTATTGTATATATTGACTATAATACCCTCTATTTTATCTTTTTATTTTATTAATTATAAAAAATACAAAAAATAGATTAAGTTCTAAATATTCCTTTTTATTTTATCTATTTTTTATTTTTATATAGTTAAAAAATAATTAAAAAATTTGTAAAATATAAAAATAAGATAATTATACCAATAAGATACCATCCAAAAATACAATTTGTACATATGATTCATTTTAGTTTTCGATCCTTCACAAAAGTTGTAGATCTCGTCGATGCTAGCAACTATGTTGACCACTCCTTGATTTGGCCCCTTTCTTATTTTTTTATTTACATTTAATTTTTTTTATTTTTTTGGGAGCAACATGTGGTCGCTCCTAGAGCCACCATGTGTCATCCTCATTTTTATTTATTTATTATTGTAATTTTATTTTATTTTTTTATTTATCCATTTTTAAATTAATTAATTATATAATTTATTTTATTTTATTATTTAATTTTTATATATTTTTATATTTTTAATTTTCTAATCCCTTCATTATTTTTAGTAGCCTTCTTATTTTATTTAATTTTTTATTTTTCTCTTCTCTTTGACTTGTTCTCTACTCCAACTTCCCACCTAAGCCACATTCTCCACCATTCATCCACTTTCTCCGGCTCTTTTCTAACATCCTCTCCTTTTTATCCCCATCTCCTCCTTCATTATTGATCATCCATCATTTCTTCACTTTATAGGAAGAGACCACCAGCCCTCGAGTGTTTTCGGTGACAACGTCAACACCCTCCGGTCGAGAAATGGTAGTCACAAAAGAGAGATCCACGAGGGCTCCTGCTTGTGTCGTGCATCTCTTAATGTCGTAACCAAGCTTATCTGATTTTTCATTGTATCGGATCGACCCAACGATCGGAGTTGCAACATAGCTCCTCCAAAAATCCGATGAACTATGGGTAAATTCTCTATCTTCACTTTATCATTTTTTATTTATCTAACATCACGTATTTGTCTTGTTCAACATCGTCGCATTGTTATCACCATGTTATTTTTTTCACCACCCAAACAACACCATCAATCATCATAATCGTCATTATACATCATCGTCACCACCTCTTCATTCATATATTTTTATTTATTGTTTACAAAAAAATTCAAAAAAGGGCACGGGCAGCCATCCCTTGCGCACCTCGTGCGCCTCTCCACTTTTTGCCGACTACGGCTCCATCCTACGCTACATACGGAGCATCTCCCCATAGCTTATGTCATCTACACTGCCACGACCTGCGGCCCGGCCACACTACGACTACGTTTGGTTGCAGGGTTGGGAAGGGCTGGGTTGGTCCAACCCGAGTTACCCCTCCTTCCAACCCTCCCAATCCTCCTCACAGTTTACTATTCACAGGGGTACCCCAATGCAACCCAACCCTGTCCAACCATGCAACCAAACAGACAGGACTCGCTCGCAGCACCACCATGGAGCCACCTCCGCACACAGGCCCCGTAGTCTTCCAATCCAGGAACCTTCAGCACTCCAGGTCCACCAAGCCTATGGCGCAACCGCTCCCAATCGCCTAACCTCCAGGTCGTGTGGATTGCCACGCCCCACTGCTCGCTCCTTCACACCGTCGGCATCCACGCTGCACCTACAACTTCCCTCCTCCAGTAGTGGATGTGCATCACCGACGCCACTAACCTCCAGCCAACCCCCTCAGCAGCAAACGATCCTCTCTCACGTGAGCCTCCTACGTCGTCCATCGCCTCTACATCTTCAACTGCTGCCTACCATCACACGTGACCATTGCTTCTGCAAGCCACACCTTCTTCACCGCCCCCATGCACGCATGCTCCAGCTGCCCATGACCCCAGCCATCAGCACCGCGCACCCGCAACTAGCCCTTTAACGCCTTAACGCGTGGGAAAAGGGTGGGCTACATTTTTGGAACTTACGATCAAACATTCCTTTTTTTAATAAAAGTTACATTTTATTCCCCATACATTTTTGTATTTGTAAAAGTACCCCTGTGCACAGTTTTTGTTAAGTTTTTCTGTGATTGACTTTTAATTAAATCCATGAATATTATTTTTATGAAATTTCAAATCTCCTAGAATGATTATTAAAATATTTATTTGAGATAAATTGATTTGTAGATAATTAGATTTTGTAGATTTATTAGGAATTAAATACTCACAGTCACTCTATTTTCATTAAAAATTCATAAAAAATCTTATATTGTCAGAAAATTCCAAAAAACATTATTGTGTCTTCTTTATGGATCTTCCATGACCATTGCACTTGCCTTTAGTATTATCTGATCTTCTTCAACTTCATTTCTCTCAATGGAACAAAATGTTTAGTTCTGATGGAGAATTCCGCTAGTGTCTCCTAAGTTATACCCGAAATTTTGCATAATCACTTCATAAGATCTGTTTGTAGTTGGAACTTTATGAACCAACTATGGGTTATGAATTTGTTTTGAATGAATAAGACATGACTCCATGCCATTCTATAATCCCAATAGATATATACAGTTGGGTACTTTCTTGTTTTTATCAATTTGATTATAACATAGGGGTTTCCTTCAGTGCTCCATTCATTGATCAAGATGATTATTTCGATCTTCATTTGAGGATAGGCTATGAAATACTTCCAGTATGATTTATACTAGTGGTTTATAATGCCACTCTAAGTTTATATGATAATTTGTTCATAAATTTCTTGATTTTTCCCTCCAGAAATTGAAATGTGATAATATTGTCGAGGGATGTACTGATCCAAGATCTCTTCTAGGGAGGCCATCGATCTTACATAAGAAATCTAATATTATGACCACATCATAATATTTGTCTGAATGTACGGATAGTTTTATTTTCTTCATTCATTGGTTAGTTCTTCTCCACTGCATCTAGTGATTATCATCTTTTCCCTGCAAGAATTCTCAAGAGAGAAAGCTTGGGAGATAATTATATTCTCCTTTGGTATCTTATATATCAAAATCATATATAGGTAATAGTGCTTGCCATGTGGCTTGTTTGCAGAAAAGATTTTTAACAACCTTTTCTAGTATATATTTGGCAGGTTTGCAGCTAATTCTTAAAATAAATTTATCATTAAGTAGTTCTCCTTGAAATTTTGATATCACAGGAACTATTGCTAGCATCTCTTTTTTTATGGTAGAGTATTTTTTCTTATTTTGTTCCAGGCTCCTGATGTGAATTTTACCAGTTCTTCCTTGTTTCCTAATTTTTATTTCTGAATTCCTCCATAGACAAAGTCTGGTGCATCTGTTTTTATGTCTTGTAAGCGTACATGCTGCAAATGTTTAGATATGTGAGTGTCTTTTACATTTTATTTTATTCTTCTGACAACATTCATATGATTGCTTGTCCATAAATATGCATTTTTCTTTAATCTATAATAGAATAATTTTTTATCTATGGTTTGGTTCTTGTAAAATTTTGAAAAACAATTTAGGCATCCTGGAAACAATTGAAGTTGTTTCTTTTCTTTTATTTTGTTAGGAAATTTGTCAATGGATTTTATTACTCTTTAAATAGGCTTTCTTTTTTTTTGTTAGGAAATTTGTCAATGGATTTTATTACTCTTTAAATAGGCATGATTGTCCCCTTGTCAATCTTGTATCCTAGAAATCGTATATGTCTTTGAAATAGTTTCATCTTTGATGCAGAGACCACTAACCCTTTTATTTGATTTACCCAATAGAATGTTTTTAAGTGCTTCCAATGTTGATTACAACTAATAGAATATATTAGGATATCGTCTATATATACAATACTAAAGTCAAGTAGCTATTAAATATCTCATTCATAATTTTTTGGAATTATGATGCGGTATTTTTAACCCGAATGATATGACATTCCACTCATAGTGTCTAAACTGGATGTTAAATGTTGTTTTATATCGGTATTCTTCTTTAATTTGTATTTTCCAAAATATGGATTTCATGTCGAATTTAGAAAATATTTTTTCCTTGTAGATTCTTTTGATAATATCTTGTCTATTTGGTATCATATATCTAATCCATTATAGGACCTTATTTATTTGTTTGTAGTTAATCGCTAATCGTGGTGACCCTCTTTCTATTTCAGCAGCATTTTCTACATAAAAGGTTGTATAACTCCAGGGGGATGAGCGTTTTCTTATTTGTCCCCTTTTCTCCTATTGGTCCATTTCTTTTTCGTATATTTGTAATAACCTTTGATTCATTTGTATTGGTTGTGCTTTACTTGGAATATTTGATTCAAAAAGTACTTACTATAAGTTAGGGTTACTTTGTGCTTTTTCCTATACTAAAATGATGTTGATATTTCATATCAAACATGTTCGATTATTTCTTTGTCAAAATTGTTAATTTTATCTGGTGATTCTTTTAAATCTATAATTTTCTATATTTCCTAGTTGTATTTCTTTAGTGAGTTCATTCACAAACTGACTTTTGTATTCTACAAATGTTTCATATTTTATAGGAGTGTTAGATCTTTTGTTTTGACAAACTTGAGGAGTGTGTCTTTTCCTTTGAGTGTGCATTTGATCCAATCCTTGTCTACAATGAGGGGTCTTATCATGTTAAGGAATGAAGTCCCTATTTTTCTTTCTTCATTCAAGCCTTTAAGTAATACAAAGCATCCTTGTTTGCGAACTCCTTGTATGCAAATTTGCACATCAAAGAGTTTGTATACGACGTCTAGGTTGTGACATAATGCAAAACTTATGACATGTAATGTCTTTTCAAGTGATTAGTTGGGAGTCATTCTCTCACACAATTGACATATGCCCTAAGTTGATAA
Source organism: Ottelia alismoides (assembly GCA_037367405.1). Lineage (NCBI taxonomy): Eukaryota > Viridiplantae > Streptophyta > Magnoliopsida > Alismatales > Hydrocharitaceae > Ottelia > Ottelia alismoides. The sequence continues at coordinate 155,078 of JAZKJV010005443.1, forward strand.
GTGTGACGTGTTTGAATAGTGAATTGTAGCCAATCTTCAGCGAGATGATGCACCTCCACCTTTGTTTCTCTATTCTTCTTGCTAGATTTATGAATTCTTTGTCCTCCATTCTTAAGGATTCCCCTTCAAAATATGGTGATATGTCATCACTATCTTCTTTTATAGTTTCTTTTTGTTGTAGGAGCATTTCTAGGATTTTGATCCTCCTTTCTAATAGGTCTAGTTCTCTTTTTGTTTCATTTTATTCTCTCGATCCTTCTAGAGTCGTCGGTTTTTGGGTTTGCCTTTCTTATTCAAGTTTTTTGATTATGGTGGCAAAAGAGATGTCATTTTTTACTCTTTTTCCCTTCGCGGCTTGTTGGTTTAGCTTTAAATATTTTTGTAATTGTTTTTTCTTTCTAATAGGATTATCACTATTATCTAGCATTTTCACAATAAACCTATCTTGAGATGTTATGGTATTTACCGAGTCACCTTCGCTGTCAGCGCAGTCTAAGCAAGAACATTATTTTGAATCCTCTGACTCATCTAGTTTATTTTCTGAATCCCCTCTCGTAACGCATGGATTTCATTAACTTTTCTTTCTTTTCATAAAGCATTTATTACGTAATGTCACGTTTCTTGTCGTTATAACATGGGGTTGGACATGGGCCGGGCTCGGGCCGGGTTCGCCTTGTCCCGGCCCAAGCCCATTTTAGAATATGGGCTAATGGGTCGGGCCTAGGCCCATTTTATTTTCAAAAATTAGGCCCAAGCCCAAACTCGGATCAAACAAAATGGGTCGGGTTCGGGTCGGGCCGGCCCAATTTAACACTTGTGTATACCAATATCATGTCTTCCATTCTTCTTGCATTTGTGTGGTTGTTTGTTATGCATGCGTGCATGTTTAAAACTATAAAGCATGCTAACTAATTTATGATTTTAACATTAGTTGTATGTTTGAAATACAAATGTAGTAAAAACATGGCAACTTAAACCACCATTCAATTCATCATTACATATTCTATTGTAGATGCGAGCACTATGACCCAATACAGATTGGTTACTTACAGTTGTACATGCTGTAACACTTGAGGACACAGATTCCATTCTTGCATATTAATATAATAATCTTGTATATTAATTAATAATATCCTCAATTCACTAATGGATATGATTATTAATGTGTCTAGACATTTATTCTACATTCGAATAAGGATATTAAAGTTAGAACATGGTATTTGGAATGAACATGAATATAAATGATATAATTATACCGTACTAGATATGAATATACTTGCTTTAGAATGGGTCGGGCAATCGGGCTAACGGGTTTGAGCCTTCACAGGCCTAAACCCGGCCCGATAATCAATATGGGCTCATTTTAGGGCCCACGACCCGCCCATTAAATTTCGAGTTCGGGTTTGGGTCGGGTTATACGGGTCGGGTTTTGGGCCGGGTCGGGCCGGCCCAGCCCAATGCCCAACCCTACTAATAGGTCTAGTTCTCTTTTTGTTTCATTTTATTCTCTCGATCCTTCTAGAGTCGTCGGTTTTTGGGTTTGCCTTTCTTCTTCAAGTCTTTTGATTATGGTGGCAAAAGAGATGTCATTTTTTACTCTTTTTCCCTTCGCGGCTTGTTGGTTTAGCTTTAAATATTTTTGTAATTGTTTTTTCTTTCTAATAGGATTATCACTATTATCTAGCATTTTCACAATAAACCTATCTTGAGATGTTATGGTGTTTACCGAGTCACCTTCGTTGTCAGCGCAGTCTAAGCAAGAACATTATTTTGAATCCTCTGACTCATCTAGTTTATTTTCTGAATCCCCTCTCATAACGCATGGATTTCATTAACTTTTCTTTCTTTTCATAAAGCATTTATTACGTAATGTCACGTTTCTTGTCGTTATAACATGTAGGTACATTATTTTCTCTATTATCTCTTCTTCTCTTCCTTTATATCTGGATTGTTCTATTTTATACCCAACTTGATAGCGTAAGTCTCCTAATTCTCTCTTTCCTATGGACTTCTGGTGCTTTAGTCGATTCTTCAACTTCATATCATTACATAGGGTTAGGCTTGTTTGGTTTATTTTTGAAGAATTTCACCATATGAAATTATCTCTAGGGATAGTGTATGGTTGTATTGAGCCCTGAGTTTTCTCTAACCTTTTCAATAAACAAAGTAGGGAGTCCTACTATAATTTTTTCATTCTGAACTGGATGACTACACATGTTCAACTGGAACACCTTCGAAATGAAAAAATCTTTATACCATGTGAAGTCTAATAAATGTAGGGCACTTTAGATCCATTAATTGTTGTGCCTCTTTGTCTTGAGTGTATATGGACGATCCTATAAAATGTTGTGCAATATTAAGGATTAGCATATACGCACAATCTGGTGTGTTTTGTCCATGGTCTCTTCTGATGGTACTTGTATAGCCTTATGACATAAAACATCATTTTTTTGTTCTTGTGTGAGATATTGATTCCACCATCTTGATAATTGAGTCTCTTTGTTATATCCATTACTAAGTCTTCATCTGATTCTTCCATTTTAGCTATAAGTAATGGTCCATTCTCCCCCAGATTTACTTTCTTTTCTAAATTTATTGCTGGTATTATTGAAGTGGGTTTTTATATTTCTTACTTTCTGTCAGCCTAAGCATATTTTCCATCCTTTCTGTTTGTTTCTCTATGGTTTGTACATTTATATTTGTATCGTTTAGTTGTTTGATTACATATGCGTTGTTCTTGTTTTGATGAGTTCGCATTATATTACATTTTTATGTGGGTGACACTCTCACTCCTTATGGTCCTAATTTTAAGGGTTTGAATGGTAGATATATAGATTCAACCGCTTTTTCTTTGGCCATCTTCTAAGTAGTTTTGATCTTTTTTGTTGTCATAGCATGATCTTCTATAGGAAGGTCATCTAGTATTTCTCTTAATGTTTTTATATAATGATCTTTGTACCTTTAACAAATGTTATATTCTTTTATGGTCTTTCCATACATAATAAATGATTCTTATAATTTCTTCTCTTTCGTCTTTATTAAACGTTAAAGAATCATTCTACCTTTTCTTTATTTTTGTTGGAGTTGAAATCATCTCTTAACACATTTTTATTTTTTGTCGAATGTCTTTGCACTGGCTATAATTATAACATTTACTTTAAAGTTAGATTTATTTGGTTCATAGTTTTCATAACTCCATAGGATAGTCTCGATGGTCAACCCAAGGATTGCATTCTACTCATGAGGTCTGTTTTCATTTTTGGTGTTATACTAACCTGGTCTCCTTTATCATGTATGGATTGAGTGGAGTGTCTAGATCCAATGAACGATCTACTTCCCATGGCTAAACAAATTTCGACATCTCCATTTAGATGTTCTACTATATCTTCTACTTCAAAAGTATAGTCTTCAGTGTGTCGGATAATGATAGCGTCCAATTTTTTGGATGTATTATTTCTTCCCATTTAATGGCTTTGGGATTACAGTGTTATTTGTAATGTTTATGAGAAATAGCGTTGTTACTCATTTCTCCATTGATGTAGCCGATTGAGTTGCTATAGTGTTCATTTCCTTGAAGCATATCTTATGAATCTCCATGTTATCACCTTTATCCTTTCGTTTTAACCTTAAATCACTAGCTAAATGCATGTATATATCATTAATTTATCAAAATAAATACTCTGTAATTTTACAAAAAAGTATAAAGTACTTTATACTTATTGTATTTAATTACATAATTAAATAATGAAGGAACGAAGGAAAAGGAAATAAGATACCGTAGGTGTTGAGTGACCATACACCCTGAGACCTAGTCATCGAGATGACATGATCGACAAGGAATAAAGTAGGAGAAGATAAGGGAAGGTGAATTGTACAGAAAAGGCATAAAAATCCTAATTTTAGTTCATCTATAATTGATTTTTGACACCGAATTTATTTCATTATTTTTACACCTCAAATAATAAAACTCTCACCATTACTTTTGTGGATAAAAATATAAAAAAATACAAAAATGACTTCATATAAAAGTAATGTACAATGTGACTGTGACATACAAAATAAAAACCCAAAATAAAAACTTCATGGACCCATATCTTTTCCATATTGTATCAAAATGGACTAAAATCATCTTTAATTGTATACGATGTAATTTGGATCTAAGATGTAGAATTTAGTATTTGGGCCCCTATAATGCAATATACTTGTATATTTTATTCAATAATTTTTTTCTTTATATTTTTCATGTTCTTTTATTTTTTTTAAAAATTATAAATATTATTTAAAAACTATATATACATAATTATAATAAATAGAACCATTAAAATAAAATCAAAATAAATAATCCATTAAAATTCATAGGTAAAATACACTTGTATATACCTATAATGTATATATACTTAATACAAACTCAGAAAACTACAATAAAAATATCAAAATTTGTATAAAAATAAATCAACAATATACAAAATACACGTTTAAAATAATAAGATATCAAATATAAAATAAAAATACTAAATTGAGGTATATATACCTATATTCTTACATGTAAATATTAACTCATAATAAAAGGCCTTATAAAATTAAATAAAAATATGCATATATAATACATTATATTACAAACATTTTCATGTTTAAGAAAAATAGTTAGTTCATTTCTTATTTATTATTTATTTTACGAGTATTTTATTCCAGAGAATTTCCTTATGTGGACCCACCAAAAACCTCTACCAGTAGACCTCAATCAACGAGCCCCTCTCTCTTCCTCGAGCACCAATCTGTTAGAGCTCGCATCTTTGCTAATTTATCTACTCAAAATCATCATGTTCTGTGTTGGTATGTGATGAATCCACGATTCATCGCCTTTATTCTTTTATTTTAGCTTCATTTCCGTAGTCAAACACCTGTAAATACCCTCTAATTCCGTAAAATTGCCATTCTGCATGCATTTGTTAAATATGCATTTTTAACACCTTTTCCATTCAAAATAAAAGAACAAAGAAGAAAAGGAAAGGAAAAGAAAAGAAAGGATGTCTTTATGCAATAAATATAGACTGACTTGATCCCCGAAAGAAGGTCAAGACATGACTTGATCGATCAGGAATAAAGTAGGGGGAGATAGGGTCTTCCATCCAAAATTCCAAAAATAATTTGTACATAAATTCCTTGTATATTTGAATAAAACTTGTACTATTTTATTAGTACATAATTTGACCTCAAATTAATTATTTTGTAAACAAAAATTGTAAATAAAAATGTGTTGTAAATAATAAAAATAATTGCCAATAAAAATAATGTACATATTGCAAATAATTACCCTCAGAAAAAAGCCATAGAGCGATCATTAAAATACCAACTCCAGCTCCATACGAACTCAAATTGAACCAAACTCACTTCCATTATACTCTAAATTAAATTATCTTTCAAATGGTTTCAATTTCAAAATTTTTGGAGTTACGGTTAAAAGGTTGATTTTCTGAGGTGTTTTGTGCAGGTTTACCACTACATATTTGTATGTTTACTCATATTTATTTTTATATATAATGTAAATAATTGTAAATATTATTTTCATTAAAAATAAAATTAAAAATTAAAAAATTAAAAAGGGATATAAAAATTATTTGTACATAATATTTGTATTCAACTAATTTCCTCACATAAAAAAGTCACCAACAAATAAAATATCTAACATTAATTAATTTCATTTATTACAAAAATAATATTCGATTATTAGATTTATTGGATTTATTTTATTTAATAACCTACCATGTATATAAGATTTGATTTTATAACTTTCATAGCCACCATTAAAGTGGCTGATTGATTTTTAGAAATTATTTAATTTATTGATTTGAATTGATTCTGAAATTCATTTTTAGTTAATTAATTATTTTAATTATTTCATTATTTTATTAAGTAACCAATAAAAACATTCTTATTTTGTACATTCCTTCCTTTTTTATTCTTCATCTCTTTTTAATGGGCTCCTCCTCCTTTCATTCTTTGATCGATCTTTGGTGGAAAGGAGCACGATCTCCAAGAGCTTTCTTATTACAAAAGGATGCCCAACATTCGAGCCGTCTGGTGACAACGCATCGGCCCTCGTCGAGGCCATCATGACATTTCCGATCCCGAGGTGAGATCCATTTTCTTTTCCGTCATTTTTTCCTAGGAAAATCGTAGATTTAATTTTTGTTCCCATTTGATTAGTCTTTAGATCTTGAAAACTATAACAGAATTTCATATCACACTTGTTGCTGAATCCGATTTTCATCCCATTTTCTCAATCTCATCATTTTCTCATTCTGTCTCGCACAAGCTCTCACCTCCAACCATGTACGATGGTCGGAGTTCCAGATCTATCTCCCGCTTCGCCACGATCCGCAACCATTCATGCACGGTATTTTCGTTTACTATTTCTATTTCATTAAAAAAATATAAAAATTTCTATTTCTATTTATAGATTGCATATAAAAATTAAAACAAAAAATATCATCGCGACAGGGCCGCCACCCCCTACCGCCTCCACTGCGCGGCTGCCTCACGCGAGGTGCTGGCCCGCGCCTCCACCGCCTAGATCGCACACCCCGCACTCCTCCTTTAGCCGCTTTGTCGCTACCGACCACTGAGCTCCGCCACTGATGCAAGCGCAGTCGTCTGCCGACTCCATGTGCTACCTACCCGAGCTACCTCTCTCCACCTCATGGAACCACCAACGTATCCACCGTGCAATCACTAACCCATTGCTCTCCATGGCTGCCTACCCCTTTACTGCCGGTCACCTCCTCACGCGGTAACCCCCTCTACCGCTCCACCCTCGAGCCCGCTCCTCCCTTGCCCCCGTCGAGCTCGAGCCCTCCTAGGGCACCTGCCACTGCAGTACCATCCAGATCCACCTCCACAGTCAGACACCTGTGAAGAGAAGGGAGGGAAGACAACTGCCATTCCTCCCCCATTTGCTTTGGAAGAAAAGACATGGAATGGAGAAACCTATGGTTCCTTTTTGAAATAAAAAATGTTTTGGTAAAATTATGAAAAGATCCTCGAAAGTTTTCAATATTACATGATTAAGCCTGCCTCCAGAGAGTCACGCGTCGCGCACACTTTCACTGTGTAATTCGCCACATCTATCCCACATTTTATTTACCTTGTATTTTGCTAAAAACTTTTGAATAATTGCAATTCAGTCCCTGTATTCCAAACTTTCATTTTGCATGCTCTTTTCATTTTTATTGGTCTGAAAATTCTCAAAAAAATAATGTATGCTCATGCTATGTGTGTGAACATTGTACAAATTTTTCATAGCATTTTTTTGACATTTGATATATTTAAAAATTAAAAATAGTGACTTTTTCCTGTATGGAATTAGAAAATTCATAAAAATTCAAAAACTTGCCTAAAAATTCCAAAAAAATATAGTAGGCGTAGTTTCTTTTTTCTATCCAATTTTCTTACATTAACCCTTTATAAAACTCCAAAAAACTACGAAAAATGAAAAATCTTAAAAAAATTGTAGAAAATTCTAGAAAAAATAAAAAAATCTGATTTTAGTCTCTGATTGTAAACATTATTTTTTTAGCATAAAAATATTTTTCAGGAGTATTGGGTATTTAATGTATTTTTAAATTGTAAAATACTATTGGTTGTGCACTATTTTCTATGTTTTTCACTGTTTGATTTTTCTAAAATCATAAAAACATCAGAAAAGTCTAAAAAAACTACCAGAAACATTTCAAAACATATAAAACACAAAACATTTCTGTAAATGTTTGTAAATACAATAATTTGTAAAAATGCATGATTGTGTAAATTGTAATAATTAGCATGGTTTTTGTTTAAAAATAAAGGAATAAAGAAATAAATAAAAAGAGGGAAATATTTAGAATAAATATTGAGTGACCTGAACCCAAGGGAGGGCTCAACATGGGCCTGACCGTAAAATAAAAAAAGTAGAGAGAGATAGGGTGACTCAGCCTTGCAAATATTCCCCCTTTTTATGTATATATATATATTTTCATCAAAATAAAAATATTTATGTATCCCTCATACTTTGTATATATTTATAAAAATAAAATAAAAATGAGAAAAATAAAACAAAAACAAAAATAAATTCTCTCTCACTCATGTATATACCATGTAATGATGTACATATACCTATGTATTTTCTCCTGTAAATACATAATAAAAATCAAATAAAATTTATTTTATATCCCAAATTTCATGTTTTAAATAAATAAAATATAAAGTAGGAATAATGGTACAAAAATAAACAAATAAAAATAAAAATAAAAAATACCCAGGTATTTTACCTATGGATATTAAGATACTATGTATATATATTAATTTATTTTTTAAAAAAATAAATAAAAATCAGAAAAAATAATTTGTAAAATAATAAACATTTTTCTTGTTGAATATTTTTCAATAAAAAATCATTTACGATTTTTAAATGAATTTACAAATAATTAATAAATCTTGGATTCTGATTGATCCACGGGGGAATGTTGACCCCCGGTCAACTCTCCCCCCAGGACCACAGTTCCGCAGATCTTGGCACTGACTTGACTTCACCGATTTTTCACGTCTTGATCCGTCAACCATTTACCGAAACCCCGGGCTCCATTTGTAGCTCTCACATCCGAGATTCACGCCCATCATTTTTCTTAGGGATCCGAGCATCGGATTGCGCGCCCGATCTCCTTCTTTCTCAGACCCCTGCAGTATAAAGCTTCGCCTCCTTCCGCCAATTCACGCACCTTCGGCTCCCTTCTTTGACTCCAAAGACTCCACCGTCACTCTTGAGTAATAGCGGGTGATAGCGAGTGTTGCAGTGAGGATTTGGAGGCGTTTGCCTTAGGTCCGGCGACCATCGTCATCGAGCTCCGCCGTCGGCGTAGCCCGAGCCTCTGGAGGCGAAGCTCCATCGAGGCGAAGACCGTCGGAGATCCAGCATCTCCCCCACAGTTGATTCCAACCATCAGGTACTTCCCTTCGGACCCAGTTCATCATTTAGATTCGATCTTTTCCACTTAGCCCCGCCAGCTCCGCCCCAGTGGCCGGAGCCCCGTCGCTTCATCTCATCCTTATAGATAGATCCCTCGACCCATCGTCACCTTCCTTCCACGACATGATCACCTCAATCTTGGCTATCCAAGCCAAGATCGAGTCTGGTTCCATCCGCCGCCTTCGTCGGAACCTCCCTTCGCCTGTCCACGCCGCTTCCCTTTACTGTTGGTTCAATAACCCATGCCGGAGACTTCCTCCGAGCACGAGCCTTCTCTTGCAAGTTAATAAGCGCAGGAAACCCCCCTTGGTCACGTCTTCCATCCTTTGCCGGAGTTGCCCATCTCCCTCCTCCTTCGCCGGAGGATCTGACCGTTGGGAGCTCCATCGGACGCCTCCACCCGAAGAGGATTGTCATCACGAGGAGAACCCCCTCTCCAATCTTCCATCGAACGCTTGGATCGCTCCCAGATCGCCAGAGAAGCTCGCCCAGGAGGAGTTCTTCCAGCCAATCTCTCTGCCGTCGGATCACCCCTCGCCTACAGATATCATCCGAGCCGTCCGTACCCTACTCCTGCCAGGCTGTTGGATACCAGATCTAATGGCCACGTGCACTCCACGTTAGGCATTGTGTCATCACCGTTGGATCTTCCAGGAGGCACCATCACAGCCACACGCCATCCACCATTCACCGCCCGACACCTGGCCCTCACGTGCCCCGCAGGCGCTTTGGTTGGGTAACTTGTGCCCGATCCCCTGCAGTTTATTTTAGTTTTTATTTAGTCTGTTAAATAAACTTACACACTTGGATAATTTGCATACATGGACCTGTAGTTTATTATATTTGCATTTTAGTCCCTATTTTGTGGAGACACATGCTTCGACATGTGATTTTGTGGGTAAATTGCATGTTTAGTGCTTAGTTTTTCTGTCTGTTATGGAATGAATCTTTAGTTTCATTATTTGCATATATACCTCTGTGCGTACTGAAATAGAAACATGTGCGAATTTTGTGCGAATTTTGTGGTTTAGCCCTTATATTTATCGCACAAGTTTCTATGTATCCCCTCGAACTTTGTTTCTCTGCGTTTAGGTCCCTATGTGCTGTGGCTTTTTGTATTAATTGAATAAAATACTAAATTACTTTCAAATCAAGTGAAATTTGGACACGTGGCTCCTGCCAATGTGTAAAACTTTTACTAAATTTTTGGGACATTTTTAAGTTGTTTTGATATTTTTAAAAATTCAAAAACATGCATTTTTGTTACTATTTGAATTGAAAAATCAATTAAAAATATAAAAACTCATTTAAAAATTCTAAAAAAATTACTCACTCTTTCTTTTAGTGTCATTTAGCTTCTATCCAATTTTGGTTTAATTTAGATTTATAAAATACCTAAAAATCATAAAACCCTAAAAAACTTATAAAAATTCTATAAATTACAAAAAATGCAATTTTGGTTTTTGTAGCTTAGTTTTTATTTCTAATTTTCATAAAAAAATATCTCTAGATTTTTAGAGGCAAATTATATATTTTAATTAGCCTTTCAAATCTTGCTGCACATTGATTCTAATTTTCTGAATTTTTCTATTTTGATAAAATCAACTAAAAATCACAAAATTTTTAGAAAATTACCAAAAACACTCAAAAAATTATAAAACACAAAAATAGTTTTATTTGAATTTTCTGAGTTGTTTTGGAGTGATTAATAAATTGTTGTTTGTGTGCTTTTTGCCTTTTCTTCATATTTCCTTCATAATTAAAAACACAAAAAATGTAAAAATCTATAAAAATCACCAAAAATATTTTATTCTTTCATTTCATTTTTCGACTACTTCATAGGCCATTTGGTCAATCCGTACTCCTTGAATTCGACCCTGGTCGCTATACCAGACTAAATAAATAGCAAGACCGCTTATTCGATTTTTGACTGATTATTCTTATTTGGTGGTCTGATTTTTTCTTGATTGACTGAGCCTCATTATTTGGGTCACAACGACCGTGGATTGATTTTTACCTTAGCCCGATATTGAGTGGTTATTTTTCGGTCATCAGCAACCTCACCGCTGTTTCTGAGTTTTTGATTTCACTACTATAACATGCTATTTGATTCTAGCAGACTTTGCCCCTAGACGTAGGAATTTTGATAGATTGTGACGTAATATTTTAAGGACCAACACCTAATTGCTTATCTGTTCCTATAGAATGTAATTCTAATCTTGTTAAAAATTAATTGAATAAGTTAGTTTAATTGAATTTGAGACCACGTGCCGTGAGGAGTCACATACAACGCTGGCAGGACACGTTGTGACAAGCACCGAGTGACTCCCAAGATCGAACTCTGGACTTGATTCAGTTAGCTAACTATTGTTCTTCACGATCAATAGAAGTTGTTCGTCTAAGGTCGATTTCCTCGTGCATCATATAGTTAGTTTACATTATGTATTTAATTTATGCGCGGATCATATTTCTCGAGCAAGTACGCATTTCTATTCCTGCATGCATCATTGTGTTTAACCGTGCATCGGCTTTTTCGACTTCCTCCCCCAATTTTTGGACTCAAGTCAACCAAAGAGGAAATCGAAAAGCTCGGTAGGCATTATCTTTGAAAAAATCTAAAAAATAGAAAAAAAAATAAAAAATTGGGACTGCTAATTGAACTTGACTTTTAAAATTAAACGTAATTGATTCACCATTGTATTGGGAGAGCAACCCCCTCATTGTTTGCATCTTTAATTGCTCGCAAACACACTAAGGAGTAGTGCAAAAATCCTATTAAAGCCTCCTAAGTCTTTGTACAACTTTTGTTTCATCACAAAACTCTAAAATTGAAAAGATAAAAGACCAGATCTCACGGTCTTCACATTGCGTAGAGTTGGTGAATTGAGGGTTTGCTTTGTGTTTGAATGCCTTTGGTGTGAGTTGGTCACATTTATTTTCTATCATTAGCAGTCACCTTCTATTTCTTTCACTCTCTTCTACATTGAGCCCGTTTATTTTTTATTTAGAGTTCATTAATCTGCTGTAAAAATTTTCAGGAGTACATGAGGAACCATATCTTTATATATCTGAGTTTGAGGATTTTTGTGATCACGATCATACCTTGATACCACTTCTGAGGATCTGATGTTGATGACCTTCCCTTTCTCACTTCAGACTAGAGCTTTAGATGGCATAGATAGTTGGGGAGGATGATTGCTACGTGGGGAGATTTAGGATCATTATTTTTGGAGTGATTTTATCGCCAAAGTAGAGCTGATATGATGTGGTCTTGTATTCATGATTTTTTAATTGACCCCTAGGATCTATTGAGAAATTCGTGGTTGAGGTTACTTGATCTTTTGAGGCGATTTCCAGATCATGGATTTTCGATGACTGACCTTGTCCACATTGCCATGAAGGGGATGACTACAGAACAGATTGCTTATGTTATCACCTCGTATGGTGATTCACACCACAATCCCGACCTGGATTTATTTGAGACCATCTTAGGATTACATTCAGACATTCCATCTACACGAGATGATTTATTCGAGACAACACATGAGGCAGAGATGAAACTTGTTGAGTGTGTGACACATCATGTAAATTCAAACATCGCACACCAGTCAGAGGATATGGATGATAAACATATAATGGATGTATTGACTACTACTGTGAGTTCCCAGTGCCGGACATTGATTGAGGACCCATTGGATATATAGTCAGATTTTGAGCCAGTCCTGCTCTTTTATGTATAAGATTCTTGGATTCTAGACTTGTTAGAGCCCAAGAAAAAGAGGTAGAACCCACATCTCAACCATCCATTGAGTCATTTTAGTGTCCATGCCCAGTTGATTCAGTGTCTATTCTTCAGAAGATTTTCTCATAAACAAATATACATTTTAATCCATCTCAACAGAGAGAGCTTGATGAGGGACCGATTTTGGATTTAACAGACATAGATAGTCCCTTATTTGAGCCATGTGTCCTCCCATTTGATGAGGTCGATATATTTTATGAGGAACTGATAGTTGGAAGCATAGATCCCCTAGTTTCCTGATGATTCGACATTACTCCCTGAGGGTTATCTATGGGAGGATGCCACGGGCCCTGTGTACTTGGTTTCACTTTCTGAGAGTACATCCGATCTCGCGGATCACGAGATCGAGTCTTATGATATTTTTGATCATGAGTTTGAGGTTTCTCTCCTCGACGACCCTCGTGAGTATGACCCGATCTTTAAGGTATTCTATGCTTTCATTGATTTCTCTACATTACATACATCAGATATCAGCCTTTATAGTGAGTCTCTTGATCATGATCTTCCTTATATATTCGAGACGATGATTATCGTGGAGGATTCATTGACAGATCCTTCCTTTTCCTCGTTCAACTTCTTCAGCTCTGTCCATTCACTCCATTCAGACTTTGAGCGCATGATTTCTTTTTTTCCTACCGGTGCCCGATTTCATCTTCCAATATCTTTACCTGCTAGCAGACACCCTCCTGATTGTTTACCTGATTGTCATCATTTCCACTATTGAGTTCGTTATTATTTTCTCACTGAGACTACAACGACAGTACCGTATTCTTCTCACAGATGTTGTCCTGAACCTTGATACATCGTTGTCTTGGCCTTTGCGCCCAGCTAGGGGCGTAAACTCTAGCGCTTGTTGAGAGGCACCTCAACATCGTTCACAGTTGTATAGATCCATTTTGTCCATATCATACATTCCTTCTCGCACCCCATATTCATCTTGTGATTCTGTCATACATAGGGTGTACTTTACCCTAAGTATAGAGGGATGTCATACATGTGATTATTCTTTTGATTCTTTTTACCTTTGTTCTGCTGTCTATACTTAGGTATATTTTACGCTAAGTATAGGGGAGGGGAACCCAGTACATTCTACTCCTCGATTTTCCCCTTATGTATAGTCTTCAATAATTAGGATTACTTTATCCTAAGTATAGGGATACCACCGACTTCTATTGATTATATTAGTTTATTCGTCCTTATATTATAGTATTCTTTTCACTTGTTTATACTTAGCACGAGTTATATCTTTCTTTCCAGCTCTTTGATCACTACGAGGACATAGTTCGAGCCAAGTATAGGGGTGTCATATATATTGTATATATACTTTATCATAATTTGAACTTTCATTTTTTAAAATATGGCTAAAATATTATGTAAATACTTGTAAAAAACTAATAAAAAGATGCAGAAATTTGCTCAAAACTTTTTCTGGTACATACTGACTAATAAGTCAGGTTAAAATATTTTGAAAATCATTTGAAAATCTATTTGAAAAATCTTTTGAAAACTATTTGAAAAATATTTTCAACCTTTGTAAAAATATTGTGACTTGTAAAATTTTTTTCTTTTTGTGTGAAGAAAATGATTTTGTAAAACTATTTGTAAATGTTTTGAAAAATGGTTGAAATTTTATTTTCAAAATCTATATATACTGTTTGAAAAATGTTTGCAAAATTATTTTCAAATGATTGTAAATTATTGTGAAATTGTGTGAAAATTTATTTTGGACTATAGTTTTCAAAATTATTTGTAAAATTATTTTCAAATAAATTTAAGGAATATATGCATCACAAAAACTAAAAAAGTTCCAATTGTATGTATATACATGTGAAAATCACTCAAGTTGTAAATTCTTTCTTATGATTCTTGTAAATAATTGACTCCCTTTTTTGTAAATATGTGTATACCATCCTTAACCATAAAAAAATTTATACTTATATATATTTCTAATTATTCGAATAAAAAAACTTTTTGCATGTGCATCATTTTTCAAAAGTCCATAAACCTTTCAAAATTTTGAAAATTGTTTCACAACAAGATTTTGCTTTCTTTTCTTTGCATTGTACATATTTTCTTACATTGGCATATGCATTTTTCAGGATAGTATTGACATTTACAATATGTCTGGAATAAATTTGAAGAATGGAGATTAGTTGGACCTTAATCCACTTAATTTTAGAGGAACCTTATAAGAATTGGAGTTAAGACTTTTCAGGTCCTGGTGACTTAATTCTCTGAGTCCATAAGACTATGTTCACATGTCATCTTCATAAGTCTAAGTAGAATACTTAACGACACACGCATGATTCTTTTGTGGCTTACCTTGGACAAGCACTCTACATGTAGCTCTTCATGGAGGAGGTAGTGAGGGGCAAAATCTTTTGGCTTGGAGTAGCATACGAGGGTAGTACATCTAGGCGGAACCTCTCATACTCCTCTAGGGAGGGAAGTGCGTCTCAACCTGTTTTGGTGATGTTGAGTTCTAAAGATAGGATGCTGTGGGGTTGTAATAATGCTTCAAAAGAGGGATAGTCTACTGGCTCAAGAGGAAAAACTCCTTATGTACATGCTACACCTTGTATATATTTTCAAAAAAAATCGAAAAAATGTAGAATATTCAAAAGTGGACAGGCCTGATTGAAAAGTAAAATGCCTGCCAGAGTGCATATACAAGTGAAAAAAAAGAATAATAAGAGCTTCAAAGTCAAATATTCGTGAGCTTGCAGTGGGTGACTTGGCTACACTGGTCATGCATCCAAGGATAGGTAACTACACTGGTTGCCGTCCATTCTCTTCTCTATCCCCTCTTCTTGAGCTGATTGTACTTGAACTTAGAAGGGAATACCCCCGCTCCTTGAGGAAAGAGTCGATAGATTAGGGGATTAGAGTTACCTTGTTGAAAGAGGCCATTTCTTTGCTACTTCTGAGATGAGGAGCTATATTTCACTTACACCGTACAAGTAAGAATTCATAATCATAAGAATTGTGTATGTAGACTTGTTATGATCTGACTGTTGAGGAGACCTGAATAGGAGTCTAGTGGAACTTAGAGGCTGTTAGGTTTTAAATCCACTTCCCATTAAGGTTCCAATACACTAATAATCCAAAGGCCAAACAGAGCTCCATACTACATTTTTATGAAGATAAGTTTAAAAGTCAACATTGCTCTAACTTCTTTCCTTTTCTTTTCTTTATTTTTGTTTTCACTCATTTTTCAAATAAGTGTTTGCTAAGAGACTAGCAAAGGTAAAGTATATGGGAATGATGAATCCACGATTCATCGCCTTTATTATTTTATTTTAGCTTTATTTTCGTAGTCAGAGACTTTTAAATATCCACTAATTCCATAAAATTACCATTCTACATAGACTTGTTAAATATGAAATTTTTAAACTTTTTCCATTCAAAATAAAAGAATAAATAAGAAAAGAAAAAGAAAAGAAGAGAAAGTATGTATTTATGCAATAAATACAGACTGACCCAAAGCTCGAGAGAAGGTCAAGACTTGACATGATCGATCATGAATAAAGTAGGGGGAGATAGGATCTTTCATCCAAAAATCCAAAAATAATTTGTAAATAAATTCCTTGTATATTTGTATAAACTTGTACTATTTTATTTGTACATAATTTGACCTCAAACTAATTATTTTTGTAAACAAAAGTTGTAAATAAAATGTGCTGTAAATAATAAAAATAATTGTCAATAAAAATAATGTACATATTGCATATAATCACCCTCATAAAAAGTCAGAAAGCGATCATTGAAATACCAATTCCAGCTCCATACGAATCAAATTGAACTAAACTCACTTCCATTATACTCTATATTGAATTATCTTTCAAATGTCTATGATTTCATAATTTATGGAGTTACGGTTAAAAGTCAGTTTTCTGGGGTGTTTTGTGCAGTTTTACCATGTACATATTTGTATATTTACTCATATTTATTTTTATACATTATTTAAATAAATGTAGATATTATTTTCATTAAAAATAAAATATAATAAATTATAAAAATTTTAAAAAAGGATATAAAAATTATTTCCTTATTTGTACATGTGTATATTGTATTATATGTACATAATTTTTGTATACAACTAATTTCCTTATATAAAAAATCACTAAAAATTAAAATATGAAACATTAATTAATTAATTTAATTTAATTACAAAATTCATATTCAATTATTTGACTTCTTTGATTTAATAACTTACCATGTATGTAAGATTTGATTTTATACCTTTAATAGCCACCATTAAGTTGACTAATTAATTTTTGGAAATTATTTAATTTATTATTTTTAATTAATTCTGAAATTCATTTTTAACTAATTGATTATTTTATTTATTTGATTATATTATTAGTTAACCAATAAAAACCTTCTTCTTTTACGCATTCCTTCCTTTTATATTTTTTTCCTCTTTTTAGTGGGCTCCTCCTCCTTCTTTCATTCTTTGATCGATCTTGGGTAGAGAGGAGCCCGATCTCCGAGAGCTTTCTTATTGAAGTACGGTGCCCAACCTCTGAGCCATTCGGTGATAGCGTGTCAGCCCTCGTCGAGGCCATCACAACATTTCTGATCCCGAGGTGAGATCCATTTTCTTTTCCGTCATTTCTTTCCTAGGAAAATGGTATATTTAAATTTTGTTCCCATTTATTTGGTCTTTAGATCTTGAAAATCATAAAAAAATTCCATATCACAATTGTCATTCGAATACGATTTTCATCCCATTTTCTCGATCTCATCATTTTCTCATTCTATCTCGCACAACCTATAACCCCCGACCACGTACGTTGGTCGGAGTTCCGGATCTTTCTCCCGCTTCACAATGATGCACAACCGTTCACACATCGTATTTTGTTTATAAATAAAATACATTAAAAAATACATATAGTTGGTTTTATCTCTAACATTTATTTTGCAGGAAAAATTAAAAAAATTAAAAATATTTATAATTTTTTTATTTTTGTTCACCGTTTTTGTTTCATTAAAAATATATAAAAAAATTCTATCATAATTTATAGATCACAAATAAAAATGAAAAAAATAAAAAAAACAAAAAATATCATCGGGCAGGGTTGCCACGCCCTGCCGCCTCCACTGCGCGGCCGGCTCACGCGAGGTGCCGACCCGCGCCTCCTCCGCCTGGACCACAAACTCTGCCCTCTTCCTTTAGCCGCTTCATTACCGTCGACCACCGAGCTCCACCGTCGACGCAAGCGCAGTCGTTCGCCTCTTCTCCACGGGGCATGTGTCGCCCCGCCAACTCCACGCGCTACCAGCCTGAGATACCCCTCTCCACCTCTTGGAACCACCAACGCAACCACCGCACGATCACTGACCCATCGTTCTCCGTGGTTGCCTACCCTTTTACCGCCAGTCACCTCCTTGCGCGACATCCCCCTCTATCGCTCTGCCCTCGAGCCTGCTCCTCCACTCACCGCCCGCCAAGCTCGAGCCCTCCTCGAGCACCCGCCACCGCAACACCATCTAGGTCCACCCCCCACAGCTGGCCACCTGTGAAGAGAAGGGAGGGGTGCTGACTGCCATTCCTCCCCATTTGCTTTGGAAGAAAAGATACGGAACGAAGAACCCTAGGGTTCCTTTTCTAAATAAAAAATCTTTTGGTAAAATTACGAAAAAGACCCACGAAGTTTTCAATATTGTAGAATCAACCCCGCCTCCAGAGTCATGTGTCGCGTACACTTTCACTAGGTAATTTGCCATATATATCCCACATTTTATTTCTCTTGTATTTTATTGAAAACTTTTGAATAATTGCAATTCCATCCATGTATTCTAGACTTTCATTTTGCTTGCTCTTTTCATTAAAATAAATGTTTTTATTGGTTTGAAAATTCTCAAAAAAAAATGTATGCTCCTGCTATGCGTGTGAACATTGTATAAATTTTACTTAGCATTTTGTTGACATTTGATATATTCAAAAAATAAAAAACAGTGACTTTTTGCCTGCCTGGAATTAGAAAATTTGTAAAAATTCAAAAACTTGCCTAACAATTCCCTAAAAAATACTGTAGGTGTAGTTTCTTTTCTTTTAATTTTTACCTAATTTCCTTACATTAACCCTTTATAAATTTCCTTACATTAACCCTTTATAAAACTCCAAAAAAATAACGAAAAATGTAAAATCTTAAAAAAATATAGAAAATTCTAGAAAAATAAATAATCTGATTTAATTCTCTGATTGTAGATATTTCTTTATTCTTTTGCATAAAAATAATTTACAGGAGTATTGGGCCCTCAATATATTTTTAAGTTGCAAAATACTCTTGGATGTGCATAGTTTTCTCTGTTTTTCATTGTTTGATTTTTTTAAATCACAAAAGCATTAGACAAATATTAAAAAACTACCAAAAATATTTAAAAACATATAAAACACAAAAACATTTTCTGCATAATTTTCTGAGCATTTTTTACTATTCTAAAAAATACAAAAATAGCATGTTGTTGTGTCTTTTATTCCGTGTGCTTTATTTAGAAATTAAAAAAATCAAAAACCATTAAAAAATAATTCTGAAATAGATTACATATTTATTAAATCGTGCTCCTTTTGTTCGACCCTGGTCGCTATACCAGGTAAATATAATAGCGAAACCGCCTACATTTACATTTATTATTTTAATATTTTTAAGTCGTTAAACAAAATTTTTCTCGATTGACCGCGCTTTGTGATTTGGGTCAGAACGACCATTATTTATTTACGTACTTAACCCGAGTCGTCAAGCGTGTCATCAGCGTGCTACTTGACTTCAGATGATTGAACATCCTTAATTCCTGCTATGGCCAAAGACCGCATCATTTGTCCTTGTTTAAACTAGGATCCTCGATCAAAGTTCCCCATTTTCTCAGCCTATTAGTATGCTCCTTCAGCTCTGCCTCAATTTTTTATCTTTCTACAATGTCTCTTAGCCTCTCAGAGCCAATCCATTCGCTTCCCCGTGGTGACATCTCGAAGATTGGAGGTTTTGTGGAGAGGAGGAGGCGCAGAGGAGCGATCCTAGACCACCGTCGGATCCCAACGTAAGTTGGTTCAACTTCCTTGCCTTCCAAGCCAAGTCGAGGCTCGTTCTTTCTGTCGTATGCATATCTTTCATACTCTTTCAATTTTTGTCCTTTAATTTCTAATTCAATCATGTTTTTAATCATATTTTAGAAAAAGACCCAAATCCCTAGAGCTTGAGCTCTAGGGCATTTCATAGTCATCCAACCTTTCGATCGCCCAAATTTTCATATCATTCTTCTCACCATCATATTCTCCATCGATCACTCCATCTGCCCCCATGCCCAGATGCATCACGGATCTAGGAGTCGAAGATCCCTCTGCCACCTTTCGCTAGAGCCCCATCTCCATTCCACTTCGCTTAGCTTCCCACTTCATTTTGGGTCTAGTCGATTCATCTCAAGCGCCCAACTTTTTGGTGCAGGTCACGATGCTTGGCATCCCATCTGGAGTGTCGAATAGCACCTGGAGCACATCCAGGTCGTCTGGAGCTATCAGAGCTCCTCAGGCATCCTCGTCTTCGTCGGAGACCACCGTTGCACGTAGAGGAGTCCCAGCTATCTACTGGGTCTGTTAAAGGGAACACTTATCGCTAGAGTAAGGAAGAACACCAAATTAAAGCTCACGAGCCATTAGTTCTTCAGTTGTTCTTCGTACCCCCTTCTAATTTATACGATCAAGAACAAGGCCCAGATCTAATATGGGTTATTGACTCTCTTCGAAGGGGTATGTAAGTGTAGTCGTCTGATTAGCCATGTGGAGTGTCTACAATGGTCAGATCAAAGTACGCTAAGTGGTAAATTTTGCAATGACCCCCTCTAACTTTTTGTTATTTATAAAAGGTCTCGTAATTATTAAACCAAGTACAAAACTTATGGAACATTTTGCGTGTATGCCCTAAGTACTTGTTAATGTTGTACTTTAGTCCAGTGCCAAGTCACCTCATGTGGACCCCCATGAGAGGGGATATTTTGTAGGCGTACCATTGAAAATTTTGTATTTAATATTTAGTCTATTAAAATCAAGTTGCAGTGTTAAATTTTTCCTATTTTGCTCTTTTTTCCATGAAGTATATTTTATTTGCAAATATACCCCTAATATCTTGATTTAAGTTTTTTATTCCATTTTAATAAAAATAGCTCCTATGCTATAAAAATTTTACAAAAAATAGGTGAATGTGCATGATTGGCTGCTTGCTTATAATGTAATTTTTATTTACCATTTTACATGCATTTATTATTTATTAAGAATCAAAAGGAGAAATATTATTACCTATTTAAATTAAAAAATACAAAAAATTAATAAAACCTTTTCTTAAAATTTCGAAAAATTCCCTACATTTTATTAGCCTGTTTTATATCTCTAGACCAAAAATCCCAAAGAATCTTGAAAGAAACTCTTAAAATTAGCAAATCCTTGCTAATCCTAAAAAAATCTAAAATATTTCCTAAAAATTTAAAAACATTAGCTATTATCATATATTTTTGTTTATATCTATATCTTACTAAAATTGATTTTGAGACATATTGAACCTTTTTGATATTTTTAGTTCTCAAATCATTCCGATATAAGTAAAAGTCCTTGTTTTGCCTTATTTCTAATTTTAAAATTACAAACAATATGAAAAAATTCATAAAAATCACAAAAATAGAGGAATATTGAAAAATATAAAAATATGTTGTTGGAAATATTTTTGACTCTATTTATCTGTATCTATAATTATAATATTTTGTATAGCCTACATATACCTATATATATATTTTATGTTATTCATAAATATTATAAATACTATAAAGATATTTTAAAATGTTTAAAAAATAAAAAGAATTGTTCTTTAATACATTTTCTGATTTTTGTGCATTTATTTTATATATTCTACTTTATATTACTTATATTATATATATTACCTTCTATATCTACATATATACTCTTCTATATATTATTAAATTAAAAAGCAATTACAAATCAAAAAAATAAAAATAAAAATATTATTTAATTAAAAACCTACAAAAAAACATTGATTGATATTGTGCATACATATATACACATACATTGCATTATTTATTTGTTTATTTAACTAATTCCTACTATGTCCCTTGTTCCTTGTGTTCGACACCCTAGTAGCTTATCCGCTATACACATACATTGTAGGGAAATAATAAATTTTGATTCACGCTCGTCTCCTTTTCTTTGCTTTATTTCTTTGATTATTGTGGGTTAACTATTGCATTTATCGCTGGCTTTCGTGAGCAACCACCATAATGACTATTGGTTCTGCCTTGTATGGATCACATGACTGCCTCCTTGATAGTTGATGATATTTCAATATCCTATAGCATAAAGCTATATTCTCGGAAGTTGGATCCATATAAAATATAGAGGTTTGGACATTTAAGGTGGGTACCTAAAAAAGTTTGGGTTTGTTCGGGAGACGGAGAAATTTGGAAAGGCATTAAAGAATACATGTCCATCACAAGGTGTTGATTCTATCATTGTTGTTAGTGAATTCGCAAACTTTTGATGTCTACACTCTCTAAAGTATAGTTGAATGGAAGCATTAATTCCTTTCCATCTTAAGTCATCAATGAATTCTTGCACCAGCCATAGATGTAAGTAGTAGTACTTGTCATTTTTTTATCTCAAATATGTCTCTCTAGCTCTGGAAGCTTTCTTGTTTGCATGCCACCGAGATGATTTTTTTAATAGTTTTGATATAATAATTAGAGAGTAATGTAAAGATACCTTTAGAATATCTTTGTTTTATTGGAACTTTAGGCATCTTCTAGTTTTGTATGGATTGCTCGATCTTCTCGAAATTAATGTGTTTTCTATTTTTCTACTGACATTGATTTATTATTGCTAAGGTGGTAGATGATTCTTCTGAGAAATAGTTTCGTAGTTTAACCATAAATTAGCAATTAGAGATGATCACTCAACAAAAGAAGCTCCAAATAATCAGCCTTCTTGGCTATGTGAAAGAGCTTGCGTCTGTGACTTTGACTTTCAAATTTATTAAATATGAACTCGCTACAAACCTCTAGATATCATATCACTTTTTAAGGGAAGTAATGCTCATCCCACTATGACATATGACGCTAATACATCTATGCAAGTGAACTATGGGAAAATATAGAACTCACTACCAACGTCTGGCTTTAGATAAAGGTAATTGATAGGTTTCCTTTCAGAGCTACAACAATATATTTGTTGTAAATCCAATACCACATATAAGTTTATAAAAGTGATACCACTTATATATTTGCTAGAAATTTCACATATCTAGTAAGTGATAGGTTTATATTTGAAACTGCTAGAAAATTTCATTCAAGAAAGTTTGTACATTTCATATGTTCAGTAGATGAAAAGCAACCTTTATCTCTGGAAACAACAAATTTGTAAGTGAAGTGAATCATAAAGATTAAGCATCTAATAAAAGTGGTAAGTGAATTCCAATAGCATATAAAATTACTTTAGCAAGTTTGAAAGGACAAAATATAACTCACTACCAAGGTATGGCTCTAAAATTTGCATATTTATTGTAATAATATCAGAGTTTGCCTTTCAGTATTTTTTTGACAAGAGGCATATAGGAATTAATGCTTCCTACTGACTTTGGCTATGTAGTTTTAGGCTACTAGTCATCATTGAAATTACTCAATCACAAATTCCGCTTCACATATATATTTATTTATATATTCAACTAGTTCATTACAACAAAATTGACGTGAAAAAATAAATAATTTGAATATTCGTTATCATTACTCAGAAGTTAATGATATGCCAACAAATGTTATTCATTTCTAAATTATCTTATGTTCTACTAATTAGCAATGAACAATAAATTTATTGTTAAAATTAAGGTCACTTAACGATGACTTGTCATTTGACTTATGCGTTAAAATGTATAATAATACTTGCTGAATTTAACAATGATTATGAATAACCATTTCTATATGATTCATTAGAAGGAATATAACAACGAATATGATATTCATTACGAATTTAACTAATAAAACAATGAATAATCAGTACTAGAATGTACACATTTTCTAACGATCGCAAACTGTCACAACTACAATGTATCATAAATTGTGCGTTGAAAAAGAATGTACTAAAAAAACAATTTGCAGTGGCCAATGTCTAACCACCGAATATAATGATTGCCGCAACCATGTAGACCACCACAAATACGCAGATAGGTTGCGACAGTTAATCTATATGTTGTCGGCAGTCAAAACAACAATTAAGAATGCTAAACATATCACTACAAGAAAATTGACCGAAGACAATGAATAATTTGAATATTCATTACCATATCTTCTGATATTAAATATATACCAATGAATAGTATTCTTCGTAAAATTAACTTTTCTTCTTGAAATTAGCAATGAATGTAATATTTGTTGTTGAAGGTTAATGTAGAAATGATTTGTCCGTTGACTTATTCATTAAAATTTGTATTATTCATTGCTAAAATTAACTACGATTAGAGGAATATTTCAATGTATTACTGTTATTGTAATATTCATTGCTAGGAATATAGCAACAAATAGGATATTAATTGGAAATATAAAGAATGAAATAACAGATAATATTCATTTGTTTATATTTAACTACAAATGATAAGATGACGAATATAAAATATATGTTGCCTTATGTCAAAATTATTGTTGGTGATTCATGTACCGTCAAAAATAATTCCTAAAATAATTACGGAAGAACTAGCTACCAAGGTTTTCAAAACCGGACCGGACATTGAACCGGTCAGTCTTCGGTTTGGTCCAATCGGTTTGGACTGATAGGTCGGACCGGTGATGATGTCAGCATGACGTCATTATTCCTATCGACTTGGAAAAAAACAGACCAGGATTAATTTAATGATCAGACCGGTCGAACCGGTTTTTTGAACCGATAAAACCACGTACATATATATAAGTATGTATTTATTTATCAATGGAATAATCGTTAAAAATGTCCAATTTTTCAATAGAATAACATGATATTCTATTTCGAGTAAAACTCTACAAAAGTTAGTCACATTTTTTAGAAGTATGTATGAATATGATATTGTAATCATTTATTTATAATTGCATATAGAAAATTATTCTAAGAAAGTATTGGCAAAACGTATGTTCCAAAAAAGTGAGGAATATAACTTATATCTTAGAAGTTAAGAAGGGCACAAGTGATACAACTCCCATTATTTCATTATTTAACCTTTATTTTTTGAAAGTTTATCAAACCATCAAAATTGGTTCAATGCGGTCAACCCGGTCCGACCATCCGATCGTTTTCCACCAACACGAATATCCATAGCATTACTTGGGTGTTTTGTTGCACCACCACTCGCAACAAGTCCTCTCTTTAATTCTCCATGTCTAGATCCTTAGTCAAGGATGCCACCCTTTACTTCCGATGCTCAAACTCCTTATGTATGAACCACCACCATTGCTCCAAAACTAATTAGATTTCATGAATTTTCTGTGGAAGATGCACCACAAAGTATAGCACTTCATGAGTGTTGTGAGGCTATTGATATGTCTTGAATTCTATTCATCCTCAAGTTGAAGAATCGTCGTATACACCCCCTCTTGTCGTACCATACCCTAACAAGATGGGGGTATTGTCGACTGGTTAACGAGCCTGACGGGGGGCGGGGGGGGTTTAGAAGAGGAGCAGGAGCACCCCCCCCTGGGGGAGTGGTGGCAACGCCTCTGATGAAAATTTTTAAACGGTTCTATTTGAATTCGGGTATATTGATCCATTTATTTCAATGATCTATCTGTACAAGAGTAGTATATAAACTCCTCTAGAGTTAGGGCTCTTAGCATCCTCTATACTTTCTTCTTTCTCGACAGAGAGGAAATTGATCGATGTCATCCAAGGACGTAGCCTAGTTACGTGTAAACCTTGTAAATCTGTGTGTTTGCATCTTGCATGATTGATCTTACTTATGCATGTTTGTTTCTGTGATTTGCAACAAACTGGTATCAGAGCATTGGATCCGAATCAAAAAGCAAGATGGCGTCACATAATGTGAAGATCAAGAAGTTCACATGAGGAATAGATTCAATCTACGGCAGGTCAAGATGCACGCCCTTCTGATGCAACATGGCAATTGGTCACCATTAGACCATAGGAGGGAAAAAGCAATAGAACTCTCATAGTAGACAGTGCAGGAAGAGAAGGTGCACTCGACGATCATGTTGTGTTTGGCGGATGAAATTGTTGCGGAAGTTGCTGAAGAGAATCATGGCCAGTGTGTGGTTGAGACTCAAAGACTGTACATGATGAAGTCTCTAAACCAATTTGTTGTTGTTGAAGCAACATATCTTCTCTCCCTGCATGCAGGAAAGTACATCTCTTAAGAAACATCTTGATTAAGTAAATACATTGTTGATGAATTTAAGAAGCATAGATGTTAAAATTGAAGATGATGATGCTGCATTGATTTTCTTGATTTCTCTTCTTCTTTCATGTGAGAATTTTGTTTAATCATTTATTTTGGAAAGAGAATCGATAGTCCTAGAGGAAGTTTGCATACGTATGCATACATGTGAACTTTGGCATATGGCTACCAGGAAGAAAGACTCTAATGCTGTTGATTTAGTTATGACTCAAGAAAAGAGTCATGTCGGTTCTGGATAAGCGATAAGGGGAAGCATAAGTTCAAGTCGAAGAATCACAATTATAACAACTTCTGCAATTATTATATTACTAACAACTTGTTCTATCAACCTAGCTAAAAATCCTACCAATCACTTTAGGAAAAACACACATAGATGTGAGACATCACTTTCTTAGGGAAAATGTTTTGAAAGGGAAAATATGTTTGGAATATACATAATATCCTAAGGCTCGGATACATATTGCGATAACGTAATATGGGTTAGGTATCGAATCCCAATACAAATCTAATCTGGATACAACTCGAGACCCGCATTTCGATCTGACTCTTTTATACTTTTGACCAAGAAGTGATAGAGGAAGACATAATTCGATCTAAGTATAGACTGGTGAAAAGAATACTATACTACAATGACCCAAAGAATAGTAAATAAAGAAATATAAGTCAATCATCTTCTCTATACGTTGGATCTAATAATCCTAAGTATAGGAGATTCAAAAATGAAGATGATCGATGTCAAAATAATATACACAAAATAAACGACTTGTCTTGTCCCCCACTATACTTAGTTTAAAATATACCTAAGTATAGAGAAGAATATCAACAGTTGAGGGACAAGAGAGAGGGTAGACGATACACAAAATGAAAACAATCTAAGATGAAAACGAGTGATATTACCCCCCTATAATTAGAGTAGAGCACACCCTAAGTATAAAGAACAATAAGGGTAATACAACAAAATGATATGAAGAACACAATGTCTACACTCCCTTATACTTAGGATAAAATACATCCTATGTATAGCAAAAGTCCTACGCTAGACCTGAAGTGTAAGACAAACGAAAGAACAAATGAATAAAATTGAAAACATGGATGTACAAGGTGAAAAGATTGAACAAGTCAAAGTGAAACTCATGTATAAGATGCAGATTGTGAAAAATAAAGAACACATATCATACAAAATGAATGGTGTCAACCTCAATGGTCGGTGGCTCATGATCAAGAAATGGTTTCAAACATTGATCGGTGACTCGAAATGTGGGTTTAGAAGACAACTCGGATATGCCAATGCTACCGTTGTCATATACCTTCCGCATTATGTAAGGGCCTTTCCACTTACTCTGAAGTTTCCTCGAAAATAACTGAGTCTCGCATCAAATAACCAAACTCTCTTATTAGGTTCAAATTACCTATGACTGAGCATCATGCCATTCTTTCATCCGCTAATTATAATGTAGACTACTCATGAAAGCCTCATCTCTCAACTCCTCCAAGGCTTCCAACATTATCTGCCTATGATCTCCCGTACTCTCTAAATCAAATATCACTTCTTTAAATGCCCACCATGAACTGTGCATTGATCTCAACGACTAAGTATCATGACTTACCATAAATGAGATGGAAGGGAGATGTACCCAATGGTGTTTTGAAGGATGTTCTATAGGCCCAAAGTACCGAATCCAAAAGCTGTGACCATTCCTTTTGGTCTGGGCGAACAACCTTTTGCAAGATTTTCTTAACCTCTCTATTTGAAACCTCAGCTGGACCATTCATATGAGGATGATATGGAGTATAAACCCGATGGTCGATATCGAACTCGTTAGCAAGTGCTCTTACCTTATAATTAATGAAGTGGCTACCCCCATCTAAGATAAGAACTCAAGGGACCCCAAAACATGAAATGATATGCTTCGTTATGAACTAGCAAACCGTGTTTGCATCAATGGCTGACACGAATAACCTCAATCCAATGACGAACACAATCCATAGCTAATAGAATGTACTTGAATCCCTGACTCTTAGTGAACATGTCCATAAAATCAATACCCCGTGCATCAATGACCTCCCAGAAGTGAATAGACTACATCAACATCATATCTCTATGTCCACAAGGGCCCATCCTATGACAATCGGCATCCGCAATGAGAGCAGGCCACCAAAAACAATATTAAAGCACCTTCTATGATATCCTCTTCCTATAATGGTGTCCTTTAACTTCTAATATATGAAAATACATGAGGACAATATGGCACTACTCCTGAGAAATTACACCAGACACAATCCTCACCTTCATGATAAAGGATCAGATCCTCCCAATGGTAAGACTTGGCTTCCGCAAGGAAAGTCTAAAGTCTTTGTCTAGATGAACCTATTGGGACGTTCTTGGCCACAAGAAAGTTTATAATGTCAATGTACCATGGGAGCGAGGTCATAGAAAGAATCACCTCGTCTGGAAAGGTCTTATTGATATGGGTATCAAACTCAAAAGTATCGAGCAGCTATAATCGAGAGAGGTGATCCGCCACCCCATTCTTGACTCTAGGTTTATCCTTGATCTCAATACCAAACTCATGGAGTAGAAGGATCCATGTGGTAAGATGTTTCTTGGAGTCCTTATCTATAAGGTACTTGATGGAAGTATGTTCAGTGAAGATGGTAACCTTAGATCCTAAAATGTGAGACCTAAATTTGTCTGAGGAAAACTTTACATCAGAATCTATTTCTCTCTAACGATGTAATTTCTCTTGGAAAAATCCAAAGTCTTGTTAGCGTAGTCTATGACGTATGGAAAGACATCTCTCCTTTGTCCTAAAACAACCCCAACAACAAAGTTGGAGGCATATCTCATGATCTTGAATGGGAGAGACCAATCGGGTGGCTAAAGGACCTGGAGCTTCTACAACCATGCTCTTGAGAGTCTCAGAAGTTGAAAGACACTTATCATTAACAACAAACTCGATGTCTTTTGCCAGAAGATCAAATAACGATTGAAGAAACCATACTGAAATCTCGAACGAAACATTGATAAAAACTGATATGCCCCAGAAAAGACCGTAACTACTTCAAATTGGACGGCAAATTGAGCTTCTTGATGATGTACATATTGGCCAAATCGACTTCCGTGCCCCAATTGAAGATGATAGGACCAAGAACCATCCCCTAACCTCAACGTACCTTTGAAAGATACAATAGAAGATAGAAATATAGGAATTCAAATCATTGCCATAGACCAAAAAATTATCCATGAAGACCTTTGAAATGTTTCCCGCCATATCCTCAAAGATCGAAAGCTTGCACCTCTATAATGTAGCCATGGCAATACATAATCCAAAAGGCATCTAACTAAAAGCATATATTCTGAATGGACAGGTGAACGTCATCTTTTCCTTCTCTTCATGTGTAATGACCGCCTAATTATACACCGAGTAACCAAAAAAGCAAGAATTTTTATTCCGAGCTAATCTCTCGATAATCTAATCAATAAACAGTAGTGGAAAGTGTTCTTTCTTGGTTGCCTAATTCAATTGTTTATAGTCCACGGAGACTCGCCAAGAAGTTGATATCTAGGTAGTAATCTCCTCTTCGTCCTCATTAATCACTGTAGTGATCCCTAACTTCTTGGATACCACATGTAGTGGACTCATCCACTTGGAGTTAGAGATGGGATAGATAAAATCAGTGCTCCGCTACTTGGATTTTTCCTTCATAACCACATCTCGAAGATTCAAGTTCAACAAACGTTGAAACTCACAAGATGGTTTGTCATCGTTTTTTAGAGAAATGTGAAGAGACCATAGAGCTGAAATAATCTCATGGAGATCTCGTATTGACCATCTGATTGCCTTGTAAGTCTTTTCAAGAATCTCCATCAGACGGGATTCTTGATCTTCGGTTAAATCGATATGATTATGATAGAAAACATTTCAAGCTCTCCAACAAAGAATTGGTACTTCATTCTCTAAGGTAATGGCTTGAAATCTAGGGGAGAAGGAACAAGGAGAGATGGTTAATGATCGCTCAGCTAACTCAGGTTAAGGAATTAGTTACAATGTCGTTGTCCCTAAATTAACTAGACTTATATTGAGAAAATTTTATTCAACTACAAAACAAATCAAGTAATTAAGGCAAGTGGTCTATGTTACTTTTATTAATATAGTATAGTGACCAAGGTCGAGGACAAGGAGCACAATTAAAAATTAGATAGTCAAATCAAAGAGATTCAAAGGATTATTATTTTTCCTATTATGATATTATGATTTTTTTATTTTTATGTTTTTAATATTTTAAACAACGAAAAAATAAAGATAATGGAATAAAAGACACATATTTTTCGAATTATTCAAATATGGTAATAATGTCTAGAAAATTCAAACAAAATATTTTTATATTTTATGGATTTTATACTATTTTTATTAGTTTTGTGTGATTTTTGAAAATTTTATGGATTTTATAAAAATTAAAACCTAAGAAATGAGCAAATAGTGAACAACCATGGATATTTTTCAAATTAAGAATAACAAGCTCAAAACTCCTGGAAATTATTTTTTATCAAAAAAGTATATTTAAATATCTACAAGCAAGCTAAGAAACACAATTTATTGTTTCTGAAAAGATTTTATATGATTTTTTGATGTTTTTATGGTTTTACAAATTTTTAGAGTTTTATAAAAGCAAATTATATAGAAAATCAAACTAGTCAAAATAAAGATACACTATTTTTTGAATTTGAAGGGATATGTTCAATTTTTTTTTGTATTTTCTAAGGAAACCAGGGGCTTTTGTATTGTATTTGATGTTTTAATGATAACAAACAAAAATTACCTTAAATAAAGGAAACTAGTACGAGCTTATCCTAATATTTAGAAGATTTTTGGATCAGTTTTAATATTTATTACAGCTAATAAAAAATCACAAAAATAAAATAGGAATGATGGACCTATGACATACAGGTTAGAGTCACATATAGTGGATGGCGACAAAGATAATATGAGAGGAAGGACCGTGAAATGGAGAAAAATAGAGGGTACCTAATGGTCGGAGATAGAAAGGTGAAGTACGACGAAATGATCGACGAGGTCATGGCCTCAACTAGGCTGTGTCAGTCCTAAGATGCTAGTCGCAGTGGAGAAGTCTGGCCACGAACGAGCTTCGCTCTATTGGCCACCAATTCGAGCTCCAAATGGATCCTATGAGGTCCTATCACTACCCTAATTATGTTAGTGGAAGAAAAGGAGGTGCGGAGCGAGCTAGGGCATGACGGTGGCCAAGGAGATAATTTGTATGGTGCCTCGCTGTTTGGAAAGATTGAGAGGTTTCACACGAACCAGGGAATTCAGACCCGACTAGGTATCTGCGAGGATCGTGGATCTTCAAGGAGAAATGCGGTCTATAATCTGAGGCGAGAGGCTATCGGAATCTGGCAGGGGAAATGGAAGAAATCAGATCCGGTGATGTGCAGCCGGGTCCGGACCTAGAGGATCGGAGGTTGAATTGGGTTAATGGATCCGGGTAGACCAATCAAAAAATATAATTTAAAAAATAAAAGAAAAATCAAGTAAAATAGCATATTGTATTAAAAAAAGTTATAAAAAAGTAAAATTTTAGTTATTTTAATTTTTTTGTGACTTTAATAATTTTTAACAAAATATATACTATATGATATATAATATATGTTAGTATGTATAGGTACAGTATACCTATATATTATATACTTGTATTTTTATTTTGTTATTTTAAATAAATATACTAAACTATATATTTTATTTATTCACAAAATAAATTTAAGTACGTAAAAATATTTTTATTGTTTTTACAACTAAGAATAGGAGTTAATGAAACCTGCATTTTTTCCTTTTCTTCTTTTTTTTGGGAAGGGGGTGTGCTCCTCCAATGGTAACGGAAGGTGGCTGGATTTTAGGGAAGAGGTATGGTGGCAACGATGAAGATGATGATTTCAATGGACATGGAAAAGATGTAAGATGTGTTTTAATGAAAATAAATTAATTTCTTATTATACTAGGAATGAGAATTAGTAGAATTAAATTGTCCACCATAATTACTTTCCTTTTCTAATATATTCTAAAACCACTAATATAGCTAAAATGGTTTTAATTTCTCTTGTTGGATGTAAATTCTATGATGTGATCATGTGCCCATCATTTTCCTAATAGATGGTAAGAAAAATCATATTTAAATATGCACATACACATATTGTTGAGTGTTATATTGTAATTTGCCCAATCAAAGGGTACACTAGTCTTTTAACTAGTAGTTGTATCTCTCTATGAAACCCTAACCCTAGGACTCCACTTATAAGGATGCATAAAATAACATAATACAATAAAGCCATTGCCTTTCTTCTCTCCATCTCTTACTTGGCATCGCCGTACACTCTGTCCCTTATCCTTCTACACCACCATTGATCGCCCCTCTCCTCTCTAATTCATTGGCATGACCCCCCACTTCTCACTCGACCTGCTACCACACCAACACCCTGCCCCATTACCCAATGCCACCCCACACCCATACTACCACCCTCATTGCCACACCCCCTCCTCATTCCCATGGACTCTGTGACCTCGCATCACTGCCTAATCTACCCTTGATGCCTTCTTCGACAGTTCAACCCCACGACTTTATACACTGCCCTCCACCTCCAGCCCATGATCTCTACTTAAATGTGGTCCGTGATGCATCGAGCATAGTTCTCTAATGAACTACAATCTGGCTTTTAATGCTAAATAAAACAAATCAAGTTAAATTAAGGAATAACTACGCTAAAGAACTAAAATTCAACCCAAAGAACGAAGAATTACACTATGCCTCGACATGGGTTACCTGGAAGCAGAATGTCGTCGGAGATGGTCTGGTGGGGTGGGTCTCTCATTAAGACCCCTTCTCCACAACGTAGATTGGGTGCTTCGTCTTCCTGTCACTAAGGGGATAGCCACGGTTTTGTTTTAATTGTTTTGTATTGTTTTTAATGTTTTATGTATACTTATGTAGGAAGAAGTGTGTGTATATGTGTGTGTGTGTGTGTGTGTGTGTGTGTGTGTGTGTGTGTGTTTATTTGATTTTATATTTAATAAATTTATGTTTTATATTTGTTTTATTATGTTAAGTGTTTGTAAATAATTTTTAGAATTTTTATGGATTTTAAATTGTTTTTTAAAGTTAAAACAATGTTTTTATACAAATAGGCAAGTATTTTTAATTTTAAAATACTAAATACTAAGAAAATATTCAGATTTTGTTTTCATTTAACGAAAATGAAAATACCTTTTAAAACATGTATTGTATGCCTTTTTGTGATCTTTATGAATCAGTTATAATTTTATAATTTTTGGTGTATTTTTAAATTTTTAAGTGTCTTAATATTTGATTTTTATTTTTTGCTTTACAATTTAGAATAAAGTAAAATATACTACGCATAATTTTCATAGAATTTTGGGAGTTTTTTTATTTTTATGTATTATAGAAATTTCAATGTATTTTTTTTTTATTTGAATTATTAAAAGTAGGAAATGTTTTTATTTTTCATAACACCTTTTATAAAATATAGTCTAGAAATACATATTTTGTAATATTTTTATTTGGTTTTTAAACATGTTTTTGTTTTCATACGTATTTTATAAGTATTATGAAATATATTGTAATGGGGGTTTGGCTTTAAAAAAATACTATAATAGGGTTATATATGTAATACACGAAAAGTTATAAGGATGCATGTGAAATTAACAAACTCATGGGGATAATCGTGCAAAAACGCAAGTATGAAGGTGGATAATCACGTGATCTGAGAACCGCCTGAACAATTTCGCAATTATACGAAGTGCAGAGGTGATCAAGTAATTGAAACAGTTTCCACGTGCTCAATCACGTGGTCCTCCTTGAGAAACCTGTTAGCAATCGAATCAAATCTGGGGGTTTGAGCTGCAGATAGCCCCAAATCTCTGCTTACACTTGCAGATCACGTGAGCCTCAAACGGGCGGCGAAGACTCTGGATCGTTCGATTAACTCCATCTGACACTTCAGATCGTACCATCTTTCAGCCGTTCGATTCTAATCGAACGATCCAGAGTCTTCGCCGCCCGTTTGAGGCTCACGTGATCTGCAAGTGTGAGCAGAGATTTGGGGCTATCTGCAGCTCAAACCCCCAGATTTGATTCGATTGCTAACAGGTTTCTCAAGGAGGACCACGTGATTGAGCATGTGGAAGCTGTTTCAATTACTTGATCACCCCTGCACTTCGTATAGTTGCGAAATTGTTCAGGCGGTTCTCAGATCACGTGATTATCCACCTTCATACTTGCGTTTTTGCGCGATTATCCCCATGAGTTTGTTAATTTTACATGCATCCTTATAACTTTTCGTGTATTACATATATAACCCTATTACAATATTTTTTTGAAGCCAAACCCCTGTTACAGTATATTTCATAATACTTATAAAATACGTATTAAAACAAAAACATGTTTAAAAACCAAATAAAAATATTACTAAATACTATTTCTAGACTATATTTTATAAAAGGTGTAATGAAAAATAAAAACATTTCCTACTTTTAATAATTCAAATAAAAAATAAAAAATACATTGAAATTTCTAAAATACATAAAAAGTAAAAAAACTCCCAAAATTCTATGAAAATTATGCGTAGTATATTTTACTTTATTCTAAATTGTAAAGCAAAAAATAAAAATCAAATATTAAGACACTTAAAAATTTAAAAATACACCAAAAATTATAAAATCATAACTGATTCATAAAGATCACAAAAAGGCATACAATACATGTTTTAAAAGGTATTTTCATTTTTGTTGAAGGACTTCCAGCAGTTCCTGCGTAGCTCCAGGAATCGTACCTGTAGAGGAGATAGAAGCTCGAGACACGAGTCCTCGGACGGAATACAGAAGAGAGCGGTGAATGAAGGTTCCCGTGCTCATGGGATGTGGAGCAAAAGCTCAGGCCACCGTGCATGTCCGGAGGGGTACATATATGCAGGAGATTGATTAGAAAAAGGAGGTATTCAAATAGTGGATGTGAATGTGTGATGAGAAGAAAATAAGGGAGTCAAAGATCAAACGAGAAGAAAATAAGATCGAAGATAGAAAACTCACCTAATAGTGGATGTTGTCGGCTAATGAACGGAATGGTAGATGAACTCGCTTGGGAATCGAGATCTGATGAGCTCGATGGTGAACACCTTGATGCGTGGTGTTGTGGAGGCTATGAGCGGTGGAGCAAGGATATGGTGTCAACATTGAGATTTCATCGCTCTCGACGTCGGAAGAGCCAAGACTTGTCACCTCCGAGCACTCACTCTCTCACGGAGCTCTAGAGGAGGGTTTAAATGGCATATGGTCTCACGAGGATGGGGGTGAAGGGCTTAAATAAAAGAGGGAGGAAGATAATGAGGATAATGGCGTAGTTGAATGAACAACAACCTAACGGCCTTCCAAGGCCGATAGGCCGTTGAGAGGAGAAGAGGAAAAAGGGAAGACGAAGGAGGAGACGCTATATGAATAAGAAACAACGAAGATGAGGGGAGGAGGAAGAGGGATAGAGGAGGTTGAAAAGTCAACCTCCTCTCTTCTATTAAATCAAGCTCCACCATGTGGCGAAGAGAGAACAAAATAAGAAGACAAAATAGTGAAGAGATAAAAACCTATATACAATTAAAAAATACTTTAAAAAATGATATATTAAATAGTAAATTAATTTAAATAAATAAAAAATATACCTAGAAATGTTAATAATTTAATATAAAAAATTTCGATTACGAATTTAATTAGTTAAGAAATTTAATTTATTTAGTTAATTGATATAAATATGATGATTTATAAGTATAAATAACATATATATATTAATTTATTGATTTTTAATTAATAATTAATTTTACATGTAACTTATCTATTTTATATTTTATTGATTTAACATATTTTATGGGAGCAACATATATATTTTTATTTTATTTTAAGATAATTATTAATTAGTTAATAAATAGAAATATGTACAATATAGGTGCATTATATATATAATAAGTATTATACATTTATTGTTATTTTAAGCTTAGGATTTTTTATTTTTGTAAATATTTACTACAAAATATAGAAATAATAAAAAATAATGGAAAATTGAAGTAATAAAATAATATGGAATAGTATAGAGTTGTACAGATATCTAGTGCCCAAAAAGCTAACTTTTGCATATTAACTCTGATTTTAATGAAGCTACTTCTATTTTAAAGACAATTTAATTCTAAATACATGAAGGTGTACTTGATGAATTTTGAGTTCATACGGAGTAGATATTTAAATTTGAATGTTTAATTTATGAAATTTTCAATTCTTTGGATCATGTTGTCTATATATTAAAAAAAATTATATTTTTATAAAAATGTAAATTATTATAAATAGCTTTGAAGAGGAAAATATTTTGATTTGGAATGATATGAATGATAAATATAATAGATGATTATATGTACATTTGTGATTTATATTTTTAATATTTTTATAGATTATGATCTTTATTTCTCTCTAATTTTTTATTTTCTTGATCGAGTCAATATTGAGTGGTCTCGAGATTAGGATCAACATGTACATATAAATATATTTACATACTTCATTCTTTTATTTTTATTTTTCTCTTTATTCTTTTTCTTTGGTTTAAATTTGTGTTAAATATGAAATATTAACAATTGGAGTTAGTATGTTAATTAATGAAAATTAGTTGATATGTACATGTATTTAACTAATGATTTTAGACAAAATGAAAGAATAAAGGAGATGAATCATGGATTCATCATTCCCCTATATTTTAAATTACCTTTGTGAGTCCCTTAGCAAACACTTATTCTAAGAATAAGTGAAACAAAAAGTATAGAAAAGAAAAAGAAAAAAGAAAGAACTTAGAACATGTTTGTTTTTTCAAAACCAAAATTCACTAAGCCAAATTCAAGAACTTGGAATAGACCTTTAGATTAACAATTTATCGGAACATCATTAGAATTAGGATTTAAGTCCTAATAGTTCTCAAGTTATATAAATCGCTATTCAGGTTCTCCTAAACAATCAGATCAGATCTACCTATCCATCATGTTAACTATTCAACCTTGAAGTCAATTTGTGCCGTGTGTGAAAGATTTTAGCACTTTGTACTTAAGGAGGTGAAAGGCTAACCACTCAAATAATACACTCCCATTGGTTCCTCATCTAGCTACTTGATCCTCAAGGAGGGGCGTATTTCCTTCTGAGTTCAAGTACATGCTAGTTCACAACGAATGTGGGAAGAGGCTAGAACAAAGAGAAAAGAAGTGGAGTGTGACAAGTGTAGTCACATCTCCTGTGAAGCTTGACTTGTTTAGTAAAGTCTCCACCAAGATATGCAGGCTATCTGAAGCTTGGACCATTGTGGTCATGAATATACTTTAGGAATTAGCTTCTTTTTGTTTGAGTTAGTGTTGCACTGCATTGATCTTTTATGCTCAGACAGATATAGAATCATTTCCTCCTCCCCATGTTGTGAGGTATTAGAAAAATTAAGCTAGCAGACCATTCCTCATCTGAAGCTTTATTTCAACCCTACAACTCTCATCTTTAGATGTTTGTAGCACTAGACAAGGATTAAAATGCACCTCTAAAATGAGATGCCCTTCACAACCCATGGAAGTCGAGCTAAGTGCAGTGTGCAAGAGTACAAAATTGGTTCACTGTTGAGGAGTTATATTGATGGCA
This sequence comes from Ottelia alismoides, assembly GCA_037367405.1. Taxonomy (NCBI): domain Eukaryota; kingdom Viridiplantae; phylum Streptophyta; class Magnoliopsida; order Alismatales; family Hydrocharitaceae; genus Ottelia; species Ottelia alismoides. The sequence continues at coordinate 193,049 of JAZKJV010005443.1, forward strand.
CCAAGTGTCTTACATAGGCAAGTTTAAGTTGAATTCTGAACACTATCCTATGGAACCCAAATAATAAAGTCAAATATCTGAAGAGTGTCAACTCCAGTTCATAATAAAGTCCCTTTAGAATTAAGTGGATTAATGCCTAAATGAAGCTCCATCCTTCAGTAGTTCCATTCGGTTTAATAACCAATCTTGTTCTGAAAAATGCTAATGAATGCAATAATTTTTAGTGAAGTGATTTTTTTATTTAAACATTGTATGTAATTTTAAATAATTTGGTAATTTGTTAATGAGTTTATAAAACTTTTAAAGTTTTTAGGTATTTTGAAATAGTTAGCGAAATGAATCCATTACAAGTATTTACAAGAATTAACATGTATTATGTACATTATTAAAAAGATTTGTTTACATAAGTATAAACAACTTTATATAAGTTTTATATGAGATTCTAAGAATTTTAGTTACAAATTGTAAATAATTAAGAATTTTTTATACAAGTATTTACTTTTTAAATCTCATTTTATAACTCATATTTACATTTTTCGTGCAGCTTTTAAAAATCCAAAAGAAAAATATTAACCAATAATTTTAGAGCCATATTATTGAAAATACAATAAAGTATGAGTTTTGACTTCTAAAGTATATATATAATTTATACATGACACCCTCTATACTTAGCGTAAACTATGTCCTCATAGTGACAAAGAAGTAATAAAATGAAGACATAACTCGGGCTAAGTATAGATTGGTAAAAATAATACTATATTATAATCACTCAAGGAATAAAGAATGACAAATAGAAGCCAATCACCCACTCTATATTTAGGATCAACTAATCTTAAGTATAGAAGACTCATAATGAGGATAATCAAGGTCGAGAGAATGTACAAAAACAACGACTCGGGTTGCACCCCCCACTATACTCAAGTTGAAATATCCCTAAGTATAGAGAAGAACACCAACAGTTAAGGGAGACGTGAGAGAATAGAATATATACAAAAAATAATAATTAAAAGATGAAGTAAATGATATTACCCCTCCCCCAAATACTTAGGGTAAAGTACACTCTAAGCAACAATAAGTGTAATAGAACAGAAGAAATATGAACAACACACTGTCTAGAACCCCCCTTACTTTGGATAAAGTACATCTTAAGTACAACAAAGATCATAAGCAAGACATAGGTTTAAACCAACAAAAAAATAAATGAATAAAATAGAAAACACATATGTACAAGGTGAAAAAAAATGAACAAATTAGAGTGAAACTCGGGTATGAGATTGATAAATCCATGATTTATCATCTTATTATTTGATTTGTCTAACTAACTATTCATTGATATTCTTAATCATTTCACTAGCATTAACATTTGATACCTTGTAAATAATTAACCCTAATTATGTGTTCATAAATAACATTAATTTATTTCCTTTATTTCTTGTTTTTCTTATTATGAAAAATACCATAAAAATTAATTTAATATTGTATATATTTGTTTTATATTTATTTATAAATACAAAATACCAAAAAATCACAAAATAATAAGAATTAGTATTTTTAATTACTTAAAAATATTACAAAAAATCTATCTTCTATATATGCTTTCTTTCTTTCTTTTTAAATTCTACATGAAAGTTGTAGATCTCAAAAAGATCTACAACTTTCATGTTGGACTTTTTTTCATTTGAGATCTATAGATATTTTATTTGTATTATCTCTATTTTCTATATTTATCTTTTTACTCATTGGACCATGTGGCATCTCTATAGGCAACCATGTGGCCCGACCCTTCATTAGTAGCCACACAATCCTCATCCGTCCATGGTGCCTTAATTGATCGCATCTGGGCCAGACATCCCTGCTTGAATTTCCGCCCATGATCAGTTTTATCAGAGCCATCACAACCATTGTCTTCTGCTTTACTCCCAACCATTGGATCTCCAGATCCAAGGGATGACCCACTTCGTCAACCTCCTGCTCTCGAGCTCCACACAACACCCTCACCAATCACACCTCTTCTCGCTATTTCCCCCACTACGTCAATCACCCTCTCTCATAACCAATCAATCCTAGAGCTAGACCTAACTTTCCCCTTCCATGCATGACACATAGGCCATCGTTTCCTCCAATTATCGGTCAGTGAGAGATGGTTAAACTTCAATGCTCACCATCTGGAACCACTTCTCTAATCCTTCAATTACTCAACCTCCGTCGCACGTGTGCGAGATCTGGCTTCATGCGATAGGCTTCCGAGCTTTCTCCAACTCCTTTATAATAGAGTGTGAGGGTCGAGGGATGCGAAGATAGTTATCTTCTCAGGTGTGATCCAAGGTTATCTTCCACCTTGTTACAACACCACTAGCATAGCTATCGTGCTCCACGCACGTTCAACATGTAAAGCGGTGACATGAGGTATTATAGATCTCAATCCCAGGCTCCATCTTCCACCTTCAATCTTCAACTTTGCATCCAGGTAATCCATTTTCTTTTATTTCTTATTTTATCTTTTTTCCTTCTTATTATCCTTCATCACTCACAATCCATCCTAGTCACTTGAATACTCCATAAGCATCATCGATCATTAACAATACATGTGCCACACCATTAGGCTCACATCTCTCCACCTCTGATGAGACCCCATTCACCCTCATTTCCATCTCTAGAGATTCTTCGTGCGTGGGTGTGCATTCTTAACACTATAGGAAGTTCATTGGTTGGACCTTCACCAGACTCAACTTAAGCTTCCCCGACTTCGATGAGTTAACCTCAGCCCGACACACCAGGAAGTGTAGCACATAGCCATCACCTCAACCTTCTTCGCCAGCTCTTGAGGATTCTTCCCCGACACATAGCCATCACCTTAACCTTCTTCACCAGCTCTTGAGGATTCTTCCCCGACACCCAACAAGAGTAGCATAGCTGGGCTGAGTTAGAGCTACCTCACCAGAGCTCCACTACTTCTCACAATGCACGATGGAGGGGATGACCACCGTACACTACAAGTATCGTTGGATTAGGTCCATCTGAATTGATCAAATAGTTGAGGTTTTTTTCGAGCCTCATCCCCAAAGCAATGTTGATTAATCTCTATTTCATCACCTTTATTCTTTCATTGTGTCCTTAAATTCCTAGTTAAATGCATGTAAATAGCATTAATTTGTACAAAATAACATTCATTATTAACTTAGAAATATTGTATAAATACATGTATTCCAAAATAAAGGAAAATAAAAGAAAAAAAATATACGGTATCAAAGATATTAAACGATCCTAGATCCCTAGACCAAGTCAATATTGACTTGATCGACCAAGAATAAAGTAGGGATCGATAGGGCCAATAATTGTACAGAAACACTCATGAAATCCCTAATTCCATTAACTATAAATAACCACTTGACATTATATTATTTTCCATTTTACACACCTCAAATTACGAAATTTTCTACATAAAACTAATACATAATAATTTATAAAAAAATACAAAATCAATTTCCAAGAAAAATAATGCATTGTGCAATTGGGATACATAGATGAAAAAGTCGTAAACTGAACTTCAATGATCATTATCTCCTCAGTTTGAATTCAAAATTCATGAAAATCATTTATTATTCATAAAATTAAATTATCTATCCAATGAAGGTGGTTTTATTAAAAATTAAATTAAGATGCAAAAGTCGACTTTTTGGGGGTTTCATTGTACTATAAAACTGCATATTTTATTTAATTAATTAATTATTTACATTTTTACCTTTCTTATATTTTTAAATGCTTGTACATATTCATTATTAAAATAACAATATAAAATAAAACCATTAAAATACATTAAAATAAATAATATATTAAGCTTTATAGGTATATTACGCAGATAATGTATACAAACATGTTTATTTAAGTATATAAATAAAATTGTAATAATAAATAAAATGATTTAATGGGGTTTCCCCCTTGGGGTAGACAACATGGCTGCTTCGCCCTCTATTTTCAGTGTTTTCTTTATTTTTTGAAAAATATAACCATGCATATTCATCTATATATCCCTCCTACATGTCGTTCCAATTTCGTCAGAAACAGAGACCCCTATGCCCTCCGTCTAGAATAGGTAATTTTAATGGTCTTAAAACAATTGTTATCATACCTATTTTATATGGAGGGCATGGGAGTCTCTTTTTCTGACGAAATTCGAATGACATATAGGAGGGATGTTGGGATGAATATATATGGAAATACTTTTCAAAAAAATAAAAAAACGTTGAAAATGGCACGGGGACAATTCCATTAATCTCTAAATAAAAATATGTAAATATGTATCCAAATATATTACAAATATATAAGACATATACACAAAATAATAAAATTTAAATTCAAAATAAAATAAAATAATTAAAACATAGGTAAATATCCATATGAATATACATGCAAAAATTAATACTTAATAAATAAGGTTGTAAAAATAATGAAAATATCCATAAAATAATACATAAAATAAGAGATAATTTTATATTTTTATTTTTAATTAATAAAATCATTTATTATTTTGTATTTGGTCCATGTGGACCAACTAGAGGTTGACATTAGTTGACCTTGGGTCAATTGTACACCCTTCCAGATGCCCATGTTAGAACATCAAAAACCCCTCTATTCTCCAAAAAATTGCTCTTGACCCACTACTTGATACATCTCAAGCCCTTCATAAAAACTATTCCCAACATGATCGACCTTCATGAGATGCTCTCTAATGATCCAAACTTTTGGCGAATCAAATGCAAACCCGTGATTAATTCAACATCTCATCTTGTGTATAAATAAAACCCTTCCTCATTCTTTCCCTTTTTTGATCCCCCTTTTCCTCCATAACCACAAGAATCATTAAGAGTCGAGTTGCCCTTAGTGACTAGAAGGTGTGACTCCACAATTTGCACCGTAAATAAGGTCAGAGGATGCACCATCCACCTCACCAAAGTAGCCTCTATAGGAGCTCCTCTACTCCATGTTCTCCAAAGGTTTGATGTGCTAACCTTAGGTTTTTTTATTTTATTTCTTAAGTTTTTTACTACATCTCTTTCCAGGATCATAATGTAGATTTTAATTCTTGTATTAAGTTTGTAGTTTAGCTTTAATTTCAAATCTTTCATTTGCTAGAGCTTCAAGCTCCAACCCTAATTCATTGTGATTCCAACTATGATTTGACTCGCTATCACCTTCATGTTAGAATATTAATTAATAGAAATTAGTGATTATTTACATGTATTTTACCAAGGATTTTATCCAAAATGAAAAAATAAAGGCGATGAATGATAGATTCATCATTCCCCTATACTTTACCTCTCTTAGTTAGTTAGCAAACACTTATTCTATAAATAAGTGTAAGAAAAAAGAAAAAGGAAAAGGAAAATAAAAGAAATTATAACATTCTTGTTTCTTTAAACCAAATCTCACTTCACCCAAAATCTAGATTTTATATTTAGACCTTTGGATTATTAGTGTGTCAGGAGTCTATTAGAATTAGGATATAAGCCTCGATAGACCTCAAGTTCCACAAATCCTTATCCAAAATTCACCCCAATAGCCAGCTCAGATCCACCTATCCATCACGCAAACTTTTCATCTTTGAAAGCAACTTGATTGTGTGTGAAAAGGTTTTAGCTCATCTCTCTTAAAGAAGCAAAGAAACTGCCCATCTCAGTAATACACTCTCGGGCCCTCATCCAGCAAGTCATTCCTCGAGGAGGGAGGTATTTCCTTCTAAAATCAGGTCGTGATGTGTCCACAATAGAATATAGAAAGAAGATAGAAGAATTGAGAAGAGAACTTGTGTGTGATATGTGTAATCACATCTCTGTGAACCCTGGCCAGTTTAGCCAAGTCTCCACTAAGACATGCAGGCTTTTATGAAGCTCGGACCATTATGGTCATTTTTAGTATTTAATGTATTTGGCTTCTTTTTGGTAGAAATAATTGTTGCACTACATAGATCTTTATGCCCAGACGGATATAGCATATTTTTTCCATACATTTTTTAAGGTCCTGGAAAAATTGTGCCAGCAGATCCTTCCCTCATCCGAAGCTTTATTTCAACCCAAATCTCTCCTGTCTTTAGACATCATCACCACAGACAAGGATGGAAACGCACCAGCGAAATGGATTGCCCTTTGTAGCTGCATGCAAGTCGAGCTAAGTGCAGAGTACATGAGTTCAAAATTAGTTCAAATGGAGAAGAGTTAAACGGATGACATCAGATGTCCTACTTATACACTTTCAAGTTGAATTCCGAACACGGTCTCATGAAACCCAAATAATTAAGTCTAAAAGACCTGAAGAGTCTAAATTCCAGTTCCTAATAAAGTCCCTTTAGAATTAAGTGTATTAAGGCTGAAACCAAGCTCCATCTCTCGGGCTTAGATCCATTCAGTTCAAGAATCATACTTGCTCTGAAAAATACGAATGAATGCAACAATTTTTTTATGAAGTCGATTTTCTGGTTTAAATGTTTTAAGTAGTTTTTAAAGATTTTTGCAAATTTTTTATTGAATTTTAAAACTTTTCCATTTTTAGGGTCTTTTTGAAAGAGTTAATGAATTACGTCTATTTACACAATTTTTACACAAATTATGTACATTTTGCAAAAAGATTTTATGCAAATTTTATATACAAGATTATACGGCTTTACACAAGATTATACAAGGATTTTATTTAACACTTTTGAAGGATTTTATCAAAGTATTTTACAACATTTTTTATTATATACAATTTTTAAAGCCATTTTTTATAAGATTATATTATGGTTTTCTTGTGGCTTTTAGAAATCCAAAATATACACCATGCTTTTAGAGAGCCATATTATTAAAAATACAATAAAGTATGAATTATGGCTTCTAAAGTGTATATACATACATACGACACCTCCCTATCCTTAGCGTAAACTATGTCCTCATAGCGACCAAAGAAGCGGCAAAGGAAGACATAACTCAAGCTAAGTATAGATCGGTGAAAAGAATCTATACTACAATGACTCAAAGAATAATGAATAAAGAACAAAAATCGATCATCTCCTCTACACTTAGTATCAAGTAATCCTAAAAATAGCAAACTGAAAAGCGAAGATGATTGAGGTCAAGAGAATGTACCGGCTCAATGGCTCGGCTTGTCCCCCCTATAGTGAGGGTAAAATATCCTTGAGTATAGAGACAAAGACTACAAGATGAGGGACAAGCGAGGAAACAGATGATACACAAACCAGCAACAATTAAAAGGGGATGAGCGATATTGTCCCCTCCATATTTAGGGAGAAGCTCACCCTACGTATAAGAAACGACAAGGGTAAACATAATAGAACGAAATGAGCAATAATAGTGTCTACATCCACTATACTTATGATAAAGCACATCTGAAGTATAACAAAATTCTATATAGATCCCACGAGTGTAAGATAAAAGGAAGAAGGATAGAATAAAATCGGAAACATATATGTACGGAATAGATCGTGGAAATAGGTATGAGATGCATACTGTAACAGTGAAAAGATCATCTCATACAAAATAGATAGGGGCAACTTCAACGGTTTGCGGTTCATGATCAAGAAAGGGTTTCAACCACTGACTGTTGAATCTAAAGGTGGAATCAGACGACAACTCAGATATATTGATGCTACCATTGTCGTACACTTTCCACACAAGATATGGACCTTTCCATTTGCTTTGATGTTTCCCTGGAAATAATTTCAGTCTCTCATCGAATAGCCATACTTTCTTATCAGGCTCAAACTGCTTGTGGCTGATATAAGCATCATGCCACTCTTTCAACGGTTTCTTATAATGCAGGATACTCGCGAAGTCTTCGTCTCTCAGTTCTTTCAGGGTTGCAAGTTCAGTCTGCCTTTGATCTCCCGCATCATCTAGGCCAGAGATCAGTTCTTTCACTGCCCAAAAGGATCGATGCTTGATCTCAACAAGTAAGTAGCATGGCTTGCCATAAACGAGTCGAAAGAGAGATGTACCCAATGGAGTTTTGAAGGATGTTCTATATATTCAAAGAACCGAGTCCAAAAGCTATGACCAATCCTTTCAGTCTTGGCAAAAAACCTTCTGCAAGATCATCTTGATCTCCCTATTCGAGACTTCAGGTAGATCATTTATCTGAGGATGATACCAAGTAGCAACCCGATGATCTATGTCGAACTCATTATCAAGAGCCCTTACCTTGTCGTTGATGAAATGTCTACCCCTATCTTAGATTAGAACTCGAGGGACCCTGAACTGTGCAATGACGTGTTTCCTTAGAAACTTGCAAATAGTGTTTGCATCCGCGTTTTGGGCAGTGATAGCCTCTACCCAATGACTTACATAATCTACAGCTAGAAGGATATACTCGAATCCCTGACTCCTAGGAATCGAGCCCATAAATTCGATGCCCCATGCGTTGAAAACCTTACAGAAGTGAATTGGCTACATCAGCATCATATCTCTATCTCCGCAAGTGCCCATTTTCTGACAGTCAGTGCATCTCCTTATGAATGCGTGGGCATCCGCAATGAGAGTAGGCCACCAAAGATCAGACTGAAGCACCTTCTGTGTTGTCCTCTTCCCTGAATGGTGTCCTCCAGCTTCGAATTTCTTGTAATAAGTGAGGACAGTCTGGTATTCCTCCCGAGGAATACACTGACGCCAGACTGAATCCTCTCCTTCATGATAAAGGATCGAATCCTCCCAATGGTAAGACTTAGCTTTTGCGAGGAAAGTCTCGAGTTTCTGCCTGGAGCAATCTTGCTGAACTTTCATAGCAACAAGAAAGTTCACAATGTCGGCATACCATGGGAGCGAGGCGATAGCAAGAATCGCCTCATGTGGAAAAGTCTTCGTGATGGGTGCATTAAACTCAGAAGTCTTGGGGAGTTCTAGTCGGGAGAGGTGATCCACCACCACATTCTTGTCTTCAGGTTTATCCTTGATTTTGGTGTCGATCTCCTAGAGTAGGAGGATCCATATGGTCAGATATGGCTTCAAATCCTTCCTGTCCATTAGATATCAGATGGCAGTATGATTATTGAAAATCATGACTTTCGATCCTAAGATGCGGGATCTAAATTTATCTAAGGAAAATAAAACAACTAGCATTTCTTTCTATGTAACGGTGTAATTATGTTGCGTGGAATCCAAAGTCTTGCTAGCGTAGTGTATGGCATAAGGCAGGTCATCCCTCTTCTATCCCAACACAGCCCCAACGGCAAAAATGGAGGCGTTCGTCACGATCTCGAATGGAAGAGACCAATCAGGTGGCTGAAGGACATGAGCCCCTAGAAACATGTTCTTCAGAGTTTCGAATGTTGAAAGACACTTATCATCTATGATAAAGTTGGTGTCTTTCATGAGAAGATTAGATAACGGTCGGGCAATTTTACTGAAGTCATGAATGAACCGTCAGTAGAAACCGACATGCCCTAGAAAAGATTGCAATTGCTTCAATGTAGTCAGGGGATTGAGCTTCTTGATGATGCCCACCTTAGTTGTATCAACCTCCATGCCCCTGCTAGGGATGATGTAACAAAGAACCGCCCCCTGAGTCGTCATGAAATGACTCTTCTCTCAAGAAAGAACGAGATTTACCTCAATGCACCTCTGAAACACTCGATCTAGGCTAGAAAGAGAGGAGTAGAAATCGTTGCCGTAGACCGAAAAATCATCCATGAAGACCTCTAAAAAGTTTCCTACCATATCCGTGAAAATCAAGAGCTTGCACCTCTGGAATGTTGCTAGAGTATTACATAATCCAAAGGGCATTCGTTTGAAAGCATATGTTCCGAACGGAAAGGTAAACGTCGTCTTTTCCTAGTTTTCAGGTGCGATGGACACCTAGTTATATCCCAAGTACCCATCAAGAAAGCAATAATGTCTCTTCCCAGCTAATCTCTCAATAATCTGATTGATAAACGGTAGCAGGAAAGGATCCTTCTTGGTCGCATGATTCAAACGTCTATAGTCCACACATACGCGCCAAGAAGTTGATACTCGGGTAGTGATCTCCTCTCCATCCTCATTGGTCAATGTAGTGATACCTATCTTCTTGGGTACCACATGTAAAGGACTAACCCATTTCAAGTTGGAGATGGGATATATAAAATCGACGCTCCACCACTTGGATATTTCCTTCATAACCACTTCTCAAAGGTTCGGATTCATCTTACGTTGAAACTCATGAGATGGCTTTGCATCACCCTTGAGAGAGTTGTGGTGGGAGCACCGAGCCGGACTAATACCATAGAGATCCGCTACTTACCATCTGATTGCCATGCGATTCTTCTCAAGAATACAGTATTCCTGATCTTCGGTCAGATTGGAAGAGATGATGACCGGAAATATTTTAGATTCTCCAACAAGGAATCGATATTTCATTGACTGAGGTAACAGTTTAAGCTCAGGGGGAGAAGGAACAAGAAGAGTGGGTTTGACTAGGCCCTGCATATTGGCTACTAGATCAATATGCGTAAGCTCAGCCTGTTCTGACTCAAAAAGATCTGGAGACTGCTTTTCTGATTGCTGACTCTGTTGTACTGGCTTTGTCTCCAAGATGGTTGTAGGCTCATCGGAAATGAGACACGGAACATATTCATCAAACATCTTCCAATCAAACTCCTCATCTACATCGGAAGGATCAAGATCTAAACAATGGAATTAGAATTCAAAAAGATCATTATCAGACTCGTCTGCCACAACTTCTAACTCTACTTTCTCTAGGAATGTGCTATCCAGTCTTCCATAATCTAGTATCTGACAATCATACTCTCCTGAAGATGTAATGAAAGACCGTGTATTCGGTTCGGACTAGATGGCCTCATCATCGGTCTGCACGAAATTACAATCCTGATGACTATCAGCTCCTTCTTCAGATGCTCGCTCTGACTCTTCTGATTTAGCTCTTAAATCTTGAATCATCTCTATATGTATACTCTCGCCTTGGATGCGAAAGTATACCGTGCTTGTACCATAATCAGAAATGACCTTAGTTGTGGCCAGAAAAGATTGTCCTAATATGATCGAGGTATGGGTCACACATTCAGGGACCGCCATGTCCAACACGATGAAGTCCACGGGGAATTTCAAAACCGTAAATGGTGACGATAATGACTTCGATTAATCCCTTTGGCCTCTCTGTCAGCAAACTGCAAGACTGTTGTGCTTGGTCGAAGAGGTCCAAACTCAAACTTGTCGAGTAAGGAAGAGGGGAGGAGATTAATATATGATTCGCTATCTAAAAGAGTACGATCAAAATTTTGATCTAGAATCTCACATTTGGCATACGGTGCTCCCGTGTCTGATCTTTTCACTGGGAGACGATTCTGGATGGCTGATGAATCTATTATTCGTTAACTTTTCGGTCGCATTTTATCTTAAAACCCTTAATAAATACATGTAAATATTCATTAATTCCCACATTTTATCCAAATCTTATTCATGAATAAAAATGCACTTTTATGCAACAAAAACATGCAAATAAATAAAGAATTTAAAATAGAAAAGAAGACAGATTGTAGATATGTATATATGTACAATATGACTCAGATAATATAAATATAGCTGAAAGATATAATTATATACTCTATTCCCCGAGACCAAGTCAGCATGGATTGGTCGACAAAACAACAAGTAAGGGGAGGTAAGGGGAGAAAACCATAAAAAATAATTAAATAAGCCTCCACACATTATTCATTATTTATCCAATAAATACCAAATCTTAATTTACTTTTAATTATTTCATATGAACGTATTTTTCACCAAATTCTTTTCCTAATTATTTCTAAAAATGTATATAAAATATAAAAATAAGTTAAAAATATTATCGTGTATATATACTTTTAAATTTCCAAATTCTCAACTTCCAAACATCATAATTTCCTCATACGAACTCCAATATCACTCTACTCACCTTTAAAGTTCATAAAATAATATTCTCTAATAAATAGAGGTGAATTCATTGAAAATAGACTCCGTTTGCAAAAAGTCAGTTTTGGGACATATTGACAAAGGGGTTTTCTGGGCTATTTATTTTATTTAGAACCCATTATTTATAGTTTTATTAATTTTATAATTTCTAATTATTTTCATGATATTTTATTTTCATTATGATTTATTTCAGAAATTTTGGAGCCTATTTATTATTTTAATAAAATCCAAAACTCTAATTTATAGATGAAATTGAACTATCTAACCTATACTTGTAATTATTAATATATATAAATTATTTTTATTAAAATCCATAAAAATTCACAAAGACTTTATTTATTATTCTAATAATTAAGAAAATATAAAATTAATAAATAGTTAAGTATTTATTGAATTAAAAATCCATTACCTATTTATTAAGTATTATTTATACTTATTTATTAATGTAATATTTATATTTCGAATAATATTTATTATTTACGAAAATTAATTATACTATAATTTAGATAATTTAATTATTTACATTTTTTGTTTCTATACCTATTTAACAAAATCATTTACTATTTATTATATAATTTATAAACATTTTAACACTTTGACCAACCAGGGCTGACACGTGTCAGCACCTGGCTCTTCTTCCTTAAGAAGCCGGTGACGAGTCTGCTATGCCCGGTTGTTTTCACTTTTTTTCCCGAGCACTCCACAACTAATTTAATCGATCTAAACCATCCACGTCTTCCTCCTAACAACCCTCCTACTCGCCCGCCATTTGATCTTCCTTGGAGCTCAAACAAATAATCTATACAAGGCCATGAAGTTGGCAAAATCCAAGAAACTCTTCCCTAGCCAATTCTTCCCCATACTAATTGGTTGACTACCCAACTTCTCCCCATGATTCCGGCCATCTAAGGAGGTGACAATTCTTCATTTCAGACCCGCGTGGAAGGAGGGTAATCGGAGGAGGTTCCAAGGTGCTGAACGCCGACTTGCATCGTCGCTTCTAGCAGTATCAAGCTCCGGGAAGACGCCCCATCGAGCTACGACCTGGAAGTCATAAACTTGCATCCCAGGTACGTCCTTCATCCTTTTTACCATTTTATATCTCGATCAGTGTGACTCTATTAGGATCGTTAATCAAGTGATTAGATCCCTTAATCATCTACCAAAAACGTGAACCAACTTCTCATACCATGTTCTATCTTGATTCGTTAGGAGTCATCATCATTTAGCTATCAATCAAACACCGTTTTTTCGACTATGCTGGAAATATCATGTTGATCTTGCAACCATTAATAACTTGGCTGATTCTTGAGCGAATCGAGCATGTACAATTGTAATTTGTATATCTATCTTTCATCTAGAGCGAATCTAAGACCCATGGAACTCTTAAGCACAATGAATGAGACATTCGAAGAAGATGCAAATCCATTATCAATTACCAGGAACGATTGAACCGGTCACCTTTTTCAGCCTTCTTCTGCCGTTGTCAGCCACCTCCGACCAATCCCTACCACGGGCGAGCTCGAGGGGTGGAGGAGCCACCCCTCTAGCCCTGCCGGAGGCCCAAGTTAGCCGTCAACCGCCGACAATAATTCGGAGAAGGAATCCCCTGCATCAGCTGCTCAAAAGAAATCAAGAACATTCAAGAACTCCAAACTACACAACCAATCGACACGTGGCAGGAATCGACGGTTCAGACCACACTACACATTCTAATTTCAGCCGTCAGATGCGAAGGGGTGTGAAAATTGCATCATAAAACCCACGAAGTCCCAGAAATTAAAGATACGCTCCAGGAGTTTTCTAGAATTACAATTAGGTCCCTGCGCGGGAACCTAATTGTGATATAACATATTTCTTTCACATTTTAGTCCTTCTAGGGACTGTTTTGTAACAAAAACCAAACAATTCTTGCAATTAGGCCCATGTCTTGTAAGGGCCATTTGGACCTCGTATTTTTCTCATTTTCCCACGAATTTTCTAGAGTAGCTTGATAACTACCCAAGCTATTTTTTGAATATTTTCCCTGAATTTTCCGTCGCTTCGTCTTGCGTTTTTGATTCTTGTCTTCTTGAGTTTGTTTGAGATCGAATTTGTTCTTAATTGTTTTCCTTGTAAAATCAAGAATAAAAGATGTTCGGACTTATTTCTTGACTCGAAAACTGTGGTTAAAACATTCTGCTTCCTTGTGTTCGCCTCAGGCACACTCACTTGGTTAAAATTAGTAGTGAATGGTATAATAGTATTTCATCTCCTATTTTACCGTAATTTTTGTTTGATCAAATTCAGGTTTCGGTTTCGAGCGATTCTCTACACCGACACTTTAATCCGCTCCTGAAACTTGAGTTTATCAATGGTGTGACAAGTCTCCTTGGTCAACACATGGATTTCAGAACAATGATTAAGCTACCTCTTCTTTCTACAAATGGTGGTTCACTCTTTGAGACCTTTTTGCAGAAGAGGGATGTGTGCCAAGGCTCCTAAAAGAGTGAGTTGAATGGTGAGTTCGTCGAGCATCTCTCTCGTCAGATCTTACATTTGGGACTTTTTGGGATTTTCTTTTTTCTTACCTTTTCCTAAGCAGAGTGCTTGAGGAAAAGGAATTTGTACATCCTCCTTGTCATTATGTACAATAGGAGGCTCATATGAAGTAGAAGAATTAGGTCTTTTGTAAACGGGGACTACCTCTATGTTGATAATCAAAGTAGGCAAATCAACTATCTTATCTTTATTTCTTTTTCTCGATCTCCTCCTTTTTCCATTTCTTTGTACTCTTATATCTTCATCATTATGTATGAACATTGGTAGTACAACTATCCCTACATCACGATCATCAGATTTGGCATCATCAACACCACCATCCAGATCATTGTGGATATAGTGGCATCAGTATCACTCTCTACATCATGCTCAACTGGCTCGAAAACATCATCTACCAATGCATATGTATCAGACATAGCTGAGCTACCGCCAAATGGAACTCTATCACTCCTTAGGGAAATGAAATCAACACGATTCTCATCATCAGGTGATGTATATGTTTGAGTAGTAGAGTTTATCTGCTGAATTTTCATGGCGATTTGATCTAACACAAGATCCATTATATGTGGTTTGAAATCATCCATATTTCTCCTATTCTTATCATATTGACTTGTGATATGAGATTTAAGATCATCTAAAGCCAAGTTATCATAGGCATGTCCTAGAGAACATGATAAGTAATCTGAAAATTGCTGAGGTAATTGCTGAGAAAGAGATCCTAGCATCCACTGAGTGAAAGTTTGAATCTGATGAGGCTCGGTCATAGGCTCCAACTGAAGGTAATGTATCTACTGCATTTGAGATTGTATATCAGATGAATCAGCTGGTAACCCTGAAGATAGGGCAGATGTCATATGTTTAATCTGGATCTTCAGGTCACTAATGCTCCTCACAAGCCCTTCGATCTTATCGAGCTTGTGTAACTGGTGGCATCTTGTCTCCATATGATCTAGGTGATCCAATGTTTGGTTAGTAATCCTCTTTCCAGCTAACGAAGATTCTGAAGATGTGAGTATTGATGGATCTTCCTCAATTTGTGCCACGATGGACTGGGGAAGAAATGCAGGTAATTCCTTCTAAGTGTAAGAGACTGTCTGAGCTAAAGTGGCATGATGAGATTCCATTTCCTAAAAAATATCCCATACAACATCCTCATGATTTGAAGAATATGAGCCACCACAGGCTGCGTTCACCAACCCTTGCAGGTCAAACATCAACCCACTAAAGAAGCTCTGAACCAAGCTTGACTTAGAAATATCATGGTGGGGACACCTATCAATCAAGTCTCAAAAACGATCCCATGCTTCGTGGAACGACTCACTCCCGAACATGGTGAAACTGGTAATGAGAGACTTTGCAATATTCATGCATTCGATGGTGTAGAATCCGCTCAGGAATTCAGTACGAAGTTGCTCCCATGTAGTAATTGTTCTCCCTAATGTTGCAACCAATACGCGGCCTTATCGGCTACGGAGAATAGAAATGTTATCATCCGAATTGTATCCTCTTCAACTTGAGAGTCATATATTGTACTACAAATCAGATCGGACTCTCGAAGGTGCGAATGTGTCTCCTCAGCGAATTGCCCATGAAAAATAGGTAAAGATTGGATAATCTCCTTTGAGAGGACACATGATCCGTGAATAGGAGTAAGTTGAATCCACCCACTAGCAAAAGAAGCTTCAGGTGTGTGAAGTTGTCTCATTGTGCGGAAAAGCTCTGTAGGTATTGTCTCCTATCTATCTAGCTCATCATCTTCTGAAAGATGTCTCTTCTCTCTCAGTTATCACAAGTCAACTCGGATCTCGGTCATCAAAGAATCTTGCTCCCAAATCTAATTCCACATAATCTCAAGGGAAGCACGAAGACTGGCGTTGACCGCCGCTTGATCTGGTATCTCCGAAGCATGCTGAGACTGGGCTCCATTCCTGTTCTGATCTGTTTCCAGAAAGGAGAAAGTATCCATGTCCGTCTCTAATAAGTTTATATATACCTTTGAAATGACCATCGAAGGTGGAGAAGAATAGAGGGATTGAGAGAAGCTACCATGGCTAAGGTCACACCAGGAAGAGGGAAGATGTCCCAGATCCGTCTCAATCAGGAGGTTCTCGTGAACTGATCTGGGGGATAAGATTAAAGGAAGAGATAGATTCAACTTAGGTTCAAATTGAGGATTCTCTTGAACCAACCTAGATAGACGGGTAGGTGTACGTGGAAGCAGTGACGTAAGAGTCGGCCTAAGAGACCACCTACCTATCATCTTGGTAAGACAGATGGCAGATGATCGATGAGATTGATTAAGATCTGGAAGGTAAAGGACTCATACCACAAATTAAACTCAAAGCAAACACCAAGTTCACCAACTCAACCCTGGTGATGACGGTAAGAGTTCGGTCGTTTAACTTGTCAAATTTTAATTGGCATACAAATCTTCTCATAGATTAGCGAGTTGTTAGTGCCCTAAACTTCTCCGGAATATTGTCTTAAGTTCTTACTAGAAATCTCCTAACAATATGAGAGTAAATATGGACCGTTACCGGCTACCCATGTTACTTGAGGACGGAGCCTTACGTAGTGTCCTCTAAACCTCCCACTCTGCTAAGTAAAATCGGACCGTTTCCGGCTACCTTAGAATACCTACTGAAGATAAAGTAATTTAAAGCATGAACTAAATAGTACTTCGGAAGAAGCCCAGACTCTGGATCTACCTTATGTGTCATCTCTCACTCACAAAATATGAAGAGTGTACATGCGATGCAATTGCGGGGGTTGCTCTCCCCAAAACAAGTGGAGTCCTTACATTTTGTTTTAAAGTCAAATAAAGATTAGTAGTCCCTATTTTATTGTTGGTTATCACTTTTTTTAGTATTTTCAAAAAAGCATCTAACGTATTTTTTTTCTTTTTGGGTATGGTCCTAAGTACAAGCAACTAGGTGTTTCGGCCTAAGCAAGCATCTAATCTACGTTTGCACAGAGAAGGAGAAAGTCGAGAAATCCTAACAAGCACTATCTTGAGAATCTGTGGAAAAACATCAAGTGTTTGTGATGTTGTACACCGCTATCACTTTTTTTTAGTATTTTCAAAAAAATTGTCTAACGTATTTTTTTTCTTTTTGGGTATGGTCCTAAGTACAAGCAACTAGGTGTTTAGGCCTAAGCAAGCATCTAATCTACATTTATGCAGAGAAGGAGAAAGTCGAGAAATCCTAACAAGCACTATCTTGAGAAATCTGTGATAAAACATCAACTGTTCGTGATGTTGTACACCGCGGTGGGTACTCTACTCCCCAATGAGTACAACCCTGATGAAACAAACCCCAAGAGAGAGGTACAAGTTGAGATGTCTTTATGAGGCCCCTTTCTACAAAAATAAAGAAACGAGCAAGTGCTCTAGATTTTATTATTTTTTTACAAGGTTTTTCAAAAAGCTTAAAAAACGACGTGGAATTGGTTCTCAACAATGCGGCTCGACCAGTGCTGCACAGACCAGAAATAAAAACCATGAAGTTAGAAAAAAATGACGAAAACAAAATCCTAAACCTAAGTCTATGGTCCACCCTAGCGTTGTCTCCCTGGCAACGACGCCATCTGAAAAACTCGTAAATCCCTGGTCTAATTTCTTCTTTAGATTCCTGCAAAAGTGAAAGAGAAGAGTTTGCGGTAGTTATATCAACCGAGTGAGTTTTACTAGAAAAGATTAATTTTTGGTTGATCTTTTTATTTATTTTATTTATACTCCTAAACTTAAGTGTATATTGGTTAAGTATGGGAGTATCGAACTCAGGAAGGTAAATTGTTGGAGGCAAGGGTTAAACTATAAAAACTAAGGTAAAAGGTTTCTTAAATTTTTTATTTATTTTTAAGGATTTTTTAGATTTTATTTCATTTTTAATGAATGTTATATTGTTTTTGTGAAATTTATGTATTTTAATTTTTTTGATATTTTTAATTTTGATATTTTATTTTTATTTTGTTTTTGATTTATGAGTAAAATATGGTAAATTACACTGTAATTAATTTTTATATATATTTTAAATATTTTTATATATTTTTCTGAATTTTAAAGTTTTTTATATTTTTAGGTTTTTTTAAAGGATTTATTAAAAACAATTTTTTTTAATAATTCATTTCAAAATAAAAATAACAAAATTTATAAACACATAAAAAATATAAAAAAACTCTCTAAAAAATACCACAAAAATCATCTTTAGTGCATTTTGTCAGATTTTACATAATAAATAAAAAAATAAAAATCAAATAATAAAACCAATAAAAAATAAATCATACATTAAAACTTTGAAAATTCATAACAAAATAAATAAAAATCAACTAACAACGGACAATATATCTTTTTAAAGATAATTTCATCTACTATTAGATAAAAATAAAAGAAAATGGATTTTACCTGTTTTCAACTTTAAACATTCAAACTACGTCACAGTTTTCAATACGACCTTAATTTCTCAATATTAAAAATACTAAAATCTATAAAAATCCTTACAACTTCTAAAAATTCCAAAAAAATAGTAAAATAAAATAAAAACATAAAAAAATAAAAATCTGATAAAAATTACAAAATATTTTCTAAATAATAAAAATCCTAAAATACTTAAAATTCACAAAAACAGTATAAAATTTCTAAAAATTAATAAAAATTTAGAAAATATATAAAAAAATTTAAAACTAGGAAATTCTTTTTTACCTTAATTTGTATATAGTTCAACCTTAGTATTCATCAGTTTTCCTCCCTGTGTTCGTCACTCCCGTGCTTAACCATTATACATTTAAGTTTAGGACTATAAATATAATAAAACAAGAATAACTAAAAAAATCTTTTATGTTAAAATTCACCTGGTCGATACATTGACCGCGATATCGACTTTCTTTCTCCTTTGCAGGAATTAAGTAGTTGATCAGATGGTGTTTTTCAGATGGCGCCATTGTCGGGGATTGAATTGACCACGGATATAATGGTAATCCACCACAACAAAAGTATGTGAAGAAATGAACAACCAGATATAATGGTGGTAGGTCACCTCTCATGATTACCGGAGAAGAAAGATCACTAAAATAAGAATGCGTACAACTCTCTTCGTTCCCTCGCTCTCTTCCTCTCTTATCTCTCTCCCCTTTCTCTGGGGTTACATTGTTCTTGTGGTGAGGCAATGCCTCCACCCCCTCTATATATAGCCCAGTTACAATCCCATAGTCCTATTCCCAATAGGACTATAAATAAAATACAACTCAACAGCTATTGGGATTAGGAGTCCAATCCCTTTAAGATTCCTAATCCTAATTCGACTATAATCCTAACACTCTCCTCCTTGAGTTGAATCCCATCATGATTACTTCATTGTCTTGAGTCAGTACTAGACCATCCTCGTCATTTGTAGGTCTCGTTAGTAGGATCTTACCAACTCTGGGTGATGCACCCATTATTGGATGCCCTCAATGTGCCCCCTCTCGGACACTCGCATAACTCAGCATTATGCCTCCTGATATAGCACCACAAATCTCTCGTGACTAGACATTGTGATGACATCCTCTGGTATAGCGAATCACACTCGCTTCTCATTGTTGCATACTTCTGCGGCAGAGATGCCGATAACATGTCGCTCTCTCATTGTATAGCCCGTCCATGGAATAACTGGAGCTCCATCACCTGTCACGACCCTTCCCTCGATCTTATACACCTTATTCAGCATCCCCATTCCACTCATTACCTTGCATGCTCCATGATGTCGAATTTCACTCTGATCTGTCATGTTGTATCCCTCGCTATCGTTGAACCGAGCTCTAATCCACTGCATCGTGTCCCTTCAACAATGTTGAACCTAGCTCTGATACTAGTTGTTGGGACACGGCCCGTTACCAATTCTACTCTAATATCAGTTGATGGTACACGACCCACCTTATATGGATACGAATGCAGATGCATAATTGACCACTATCACATAAGCAAGTAAAGAAAAGAACAACCAAATATAATGGTGGTCGGTCACCTCTCATTACCACAAGAGAAGAAAGATCTATAAAAGAATAATGAGTACAACTCTCTTTGTTCTCTCGCTCTCTTCTTGTCTTCTCTCTTTCTCCCCCCATTTCTCTAGGGTTTGCATTATTCTTGTGGTTGTGTAGAGGCAATGCCTCCACCCCCTCCATATATAGCCAAGTTACAACCCCATAGTCATATTCCTAATAGGACTACAAACAGAATACAACTCAACTACTATTAGGATTAGGTGTTCAATCCTATTAGGATTCCTAATCCCAATTTGACTCTAAACCTAATAAGAGGAAGACAACGAGGGGAATCGACATTATTGATCGGAGAACAAGCTAATGGCCAAGGTCATTAGGGCGTTGAGAGGAGGATGCGCTAGAAGATGAAGAAATGAAGAAGAAGAAGAAGAAGGAAGGAAGGAAGAGGAAGGAGGAGGTTGAAGAGTCAACCTCTTCTCTTCTATCTAATCAAGCTCTGCCATGTGGTAGAGAAAGAATAAAAGAAGAAGATAAAATGTGGAAAATATAAAAAACATATATACAAGATAAAGAATACTTTATAAATTAGATATTAAATAGTAAATGTTGATGCGATTTTATGCGGTTTAAAAAGTTGGTTTTACGAGGTCGTTGTTGTTCCACGAAAAACTGCAATCAAACAAATAATGATACAACTATGAGCACAATATATATAAGCAAAAAGTATGCGGCAAGTAGAGGATCGAATCCACGAGGACAAAACAAATTTGCAATTTTAATTCGACATTTTAAACTTGGTTCTTATCTCAATCCGGTGAAACGAGATGTAATTATGATTTTACTTAGAGGATATGAAAGTTGATAGAACTTATCTCAAGATCATAGAAATACTTCCTAGTATTTTTTGAGTGTTTTAAGATGATGTTTCAGCACATGAAATAACATATAAAAAATGTAGATGCAATTAGAGAGGACATTAAATACATGATCTAATGCTTGCAACTAATTAATGTTGAAACAAAAGATATACTTGAAATGATTTAAAAACAGAGTTCAAGGGTATAAGTGCAATTAACATGTAAATAAAGTGAAGCAAATAAAGAAAGAGAGAGATAATCTTATTCTCATGCACGGATGCAACTTTGGCCGCTGAGGAGGGACTGGAGCAAGGGTGTTCGCTGTGGCTGGAGATGCGCGAGAAGGAAGGTGGGCGCACGACTGAGTTGGCGCGCAAATGAGGAGGTCACAGGCTAGAGGGCGCAGGTGCTTGCCGTGCGCGCTGTGGCTGTGCGGGCTGGATAAGAAGTCTTGTGCACAGCAACATACGAGCTGGAGGACGTGCACAGCGAGGTCGGGATGGAGACGAGGATCCTCAGACCGCGGAGAAGCGCGAGATGGGGCTGGAATCACACTGCTGTGAACTGGAGTTGGGCGGAGGTGGCACAGCAGTTTGCTGCGTGTCGGAGAAGAAGGGATTGCGGGCTAGAGTCCACGACGAGGAGAAGGAACTGGAGTGGCAGGTGTTGAACGACCTAGGCATGCACGGGTTGGAGGTAGTGGTTGTGTGTATGGATGCACGGATTGCTGCAGATTGGAGGAGAAATGCCCGCACATAACAACGTGTGGCCTGGAAGATGCACACAGCGACTGTGCGGGCTGGAGGTCGTTGCTCTTGGACAGTGGATGTAGGTCGTTGCTCTTGGATAGTGGTTGGAGGTCCACGGGTGTTCCCGAGGGTGCGCGCAAAGAGGAGAGTGCTCTGTACTTTAGTGCAGCAAGTCAAGGAAGTCGAGTCGCACACAACGACTTGTTGGTTGGAGGCGAAAATGAAAGCCGCAGGAGAGGGGCTGATGTTGTCTACTTCTTCACGAGTGCAAGGGAGAGGGCTGGAGCATCTTTTTCTTCCATCTACAAGAAAAAAGAGATATATAGAGAGATAGAGTGTGAGAGAGATAGAGTGCGAGAGAGTGGGGGCTATATGCGTTCACGAAAAATAACAAGAGGGAGAGGAGTATGCGTGAATGGCCTTGTGCGTGAGTGCATGAAAATGGAAGGGAAGGGGGAAAAGAGGCGTGAGATAGAGTGCGAGAGAGAGCCCCTTTTATACATGCAATGTGCGCCTCTTCAAGAATGAACTGAGGAGCACATGCATATAAGAAAAGACCAATAAATGCATGCATGTATGGGGAGTTGCATGGGAAGAGAGGGATTTATCATGGCTGAATTTTTTATGGAAAATGGGAGAGAGAGAGAGAGAGAATGGTCCATATGCATGCATGACATTTATAGAGTAGGGATTTTTTCACTCTCACCCTCCCCCATTTCTTTCCAACAAAAAGGTGAAGTGAAATGTGTTGGATGTTTTATATTATAAGCATACCCAATAGTTCTTCATTTTCTTTGATAGAAACAAGTCTGAATTTTATAGTTGATAATTAATCTCAGAATATGATTTTTAAATGTGAATGATGATTTTATCTCCTCTATGTATAGGATGCAATTTATGTGAATTTGAAGTTTATACATCAAAGATTAATATTGTACTTCACATAATTTAAGCATGTTATACTAGTATATAATGTAATTATCACACCCCCATACTTAAGTCTTACTAGTCCTGAGAAATAATAAGATAAGCAATAGTAAAGGGCAACGAGAATAGCCAAGATAGATCTGGTGAGGGTTTGCAGCAGACATACCCACAAAGTCTCGAGTTTTCAGATCCTAACCATACAAATACACGAACTTCAGTAGAGTTGACCCATGGATTAATGATTTGTTTGAATTGTCGACTTGACTCGAGTTTTATAGTTTCAACAGCCTCTCAGTTCCAACATAATCAGACATGGTTTCAGAAGGTTGATCAGGTCAGCTCATCCCTAAGATACAAGTACTCTCTTTGACTTTGAATGGATATAAATAGTGTTAGTGATATTTCAGCTATCGTGAGCCTAGAGAAACGAGCTAACAACACAATCTATCAAGGTACCGAATGATTTCCTACTCATATAGCCTCGATCCTCACCTGAATTCAAGCATATTCTCTTTTCACCCAAGTATGTCAGCATAAAAATAGGTCATAATTCTTTGTAGAATGGGACTTAACTTTCGGGGTTTTCCATAGACCGCTTTGGTCCGTTGCTCTCATTCTTTTCCTTTTGCAGAGCATAACGCTGGGCCTCTTTGGGCCTCTTTCAAAAATTTAGGTAGCATCATTGGGCTGCTACCATGGCTTTTTGGTGGAGAAGGGTTATTTGGTGGTCTTCTTTGCTTTTGCTTTGCGTATCTTTGCATGATTGGTGGTTTTTGGCATTTTTATTGTGATATGCTATTTTGTGGTGTTTTTTGTCTTGGGTTTTGGCATCAAAAGGTAGTATCGGCTTAATATTGACTTTGGAGGCACGATACTGGCTTATTTGCTGACATACTTAGACTAGAGAGATCATGTTGCTCCTGAGTCAAGTTCCTTCATTAGCTATAGATAAGGTTCAGGCATTGGCACAACCAAGAGGAAAACTCCTCACCTCAACTAGATTGTAATTGTATCTCGTAAAATAAACTCAATCGAGCTAAGTGCAATGTGCAGTTGCTTAATATCCACTGAAGAGTTTAAGAGTGCTACTAGTTTCTCAGGTGATCTAGTTAGATACAGAAGTTCATTCACCAGTAGAGTTAGTGGAACTGAGAGAATAAAGTCCATATAGACCTGAAGAAAGCTTAAAACTCATGCCTAGTGAAATTCTGATGAAGTTAAGTGGATTAGGGTCAACTCAACCTCAGTCTATGATTTATGCAGTGAAGATCTGATTTCTCGAAATAGGATAAAACTAGGAAGGATGTATTTTTGGTGGTTTTCTTGCTTTTTGAAAATATTTTTAGGGGAATTTTTGCAAAAGAGAGATTTTTTTGAAAGTGTATGCAATTTTGAAAAACTATGCAGACACCCCCCCCATACTTATCAGAAACCATGTCCTCATGGTAATAGGATGACCAAAAGAAGGGGTGAGTGATTGTGAAAAGAACTTTTTTGGTTTTTTATTGTTTTTTTTTGTTGTTTTTTTTCTTGTAAAGTGTGGAGGTGGACCCCCATACTTATCTAATGCAAAGAGGAAAGAGAAGGATACAAAAAAAAGATACCTATGGGTGTGGACCCACAAAATGTTGTTAGTTTAACGTCCCAACTCGACGATTCAGCTTATCAAGAGTATCCATTGTTGCGTGTGAGTGCAGAAGTTGTATTCAGAAAACCCCTATGAAACCATTGGTTCAACATGAATATCCTGACCAAGATGTGGGAGTATGGTTGATGGGTTTGATAGATGTGCGATATCATTAACATAGTGAAGAAAGTAATTGGTTGGTGAACAGGAATGAGAGATGAAGATGTCTGATCTTGGACTAGATGTAGTGGGAGGGGAATAGGTGAATTGGTGATGGGCTCATGGACCAGAAGTTGATTTTATGGGTTGAAGTCAAGTTCCAAGTGACCAATAATTGATTCTTCCATCAAAGAAGGTTGAGTGGTTATAAGAATATGATCCTCCAACATATATTGTGATAAATCATCATTGTCCCTCAAATAATCATCATGGCTATCCTCGGTGGCATCTATTGTGAATTTCATTTCAGTTCTCTGCTTGAGCCGTGAGGGTGATTCTCTCCCACAAATATGATTTGGGTATTCAAATGTCAGGATCAGGGGTGTGTTGGCAATTGAATTAGGAGGTATGACAATAGAGGTCGGATTTGGCAAATGTTGTGTTGCATGAATGATTGGATGATTGTCTTCGAATGTTTTGAGTAGTTCCTCGGTTTCATTCCAAAAAGGATCGGAGAATAAAAATTCATTCTGATCAGATTCTGACTCAGTAGTAGAAGATGTATTCTTATAGTAATCAACTGAATTGAGTGGATCTTCTTTCTCAATGGTGAAGGCAATGGAGTTGGAAATCTCATCTTTGAAATGATCATCATAAAGGATCTTCAACAAATAATCATGTGCTGGTTGGAAGAGAGTCTTGGTGCATGAAGAAGTCAATTCATTGTCTACTATGTCCTCATATTCAAACTCTGAGTTTGGACTTTTTTCATTAATCTTAAAATCACATCCAAAATTAACATCAAACATCAAATCTTCCTCGATTTCTTCGCTGGAATCAATACCAATACCATCCTCCAATTCAACTATTATCTCAGACCAATCGATATAATTAGTAGATTGAGATTCTTAACCTTCAGAATAGTCTAAGGAAAGATCGATGCCATCATTAATACATGTATTCATCAAGAGTGGGTCGTGATCGAGTTGTATTAGGGGTGTGATCTCAATTTCAAAAATACCTTTATTATACTCTCCAAAATCATTCTGATCAATATGATTCATGAATGCCGAAATTATATCACATTCCTCCTCAATTTCATCCATAGAGTCATATTCCATAAGATGCCCATCAAGATCACAAAATGAAGTATCATGCTCAAAGTTTTCGAGTCTTTCCAAGAGACAACATTCATCTATTAAATCATTGGGCATCTTAATTAATACATGGTCTGACACAGGAGGAGCGAAGATGGGGATATCATAAAATTTCGCCAATCTGGGTTTGAGTAGACATGGAGATGGCACTATTTCATTAATAAAATCTTGATCTATACATCTCACATCTAGTTCATCAAAAGTAAGTATCTTTGTTTGGTTCACTGATATTGGGACCCATTTTTCTTCCTCCCTTAATTGTCTGAAATCCTCGGTTTTCTTTTCTTGATGTTTCTCAAAATATTGTTGAGATATATTGCATTCATCCGTTAAACTATGTGGTCTATTCATCAAGTGAGCACGAATTTCCAAAAGTTGTTTACTGACATTCTCATGCATCCTATTACACTCATCCATAAGTGCTCCCTGGTTTTGTTGGATTTGGATAGTTAATTCATGAAGAGTATGTTGAGATTCACTTTCATGGGTCGGTGATAGGGGTAAGGAGATTGAGTGATTTCTTAAAGAATCGGAGATTAGTCTAGTATTCAAAATGGATGAGTGTTCTGCATGTGAAAGTGGTTTGGAAGAGGCAAAGGAAGGGCATGCAGGAGAAGGTAATGCAAGAAATTCCTCTAATATAGGGTCATCATGGGGTGGTTTTGATGTTTGATCAGATGACTCATTCTTTTTGTGTTCCTGATCTTCTGGATATTTTTGCACTAGATGCATCATTTCATCAATCTCATGCTCAATCGGTAATAAAATAGGTGGATCAATGGGTCGAGAAGATCGTTTCCTATCCTCCAAATAATTCAGTGCGATAGCCCGATTCAGCCTTGTTTTCTCATGCATCTCATTGAGCATAACTTGAATTTTTTTTCCATGAATAAAGATCAAGTACAGACAAGTACACAACAGATTAACACAAGACAATTTGTTGATTCACCAACTCTACACAACCCTGATGAAACAGACCCCGAGAGAGAGGTACAAGTTGAGATGTCTTTATGAGGCCCCTTTCTACAAAAATAAAGAAACGGGCAAGCGCTCTAGATTTTATTTTTTTTTTACAAGGTTTTTCAAAAAGCTTAGAAAATCGGTGTGGAATTGGTTCTCAACAGTGGCTCGACCAATGCTGCACAGACCAGAAATAAAAACCATGAAGTTAGAAAAAAATGACGAAAACAAAATCCTAAACCTAAGTCTATGGTCCACCAAAGCGTTGTCTCCCTGGCAACAACGCCATCTGAAAAACTCGTAAATCCCTGGTCTAATTTCTTCTTTAGATTCCTGCAAAAGTGAAAGAGAAGA
This sequence comes from Ottelia alismoides, assembly GCA_037367405.1. Taxonomy (NCBI): domain Eukaryota; kingdom Viridiplantae; phylum Streptophyta; class Magnoliopsida; order Alismatales; family Hydrocharitaceae; genus Ottelia; species Ottelia alismoides. Next base: position 220,289 of record JAZKJV010005443.1, read on the forward strand.
GTTCGCGGTAGTTATATCGACCGAGTGAGTTTTACTAGAAAAGATTAATTTTTGGTTAATCTTTTTATTTATTTTATTTATACTCCTAAATTTAAGTGTATAGCGGTTAAGTATGGGAGTATCGAACTCAGGAAGGTAAACTGTTGGAGACAAGGGTTAAACTATAAAAACTAAGGTAAAAGGTTTCCAAAATTTTTTATTTATTTTTAAGGATATTTTAGATTTTATTTAATTTTTAATGAATGTTATATTGTTTTTGTGAAATTTATGTATTTTAATTTTTTGATATTTTTAGATTTGATATTTTATTTTTATTTTGTTTTTGATTTATGAGTAAAATATGGTAAATTACACTGTAATTAATTTTTATATAATTTTTAAATATTTTTATATTTTTTTGAATTTTAAAATTTTTTATATTTTTAGGTTTTTTTAAAGGATTTATTAAAAACAATTTTTCTAATAATTCATTTCAAAATAAAAATAACAAAATTTTTAAACACATAAAAATATAAAAAAACTCTTTAAAAATACCACAAAAATCATCTTTAGTGTATTTTATCATATTTTACATAATAAATAAAAAAATAAAAATCAAATAATAAAACCAATAAAGAATAAAACATACATTAAAACTTTGAAAATTCATAACAAAATAAATAAAAATCACCTAACAACGCACAATATATCTTTTTAAAGATAATTTCATCTACTATTAGATAAAAATAAAAGAAAATTGGATTTTACCTGTTTTCAACTTTTAACATTCAAACTATGTCATAGTTTTCAATATGACCTTAATTTCTCAATATTAAAAATACTAAAATCTATAAAAATACTTACAACTTCTAAAAATTCCTAAAAAATAGTAAAACAAAATAAAAACATAAAAAATAATAAAATAAAAATCTGATAAAAATTACAAAATATTTTCTAAATAATAAAAATCCTAAAATACTTAAAATTCACAAAAGCAGTATAAAATTTCTAAAAATTAATAAAAATTTAGAAAATATATAAAAAAAATTAAAACTAGGAAATTCTTTTTTACCTTAATTTGTATATAGTTCAACCTTAGTATTCATCAGTTTTCCTCCCTGAGTTCGTCACTCCCGTGCTTAACCATTATACAACTAAGTTTAGGACTATAAATATAATAAAACAAGATTAACTAAAAAAATCTTTTATGTTAAAACTCACCTGGTCGATACAATGACCGCGATATCGACTTTCTTTCTCCTTTGCAGGAATTAAGTAGTTGATCAGATGGTGTTTTTCAGATGGTGCCATTGCCGGGGATGGAATTGACCACGGATATAATGGTAATCCACCACGACAAAAGTATGTGAAGAAATGAACAACCAGATATAATGGTGGTAGGTCACCTCTCATGATTACCGGAGAAGAAAGATCACTAAAATAAGAATGCGTACAACTCTCTTCGTTCCCTCGCTCTCTTCCTCTCTTATCTCTCTCCCCTTTCTCTGGGGTTACATTGTTCTTGTGATGAGGCAATGCCTCCACCCCCTCTATATTTAGCCCAATTACGATCCCATAGTCCTATTCCTAATAGGACTATAAATAGAATACAACTCAACAGCTATTAGGATTAGGAGTCCAATTCCTTTAAGATTCCTAATCCTAATTTGACTATAATCCTAACACTCTCCTCCTTGAGTTGAATACCATCATGATTACTTCATTGTATCGAGTCAGTACTGGACCATCCTCGTCATCTGCAGGTCTCGTTAGTAGGATCTTACCAACTCTGGGTGATGCACCCATTATTGGATGCCCTCAATGTGCCCCCTCTCGGACACTCGCATAACTCAGCATTATTCCTCCTGATATAGCACCACAAATCTCTCGTGACTAAAGATTGTGATGACATCCTCTGGTATAGCGAATCACACTCGCTTCTCATTGTTGCACACTTCTGCAGCAGAGATGCCGATAACATGTCGCTCTCTCATTGTATAGCCCGTCCAAGGAATAACTGGAGCTCCATCACCTGTCATGACCCTTCCCTCGATCTTATACACCTTATTCAGCATCCTCATTCCACTCATTACCTTACATGCTCCATGATGTCGAATTTCATTCTGATCTGTCACGTTGTATCCCTCGCTATCGTTGAACCGAGCTCTAATCCACTGCATTGTGTCCCTTCAACAATGTTGAACCTAGCTCTGATACTAGTTGTTGGGACACGACCCGTTACCAACTCTACTCTAATACCATTTGATGGTACACGACCCACCTTATATGGATACGGATGCAGATGCATAATTGACCACTATCACATAAGAAAGTAAAGAAAAGAACAACCAAATATAATGGTGGTCGGTCACCTCTCATTACCACAAGAGAAGAAAGATCTCTAAAAGAATAATGAGTACAACTCTCTTCGTTCTCTCGCTCTCTTCTTGTCTTCTCTCTTTCTCCCTCATTTCTCTAGGGTTTGCATTATTCTTGTGGTTTTGTAGAGGCAAAGCCTCCACCCCCTCCATATATAGCCAAGTTACAACCCCATAGTCATATTCCTAATAGGACTATAAACAGAATACAACTCAACTACTATTAGGATTAGGTGTTCAATCCTATTAGGATTCCTAATCCCAATTTGACTCTAAACCTAATAAGAGGAAGACAACGAGGGGAGTTGACATTATTGACCGGAGAACAAGCTAATGGCCAAGGTCATTAGGGCGTTGAGAGGAGGATGCGCTAGAAGAAGAAGAAGAAATGAAGAAGAAGGAAGAGGAAGGAGGAGGTTGAAGAGTCAACCTCTTCTCTTCTATCTAATCAAGCTCTGCCATGTGGTAGAGAAAGAATAAAAGAAGAAGATAAAATGTGGAAGATATAAAAAACATATATACAAGATAAAGAATACTTTATAAATTAGATATTAAATAGTAAATGTTGATGCGATTTTATGCGGTTTAAAAAGTTGGTTTTACCACGTCGTTGTTGTTCCACGAAAAACCGCAATCAAACAAATAATGTTAAAACTATGAGCACGATATATATAAGCAAAAAGTATGCGGCAAGTAGAGGATCGAATCCACGAGGACAAAACAAATTTGCAATTTTAATTCGACATTTTAAACTTGGTTCTGATCTCAATCCGGTGAAACGAGATGTGATTATGATTTTACTTAGAGGATATGAAACTTGATAGAACTTATCTCAAGATTACAGAAATACTTCCTAGTATTTTTCGAGTGTTTTAAGACAATGTTTCAGCACATGAAATGACATATAAAAAATGTAGATGCAATTAGAGAGGACAATAAAGACATGATCTAATGCTTGCAACTAATTAATGTTGAAACAAAAAGATATACTTGAAATGATTTAAAAAGTGAGTTCAAGGGTATAAGTGCAATTGGCATGTAAATAAAGTGAAGCAAATAAAGAAAGAGAGAGATAATCTTATTCTCATGCACGGATGCAACTTTGGCCGCAGAGAAGGGACTGGAGAAAGGGTGTTTGCTGTGGATGGAGATGCGCGAGAAGGAAGGTGGGCGCACGGCTGAGTTGGCATGCAAATGAGGAGGTCACATGCTAGAGGGCGCAGGTGCTTGCCGTGCGCGCTGCGGTAGTGCAGGCTGGATAAGAAGGCTTGCGCACAGCATCATACGAGCAGGAGGACGTGCACAGTGAGGTCGGGATGGAGAAGAGGATCCTCAGACCGCTGAGAAGCGCAAGATGGGGCTGGAATCACACTGTTGTGAACTGGAGTTGGGTGGAGGTGGCACAACAGCTTGCTGCGTGTCGGAGAAGAAGGGGTTGCGGGCTAGAGTCCATGGCGAGGAGCAGGAACTGGAGTGGCAGGTGTTGAACGACCTAGGCATGCACGGGCTGGAGGTAGTGGCTGTGCGTATGGACGCACGACTTGCTGCAGATTGGAGGAGAAATACCCGCACATAACAGCGTCTGGCCTGGAAGACGCACACAGCGACTGTGCAGGCTGGAGGTCGTTGCTCTTGGACAGTGGTTGCAGGTCCACGAGTGTTCCCGAGGGTGCGCGCAAAGAGGAGAGTGCGCTGGACAGTAGTGCAACAAGTCGAGGAAGACGAGTCACACACAGGGACTTGTTGGTTGGAGGCGAAAATGAAAGCCGCAGGAGAGGGGCTGATGTTGTCTACTTCTTCACGAGTGCAAGGGAAAGGGCTAGAGCATCTTTTTCTTCCATCTGCAAGAGAAAATAGATATATAGAGAGATAGAGTGCGAGAGAGATAGAGTACGAGGGAGTGGGGGCTATATGCGTTCATGAAAAATAACGATAGGGAAAGGAGTATGCGTGAATGGCCTTGTGCGTGAGTGCATGAAAATGGAAGGGAAGGGGGAAAAGAGGCGTGAGATAGAGTGCGAGAGAGAGCCCCTTTTATACATGCAATGTACGCCTCTTCAAGAATGAACTGAGGAGTCACATGCATATAAGACAAGACCAATAAATGCATGCATGTATGGGGAGTTGCATGGGGAGAGGGGGATTTATCATGGCCGAATTTTTTATGGAAAATGGGAGATAGTGTGAAACCCCCGAAACCGGAACATGGACTAAAATGCAAAATCCAGCTGAATCTGGGCTAAATTGCAAATCTGCTTTTATTCTAGTGTTCAAAAAATTTAATTGCATAGTCCATTGCGTAGGGCTCGTCGATAGCTTTCAAACGAGTCCAAGAACGCTAAAATCCGACTTCGGGAGCTCAAGTTATGGTCAATTTAGTGAGTAGGGGTCCGGGTCCATTCCAGACCCGAACCAAGATCCGACCCGAGATAACCCTTCCCACAAAAACCCTAAAATCGACTTCCTCGTCAAAAACGCCTCCAAATCCCCCTTCCCAGTCTACCAGCCCTCCCTCCTCCTCTTTCTCCTCACCGGAGCTTGCCGGAGTGCCTTGAATCGACGATCCGAACCCGTGCTCGCGTAGAGAAGGTACGATATCCCCCTCCCTCCTTGTTGCGGATTCCACGTGTTTTCATCGAACATATATGCTTGAACTTTGTAGAGCCGTAGGATTTTCATCGTATGTGCGTGGATTGGTTTGCCGAGTACCCGGATCCTAGGGGCGTCACAGATTGGTATCAGAGCCGTGGTACTCCATTCCCTTCCATGTATATTATTCCTTATTGGTATTCGGATATTGGATAGTGTTGAAGTCTTCTGACCCAACATGAATCCATAGGAGAATAACACGATTACAACCATGTCCACATGTCTCTCATAATGTCTCTCTCAAGAAAAGCAAGTACTAATGCCTTAGTTCTTTATGGAGAACCATGCCGCCACGCGTAGACCAGGATGTGGCACAGCAGTTGGCTCTCCATGTACAGGCGGTGCAAGGGATCCAGCAGCGCCAAGAGGCATTTGAGCAGCGACTCCAGCAGCAGGACTCCTCCTCCTACCGTCCCTCTCACGATGGGGAGGAGAGCGTCGACTTGTCGTTCTCTATGGATCCTTAGCAGCCAGAGGATACAGATGCCTTGCAGAAGCATCAGAGCACTTACGTAGCGTACCAGCGGGCGGCGGTACCACAGTTCTTCGGTACTACCACCCCTGATGATGCAGAGCTTTGGATGTCAGAGGTGTCCAAGGTCCTGAGGATGATACATGCACCCGAGGATACTTGGATATCTTTTGCTGAGTACTCTCTTGCTGGGTATGCTGAGAGGTGGTGGAATGCCATCAAGGAGCACTTGACCGATCCCATCACTTGGGAGGTCTTCTTTGACGAGTTCCGTGCAGAGTTCTACCCGGACCATTGGGTGGAGGATCAGAGGAGAGAGTTTGCTGAACTGACACAGGGGTCGATGATGGCCCAAGAGTACATGATCCAATACACAGAGTTGTCTCGCCATTCCCCTGCTACGATTGCTTACCCAGGAGAACTTGCAGAAGTTCATTCGAGGGATGCGCGAGGAGGTTCAGGACAGACTTTCCACCTTGGACCTTACCTCCATTATGGAGGTTACTGCAAAGGCGACAAAGTGGGAAGCTACACAACGTCGATCGCATGGGGGTCAGTCGCAGTTACCTCCACCCCAGCCTAGCCGAGTTGCGCGTCGGGACTTCTCTCGGTTCCGTAGAGACCGCCGCCACCACCCGACAGCGGCGACACCATCCACTAGCAGGTTCGCACCATCGCCTACCTTGGGACAAGCCTTGGCAGGACGCAGTTCAGTTTCTTCTCGCCCCCCTGCGCAGACACAGAGTCGTGGACTTGGGGGTGGTAGTTCCGCTTTTGGTGGGAGCTTGTCACAGGCAGACAGTCGTACTTGCTACTTTTGTAGACAGCCGGGTCACTTCAAGGCCCAATGCCCTTTGCGTACCAGTAGCTTAGGCGCGCAACAACAACAGAGTGGAAGACCAACTGGGTCTTCCAGCCAGTTTCACAGATCAGGATCCCGTCGAGGAGGACGTGACTTCCAGCGAGCCCCACAGCAGACAGTTAGTGTTGCGGGATCTAGTGCACCACGGCGAGGACAACTGAATGCAGTAACACAAGAGCAGGCCCACGCTTCTGGATCGGTCGTCAAAGGTATGATTTCAGCTCATGGGACGTCTTTACATGCACTGTTTTATTCAGGGGCTACACATTCCTTCCTTGCACATCATATGGTGCCCACATTGGATAAGTCAGTGATGGAGGTTACTTCCCCGTACTACATCAAAGGTCCAGGGGGCCAATTGTTCTTTATCTGCCAGGCAGTGGAGGATGTGTGTGTACAGATAGGTGGGCATGAGATGCTTGCATTCTTGTTGTTGATACAGTTAGAGGATTTTGACATCATCCTGGGCATGGATTGGTTAGAGAGGCACCATGCATGCCTGGACTGTTTTGGGAAGACGGTGGTCTTCCACTTACCTGGAGTGCCTCCATTTCAGTTTGATGGGTGCTTATCTGAGGGCGGGATTGAGTGCATCTCCGCCTTGAGGGCACAACAGTTTCTTACCCAAGGTTGCGTAGGCTACCTTGCCTACGTGGTAGACTCAGCAACACAGGATCAGATGATGGAGGATGTCAGAGTTGTGCATGAGTTCCCTGATGTATTTCCAGATGAACTGCCTGGATTACCGCCAGTACGAGAGATAGAGTTTGAGATCACGCTATTTCCAGATACACAGCCTATTTCTATCCCTCCGTACAGGTTGGCCCCAGCTGAGCTCAAGGAGCTCAAGGTACAGTTGCAGGAGCTGTTGGAGAAGGGATTCATCCGCCCCAGTATGTCACCATGGGGAGCCCCGGTCCTGTTCGTGAGGAAGAAGGATGGAGCCCTAAGGCCATGCATAGACTACAGGCAGTTGAACAAGAGAACGGTCAAGAACCGTTACCCACTCCCCAGGATAGATGATCTATTTGACCAGTTGCAGGGAGCAGCAGTGTTCTCTAAGATTGACCTGCGATCGGATTATCATCAATTGAGGATCAAGGAAGCCGATGTAATGAAGTCTGCATTCCGCACCAGATATGGCCACTATGAATTCTTGGTGATGCCATTTGGACTCACGAATGCACCTGCCGCATTCATGGATTTGATGAACCGGGTCTTTCGTCCGTATCTGGACAGATTTGTGATTGTGTTCATTGATGATGTTCTAGTCTACTCTCATGATGAATACGAACATGAGTCTCATCTCCGCGCCGTACTAGAGACGCTCCGAGAGAACCAGTTATATGCCAAATACAACACGTGCGAGTTTTGGCTTTCTGAGGTGGCATTTCTTGGCCACGTGGTTTCTGGAGCGGGGGTGTCAGTTGACCCTGCCAAGATAGAGGCGGTGGTGTCTTGGGAGCGACCCAAGACGGTTACAGAGATTCGCAGCTTCGTTGGCCTCGCTGGGTACTACAGGAGGTTTGTTAGAGGGTTCTCCCAGTTGGCTCTACCCCTCACCCGGTTGACGCAAAAGGATGTGCCATTTGTCTGGAGTGACAAATGTGAGTTGAGCTTTCGAACGTTGAAGGAGCGATTGACTTCTGCGCCCATCCTCACCCTTCATTCTGGTACCTTAGATTTCACCGTATACATGGATGCTTCCAAGGAGGGCTTGGGTGCAGTGCTGATGCAACGTGGACAGGTTGTGGCATACGCGTCACGACAGCTGAAGAACCATGAACGCAACTACCCCACTCATGACTTGGAGTTGGCGGCCGTAGTCTTTGCATTAAAGATATGGCGTCACTATTTGTATGGGGTGACATTTGAGATCTTCACAGACCACAAGAGCCTCAAATACATTTTTGATCAGAAGGAATTAAATATGAGACAAAGGCGGTGGATGGAACTGCTAAAAGATTATGATTGTACCATCTCCTACCATCCTGGTAAGGGAAATGTGGTAGCAGATGTCTTGAGTAGGCGACCATACGTTGAGGGTTCGGCATCTTGGTTGCAGACTTAGGATGTGCTCACTGCACTTAGTGAGTGGCATCCATTTGAGGGCACATCCGATGCAGTGACAGTGCCAGCCAAGTATAACAGCTTGTGGGACAGGATCGTTCAAGGGCAACAGACAGATCAGAGGATCCAAGACTTGTACCACAGATGCTTGAAGGATGAATTCGATGGATTTCGAGTCCGTGAATCCATCGTATGGAAGGGGGATCGTGTGTGTGTCCCAGATGACAAGGAGCTGAGGAGAGAAATCCTGGATGAGGCGCATAGCTCGAGACTTTCCATACATCCAGGTGGCACCAAGATGTACAGAGACCTCCGCCAACACTTTTGGTGGGAAGGCATGAAGAAAGACATAGCCGAACATGTTAGCAGGTGTCGTACTTGTCAGATGGTGAAGGCAGAACACCAAAGGCCTCCTGGTTTACTGCAGCCTCTTCCCATTCCGGTGTGGAAATGGGAGAGCATCTCCATGGATTTTGTCACATCATTGCCGCGCACCCCTGGAGGGCATGATGCGATATGGGTCATCGTTGACCGGTTGACCAAGTCAGCACATTTCATCTCGGTCAACATGACATACACACCAGTGCAACTAGCCAAGTTATATGTTCAGCACATCATTCGGTTGCATGGGATACCCAAGGAAGTAGTGTCAGATAGAGATTCCCGTTTCACATCACACTACTGGGGAGAGTTCATGAGAGCCTTGAAGACAGAGCTACATATGAGTTCATCCTACCATCCCCAGACAGATGGGCAGTCTGAGAGGACCATTCAGACCTTGGAGGATCTACTACGAGCCTGCGCGGTTGAGTGGAAGGGATCTTGGAAGGATCACCTCCCACTAGTTGAGTTCACATACAACAACAGCTACCATGCCAATATAGGCATGGTACCTTTTGAGGCATTGTACGGGAGGCGGTGCACCACTCCTTTATGTTGGCAGCAGGTGGGTGACAACGCCATGTTCACCCCACAGATCATTGAGGAGACATCTAAGGTGGTTGATACTGTTAGAAGGAAATTACTGACTGCGCAGAGCCGTCAGAAGAGTTACGCCGACCATCGACGTAGAGACCTTGAGTTTCAGGTATGTTATCCTACATTCGCTCTCTAGTGGGTATAGTTCTTAGCCAATACTGCGTGACTAAGTATTACCCATGAACATAGGTCGGAGACTTCGTGTTCTTACGCGTGTCTCCAATGAGGGGTGTACAACGTTTCGGTGCAAAGGGCAAGCTAGCACCACGTTTTGTGGGGCCATTCGAGATTTTGGCCCGTGTGGGGAAAGTAGCCTACAGGGTGGCCCTTCCCCCACACCTCGAGGGAATCCACGACGTATTTCACGTGTCAAATCTGCAGAAGTACATCCGAGATCTCCGACACGTGATCAACTATGAGGACTTGGCGGTGGAGCCAAACCTCTCCTTTCCAGAAGAGCCAGTGCAGATTTTGGATCACGCAGTGAAGAAGCTGAGGCAGAAGGAGATCCCTTTGGTCAAGGTCCTGTGGCGAAGTCAAGACGTCAAGGAAGCGACGTGGGAACCTGAGGCGGACATGAGGGAGAAATACCCTCAATTGTTCACAGGTACGAAACTGAAGCCGTAGTCGAGTTCTTTTGTGATTTTTATGGGCTTTGCTCTCTTTGAGATTTTTATGGGCTCATTTCTCTGTGAGGCTTGGACACGAGGGGTTCGGACACTGAATCAACTAGAGTCATATTAAGTCTCGGGGACGAGACTTCCTTTGAGATTTTTATGATGTGAAACCCCCGAAACCGGAACATGGACTAAAATGCAAAATCCAGCTGAATCTGGGCTAAATTGCAAATCTGCTTTTATTTTAGTGTTCAAAAAATTTAATTGCATAGTCCATTGCGTAGGGCTCGTCGATAGCTTTCAAACGAGTCCAAGAACGCTAAAATCCGACTTTGGGAGCTCAAGTTATGGTCAATTTAGTGAGTAGGGGTCCGGGTCCATTCCAGACTCGAACCAAGATCCAACCCGAGATAACCCTTCCCACAAAAACCCTAAAATCGACTTCCTCGTCAAAAACGCCTCCAAATCCCCCTTCCCAGTCGACCAGCCCTCCCTCCTCCTCTTTCTCCTCACCGGAGCTTGCCGGAGTGCCTTGAATCGACGATCCGAACCCGTGCTCGCGTAGAGAAGGTACGATATCCCCCTCCCTCCTTGCTGCGGATTCCACGTGTTTTCATCGAACATATATGCTTGAACTTTGTAGAGCCGTAGGATTTTCATCGTATGTGCGTGGATTGGTTTGCCGAGTACCCGGATCCTAGGGGCGTCACAGATAGAGAGAGAATGGTCCATATGCATGCATGACATTTAAAGAGTAGGGATTTTTTCACTCTCACCCTCCCCCATTTCTTTCCAATAAAAAGGTGAAGTGAAATGTGTTGGATGTTTTATATAATAAGCATACCCAATAGTTCTTCATTTTCTTTGATAACAACAAGTCTGAATTTTATAGTTGATAATTAATCTCAAAATATGATTTTTAAATGTGAATGATGATTTTATCTCCTCTGTGTATAGGATGCAATTTATGTGAATTTGAAGTTTATACATCAAAGATTAATATTGTACTTCACATAATTTAAGCATGTTATACTAGTATATAATGTAATTATCAGTAAACAAATTTAAATAAAAAATAATATAAATAAAAATGTTAATAATTTAATATGCATTTTAATTACCAATAATAATATGTTAAATAATTTAATTTAATTAGTTAATTAAATTAAATATGTTGATTTATAAGTATAAATAACCTATATACATTAATTTATTGATTTTTTAGTTAACTAATTTTACATATAAGTTATTTATTTTACATTCTATTAATTTTACATATTTTATGAGGATTATAAACATATTTTTTATTTGAAATAAAATTATTTAATTTAGTTAAATAAATAATAATATGCATAATATATGTAGATTATACCTATATAATAAGTATATATATATTTATTCTAAACTTTGAGAATTTCTTTTATTTTTTATAATTATTATAAATATGAGGAAATAAAAAATATAAATAATGGGAAAATATAAAGAATAAAATAATCATGAATAATATACAGTTGTATAGATATCACGGTAACTCAAAAAGCTGACTTTGCATATTAACTTCAATTTTAATAAAAATCGCTTCCATTTTAAAGATAATTTAATTATAAATACAATGAAAGTTATCTTACTTAATTTTGTGTTCATATAGAGTACATATTTAGCTTTGAATGTTCATTTTATGGATTTTTCTAATTATTTGTACCACGTTATTTATACATTAAATTATTTTTAATATTTTTATAAAATGATGAATCTACGATTCTCATTCTTTATAATCTTATTTTAGCTCCTCTTTTCATGAAAAACATATGTAAATACTTATAAATACAATAACATAGCATTATGCATGCCTTCGTTAATATTGCATAATAAACACCTAATTTTTGTAAAAAAAGAATAAAGAGAAAAGAAAAAGAATGATGTATTTAGAATAAATAAAGAGTGACCCAAACCCTAAGAAAAAGGTCAAGTATTGACCTGATCGCAAAGAAATAAGTAGAGAGAGATATGTGTTAACTATGTACTATCTCTACTTATGTGTGTGTGTATATATATACATATATATTGAATTTTTGAAAAAATAAAAATATTTTATTCTATTAAACCCTTTTATATAGCATTAAGAATAATATAAAAATAGAAATCAAATCAAAAAAACAAAAATAAAAATAAAATCATCGCACCTTTGTACAAAATACACATGTACATACTTCATTCACTATCTATTTCACACCCTAGAATAATTTAAAAAATAAAATAAAATAAAATTTTGTATACTCCTAAAATTATGTTGTAAATAAATAAAATAGAAAATAAAAGTATTTTTATAAAAATAATAAAATAAAAATACTTGTACATAATACATATGTATATTATACATGTATAGAAAACTATATATTGTACATTGTTTTTCCGTAAAAATAATTAAAAATAATCGAAAAATAGTTTAAAATTTGATAAACAATTTTCATTTGATATAATTTTTTATTTGAATTCATCTACTATTTTTACTCATATTTTCTTTGATATTTGTAATTCCTATTTTCTTATTGGTCCAACTCAGACCGTTGACCCGAGTCAACGGTCTCTTCTAGACTAGGTCGGGTTGCAGCCTTCTCGCTGAAGAGATTTCTCCGAATTTTCAAGCCTGAACCAAAACTCTAAATACCTTGATTCTTGTGATCGATTGTAGACCTGAATTCCATGATCCTCGTGGTTCCCTAGGCGCAGCCGGATCTGCTTAGCGTTCTGCGATGAACTCCAATCTTCTAGGACCCTCATGCACCCTGATGAATCCACGATTCATCACTTTTATTCTTTTATTTTAGCTTCATTTTCGTAGTCAAACGCCTATAAATACCCACTAATTCCATAATTTTACGATTTTGCATGCATTTGTTAAATATGCATTTTTAACACTTTTTCCTTTCAAAATAAAAGAATAAAGAATAAAAGAAAAAGAAAAGAAAATAAAGGATGTGTTTATGTAATAAATACAGACAGACCTGAACCGGAGAGAAGGTCAAGACTTGACCTGATCAACCAAGAATAAAGGAGGGGGAGATAGGGTCTTTCATCCGAAAAATCCAAAAATAATTTGTATATAAATTCCTTATATATTTGTAAAAAACTTGTACTATTTTATTTTTTCATAATTTGACCTCAAATCAATTATTTTTATAAACAAAAAATTTCAATAATTTTTTTTGTAAATAATAAAAATCATTGCCAATAAAAATAATGTACATATTGCAAATAATCACAATCAGAAAAAGCTACAAAGAGATCAGTGAAATACCAATTTCGGCTCCATACAAACTCAAATTGAACCAAACTCACTTCCATTATACTCTGAATTAAATTATCTTTCAAATGGGTATGGTTTCATAATTTTTGGAGTTACGATTAAAAAGTCGGTTTTTCTGGGGTGTTTTGTGCACTTTCACCATTATTTATTGTACATATTTTTTCATATTTATTTATAGGCATTTTATCACTTGTGCCCCTCTGAGATATCGCAATATCAGTTATGCCCCTATCTTTTTGATAATATCAGTTGTGCCCCTCACTTCTTACTCCGTCATCAGTTGTACCCTTCCGTCAGATTGACCGTCAAAAATTTAAAATAACCATGGTTTATTTAAACCATTGTGTGGTTAAGAAGGGTATTATGGTCCATACATCTTCTTCATCTTCTTCCTCCTTCATTTGCTCTTCTTCATTCTCTTCATAATTTCTCTCACTATTAAGTAAACTGAGGAGTTCATTTTTGCAGAAAATCCAACACGCCTGACAGAACACCGCGAAACCTGGTCACGTTGATCCTCACATTCTGCTTCACCATATACAGATCTCTGTACACGAACTTCCCCCTCCTTCCGATTTCAGTCGGATCCGCAATCACGATGTGATTGATCGGGTAAAGATCGGCCAACGTGCTCTCCCCCGCTTCGATCTCGTAGTCCACGTAGTGGAGTCCCATCTGCACTGCCGGCCTGCCGTAGCACTCCCTCGTCCACTGCAACATCCGCCCCAAGGGCACCACCTGCACGACCACCGCCCCCTCCGGCAGGAACACCAGGAACACCATTATGGTCATCCCCGCGCCGTGCACCCCAGGGGTGGGGGAGGTCGGGCTGGGAGGGGGTGCGGGAGGTCGGGCGGAGGGGCGACAGGAAGTGGGGGAGGTTGAGGCGGAGGGGCGGCAGGGATGGGGGAGGTCGGGGTGGAGGGGCGGCAGGGGTGGGGGAGGTCGGGGCAGCAGGGGGTGGGGGAGGTCGGGCTGGGAGGGGGTGCGGGGTTGGGCAGCGCGGGGTAGACGGAGAGGTGCTCGGGCGGGGAGATGACCTTGGGGCGGAGGGGGAGGCACCCGACCTGGAGGCTGGGGCGGAGGGGGAGGCGCCCGACCTAGAGGCTAGGGCGGCAGGGGGCGGCGCCCGACCTGACCTGGAGGCTGGGGATGAGGGAGGCAGGGGGCGGCGCCCGGCCTGGAGGGCGGAGGGCAGCAAGGGGTGGCACCGGGGAGGGGAGGGGAGCTCGGGGCAGAGCTGGACGGCACGGGGCAGAGGTGGGGGCGGAGAGGGAGGAGGAGGAGGTTGGAGGAGGAGGAAGAGGATGGGCAAGAGGAGGAAGAAGATGAGGATGAGGAAGAGGGTACCACACAACCTTTTTTAAAAAATTAATTCCGCTTATGTCCTTAAAGTTAACGTCCGTTTACACTGTGGATGGACGGTCACTAACCCGAGGGGCACAAGTGATAAAATAGCAAGAAGTGAGGGGCACAACTGATATTACCAAAAAGATAGGGGCATAACTGATATTGCAATATCTCGGAGGGGCACAAGTGATAAAATCCCTTATTTATATATATAATGCACACAATTTTAAATAATATTTTCATTAAAAATTAAATTATAAAAGATATAAAAATTATTTCCTTATTTGTACATGTGTATATTGTATTATATGTAGATAATATTTTTATACACCTAACTTCCTTTTAGAAAAATCACAAAAAAATTAAAATATATCACATTAATTAATTAATTTAATTACAAAAATTGCATTTAGATTTAATTAATTAATTCATTACTTGATTTTATAACCTACCATGTATATAATATTTGATTCCATACCTTTAATAGCCACCATTAAGGTGGCTAACTGATTTCCATAAATTATTTAATTTATTTATTTTTAATTTCGAATTTCGTAATTAATTAATTTAATAATTTATTATTTTAATTATATTATTAATTTCACCAATAAAAACCTTCCTCATTTGTAGATATTTTCCTTTTTGATTTTCTTCCTCTTTTTAGTGGGCTCTTCCTCCCTCATTTCCTCTTGATCAATCTTTGGTGGAGAGGAGCCCGATCTCCGAAAGCTTTCTTGTTGAAGAAGGGTGCCCAACCTCTGAGCTGTCCTGTGATAGCGTGTCGACCCTCGTCGAGGTCATCACGCCATTTACGATTCTCGTGGTGAATTCCAATTTTATTTCTCATCATTTTTCTTAGATAAATCGTAAGTTTATTTTCTGTCGAGACATGATTAATTTTTTAGATTTTAAAAATACAAAAAGATACATCACTCTTTAATCTACGTTCGACATCGATTTTTCATCTCATTTCCGTATCCCCTCATTTCACGTTCTACCCCACATAATCTATCACCTCTGGTTACACACGGTGACCGAAACCACGGATCCATTCTTCTGTATCGCAAGATCCGACCCATCCGCCAATCCCTTTTGTTGATAAATAAATTAAATTAAAATTTTAAAAATAATTGCTCTTCTTTTCTCTCTAACCTTTGTTTTGGAGGAAAATATTAAAATATATATTTGTCTCTACTTACAGTTTTTGTCTAAAAAAACATATAATAAAAAAATTGTTTACATAAAAGTAAAACAAAAAAAAAACAAAAAGCACCAGGCGGCAACGCCACCCGCTCGCTCAGGCCGCGTGCCTCCACGCCTCCCCACCGCAGCCACCGATGCTCCAGCCTGCGGCGGCCTCAGCCCAACGGCGTCGCACGCCTCCAACCGCCCTAGTGGCGCGGCGCCTCCTCACACGGCCGCGCCACCTCAGCGATCACGCTCCTGCGCTGACCGCCCCCGCGTCGTGCTGAAGCAACGCCCCCCTCTGCTCCTCCCGCCTGTTGCGACTCCGCCCTCATGCGATCGTGATGCCCTCAAGCAGTGTTCCTGGGCCGCACCCTCCTGCAGCACCGTGCCCCCTCTCTGCCTCCCTCCTCTCACCGCCGCACGTGTGCGGCTGCGCCACCGCGCCTCCAGCGCGATGGGACCCCGACCTCCAACGTCGCGGCCTCACTACGCCTTCCAGATCTGGGCGACGGCCGCCGTGGCCCCTCTCCTCTTGGCGAAAGAGCGAAGGAAGCCCTAGGGGGCATTTTGATTATAAAAAAAATTGGAGAAATTATAAACAACCCCCTGGAGATCTTCAATATTGCAAGACGACCACTTCTCCAAAGAAAGTACGTGTCAAACACATGTTTGCTGGCTAAATTGCGAATTTTCTCCTCAGTTTATTTCTTGTTCCACTTTCATCCATAAACTTTCAAACATTGCATTTCAGTCCCTGTATTCCAGACTTCCATTTTGTATGATCTTTTCATTAAAATAAATATTTTTACTAGTCTAAAAATTCTAAAAATATTATGTATGTTCCTGCTATCGTTTTTATCATTGTATAAATTTTTCATAATTTTTTATTGCAATTTGATATATTTAAAAAATCAAAATAGTAACTTTTCGCCTGCCCAAAATTAGTAAATTAATAAAAATTCAAAAATTAGGCTAAAAATCCAAAAAAATATTGTAGGTGTGTTTTATTGTCTTCTAATTTCTATCCAATTTTCCTGCATTAAATCTTTATAAAATTTCAAAAAATTGCAAAAAATGAAAAATCTTATGAAATTGTAGAAAATTCTAGAAAAATAAAAAATCTGATTTCAGTCCCTGATTGTAGATATTTCTTTATAGTTCATATTAAAAATAATTTCCAGTAGTATTAGGCACTTAAAATATTTTTAAGTTGCAAAATACTCCTAGTTGTGCAATGTTTCCCTTGATTTTCACTATTTGATTTTTGTAAACTTACAAAAATATCAGAAAAAGTTAAAAAAATATCAAAAACATTTTAAAATAAAAAAAACACAAAAACATTTTCTCTGTAATTTTCTGAGCATATTTTACTATTCATAAAAATACAATAAATGTACGGTATATGTGTTTTATTATTTGTGCTTGTTTTGAAAATAAAAAAATAAAAAACCACTAAAAAATAATTCCAAAATTTGACTATTGAGTTTTTAAATCGTGCTCCTTCTGTTTGACCCTGGTCACTATATCGGGTAAATATAACAGGGAAATCGCTTACATTTGCATTGTATTGATTGATTATCTTTTAAGTGGTTAAATAAAATAATTTTCGTTGACCGATCCGAGTGGTTGAGAACAACAACAATTGTGATATTTTTCTCATCTCGACCGTGTCAGATTTCGGCTCATCAGAATAACGCCATTGCCGGAGAGCACATCTTTGTAGTCATTTTTCAATTCTATGATATTTGTCTCTCTATATTATAATTATTTTCTGACCTTCTCTTATTTGATTTTTGTGCGAAGGAACCGCTTGGAGGGAGACTTGGAGTTTCTTTTTGGAGGACCCATACAGGAGGAAGAGCAGGGAGGCGGAGAAGACTTTTATTTGATTTGAGAGAATAATTATTTGTCTTGTAATAATTTAGGACTTTGAACTCTTGCGGACTCGAACACTTTCTCGGGGTCTGTTTCGCCAAGTGTCGACGCACTTGGGGGACGTCACCGCTGTTTTTTGTGTTTTTGATTTCACCGTTGTAACTTGCTATTTGATTCTCGCGGATTTAGCACCTAGACGTAGGAATTTTGATTGACTGTGATGTAAATAGATAAGGCCCAACTCCTAATAGATTATCTGTTCCTATAGAACGTAATTGGACCTGGCTAAAAATCAATTGAAAAAGTTAGTTTAATTCAATTTGAGACCACGCGTCGTGAGGAGTCATATGCAACACTGGCAGGATCCGTCGTGACGGGCACCGAGTGACTCCCAAGATCGGACTCCGGACTCGATTCGGTTAGCTAACTATTGTTCTTCATGATCAATAGAAGCTGCTTGTCTAAGGCCGTTTTTCTCGTGCATCATATAGTTAGTTTACATTATGTATTTAATTTTTGCGCGAATCATATTGCATGTAGAGTGCTGGAGCAAGGTACACATTTTCTATCTCTACATGCATCATTGTGTTTGACCGTGCATCGACTTTTTCGACTTCCTCCCCCTATTTTCAACTCAAATTAATTAAAGAGGAAATTGGAAAGCTCGTTAAGCATTGTTTTTGAAAAAATCCAAAAAAAATAGAAAATCAAAAATAAAAAAAATGGGACTACTAATTGAACTTGACCCTTTAAAATAAACGTAATTGATTCACCATTGTTTTGGAGAGCAACCCCCTCATTGTTTACGTTTTTAGTTGCTCGCGTACACACTAAGGAGTAGTGCCTAAATACTATTCAAGCCTCCTAAGTATTTGTACAATTTTTGTTTGATCACATAAATTGAAAAGATAAAAAACCAGATCTTACAGTCTTTACATTATGTAGAGTTGGTGAATGGGGGTTTGCATTACGTTTTTATGTCTTTGGTGTAAGTTGGCTACATTTATCTTCTATCTTTAGCAGTCGCCATCTTTTTCTTTCAATCTCTTCAATCCTGCCCTCCCTCCCTTCATTTCCCTCACATCATTATGGGTCACACTCCAGTCCAGCCGGATTTCGCGGCTTCTTTATTTCATTCCCATTATGCCCGCCCACTCTATTGGGAGGTCGAAACTCTGACCAACTTCCCATCCTCTCCCTACCCACCTTCTTTCTCGGGACATGCTGTGAGTGATGCCCGAAGAGTTAAGATTGACCAGATACAAGATACGGGTGTTCACCTTACTGAGATGACACTGCACTCCATGAATGATGAGAGAGAGCAATGGCGAGATTTAGATGATCACGATTCTGAGATGATTGGACATTATTTAGGAGACGAGAAGTCACACTTAGGATCTTAATCATGGTCTACATTGAGTCCTTTCATTTTGGATTTAGATTTCATTAATCTATTACCGAAATTTTCAGGAGGAGTGCATGAGGAACCATATCTGCATATATCTGAGTTTGAGGATTTTTGTAAATCATGATCATACCTTGATATCACTTATGAGGATCTCATGTTGATGACCTTCCCTTTCTCACTTCAGACTAGAGATTTGAGATGGCATAGAGAGTTGGGGAGGAAGATTGCTACATGGGGAGATTTATGATCATTATTTTTGTAGAGATTTTACCCCCACCATAGAGATGATATGATGTGGTCTTGTATTCATGATTTTTCAGTTAACTCCCAGGAGCCATTGAGAGATTCGTGGTCGAGGTTACTTGATCTTTTGAGGCAATTTCCGGATCATGGATTTTCGATTATTGACTTAAACGAGATCGCCATGAGGGGGATGACCGCAGAGCAGATTGCATATGTTATTACCTCGTGTGGTGGTTCACACCACAGTCCTGACTCCATTTATTTGAGACCATCTTGGGAACACATTCAGATATTCCACATACACAAGAAAATTTATTCGAGACAAAAAATGAGTGAGAGATGACACATGTTGAGTGTGTGACACATCATGCTGATTCAGACAACACACACCAATAAGAGGATATGGGTACTACTACTTTTCATATGATGGATGTTTTGAATACTACTTTGGGTTCCCATAGCAGGAAATTAGTTGAGGACCTATTGGATTTACAGTCAGATTTTGAGTCAGTCCCACTCTTTCATGTAGAAGATTCTTGGATTCTAGATTTGTTAGAAACCCAGTAAATAGAGGTAGAACCCACATCTCAACCATCCTTTGAGTCATTTCAGTGTCCATGCCCAGTTGATTCAGTGTTTATTCTTCAGATGATCTTCTCATATTCAGATATACGTTTTGATCCATCTTAGCATAGGGAGCTTGATGAGGGAAAAATTTTGGATTTGACAGACATAGATACTCCCTTATTTGATCCATGTGTCCTCCCATTTGATGATGTCAATATATTTTTGAAGGACTTGATATTTGACAGCATAGATCCCCAGTTCCCTGATGTTTCGGCATTACTCCCCGAGGGTTATGTGTGGGAGGATGCCATGGACCCTGTGTACTTGATTTCACTTTCAGAGAATCTATCTTATCTGTCGGATCACGAGACCGAGTCTTCTGATATTTTTTATCATGAGTTTGAGGTTTTTCTCCTCGACGACCCTCGTGAGGATGACCCGATCTTTAGGGTATTCGATGATTTCACTGATTTGTCTACATTATATGCATCAGGTATCGGCCTTTTTAGTGAGTATCTTGGTCTTGATCTTCCTTATCTATTTGAGACGATGATTGACATGGAGGATTCACTGACAGATCCTTCCTTCTCCACGTTCGACTTCTTCGGCTCCATCCATTCACTCCATTCAGACCTTGAGCCGGCGATTTATTTTGTGCCACCGGAACTTGATTCATATACCTACATCTTTACTCGATAGCAGACACCCTTTGATTGTTTATATGGGTGTCATCATTTCCTTTGTTGATTTTGTTGTTATTCTCTCACTGAGACTGCAGTGACAATACAGTATTCGGCTCACACATACCGTCCTGAACCTCGATACGACGTTGTCATATCCTTTGTGCCTAGCTAGGGGCGTAAACTCTATTACTCGTTGAGAGGCACCTTAACATTATTTGCAACTGTATAGATCCACTCTGTCCATATCATACATTCTTTTTTCTAAACACCCCATCTCCATGTCATGATTATGCCATACTTAGGTGTACTTTACCCTAAGTATAGGGGGGTGTCAGACTTATGATTATTCATTTGATTATTTTTACCTATGTTTTTCTCCCTATACTTAGGGATATTTTACCCTAAGTATGGGGGGGGGGTAAACCGAGTATGTTCTACTCCTCGGTTTTCTCCTTCTGTACAGTTTCTATTACATGATCCTAAATATAGGGGGATCACCAACTTCTATCGATTTTATTATTTTATTCATCGTTGTAGTATACTATTCTTTTCACTTTTCTATACTTAGCACGAGTCATGTCTTTCTTTCCAGCTCTTTGATCACTATGAGGACATAGTTCGAGCTAAGTATAGGGGGGTGTCGTATATATTGTATATCTACTTTAGCCATAACTCGCACTTTCATATTTTTAATATGGCTAAAATACTGTAAATACTGCTAAAAAACTAATAAAAAGATGCAGAAATTTCTTCAATTTTTTTCTTGTACATAGTGAATAATAAGTCAAGTTAAAATATTTTGAAAAATATTTTGAAAGCAGTTTGAAAATCTATTTGAAAAATCTATTGGAAACTATTTGAAAAATGTTTGAAAAATATTTTTAATCTTTGTAAAAATATTGTGGCTTGTAAAAAATTTTCTCTTTGTGTGAAAAAAAAGAGAGATTTTGTAAAACTATTTACAAATGTTTGGAAAAATGATTGAAAAATTATTTTTAAAATCCATATATACTGTTTGAAAAATGTATGCAAAATTATTTTCAAATGTTTGCAAAATTGTGTGAAAAAATATTTTGAACTATAGTTTTCAAAATTATTTGTAAAATTATTTTCATATAAATGTGAGGGATATATGCATCACAAAAAATGAATAAATAAATAAATAATAAAATTAAAAAAATTTGCAACTGTATGTATATACATGCATAAATCACTCAAGTTGTAAATTCTTTCTTATGACTCTTGTAAATAATTGACTCACTTCTTTGTAAATTTGTGTATATAATCCCTAACCCTTATCAAAAAATGTATATACTTGTATATATTTCTAACTATTTGCATTAAAAAAACTTTTAGCATGTGCATCATTTTTCAAAAATCCATAAAAATTTAAAAATTTGAAAATTGTTCCACAAAAAGATTTTGTTTTCTTTGCATTGTACATATTTACTTGCATTGGCATGTGCATTTTTCAGGATAGTTTTGACATTTAAACTATGTCTGGAATAAATTTGAAGAATGGAGCTTAGTTGGACCTTAGTCGACTTAATTTCAGAGGAACCTTACAAGATTTGGAGTTAAGACTTTTCAGGTCCTAATGACTTAATTCTTTGAGTCCATAAAACTATGTTCACATGTCATCTTGATAAGTCTAAGTAGAGTATCTAACAACACACGCATGATTCTTTCAGACCGTGACTTACCCTGGAAAAAGCACTCTACACATAGCTCTTCATGGAGGAGGTAGTGAGGGGGCAGAATCTTTTGGCTTGGGGAAGCATACGAGGGTAGTACATCTAGGCGGAACCTCTCATCCTCCTTTAGGGAGGGAAGTGCGTCTCAACCTGGTTTGGTGATGTTGAGG
This sequence comes from Ottelia alismoides, assembly GCA_037367405.1. Taxonomy (NCBI): domain Eukaryota; kingdom Viridiplantae; phylum Streptophyta; class Magnoliopsida; order Alismatales; family Hydrocharitaceae; genus Ottelia; species Ottelia alismoides. The sequence continues at coordinate 242,779 of JAZKJV010005443.1, forward strand.
TCTAAAGACAGGATGCTGTAGGGAATAATGCTTCAAAATGGGGATAGTCTAATGGCTCAAGAGGAAAAACTCCTTATGTACGTGCTGCACCTTGTATATATTTTCAAAAAAAATCGAAAAAATGCAAAATATCCAAAAGTGGGAAGGCTTGATTGAAAAGTAAAATGCATGCCGGAGTGTATATACAAGTTGGAAAAAAAGAATAAGAGCTTTAAACTCATACATTTGTGAGCTTGCAGCGGGTGACATGGCTACACTGATCATGCATCCAAGGATAGGTAACTACACTGGTTACCGTCCATTCTCTTCTCCGTCCCCTCTTCTTGAGCTGGTTGTACTTGAACTTAGAAGGGAATATCCCCGCTCCTCGAGGAAAGAGTTGCTAGACCAGGGGATTAGTATTACCTTGTTAAGAGAGGATGTTTCTTTTCTACTTTTGAGATGAGGATCTATATTTCACTTACATCATACAAGTAAGAATTCATAGTCATAAGAATTTGTGTATGTAGACTTGTTCTGATCTTACTATTCAGGAGACATGAATAGGAGTTTTGTGAAACTTAGAGGCTGTTAGATTTTAAATCCATTTCCCATTAGGGTTCCGACACACTAATAATCCAAAGATCCGACAGAGATCCATACTACATTTTTATGAAGATAAGTTTAAAAGTCAACATTGCTGATGCCACCAAGGATGATAATTCCCTCGACGGTACTGAGGTCGTCATATCTACAGATGCAGTTGGTGGTACTGATGCCACTATTAGATGTGATGCTGAGCAAGAGCGCGGTGCTGATGTCGTAAAGACAGATGCCGTGGGTGGTGCTGATGCCACCATTTCTAGTCCAGTTGTGTTTCCTCCTATCTATGTAACTCAAGACTTTATCAAAAATAACAAAAAAATGAATAAAGGAAAGGTTTCTTCGTATACTCCGAGTCCATATGTTTTGCATGATGATCCTACTATGGGATCAATTCATTCACAACAACAGGAACCTCTTCCTGACCCTCTATCTGAGGAGGCTCCAGCTATCCCCTTCCCTCAAGTACTCTTCTCGGGACAGAGGAAGAAAATAGAAAATCCAAAAAAAAATCACAGCAGTTAGAGTTCAGCCAGCAGATGATAGACAGATTTCATATCCAGCTGACTCTACAGGAGGCACTAGAGCACATCCCACTCTTCCAGAAGCACTTGAGAGAGAAGACCACTGTACATAGGAAGAAGAGGAATAGTAATGCAAAAATCCATGTGCTTACACATGCCACTTGCTTTGCTATTCAGAATCAACTGCCAGCCAAGAGACCCGATGGAGGAGCTCCATATGTCAGATGCCATATTCATGAGCAGCAGTTCGATCGTACCCTATTAGACATCGGGTCTTCGATTATCCTTCTTCCGGCAACCTTACTTGATCGATTTGAGTTTGTCCCTCTTAGACAAAGCAGAACGATCCTTCAGTTTGCTGATAGATCTGTTAAGATGCCGAAGGGGTTACTAAAGGACGGTGTCGTCACAATTCAGGGCTTGAAATTCCCCATGGACTTTGATGTATTGGACATGGAGGTCCCTAAATCAGTGACAAATACCCCCATCATCTTAGGACGACCATTCTTGGCCACATCCAAGGCCGTGTCCGACCATGATAGCGGGAAGGTATACTTTCATGTCGATGGTGAAAGTATACAAATAGAGACGATCGAGGAGACTAGAGCTAGAGATTCAAAGTGCTCAGTGTTAGCAATGTGAGCCCGAGGCGAACCATTCTCACAATAAATGTTATTGTAATAAATGATTTATCAATAAAAGTTGTTGATTACTTTTCACTCCATTTTTGAGATTGAATGAATGAATGCACTATAAGGTTCCTCTGTACAATAACGGTTATGTACCATGGCCAACTTGATGATCATACAGCTGTTAATTCATTGATTGAATCATAGCGACTGATGCTTGGATGAATATCTAAGGAGTTAGAGAGAGGACTCATCAAGCATCGTCAAATGATTGTTAAGTGATGATCTCCAGTCTGAGTAGGAGATGGCAATCCTTTCTCATATGGCTGATATCTGACCAACCTCTTGATGCAAGTCCTCTGCATGGGAATAGTGATTCAGAGTTGTCAGGTTAGTTGAGTCAATAGGTTGACTGAACGAGATCGAGATAACCAAAGACCTATGTTGAATGCTGTCACAGCATAGGCATACATCCTCTGACCAGAGATATGTGTGTTGCTATATGTCTGAGTGTGTACATTTGGCAGACCCATAGGTTAATGATCTATCCAAGGTCTATATACCGGCGAGCTGGTGTGCATGTAAGAACATATGAGTAATACGATCTCTCAAAGGGATCATACAAGTTCACTTATGAATAGGGAGACAAGAGCTCACTCATGAGGTATTGGGACTGATCAAATTCCATGCATGATTGTCATGCTTTGGAAGCATGACATGAATTTGAAGACAAGATATATGCTTTGGGAAAGCATATGATCTATGCCAAATCCCAATGACCAAGATTGAGAAACTTAATGATCAAACCCTGAAGATGACAGTGAAAAAGTGATCTTTATCTTCAGAATGATCATAGGTCTTCCATTATGTAGGATGTATAGGTATTGGGAATACCTGAGGGTGATGTGATCATAAACGATTGTATAATCATGACGCTTCCATTCTGAGGGAGTGATGAAATAGGTTTGGATTTTAGTGACTCCTCTCAATAGAGAAGTGACCTAATCTTAGTCCATGTATTGGACATTGATCTGAATGAGATTCAGATGCAATGAGAAGATTACGTCTACAATCTTGATTTGATCTAGCATCTGTGGGAGGTCCATGGGATCTGGATTTGAGATGTGATCTCAACATCCAAGTCACTATACGTGGAACAATACAATCGCCATGTCCTTATCTCCAAGTATCTGCAGAGAAATCGCATTATTCTTGAAAGGGTTCAAGAATAATTCCATAGATATGAGCATTAAAGAATTGATGATTAGATGTGATTTAATCATCTTGATGTGTGTGGAAATTATCCAATATAATTAAATGTGATTTAATTATTGTGGATAAGAATAATGTGGACAACAATATTCAATTATTCATAATATATTATAAATGTGATTTATAATGTATTAGAGAGAGCTATTATAATTTATATTTGTTGATTAATTATTAATGTGTAGTGGATACACATTGTGTAATTAATTGAAAATGTAAATTATATTTTGTTTTGGTTTGTGAATGTGATTCACAAAATTCCAATGGTAAGATTGCAATATTCTCAAAATTAATTGTGAATTATTTTTGAAGAATAAATCACAACAATGGTTGTTGGAAATAATAATTGAGATTTCCATGGAGATTTGCAATCTCATGGGAATACATGAGATTGCCTCCACATGTAATCATGTGGACGGCTACCAAGTCCTACTTGGATTGGTGGCCGTCCACCATGATTAACATGGGAGATGTAATCTCCATGTTATTCTCTCCTTATTTGGTTGATCTAATTTAGGATTAAATTGTATTTGATTTATCAGATATATTTGATCTAAATTAAATCATAAATTTGTTGGCTTTTACCAACAACAATCTTGACCATTGGATTGAACATAAATCAATCTCACCCATTGATTTTATATGTCCCATGGATTGAGATCCATGGATCCCAAAACCCTATAAATAGAGAGGTATACCATGCTCTCTAAGGCTATGCAATATTGCAGCACATCTCTCTCTCCCCACACGCCAACTCTCTCACTCCCTCTTCTTGGTGGTTGTCCACCAAAACCCTAGAGGAGAGATTCGTCTTCGCCTTCGCCACCGCACTGTCGCTTCGACGTTCTTCAATTTTCCGTCTTCTTGGAGTGCAATGCTCATGAAGAAGACGTCTGATCTCGTACGACGAGATGAGGAATTTACCGTGCTTGGATCATCTTGTTGGATTGCGAGGATCACGCGGTTCATCCACACGCTCGCAAGCGTCTTCCCCGACGATCAGACTTGAAACAGGAGATCTCTTCTCTTAGAGACTAGATCAACCATGCTTCAAGAGGTATTCCTTATAATTGTTGTGGTTCTAGATGAAACGATCCGAGAATCGTTATTGGATCATGTGGTTTCATCGCATGATTTTTTTTAAAAATTTTGCTGCATAGAACAACTAGTGTGATTAGCCGTTCTACGTCGTATTCGATATGACGATCACGATTCCTTGATGTGCTTGAGGATAATACCATATCCTTCAAGTGGTATCAGAGCTCTAGGTCGAAGGTTTTGGATACGATCCGCAAACCTAGGACGACTTGGGTTCGTTAAGGTCACGAAGGTTTTTTGTTGCGTTTGATTTTTGTAGATCTGCTTGGTGAATAAATTCGGCCATGTTTAAAATGTTTAAACACGAATTAATCACTTGGATTTTGTTCCCTATTAAATAAGGAAATCATAGGATATGAGTTTACGTAATTCGTATTCCGTTTGCTCGAGATATGGTTGTTTTAATGAACATGTATGCACTGTTGCGGGAACTGCAAATCTTAACATTATTAATGAGTTAATTACTATTTTGATGCGCCTCGAAATGCGTAAAATATTCTGTCCTAAATCAAGTTTTCAATCTTTAAAAATTGAGTTTGTCTAATTTAGATTTAAATTGATTGAAATATGTTAATTTTAGTGAGTAGGGGCACTGCTGAAATTACAGTCCTAATCAAGAACCATGTGATTGTCAATTAGTGAAATTAATTGTTAATTTCATGGAATAATTATGGATAATATTTGTGAAATATTGGAAGATGATTATTTCCTTAATTGACTTGGCCTCAACCAATTATTGATTAGATTTTATCTAGATCATAATTGGAAACGCAATTATCAAACTTGTTGCTTCAATAGGATTGGGAATTTGTGTAGCAAATTATAATAAAAATGTTACTATATGGTATAATTTCGGTTGAAGAACCGATGACCATCTCAAGTGCAAATTGATATATTTGGCATTATTCTTTCCTGAGGTGGATATGGTGTCTAGTCGGAGAGCATTGGGGTTGCGGGTTGCGACGTATGTGGTCCGTCCCACTCTCGTCGGTACTGGCCATGACAACATGTAGGGACTCGATAATGCCGGAGAAAATCAAGGTGTATTTTCTAATTATTGAAATTCAAATTAATACGTACTTTGAGATATTACCATATATATATTCAAGTAAATCAATCAGATTTTTTGATTGAATTGGATTGATAATTAATTTAGTATGATTAAATTGATTATGTCCAATTGAGACACTCTATTATGAATAGAGTTGTTATTTCCCTTGTAAAAATTAATTATATGAATATGATTCATGATAATTAATTAAAATTTGAATATGAGGTGGAGGATCACATAAGTAACATCCATGATCTCCCGTCATGGCGAAGGGTTCTGTCGCCAAGGATTGCATGTGGGAGACGCCTGTCCGAAGTGACAGCTCCTATATGCAAGCGCATCTGGATCGGGCTCTTTGCTTCTCGAAAGAGTAAGGCCGTATGCGTAGTGACCCCAATATCGGATCCTCATATTATTGGGGCGATATTGGATTGCACATAGTGAGTACTATTCCTGTTAACGGTTGATTCAATTAACAACATGCGAACATCGCCTTAGGGGTGGTGGGACCGGGTGTTAAAGACCGAATTGGGAAATGCAAGTTGGACTTGCAAGGCAGAATATGTTCCCGCTTCTTTTTATTAGAGTCGCAGATTCTCATATTATTGGGATGTGACAAAGATAAAGAGGATATCCCAATTCTTGATAGAGATATAGCGGTAAGTATATCTCTTACTTTGAAAGTGATTAAGGGAATGAACTTTCAAAGTTGACAATGCATGAATAATTTGATTTAAAATACCTTTATAAAATATCATAAATTTGAATATATGTTTATATGTTCTAATATAGTGCATTCTTAATTTCAGAAAATGAAGTCCTTGAACCCACTTAGCAGGCTTCTTGAGGTCAATCAGTTGACCGATCCAAATTACTCAGATTGGATCCGTAATTTGGAGCTTGTTCTCTCTGCTGAGCGCATAAGTTATGTGCTCTCTGAAGACAAGCATGAAAGCCCTATATCCAAGGAAGAAAAAGCATACAATGACAAGTATGATGAAGATCATGTCTTGGCTAGATGCTATATCGTGGGTTCTCTCTCCAATGTTCTTCAGAAGCAACATGTGGAGATGAGTACATGCTAGGAGATAATGCAGAATCTAAAAGATATGTTCGGTGACATTAACCACACCCAGCGTTACAATATTATGAAAGAACTCGTTCGCTACAAGATGCAGGAAGGTACTTCAGTTTGAGAACATGTACTCAAAATGTTTGGGTACTTGTCTCAACTGGAGACTCTTGGGGCCAACATGGATGCAGACATGCAAGCTGATTTCATTATGCTATCCTTGCCCAAGTCTTTCAATAATTTTGTGGTTTCTTTCCACGTGAATAAGTTGGACTTGTCAAACGCTGGTCTTCTTGTTGCATTAAAGTCTGCAGAAGACGTAATGAAGAAAGATGGTCCCGCTAGTAGTGCAATGGTTGCACAGGTCAGAGGGAAGCACAGTCAGAAGCAAGGTTCTCGGAAGGGACCTTCCCAGAAGAAAAAGAAGAAGAGTCAAGGCATTGGCTCATCTTCTAGTGCATCCACACTAATAGCGTCAAAGAAATCCGATGTCTGTCACCACTGCAAAAATCTAGGGCACTAGAGGCGTAACTGCCCAGACTACCTGAAGTCATCAGACAAAGGTAAAGCCCTAGCAGGCATGAAATCTACTTTCATCATTGAAACTAGCTTTCTCGTCGGATGAGAAGGAAGTTGGGTTGTAGATTCTGGTGCTTCTGTTCATGTATGCAATTTGTTGCATTTGTTTCAGGAAACTAGAAATCTAGAGGAAGGGGAGATAGTCATCCAAATGGGATCTGATGCAAGTGTTGCAGCAGTCACCGTCGAGACTTGTCGACTATCATTATCAAGTGCAAGAGTCCTTATACTTAAAGAGTGTCTTTATGTACCCGAAGTCAGAAGGAACTTTATACTGTATCTAAGCTTGTTAGAAGCGGATATTCATTCCTTTTTTTGTAATAAATTAGTCATAAATCGTTATGATAAATATATTGCGGATGGTATTTTGACTTCTAGTGGACTCTATGAGTTGTGCATTGATAAATGTATCATGACTGTTACAACAACTGATAAAAGCCCTAAAAGATTCAGGGAGGATAGAAATCTTTCGAATGAGATTTGGCATCAAAGGCTTGGTCATTTATCTATTGATAGGATCAATAGATTAATAAATGATGGACCTTTGGATTTTCTACAGGTTCAACCTTTGCCTACATGCAAACATTGCATTCGGGGTAAAATGACTAGGACACTTTCCGTAACAAGGTTACGAGATGCGAAGGTATTATTGACCTAATACATACCGATGCATGTGGTCCCTTCAGTACCGCGACTCGAAATGGATATCGATATTATCTGACGTTTATTGATGACCATTCACGATACGGGTTTGTCTTCCTATTATGTCATAAGTCTGAATCCTTTGAAAAGTTCAAAGAGTTCAAGGCTTTGGTTGAGAACCAAACCAATAGGAAGATTAAGCGGATTCGATCTGATCGAGGTGGCGAGAACCTCTCGGATGAATTCAAGGAATACCTTAAGGAGAATGGAATTGATTCCAATCTCACTCCTCCTGGAACTCCCCAACTTAATGGTATTGCTGAAAGACGCAACAGGACCATCATGGACATGGTCCGTTCAATGATGAGCAAAGCACACTTACCTCTTAGTTTCTGGGGATATGCAGTAGAGACTGCAATTTATATCCTGAATAAGATTCCTAGCAAATCTGTACCTAAAACTTCTCATGAGCTCTGGTATGGAACCAAACCTAGTGTTAATCACTTGAGGGTTTGGGGTTGCTTGGTCCATGCGAAAAACGTGGACGCAAGTAAGCTAGAATTTCACTTTCGTGAGTGTTACTTCATTGAGTATGTTAAAGATGGTATTGGATACCAGCTTTATGACCCTGAGACCCAAAAGATTTTTATTTCTAGAGATGTGAAGTTTCTGGATAATGATTTCCTTAAAGGTCAAGACAAGAATGAAGTAGAGGAACTCATTGAATCCCCTGAGGATTCTGAGCTTCCTGGACCAGAAACTGAAGAGATAAATAAAGATGAAATACACATACCTCTTCGAAGGAGTTAGAGGGTAGTTGCACCACCTGAAAGATATGGATTCCATGTGTCAAGTGAGACTGACATTGATCCTACTTCATTTGATTAAGCACTTGCGGATCAAGACATGGATATATGGATGCTAGCAATGAAGTCAGAAATTGACTCCATGCACAAGAATGGTGTATGGACCCTAGAGGATCCACCTAAAGGGGTAAAACCCATTGGGTGTAAATGGATCTTAAAGAGAAAGAGGGGACCTGATGGGAAAGTAGAGACTTTCAAGGCACGACTCGTAGCCAAGGGCTACACACAGAGAGAAGGCATCGATTACGATGAGACATTCTCTCGTGTGGCTATGCTTAAATCCATCAGGACACTGCTAGCTATAGCTGCATATCTTGACTACGACATCTTGCAGATGGACGTCAAGACGGCTTTCCGCAATGGATACCTCGAGGAGGATATCTACATGGAGCAGCCCCAGGGCTTCATAACTTAGGATGGCAAAGTATGCAAGCTGAAGAAATCCATCTATGGGCTCAAGCAATCTTCTCGTAGCTGGAACATCAGGTTTGACGAAACCATAAAGAGTTATGATTTTGTGCAGAATCCTGATGAACCTTGTGTGTACAAGAAGCTTTGGGGGAGCACCATTGTATTCATCGTGCTTTACGTAGATGACATCCTTATCATTGGGAATGATACATGGATGATGACCAGTGTGAAAATTTTGTTATCCCATACCTTTGACATGAAAGATCTTAGAGAAGCCTCTTACATCTTTGGCCTGAAGTTGTTCAGAAACCGAGAAAAGAGGATTTTGGGATTGTCACAGCATGGATACATTAAGAAAATTCTTGAAAGATTCCGTATGGATAGTTCCAAGAAAGGATTCCTACCCTTAAGACATGGTAACCACTTGTCTAAAGGAATGGCTCCTCAAACTGTTGAGGAAAAGAAAGCCAAGGCTGGATGTCCTTATGCATCAGCTGTAGGAAGCTTAATGTATGCCATGATGTGTACTAGGCCAGATATCTGCCATGCAGTGGGAGTGGTAAGTCGTTACCAATCCTGCTATGGAGAACAACACTGGAACGCAGTAAAGAACATATTCAAATATCTAAGATGAACACAAGATTATATCTTGGTCTATGGATATGGTGATCTCCAAGCCTTGGGATATACAGATTCTGACTTCCAATCGGATGTTGATGATCGAAAATCGACATCAGGGTTTGTATTCTTGTTGAATGGTGGTGATGTGAGCTGAAGAAGCAAGAAGCAGGACACTACTATAGATTCAACAACAGAAGCTGAGTACATTGCCGCATCGGATGCTGCAAAGGAGGCGGTGTGGTTGTGCAAGTTCATCCTGGAGCTTGGCGTAGTTTCCTCTGATACTCCCATCCCGTTACTCTACGATAACACGGGAGCCATTTCCTAGGAAAAGGAACCCAGATGGCATCAGAAGAGCAAGCACGTGGAAAGGAAATACCACATCATTCAGGAGATACAAAAGCATGGTGGCATCATCATCACCAAGGTGGCCTCTGCCGACAACGTTGCTGATCCTCTTACCAAACCTCTAACACAGAAGGTTTTCAACCAGCATGTAATGAGTATGGGTTTAAGGATTGTTCCTGAATGGTTCTGAGGGCTATTGGGAGATTGTTAGCAATGTGAGCCCGAGGCGAACCATTCTCATAATAAATGTTATTGTAATAAATGATTTATCAATAAAAGTTATTGATTATTTTTCACTCCCTTTCTGAGATTGAATGAATGAATGTACTATAAGGTTCCTCTGTACAATAAGGGTAATGTACCATGGCCAACTTGATGATCATACAACTATTGATTCATTGATTGAATCATAGAGGCTGATGCTTGGATGAATATTCAAGGAGTTAGACAGAGGACTCATCAAGCATCGTCAAATGATTGTTAAGTGATGATCTCCAGTCTAAGTAGGAGATGGCAATCCTTTCTCATATGGATGATATCTGATCGACCTCTTGATGCAGGTCCTCTGCATGGGAATAGTGATTCAGAGGTGTCAAGTTAGTTGAGTCAATAGGTTGACTTAACGAGATCGAGATAACCAAAGACCTATGTTGAATGCTGGCACAACATAGGCATACATCCTCTGACCGTATGTCTGAGTGTGTACATTTGGCAGACCAATAGGTTGATGATCTAGCCAAGGTCTATATACCGGCGAGCTGGTGTGCATGTAAGGACATATGAGTAATACGATCTCTCAAAGGGATCATACATGTTCACTTACGAACAGGGAGACATGAGCTCACTCACGAGGTATTGGGACTGATCAAATTCCATGCATGGTCGTCATGCTTTGGAAGCATGACATAAATTTGAAGACAAGATATATGCTTTGGGAAAGCATATGATCTATGCCAAATCCCAAGACCAAGATTGAGAAACTTAATGATCAAACCCTGAAGATGACAGTGAAAAAGTGAACTTTAACTTCAGAATGATCATAGGTCTTCTAGTATGTAGGATGTACAGGTATTGGGAATACCTGAGGGTGATGTGATCATAAACGATTGTATAACCATGACGCTTCCATTCCGAGTGAGTGATGAAACAGGTTTAAATTTTAGTGACTCCTCTCATTATAGAAGTAACCTAATCTTAGTCCATGTATTGGACATTGATCTGAATAAGATTCAGATGCAATGAGAAGATTAGGTCTACGGTCTTGATTTGGTCAAGCATCTGTGGGAGGTCCATGGGATTTGGATTTGAGATATGATCTCAATATCCAAGTCACTATACGTGGCACAATACAATCACCCTGTCCTTATCTCCATTTATCTGCAGAGAAATCGCATTATTCTTGAAGGAGTTCAAGAATAATTCCATAAATCTAAGCATCGAAGAATTGATGATTAAATGTGATATAATCATCTTGATGTGTGTGGAAATTATCCAATATAATTAAATGTGATTTAATTATTGTGGATAAGAATAATGTGGATAGCAATATCCAATTATTCATAATACATTATAAATGTGATTTATAATGTATTAGAGACAGCTAATTATAATTTATATTTGTTGATTAATTATTAATATGTATTGGATACACATTGTGTAATTAATTGAAAATGTAAATTATATTGTTTTGGGTTGTGAATGTGATTCACAAATTATCAATGGCAAGATTGCAATATTCTCAAAATTAATTATGAATTATTTTTAAAGAACAAATCACAACAAAAGTTATTGGAAATAATAATGGAGATTTCCATGGAGATATGCAATCTCATGAAATCTCATGAGATTGTCTCCATATGGAATAAAGGGGACGACCACCAAGTCCTACTTGGAATGGGTGGTCGTTCACCTTGATATACATGGGAGATGTAATCTCCATGTATATTATCTCCTTATTTGGTTGATGTAATTTAGGATTGATTTATATTTGATTTTGTCAAATATATTTTGATCTAAGTTAAATCATAATTTGTTGGTTTTTACCAACAACAATCTTGGCCATTGGATTGAATATAAATCAATATCATCCATTGATTTTATATGTCCCATGGATTGAGATCCATGGATCCCAAAACACTATATATAGAGAGGCTTGCCATGCGCTCTAGAGCTATGCAATTTTGGAGCCAACTCTCTCTCTCTCTCTCATTCCTCTCACACGCCAACTCTCTCTTTCTCTCTTTCTTGGTGGCCGTCCACCATACCCTAGAGGAGAGATTCATCGTCGCCTTGGCCACCGTGCCACCGCTTCGACGTTCTTCGGTTCTCCATCTTCTTGGAGTGCTACGCTCACGAAGAGGACGTTCGATCTCATACGATGATATCAGGATTTCACCGTGCTTGGATCATCTTGTTGGATTGCGAGGATCACACGGTTCATCGCCACGCTCGCAAGCGACCTCTCCGACAATCAGATTTGAGAGAGGAGGTCTCTTTTCTTAAAGACTCGATGAACCACGCTTCAAGTGGTATTCCTTTAGACTTGTTGTGTTTATAGATGAAACGATCCAAGAATCGTTCTTGTATCATGTGGTTTCATCGCATGAATTTTTTTTAAATTCTGCTGCATAGAACAACTTGTGCGACTAGTCGTTCTACGTTGTATTCGATACGACGATCACGCTTCCATCATCCGCTTGAGGATAATACCATATCCTTCACTCAGACCAGATTATCGATTTAGAGCAGATGACAGATGTAGCGCTAGACATTTACCGGGAATGTGACTTTGTGCTTACAGACGATGAAGTGGTTTGGGTTGATCCCACACCACGAGCTCTTGCCACATCTTCAAACAATGGAGATTCATATATCATGACAGATGAGAGTTCAGAGAGCACACTCATGGCACAGGATATAGTAGAGGTTGTTTATCATAATCAGGATAGCGAGATCAATTTTGTCTCATACACATCAAATTCAGATCCCTCATACACATACACCGATTTTGACTGGCATGAATTCGATGAATTTTTACCATGTATGGTGCCTACAGAGCTGACAGTTAGGACCAAGAGTGAGCCAGGATAGTTGATAGATATACCAACAGGGCCATCTTCGTCAGATTTACCGTTGCAGCGAGAGTTCTCACACATAGATCTGGTAGCCTTCACTTCGACATTCTAGAAGACAGATTTACCAGCTCCCACTTGCCCAGAATTGAAGACCTTACTGCAGAGCATGAAGTATAGGTTCCTTGCGGGTGAGTCAGAAATGTTCCCAGTCATTATCTCTGCAGATCTGACTGAAGACCAAGAATCTCGTTTGATGGAGGTTCTTGAAAGAAACCACAAGGCAATCGGATGGAGTGTAGCTGATCTCCAGGGGATAAGTCCTACCTTGTTCTCCCACCACATTTATCTCGAAGAAGACGCGAAGCCCTCGCGTGAGTTCCAAATATGGTTGAACCCGAATCTTCGAGAAGTGGTCATGAAGGAAATATCTAAGTGGCGGAGCACTGATTTTATATACCCCATCTCTGACTCCAAGTGGTTTAGTCCATTTCATGTGGTACCGAAGAAGAATGGTATCACTACAATTGTGAATGAGTCTAAAGAGGAGATAGCTACCTGAGTACCCACTTCTTGGAGGGTCTGTGTGGACTACAGACGATTGTATCAGGCCACCAAGAAGGACCACTTCCTGCTACCATTCATAGATCAGATCATTAAGATATTAGCTGGGAAGAGTTTCTACTACTTTTTGGATGGGTATTCGGGATACAACCAAGTGACCATAGTGTCCGAAGACCAAGAGAAAACAATGTTTACCTGTCCGTTTGGGATGTATGCTTTTTGACGGATGCCCTTTGGATTATGTAATGCCCCGGCTACATTCCAAAGGTGCATGCTCTATATTTTCTCAGACATGGTTGGTGAATTTTTAGAGGTTTTCATGGATGACTTCTCGGTCTACAGTGACAGTTTTGATGCATGTCTTGATTACCTAGACTGGGTACTTCAGCGCTGCACTGAGGTCAAATTAGTCTTATCTTGGGAGAAGAGTCATTTCATGGTGACTCAAGGGACGATCCTTGGCCACATCATCTCCAACAGGGGCATGGAGGTTAACCTGGCCAAGGTGGATATTATCAAGAAACTCAATCCACCGTCCAATGTACGTCAGTTGTGGTCTTTTCTGGGGCATGTCAGTTTCTACCGACAGTTCATACAAGACTTCAGCAGGATTGTCCGACCGCTTATGGAATTGTTGATGAAAGACACTGAGTTCCTTGTAGATGATAAGTGTCTTGCATCATTTGAGACTCTCAAGAATCTAGTTGTTGAGGCTCCTGCCCTTCAGCCGCCTGATTGGTCTCTCCCATTCGATATCATGACGGATGCCTCCGATTTTGCAGTAGGGGCCGTTCTAGGAAAAAGGAGGGACAAAATACCATATGGCATTCACTACGCTAGCCAAACAATGGATACCGCTCAACGGAATTACACAGTCACAGAAAAGGAGATGTTAGCGGTAGTCTTTGCCTTGGATAAGTTTCGATCTTACATTCTTGGATCTAAAGTGACTATCTATAGTGATCACAATGCCATCCGATACTTAATGGAAAAGAAGGATGCCAAAGACAGATTGACCAGATGGATCCTTCTACTCTAGGAGTTTGATATAGAGATTAAGGATAAACCTGGAGTCAAAAATGTTGTGGCGGATCACCTCTCTCGTCTAGAGAACCTTGAGGATTCAGATCAGATTAAGAGACATTTCCAGATGAGGCTATCCTTGCAATCACCTTACTTCCATTGTATGCTGATATTGTAAACTATCTTGTCATGAAGAAAGTTCCACAAGATTGGCCCAGACAGCGACTTGAGACTTTTCTTGCAAATGCCAAGTCGTATCATTGGGAGAATTCCACTATTTATCATGGAGGGGATAACATCTGGAGACAGTGTATTCCTCAAGAAGAGCAGCACAACGTCATCACCTATTGCCACAAGCTTGAGGCAGAGGACATCATTATGGGAGACAGTCAACACAAAAGGTGCTTCAATCCGGCCTTTGGTGGCCAACCCTCTTCAAGGATTCAAAGGAATTCATAAAGAGATGTACTGATTGTCAGAAAATGGGTAATTGTGGATAGAAAGATATGATGCTGATGCAACCCATTAACTTTTGTGAGGTCTTTGATGCATGGGCACTGATTTCATGTGTCCATTTCCAAAGAGTCAGGTATTAGAGTATATCTTGCTTGGTGTAGACTATGTGAGTCGTTAGGTTGAGGCCATCCCCGCCCGAACCGCAGATGCTAAGACCGTTTGCAAATTCTTGAGGAAAAATATCATTTCACAGTTCGGAGTACCTAGACTTTTGATATTACACAGGGGGACTCATTTTATCAATGACAAGGTAAGGGCCCTTGCTAACGAGTTCAACATAGATCATAGAGTTGCCACTCCTTATCATCCACAGACGAATGGTCTTGCTAAGGTTTCCATCAGGGAGATTAAGACTATATTTTAGAAGATAGTCCACCCAGACCGAAAGGATTGGTCACAGCTTTTGGACTCAGTCTTGTGGGTTTATGGGACATCCTTCAAGACCTCATTGGGTACATCTTCATTCTGACTCGTTTATGGCAAGCCATGCCACTTACCAGTTGAGCTGAAGCATAAGTTACTATAGCCTGTTGATGAATCCCCATTCATCACTCTTTATTCTTTTATTTTAGCTAAATATCTTAGCAAAGCATCATGTATATAACTGTAAATACAATAAACTACCAATAAGCATGAATTTGTTAATACCTAATAATTAGCATGTATTTGTGCAAAAATAAAAGAATAAAGAATAAAAGAAAAAGAAGGAAATATTTAGAATAAATATTGACTGACCTGAACCCAAGAGAGGGTCCAGCATGGGCCTGATCGCCAAATAAAATAAGTAGAGAGAGATAGGGCCACTCTACCTTGTATATATTTCTCACTTATGTATATATTTTATTTTTACAAAAATAAAAATATAAAAGTGTTTTTCTCCTCATGTAAATACTTCTAAAAATAAAACAACAATTAGAAAAATAAAATAAAATATTCTCTCTCTTACCTTGTACATAATACATGTATATATGTACCATATACCTATTTATTTTACACTTGTAAATAAATAATAAAAATAAAACAAATTTTTTATACTCCAAATATTATGTTGTAAATACATATAATACAAAATTAGGGTATTTGTGCCAAAATAATAAAATAAAAATAAATATACAAAATACATAGGTATTTTATGCATATATATAATATAATATATTGTATATACCATACTTTATTTTCCATAAAAATAATTAAAAATCACAAAAAATAGTTTGAAAAATAATAAATATTTTTCATTTTGAATAATTTTTAATTTAAAATCATTTTATTTTTTAATTTATTTTCCAATTCTTTTTGACCAAGGTATTTTCTGATTGGTTCAGGAAGGATGTTGACCCCGATCAACTACCCCTCCCGGACCCTCATAACGCGTGGATCTGACTCTTGCCCCAGTTTCTCCCATTTTTCTCGATCGAATCTTGCTTACTCTTGCCCCGATTTCGACGCCCACATCTTCCCAGTGGATCTGTGATCCTCGCGGATCCCTAGGGAGACGCGGATCACCCTCGGATTACGCGCCATTGCCTGATTGTTTCGACCACCTGTGACATTCTATATAATCTTCCATCGCCTTCCCTACTCATTAGCTTGTGCCGCACACTCCCTCGAGACCCTAGAATCCTTTGCCTTGGTGACAGCAATCATAGGAGACCTTTGGTGATCGGAGAGGACCGCTGCAGCCGACGCTCAAGACTCGTGGCCGGAGCACCACCGCGACAAGCCTCCCCCGCTTTCTGCAACAAGGTCGAGGCAAAGACCACCATCGACAACAATCCCTAGAGCTCATGATTCAGTTAGGACCTTCAGGTATACATCTTATAGTCCTCAGCTCCCGTATCAGTTCAATCTTTAGTTTCACATCTGCCGCACCTCCGCCAGCTCTGACCCGCCGGTCGGAGCCTCATAAGTCACCCTCACCTATTCCGATCTACAAACCCACTCATCGTCACCCTTCTTACTCAACCTGATCATCCGAATCTTGGCTATCCGAGCCAAGATTAGGTCCTAGGTTTCCTTTGTCCCTCACCGGAAACCCCCTTTACATCCACCGCCACTTCTCTTTATTTTCATCAAATAACCCTGATCGGAGCTCTGATCCGAGTATGAGCGTTACCCTGCAGGTCTTAGTTCACGTGGAGACACCCCATATCTCCTTCACCTTGCTTCGCTGGAGCTCGCCCAGGTCACAACCACCTTCCTGGAGATCTGACCATCCACGAGTTCATCTGTCTCGTACACCCGACGCGGAGGAGCCCTACGAGTTAGTTGCCATCTCCCGATCATTCATCAGAGCATCAGATCATCGCCGATGGTTTGGTGAACCTTGCCCAGGAGGAGTTCGTCCAGTGCCCTTCCCCGTCGTTGGATCGACTTCTTCGCCCATACGTCATCGCAGCCGTTCAGTTCCTGCATTTGTCAGGTCGTTAGATCTGACATCTAACAGCCCCCGTACCACACACGTAGCTGATACTTGAGGGTCGTTTGATCTTCCAGCTGCACGCACCAGAGCCGTAGGCCTCGCCTCCACTCAGCGCCTGCCACCTGTCCACCCCACGTGCGGCGCACATGCTGCATGGGTAATTTGCTCAGCCACCCCTGCATTTATATCAGTTTATAGTTTAGTTTATAAAATAAAAGTATACAGTGGGACATTTTGCATCAGTACCCGTAGTTTTTCATATTTACTTTTCAGTCCTTCCTGTGTGGTCTCGCGTGCTTCGTCACGTGTACTTGTGGGTTATTTGCAGTCTGTACCTAGAACTTCTTTGTTGTTATGGTTTGAATGCTTAGTTTTTATTATTTGCAGTTATACCCCTATGTGGACTGATTATGGACATGTGCAAATTTGATGTGAAAATTGCAGGCAGGACCCCGTAGTTTGCATACGTGTTATGTATTAGTCCAGAAACTTGTTTTCATTGCATTTGGATCCCTGTATGATTTTTGCTTTAATAAATAGCAAACATTGTCCAAAAATCAAAATTTAAAAAGGACGAAAAATCTTAGAAAAATCATTAAAAATTGATAAAAATTCAAAAAATGTGTTTTCTTCTTATGTAGTTAGATCTTTGCTTTTAGTTTATCATAAAATTGTTCTTAAGATTTCACAGGAATTTTATGTAATTTTAACTTGCCTTTAGATCTCAGTTGTACATTGTTAGTTGTTTTTGCTTTTATTTCATTTTTAGATAATTAATCAAAAATCGGAAAAATTCTATAAAATCCAGAAAAATATTTGAATATTTTAAAAACCCAAAAATATTTTTAGTTTGAATTTTTGAGTATTTTTGAGTCTTCAAACAATTTGTTAAGTGTTGATTTTTGGTTCCTTTTAGCCTTTTTCTTAATATTAAAAATTACAAAAAAATTAAAAATTAAAAACCACCATTTTTGATACTTTTGGGATTCTCGACTACTTCGTAGCGTTAGCATCATGTGCTCCTTATATTCGGCCCTGGTTGCTATACAAGGTAAAATAAAATAGCGAGACCGTTATTTGTGCTTGATTGATTGATTTGTAGTTTGGTGGTCTTCTTTTCTTGTTGAGCCCAGTCTGAGTGGTTGAAACGACCTTTGATACCATTTTACCTTAGTCGCTCGGCCCGCTCATCAGAATGGCGCCGTTTCCAAGGAGCACAACTTAGTAGTCAGTTTCCTTGCGTGAGTTTTTGCTATATCTGATACATTTTTAAATAACTATGGACTGACACAATTTCTATTCTGTCTTTCTTGCGAGGGTCTGACGAGCGAGGGCGGCGATCTTCGGAGAGCCGACGCACCCGCGTGACTTGGAGGCATCTTGTTTCTGCATCGAGCCGCAGGAGAGCGTAGGAGAGAAGGAGCAGAAGTTTGGGAGTTGTAGTATAGTTTAGACTTATATTTATTTTCTGCTACTATTATTGTAATAATACAGGACAGACACTAGACTCATACTTGGTAATTGTTTCGGGGTCTGTTTGCCGAGCACCAGTGTACTCGGGGGACCTCACCGCGAATTTTTGTCGGATTTATATTCTACCATTTTATTTACTATCTATATGATTTTCGAAGGTTTTGGCCCTTAGATTTAGGATTTTTTGTGAATGTGACGTAATTAACTAAGGCCCAACCCTAATTATCTGCCTGCACCTATAGATCGTTAATTGGACCTTCTTAATTAAATCACAAAGAAAAAGTTAGTTTAATTAAGCTTGAGTCCACGAGCCGTGAGGGACCACATACAACGCGTGCAGGACCCGTTGTGGTGGGCACCGAGTGGTTCCCAAGATCGGAATCCGGACTTAATTGATTGGCTAGCTACCATTCTTCGCGTGTAGAAAGTGCTTCGTCTAAGGTCGATTTCTTCTTGTATCATATAGGTAGTTCAATTATGTCTTTAATTTATGCACGGATCACCCTGCATGTAGAGAGCTGGAGTCAGGTACGCATTTCTTACTATGCATGCATCATCATGTTTGATCGTGCATCGGCTTTTTCACTTTCTCCCCCTATTTTTGGACTTAAAATAATCAGGAGAACCGAAAAATTATTTAGGCGTTGCTTGCTTGAAAAACACTTAAAAAGAAAAACTATAAAACTGAGACTACTAAACTCACTTGATCCTAAAAGACACCTCACCGAAAAATTTATCTGGGAGAGTAATACCCTCATTATATGGTTTGGATGAGCGAAAGAATGACCCGCAAACTAGGATAGAGCCATACCCGAACTCTTGGCAGACTACCAGCCTTGTATACAGGACAGTCTGTTAGGAGCATTGGGTTCCTATCAGCTCGCTTATTCCCTCTAAAAGACTATTTTATCACCTAATAAAATTGACAAGATAAAAGATCAAACCTTTACTGTCATCATCTCTGCGTGAGTAGGTGAATTGGGGGTTTGCTTTCTGATCTTTTGTGTTTTCCAGATCTCATCCGCCTTCACTCGCTACATCAAGATGATGGGCAGGAGACCCCTTAGGCAGCCTCTGGCTGCACCGCTTTCAAGCACTCCAGCCCGTTCATCTAGGTTGGTTCATGAGAGACGAGACCTGCTCTCTCCCGAGTTTGACTCCGCCTAATTCCCCCTCAACCACCCTTCTTCCAATTCTGAGGTGCCCGAGCAGAGACCGCAACATACAGTAATATCACAAAGTGAATCACTAGGAGTGGTAACCTCTGTAAACTCTACTAGCTCAGATTTCCTCTTCAGGTTGTTCAGATTCGCCTCGATCTGTGCAGGTGATGAATATGTAATTCATCACTCTAAAATTGAAAATAGAGCTTTGTTCCCGAGTAATTATCTGCATATTTCCATTTATATTACATAATTAGCATTCATGCATGCATTGATAACATCTGCATTTTAGCATTCATATTTGCATTAAATAAGAAGCCAAATTGACTTGTAAATATTCACCTATATATTCACCATATTTCATCTATTTGTATATATTTTATACTAACTTCAAATCCAATAAAATCAACTCCATAGTTTATATATTACTAACACTAATTAAAGAAAAATATCAAAAAAATATTAACTTATAAAATTGACCAATAAAACCCCAATCCACGTTTGAAACTAGGAGCCTTAAAATGCGCATATCTCACTCATACAACCTCCGAATTAGGTCTACTAACTTTTAAAGTAATATACATTCAATGTCCTTCGAAAAAAAACCAATTTCATTAAAATCGGAGCTCGTATGAAAAACTTGGGTTTTAGGCCCCTTTTGTATATTGTACATATTGACCAAAATGCCCATGCATTTTCTTAATTATTAAAAATCCAAAAAAAATAGATTAAATTGTAAATATTCTTCTCATATTTCCTCTATTCTTATTTTTATTTTTCTCTTCTCGAAAAATGACAAAGTAATTCGTAAAAGGTAAAATGTGGTATTTTATACCTATAAGGTACCACCCAAAAATACACTTTGTGCGGATGATTTCATTTGATTTTCGACCCTTCACGAAAGTTGTAGATCTCATCGAGACGAACAACTTTCGTTTTGATCAAGTTTTGATTTAATCCCTTTTCTTATTTCTTTTTTTTCTTTACATTTAATTTTTGAATTTTCTTGGAGCGACATTTGGCAGCTCCTAGAGCCGCCACACGTCACCCCATTTTTTATTTTCGGATTTATTTTATTATTTTAGGATTTATTATTATTTTACTATTAATATTTTAATTATTTTTAATAGCCTACTATATTATTTTATTAATTATTTATTTTATCCTCCTTTTTACCTCTTCTCCCCTTACTTGCCTTCCACTCCAAGCCAATAACTCCCCATTTTCTCCACTTTCTCCATCTCTTTTCCAACTCCCTCCTCCTCTTTATATTCACATCATCCTCCACCATTTTTAATCATCCGCCATTTTTGAGAGAAAGAGAGAGAGACCTCCGGCTATCTGTAGGTGACAGCTACCGAGATCACCGTCGAGCGACGACCTCCGACCACGGCGAGATCCGAGGTGGTCTCAACCACTTCGTCGCAACATCCCTCACAGGAAGCTGCTCTAGCTTTGAAGAACTCCGCCACCCTTCTTGAGGCCACGATAGGAGCCGTGAATCGTAGCTCCGCGTTCTGGCGAAATTCCAGGTAATTCCTCTATCTCTACCTTCTAAATTATTTTTTTATCTAACATTCCATTGTTGTTGTTGTTTCACATCTAATCACCTCCATCACAATCATCACACACACATCTTTTATTCATTGCATTCTATTTCCTATTTACAAAAACAAATACAATAAAAAAATTGCAAAAAAAATACAAAAAAAGAGCACGAGCAGCATTGGACGGCCAACCCCTGCGTCCTGCCCTCCCGGCGTGTCGCGTCGCCCAGCCGCGCTGCTCTGCGTTGGCCGCACGTGGCTCACGTACGTCCACCGTCGGCCACCACCGCCACGTGCTCGTACAGTAGCCCTGCCGTGCACCCAAGCTCTAGCCCCGACCCCCTTCTCCTGTCACCGCCACAAGTGCTCCAGCACTAGGCTGCCCACCTACCCGCCGCGAGAACCTCCGCCGCGGTGCGCCGGCTCTGCCCGAGCGGTGGTGCTCCACCACCTCCTGCGGCGCGGACCAGCCGCCCTCCGCCAGCTGCTCATGCCCGACGGCCCCGCTCCAAGGCCGCTCGCCCCTCCGCCCGTGGTTGCGAACCGCACCGAGCTGCATCTCCCTCCTCACGACCACGTCGCGCGCCCAGCTCCGCGTCGACGCGCCCTCTGCCTGCTCCATCGCGACCCCGCGGTCGCGCACCTCCACCGCCGACCTCGCAGCGGCGTGTGTGCCGTCACTCCCCTGCTCGAAAGGTTCTGCATGCTTGAGCTCCGGCGCGCACCTCCGTCAACGCCCAGCGCCACACACCATAGCGCTCCACGTCGCCCTTGCGTCGCCCGTCAGCCACTAAGCGGTCGCTGCCCTCATCTCCCTTGTGCCCTAGCTTAGGTTCCAAGCCAGGAACCCAACGAAGGTTCATTTTTTATTTTAATATCTTTGTGAAAATTGCATACTTAGTCTGTTGTATCTTTTCATTTGCAAAATAGTCCTTGTTCACATTTCAATTCATTAAGCTTTCATTTCGCATTGCTAAGAGACCCCTTGCTTTGAGTACTAATTTGGACAATATTTTTGCATTATTTTTTATCCAAAAAAATAACACTTTTATGAGAAACAAATTCTTTATCTTGTGGATATTTATTTACATTTTTGTAAGCATCCGATTATTTATTAAAATTCAGATATTGAAAATCAGTGATATTTTACCCATTTAAGCTCTGAAATTCACAAGTATTTATTTCTTTCTTTCTCTAAAGATTATGAAAAAATTGTAGATGATGCATCTAATTGTGCTTTAATTACAGACCAAATTTCGTCCAAATTTGATTGTCGTTTGCATAAAATAAATTATCGAGTGATTTTTGTAATTGATTTTTAATTAAATCCACGAATAAGATTTTTTAGAAATTTCAAAGCTTCTAGATTCCTTATTAAAATATCTATCTAAGATAAATAACTCTCTGGATAATTTAATTTCATGGATTTATTAAAAATTAAATACCCATAGTCCCTCTATTTGTAGTAAAAAATCATAAAGTGTCAAAAAATTCTAAACAAAATAGTGTATCTTCATTTCATCATATTTAATTTCCAGTAAAATTTTCATAATTTTTGCATATCATTTGCATGAGAAATTGCATAAAACCCCCAAAAAAGTGTGCATTTTTTATTTGTGCATTTTAAACCTAAAAATTCCAAAAAATATATTTTGCATTCATTGTTGGATTAAAGGTTCTTAGGAAAAATATAACTTGGCTAATTTGAATTAATTTCACATTAAAATTAAATCTGGCTAAGTTGTTGATTTTCTTAATAACCTAGTTCATTCGTCTCAGTGCATTTGTCATTTTTATTGCATAAAAAAAATCACAAAAAAAATCTCACTCAGAAAACAGCGATCTAATCCATCTAATTTGATCCCGAGTTGTTCCTTTGCCTCCTTGAGTTGACCCTAGGGATTGCCCAGGCTAAACAAACATAAAACCGCGCGTTAATTCATTCGATGATTCATCGATTTGTACGGTTATTTTTTATCGATCCAGATTTATCCAACCACAACGAAATAGTCAGTTAGACACATTAAAAGGGTAGATTCCACGACTCGTCAAATGGTGTCGTTGCCGGGGAGGCAAACAGCTTAGAATCACTTTAGAAAATTAGATTTATGTTTTCCAATCACTCGGGTAGTCTGACCCCCGAGCCACATTGTAATTATCCATTTTTAATTATTTTTCTGACCATTTCTGTATACATCTCTCCCTGACATAATTTTTATCTTTTTGTGCGAGGGCCCGCTGGACTTGGAGCGGCTATCTTGAAGTCGAAGCATCTCGAAGTGCATCGGAGGCCGACGATTCGTGGATCAAGTCGGCTGTTGAGATGCCAAAAAGATTTTTGTTAACTTGTAAAAAAAGAAGTGTTTGCATTTGCAACGGTTCCTGTTTGGGATCTCTTACGTGTAAGTCATAATAAAGCGTGTCCCTGTGTGTTGTGTGATTGCTTTACGTAGAATAGGACCTGCACTTGCGGCTCTTAGAGCTTCCTAGGACTGTTTGTGCTCATACTATTTAGGACCACACTTCACACATAAAAGACGCACTTAGACCACAAAACTTAGCCAAACATAATCTGTTCTTCACTCGCTAATAGAACTGCCTGTGTAGGAGCGGCTTTTCATCGATTGCATTGCATTTAGCGTAAAATTTCAATTCAGTCTTGCATCCCGCATTGTAGAGAGCTGGAGGCACTATAAGTATTCTTACTTGTGCATTCAACATCGTTTTCGATTGCATCTGCTTTTTTCCAATTCTCTCTCTCGGTTTTCTAACATAGGATAAAGAAATTGGGACTGGACGGTACACGTGATTGCTTGTGTGGATTAATATCAGTGGTAACTAATCTCTAAAATCAGGACTGCTAATTGAATTTGACCAAAACAATTAACTAAAATTAACCCTTGTTTGCAGGAGAGTAACCCCGAACTTGTTTTCAGGCTGAGTGAGGGAACTTGAGTGTGCGTGAACACATTAAGGTAGAGCCTAAATCCTCGCCTTCCATATCACGTACCGACTGATCCTAGCAAATATCACGAGTTGAATATTTTTAGATTCATTGACTAGTACCAAGTAGCCTCCTCCTGTTCACAGGTAGTCAAGGGTAAACCAACGATACTTCGCGACAAGCTGCTAGTAACCCCTCGGGGTGAAGTTCCAGCCTTCTCATCTTCCGCCTGCTTACAGGTAGATAGGGGCATGGTCTTTAAATCCATCAACTTGGGATAGGAGCGAAGATAGGAAGGGCGCAGGTATCTAAGGCGACAGGTTAAACAGGGGAGATGCATCCGGCTTTTAGCCGACTCCCCTATAGGCCACGTAACCTTTGCTACTTGTCTGAAAATTCACACTTAAAATCAACCAGACTAATCGGACTCGGTTTCGGGTCCTTCACCATGTTGAGTGTGAACTCAGGGTTTTCTCTTGCATTTTTCTTTGTGTTGTCCGTGTGTGTTATCCTGTGCAATTGCACATTTTCTAGCTCAACCTACTTACATTCATCATTTCCTCTTCAAGATGTCGGGATATTGGTCCACATACCCTATAACCTCTGGTAATTCCTCCTCGACCATATAATGTTCATCTTCACTTACTCCTTCATCCATGTATCCTCTGCCACCTACAGAAAAACCTTACCCGTGGTTGATTCCACCTTAACCCAATTATGAAGTCAGAACTTCGACTGACTTCTCCACTTCTTCGCATTTCTCACCTACTCCATATTCTAACACTACGGATCCACTTCCACCTTGGGCTGACTGTCCTTACTCTCGAGAGATTGTAGGAATCGAAGAACTGAATGAAGAGCAAGCCACTGCTGAGACAGATGATTGGCAAAATTATATGCCCCACATACTTCATTCTCACCTCAAGTAGGGACCATACAACAAATTACATATACACATCCCGACTTCACCTTAGGGCATAACTTGGTCGATCGAACAACATGAATGGAGAGGCCTATACATCATGATTTTCAAGACTTGATTGACTTCAGTGATCAAGCTTCCATTAATCAGCCTTCATTCGGAGAGCCTATACATTCACAGGAGTGGGCTCATAAGCTAGACTTACCAGTCCCCCGTTCATTGACTCCATCATATGAGGCTCCAACTAATATCTACCATTCGGATGGTCCATACTCGACCCAGAATTACATGCCAGAGTATAGGTATGTTGAGTATGAGACTCAAATATCTCAGTAGTATCCTCCAACAGAGCATAACTCTCCCATGATTTGTCATGAGAATTTTGTGGAAGATGACATCTCTAGACTTATTAAGAAAGATGACTTATTTGGTAACGAGTTGAGAGATGTCGTGGAAATATTGCACTCAATTTCTACCAGCCTGGGTTGAAAGTGGAGAAGGAAGTAAGTACATCTGATGTTAAAAACCAAGCAAGCATTAGGGAACCCACACCGTTTGTACAGCTGGAGTCCATTCTATCTCCCTCTTCTACTAATCACTTACCCTCCAATCCAGAGTCTGATCATTCATCCACCAAAAACACCAAAAAATTGAAAAATCAGAAAAATTCATAAAAATTAAAAATGAAAAGGACTTAGAAAAATTGGATCCTACCCTAAGGGAAGCACTCGATGAAGAATTGATTTTCAAACTTCCCTTAATAAAGGCCATAGATCACTTCCCCGACCTCAAGAGATTTGCAAAGAGTAAATTGATGCCCAAGAGGTCGGGTACTAAGAGAACAAGGAATGAGAAACACATAGTGTCTATGGACACTTCCTTGGTGATGGGAAGAAGGACCAAGATCCGCAGAGTGAAGTGGTTTCCTAGGGTTGAATGTGAAATCAAAGACACTATCTTTACCCATGCAAGAATCGATGATGACTCTCCGATAAATATCCTCCCGACCTCTGTGTTTGACAAGCTCAAACTCAGGCCATTCAGAAAGTCGAGAGAGATCGTTCAGTTGGTTGATCGATCCATCAAACGGTCTAGAGAAAATATTTCAGTCACCGTTACTTTCCAAGGTGCTCTACTCTAGGTAGACTTTACAGTCATTGACATTGAGCACTGATGAGAGTTCACCCAGTCTCCGATTATTCTCAGGAAGCCGTTCTTAACCTCAGCTAAAGCGACTAAATATTACGAGACTTGGGAGATCAATTTTTCAACATTGGGAGCACTCCGACCTCACCCATTCTTTGATACACTTTACTCTAAGGTGACCCGCACATTCGCCGATAGTCGTGATAATCGAGAGGTAGATGAGTCCGACCTCTCTGCTACACCTGAGAGACCGAATACACGGATGACCGTTGGTTCTGAGACTCCCCACACATTCACTTCATCAACTGCTTGCACCACCACCGTGACAGCTTCTAAGGAGGACTCACAACTAGAAGCTATCGTTAACTCGGACACGACCTTTGTTGATTGCCTTGACCATTTTGATGATCCGACACAAGAGCCCAATAATGCCAAGCCAACTGAGACCACTAGAACCTTCCTCAGACATGTGTTGACCCTTTAGGAATATTACAATCTATATGGTGACTCGTCTGATGAGGAACCCATAGTCAGCACCACATCACGTTCCGGACCTTCAAAGGAAACAACAAAAACTAAATTGACTCCACATAAAAGCACGGTTGTTCCCTCTGCTAGTCAGCTATCTAGTGAGAGGAAGTCGAGAATTGATTCCTTGAGGTGTTCCCTCGATCCTCTCAAGGCGCGTCACTCTCATCTCCCTCTAAATGATTCAAGTTCTTATAAACCGACTAGGAAAGTTTCATTCAACACACTGGAGAAGGAATTTTCTGAGGAGTCCTCATCTGGTCCGGATAAGGTGATTTATATGAGTGAGTTCAGTTCGGCTGTTGTCAAGCCTTATCGGAGCAAGCAGCCGTGTGTCGACCCTCGTTGGATGATACCTAAACCTCATTTTTATTCATCTGAGGACGATTCCGACAGCGACACATATGTATATTATCCACCTCCTTGCGTCCGCAAGACGGCTCATCACAAACCTTCTTAATCCTTTTATATTCTCACTCTTTCCTGTATATACTTTATCTCCCTCCCTCCCCAGGGATTCCAATCACTCGCCCCAGCTCCATATCGTTTCATTTTATGACTATACTTAGGATAACATGATCCTAAGTATAGGGGGGAGAGTGACCCGCGTCTATTCATTGTACATCCTCCAAATCACATCGGTTCTCATACTCACTCCTTTCCTATACTTAGGTTGACCAGAGTCTATGTATGGGGGATCGATGCCCGCCATGCATATACTCATCCATTTCCCCTCTTGACCTCGTCCACCCCATTTTTCATCTTCTTCTACAATTAGGCTGCCAAAGCCTAAGTATAGTGGGGCGGTGCGATTCTATATTTTTTTCGCTCTCTTACGCTTAGCACGAGCTATGTCTTTTTCATCACTTTTCGTGCTCTGAGGACATAGCACACGCTAAGTGTAGGGGGCATGTATATATTACATATATACTTTACCCATAGCTCGTACTTTCACGTATTTTCTATATATATTACTAATAATTACGGGAAGGGTAAAATTGGAGAAATGTTTTGTAAAATACACTTGTATAATCGGTATAATACTTATAAAACTCTTGTGAAATATTGTAATGTAGGAGGCACACCAAACTCTCATAAAAAATGAAAAACTCAAAGGGTTATTATTTTCTCTTGCATATCATCCTTGAAAAAAACAAATGAAAAGAAAGAAAAAGAGTCTTGCATTTCATCCATCTACATAGCATGTCATCTGCATCTCATCTGCATATTTTGCATATGCAAGGTGAAAAGCTAGTGGGTTATGAACCACGTTATGAGTAGATATTGAGGATGGACTTGATTTGACCTTAATCCACCTAATTTTAGAGGAACCTTATAGGAACTGAAGTTAAGATTTCTCAGGTCAAGTGACTTAATTCTTTGAGTCTGCAAGTCTATGTTCACATGTCATCTTAATTAGTCTAAGTAGAATATCTCGTGCACACGCATGATTCTTTTAGACAGTGACCTAACTTGGAAAAGCACCATGCACGTAGCTCTTCATTGATGAGATGGTGAGCAAGTAGAATCCTTTAGCTTGGAGTAGCACACGGGTGGAAACATCCGTCCTCCTCTAGGGAGGGTAGTGCATCTCAGCCTAATCTAGTGGTGTTGACGTTAGAAGACAGGGTGTCGTGGGTTGCAATAATGCTTCAAAAGAGGGATAATCTACTGGCTCAAGAGGAAAAACTCCTGATGTGCATGATACACCTCATATAGTTCCAAAAAAAGAAGAAGAAGAAGAAGAAGAAGAAGAAGAAAAGAAATGCAAGAACTCCAAAAAAATAGATAGGCCAAAAAAAATATATGTCGGAGTATGTATATTAGCAAGAAGTCTGCAGCTGGATGACTTGGCTACACTGGTCAGGCATCCCGGGATAGGTAGCTACATTGGCTACCGTCCATTCTTTCTCCACCCCCTCCTCTTGTGCTGGTCGCACTTGAACTTAGAAGGGAATACCCCTCTCCTCGAGGAAAGAGTTACTGGACCGGAGAATTAGAGTTACCTTGTTAGAGGAGGCTGCCTCTTAGCCATTTCTGATGTGGAGAGTTATTTATCACTTACACAGTACAAGTAAGAATCATAGTCATCAGAAATTTGCGTTTGAAGATTTGTTCTGACCTGACTGTTGAGGCGTCTTGAATAGAAGACTTGTGGAACTTGAAGGTTGTTAGGTCTTAAGTTCAGATCCCAATAAGGCTCCGCCACACAATTAATCCAAAGGTCGAGTTAAGCTCCATTTTCAACTTTTGTTCATGACCTTGGTATGGAACCCAATCTCATTTCACTCTTGCATTCATTTTAGTTGCTCGGGGACGAGCAAGGTTCAAGTATGGGGGGTTGATGAATCTGTAATTCAGCACTCTAAAAGTTGAAAATAGAGCTTTGTTCTCGAATAATTAGCTGCATATTTCAACTTATATTACATAATTAGCATTCATGCATGATAACAACTGCATTTTAGCATTCATATTTGCATTAAATAAGAAGCCAAATTCACTTGTAAATATTCACCTATATATTCACCATATTTCATCTATTTGTATTTATTTTATACTAACTTAAAATCCAATAAAATCAACTCCATAGTGTATATATTAATAACACTAATTAAATAAAAATATCAAAAAAATACTAACTTGTAAAATTGACCAATAAAATCACAATCCAAGTTTGAAACTAGAAGCCTTAAAATGCACATATCTCTCTCACACAACCTCCGAATTAGGTCTACTCACTTTTAAAGTAATATACATTCAAAACCTTCGAAACAAGACCAATTTCATTAAAATCGGAGCTTGTATGCAAAACTTGGGTTTTGGGCCCCTTTTGTACATTGTACATATTGACCAAAATGCCCTTGAATTTTCTTAATTATTAAAAATCCAAAAAAACTGATTAAATTGTAAATATTCTTCTCATATTTTATATATTCTTATTTTTATTTTTCTCTTATTGAAAAATGACAAAAAATCGTAAAAGGTAAAATGTGGTATTTTATACCTATAAAGTACCACCCAAAAATACACTTTCTACAGATGATTTCATTTGATTTTCAGTTCTTCACAAAAGTTGTAGATCTCGTCGAGACGAGCAACTTTTGTGTTGACCACTTTTTGATTTATTCTCTTTTATTGTTTCTTTTTTATTTTTCTTTACATTTAATTTTTAAATTTTCTATGAGCGACATGTGGCCGCTCCTAGAGCCGCCACATGTCACCCTCATTTTTTATTTTCGGATTTATTTTATTATTTTCGGATTTATTAGTATTTATTATTATTATTTTAATTATTTTTAGTAGCCTACTATATTATTTTATTAATTATTTATTTTATCCTCCTTTTTACCTCTTCTCCCCTTACTTGTCTTCCACTCCAAGCCAATAACTCCCCATTTTCTCCACTTTCTCCTTCTCTTTTCCAACTGCCTCCTCCTCTTTATATTCACATCATCCTCCACCATTTTTCATCATCCGCTATTTTTGAGAGAAAAGAGAGAGAGAGCTCTAGCTATATGTAGAAGACAGCTACCGAGAATCACCGTCGAGCGACGACCTCCGACCACGACGAGATCCGAGGTGGTCTCAAGCATTTCGTCGCAGCATCCCTCGCAGGAAGCTGCTCTAGCTTTGAAGGACTTCGTCAGCCTTCTTAAGGCCACGATAGAAGCCGCGAATCGTAGCTCCGCCTTCTGGCAAAATTCCAGGTAATTCCTCTATCTCTACCTTCAAAATTATTTTTTATTTAACGTTTCATTGTTGTTGTTATTTCATATCTAATCACTAACATCAGAATCATCATACACACATCTTTTATTCATTGCATTCTATTTCTGTTTACAAAAACAAGTACAACAAAAAATTTTGCAAAAAAAATAATACAAAAAAAGAGCACGAGCAACATTAGACGGCCAGCCCCTGCTTCCTGCCCTGTCAGCGTGTCGCGCCGCCCGTGTTGGTCGCACGTGGCCCACGCATGTCCACCGTCGGCCATTGCCACCACGTGCCCGCGCAGAAATCCCATCGTGCGCCCGAGCTCCAGCCCCGACCCCCTTCTCCTGCCACCCCCACAAGTGCTCCAGCGTTAGGCCGCTGACGACCGAAAAATCCCACAAAATCCGGGTAAAGGTAAAAACAAGGGTTGTTGCGACCCGGATCTCGCGGAGATCGGTCAATCAAGAAAAAGAGACCACCAAAATCAGATGGAGAAATCAAGAAAATCAATAGCGGTCCTCGCTAATTTTATTAACCTGGTATAGCGACCAGGGTCGGACTCAAGGAGCACGGGATGACCTTCCGGCCTACGAAGTAGTCAAAATCGAAAAAACAAGGGGGAAAATGTTTTTGGTGGATTTTAATTATTTTTAAATGTTTTTGTGTTTTTGATTTTATAAGGAAATGTAAAAACAAGCAACTTCAACAATTATTAAAAACACTAAAAAATATACAGAAAATTCCAATAAAATGTTTTTATGTTTTTAGGCTTTTAAGTGTTTTTAGTGAATTTTTAAGAATTTCTCAATTTTTATTTGATTTCCTAAAAATCAAGAAAGGGGAAAAATATAGGCTACTGTGCAGCCAGACTTGAAAGATCAATTAAAAATATGAAATTGATCTATAAAAGTCTGAAGGCATTTTTTATGAAAAACATATGCAAAAATTACGCTACAGAAAAAGAGTTTGTATTTTTTATTTTTATAGAATTTTTTAGAATTTTTATAAGATTTTTTGGATTTTTCAATTTGTAGGGTTTTTATAAATCCAAATGAGCTCAAAAATGGATAAAAGCTAAAATACACTAAAAGGAACTATCCCTAAATTTTTTAGAAATTTTAAAAAAGTTTTTATATTTTTCCTTGATTTTCTTTTTCAAACAATAACAAAAATACATATTTTTGATTTTTTAAAAATAGTAAAAAGCCTCAAAAATTCCCAAAAATTTAGAGAAATTTATACACAAGAGCAGGAGCCACGTGTCCAAATTTCACTGAATTTGGATTTAATTTGATATTTTATTCAATAAAAACAAGGTACACAGCAGGCAGGGACCTAAATGCAAAGAAACATAGTTCCACGACCAAATAATAACAAAGCAAGAAGGGTCAGGGCCTCGAATGCAAAAAGCCCACAAAAACACGCGCAACACACGTGACTCAGACGCAGAGGGGCATAAATGTAATTCCTATTTAAAAATATACAATCAGTAACACACAGGAACCACATGACTAAATGTGCAAATAACCCAAATCCTCACGTGTCGACGCGCGTGGCTCACATAAACAGGGACTAAATTGCAAATACTAAAAAGTCTAAGGTCCTAATAACAAATGTTCCAAAATAAAAACAACGTAATAAAATATTTACAGGACTGAATGGAAATAACAAAATAACAGGGGGCCTAAGGGAAATTACCCCTTTATTATGATCTGATGGATGAGGGGGTGCCACGTGTAGATCTAACGGTTGAGAGCGTCGGGCATCCCTTCGTCGAAGATCAGTCCATATCAACTCCTAATGGCGATCCGACGGCTGCTAGCTCCTCGCAAATGGATGGTCTGGATCTGAACTGGAGCGGGGGGAATGATCGGACGATAGCTGGAGGTCCTGGAAGAACTCGTCTCCGGCGAACTTTGTCGGCTCGCTCCGTGTGCACGGGACCTCCTCATGGGCTGCTGAGATGCGGAGAAGGAAGCTCAGAATCTTCCATAGCTGGTGGGAACCTCCGATGAGGCCGGGAAGCTCCGGAGAGCTCAGATGGGTCTCATTGACCTACAAAAAGGCACAAGACGAACGCTGGGTCAAGGGCAAAGTGCCTCGACCCGGTTAGGGGTGGAAAGGGTGATCGGAAGGGGGCGGAGCGTGGTCTCCGGTGAGGCGACGGCGGAGGAGACCCGAGGTCCTGCTCCAGGGTGAGACAGGTTGATCGGATAGGGGAAGGAGATGGGTAGGAGTCTCGTGATCGTGAATCGATGATCAGATGAGTGAATGAGCAGTCAGATCGGTGGGAATCGGTCGGCGGTGCGAATGGGAGTAATTGGAAATTAGGCTAAATTAGAGTGAATCGGGGATACCAGATGGTCGAAGTCGACTATGGATGAGCTGGCGGAGCTCTGGGGGTCTTTGCCTCAAGGGTTCATCAGGGTCTGAGGCTCGGCGCACCTCACGGCGGTGCACGGTGAAAGAACTCGTCGGATCAGTGGCTGGGGACTCCTCCTCCTCCTCATTGCGACACCACGCTCGGATAGCTGTCACTCTAAGGAAGGTGATGGAGGTCCTGGGATAGAGGGGCGGAGCCAAAGATGGCGTGAAAAGTGTGGCGGAGGTGTGGCTTTATACTGAGAAGGGTCCGGCAAGAAGGGTCAAGCGAGGTGCAATGGTGCACGGATCCCTAAAATCTCCCCCGGGCGAGGGTCTCAGATGGATCAAGTGTAAGTGGAGCCCGTGGTTTAGGCAAATGGGTGTTGGATCGAGTGGGAGAAATTAGGAGAAAATGGGTGTTGACAATGTTTTTCACGGTTTAAAATGATGATTTTATCAAGTCGTTGTTTTCCCACGATAAACCGTTATCAAACAAATAAATTACAACTACAAGCACAATGAAGGCAATACAAAATGCATATGGCAAGTAGAGGTTTGAATCCACAAGAACTAAGCAAATTTGCAAATTCCCTTTCTTTTTTTTAATACATGAAATGATAAGATAAATGATGCATATGCTACTAGAAAAGAAATTAGAGGAATGATTTAATGTTGCAAAGATGGAAACGTGAAACTAAAAGACATACTTTAAAAATGAAAGAGAGTTTATGGATATAAATGCAATTGTTGCTAGAATAAAGATAGAATAATAAAGAGAGAGAGAGAGAGAGAGGGAGAGAGAGAGAGATAAAGAGAAGAGACTATTCTCATGCACGTGGGGTGCAAATTGCAAGTTGCAAGAATGCACCCACGGCTGTGGCTGAATGGAGGGCGCCTCCTTGCGCAAGTATCCTGTTGCTGGACGGAAAAGATGGTGCACGCTGGAGGAAGGTGCGGCTGTAGGTTGGTGCTGCCGTGAAGGTGACGCACGACAAGGAGTGTGCTGGTAACGCATAACCGTGCGCACGGGAAGAATGCCGCAGCAGAGGAAGATGCACTGGAGGTTGGTGGCTGCTGGGCGCGTGGCCACTCGCAGCTGTATCCGCTGGAGGAGGGTGTCGCTGCACGTGGACGAGAGGCTGCGCACAGCGGCGTGTGGCCGCGAGGCACAGGAGGTTGCCGGATGAGAGTCTCGTTCACCTGCAAAAACGAAGGCAGAAAAAAGAGCAATATTGGAGAAAGAAGTTAGAGAAGGAAACCCATGAGGGAGAGGGTTTGTGCATGAAAATTGGAGATAGAGTGGGTGCTGATGTGCGTGAGAAAAAATGGGAGGGAAGGTGCTGCTGTATGCGTAAATAAGTGGAGTGCGTGAGAGGCTAAAATGAGAGGGAGGGAGATAGATGCGTGAGTAAAAGTGAGAGAGAGAGAGAGAGAGAAAGAGGTGCGTGAATGGCAAAATGGGGGGAGAGAGGGGTATGCATAATAATATGGGGGAAGGAGAGAGTGTGAGAGCATGATCCGTGAGGGAGGTGGTTCTTTTATACTCACCACATGCGACTCTTCAAAATTGAATTGAAGAGTCACATGCATATACAACAAAAACCAATTAATGCATGCATGTATGGTGAGTTGCATGGGGAAATGCATGGGGAAGGGGTGGCTACCTTGGCTTGTACGTGGGTTGCCTTTAGCATTAAAGTTTTGGAATTTTGTAAAATCATCCCTTACCATTTCTTTCTAACAAAAAGCTGTAGGCTTTATCCATGATATAATGAATGGGCAATTTATACTATCTTCCCTTCCTTTTTCTTCCTAATAAAAAGTGTGGTTTTGTAGAGTCAAATAGCAATGTATGGTTTGTTGATAAAAAATTAATGTTACCATTTGCAATTTTAATTCTTTCTTTAGATGGTTATCTCAAGTTATATTCTGATGATTATCATGTATAAAAGTATTGTTCCCACCATATAACCAGAGATCATCGAGAATATTTTAATTATTAGACTCGTCAATTTGTTCTGTGATTTCATTGATTTTGTGTAAACAAGACAATTTTCTTCTCTGTAGTTATGAAATAAATCACAAGTGGTTTATGCAAGATTGAAGATTATATGTCAAGTATTGAGCTCATTTTTTGCATAATTTTATCTTATTATACCGATATATATTGTAATCATCACACCCCCATGCTTAAGTTTTGCTAGTCCCGAGCAAAATTAAGATAAGTAATAATGACGGACAAGGTGAATAGCCAAGATGGATTTGGTGAGGGTTTGCAGCAGACACTCCCACAAAGTCTTTGAGTTTTCAATCCCTAACTACACAAATACACAAACTTTAGTAGAGTTGACCCATGGATTAATGATTTGTTCGAATTAACGACTTGACTTGAGTTTTGTAGTTTCAACAGCCTCTCAGTTCCAACAAAATCAGACATGGTTTCAGAAGATCGATCAGGTCAGCTCATCCCTAAGAAACAAGTATTCTCTTTGACTTTGAATGGATATAAACAGTGTTAGTGATGGTTTTAGCTTTCGTGAGTCAAGAGAACGAGCTATCAACACAATCTATCGAGGTACCGAATGATTCCCTATACATATAGCCTCAGTCCTTACCTGAATTCAGGCATATTCTCTTTTCACCTAAGTATGTCAGCATAAAGAAATAGGTCATAATTCTTCGGAAAATGGGACTTAACTTTCGGGGTTTTCCGTAGACCGCTTTGGTCCGTTGCTCTCATTCTTTTCTTTTTGCAGAGCATAACCCTGGGCCTCTTTGGGCCTCTTTTAAAAATTTAGGTAGCATCATTGGGCTGCTACTATGGATTTTTGGTGGAGAAGGGTTATTTGATGGTCTTCTTTGCTTTTGCTTTGTGTATCTTTGCATGATTGGTGGTTTTTGGCATTTGTATTGTGATATGCCTTTTTGTGGTGTTTTTGTCTTGGGTTTTGGCATCAAAAGGTAGTATCAACTTAATATTGACTTTGGAGGCACGATACTGGCTTATTTGCTGACATACTTAGACTAGAGAGATCATGTTGCTCCTGAGTCAAGTTCCTTCATTAGCTATAGATAAGGTTCAGGCATTTGCACAACCAAGAGGACAACTCCTCACCTCAACTAGATTGTAATTGTATCTCGTAAAATAAACTCAATCAAGCTAAGTGCAGTGTGCATTTGCTTAATATCCACTGAAGAGTTTAAGAGTGCTACTAGTTTCTCAGGTGATCTAGTTAGATACAGAAGCTCATTCACCAGTAGAGTTAGTGGAACTGAGAGAATAAAGTCCATATGGACCTAAAGAAAGCTTAAAAACTCATGCCTAGTGAAATTCTGATGAAGTTAAGTGGATTAGGGTCAACTCAACCTCAGTCTATGATTTACGCAGTGAAAAGATCTGATTTCTCAAAATAGGATAAAACTAGGAAGGATGTATTTTTGGTGGTTTTCTTGCTTTTTGAAAATATTTTTTAGGGGAAATTTTGCAAAAATTTTGAAGTTTTTTTTTGTTTTGAAAAGTATGCAATTTTGAAAATTATACAGACACCCCCCCATACTTATCAGAAACCATGTCCTCATGGTGAAGACAAGGTGTAATAGGTTGCTCAGAAGGGATGTGAAATGTTAAAAGTATTTTTTTGTTTTTTTGTGAAGTGTGGAGGTGGACCCCCATACTTATCTAATGTAATGCAGTAAAGAGAATGATACAAAGAAAGGAAAAGATACCTATGGGTGTGGACCCACGAAATGTTGTTGGTTTAACGTCCCAACTCGACGATTCAGCTTATCAAGAGTATCCAGTGTCGCGTGTGAGTGAAGAAGCTGTATTCAGAAAACCCAAATGAAACTCTTGATATGATACAGATATGATGACCCAGATGTGCGGTTGAGGAATTTGATAAATGTGTGCTCTCATTAATACAGTGAAGACATTAATTGGTTGATGTATCGGAATGAGATATGAATCAGTTTGATCTTGGATTGGATGTGATGGGAGGGAAATGGGTGGACTGGTGAAGGGCTCATGGACCAGATATGATATATTGAAGTCGATCTCTACATGATCAAGAATTGATTCCTCCATGAGGTCCTCTATATATCGTGATAAATCATCATTTTCCCTCAAATAATCATCATGTCTATCGTCGGTGGCATCTATTGTGAATTTTATTTCAGTTCTCTTCTTGAGCCACAAAGATGATTCTTTCCAAGACATATGATTAGAAGATTCAGAGGCCATGAGTGGGGGAATATTGACAAATGGATGATTTTCTTCGATTGTTTTGAGTAGTTCCTCAGTATCATCCCAAAAAGGATCAGAGCATCGAAAATCACTCTGATCAGACTCGGTAGTAGAAGATCTATTCATATAGTCATCGACTGAATTCATTTGATCTTCTTTCCTTGTGATGGGGGTAATGGAATTGGAAATTTCATCTTTGAACGAGTTATCGTAAAAAATCTTCAGCATATCATCATGTGTTAGTTGGAAGGGAGTTTTGGTGCATGAAGAGGTCAACTCATTGTCTGATATATCCTTAGAGACTAACTCAAAATCTGTTCTTTCCTTAATTGAAAAATCACATCCGGAATCAACATCAAATGATATATCTCCTTTTGTTTCTTCTTCCCACTCAACATAAGTGCCATCCTCAATTTCAACTTTTGTCTCAGACCAATCGATATCATTAATACACCGAGGTTCATAACTTTCAAAATCGTCTGAGGAAGGATCAATGCTATCACCAAAACATGTCTTCATCTTTGGCATACTCAGGGCTGAAGTTAATTTGAGATCAGTATTTAGTGTTTCCCAGGCTTCATCTAATTCAAAAATTTCCCGATCAGTGAGAGGACATGGTGGGGCTTCAAGTGCAGAGTCTATATGAGACATGCCCTTATGAGTGAGTTGTGAGGTGTTCAGACTAACCTCCAGAGGGTCTTTGGTGAGATGGATGGGGGCAAAATCATCAAGAATAACACAGTTCTCTATCCATCCACAGTCCTCAATTTCAGAGTCACCAGAAGTAGGGGTGACATGATCCACATGATTATTTTCATCATTGATTTTCAATTCTACTTTCTCATCTTCACAGTCAAAATGTGCCATGGCAGTGGCCAAGAATGGTCGTTTAAGTATGTTGGGTCTCTCACTTGGTGTATTGGCTTGATTGGACTTTTGTTGTGTTGCGGCCAATTGCTGAATGGCTTGGGTCAAAGCATCAAAATCCACAGCTGAGGTTGGTTGTGTTAGTAAGGGCTCAATCAGCTGTTTGGGCTGGGTGTGATTTTGGACCCAATGGACTGTGTCCTCTGCAGCAGAGAAATAACGCGCGCTGATTGGTGTTGGTCGGATGAGAGGAGCTATGGTATGTCGGATTGTCGCATTCTCTTCTCTCAAAAGTTGTAGCTGTTGGAAGATGAGGTCCATGGTGTTCGGTTTCTCTGCTCCCATGTCTCCTAGGTTAGGTGAATTTTCAGATTTCTCAGTCGAAGGAGACGGATAGGGTCGTAATATAAAGATTGTTGCAATGGATTTTTCAGAGACCTACGGCCTAGCATACACAGCACAATACACAAGACAATTTGTTGATTCACCAACTCACACAAAAATTGCCGCGGAAGCGGTTATCTTTTCGATTTTAGTTTAGTGATTCAACAAAAGTTTTCAGAGAAATTAGATTCCTTAAGGATGAGGTGGGTGTGGAAGATTGTGAGAAATCGATGTCCTAATCCGGCTGGGGGATCCAGGGTTGGTACTCAGATCGTTAGATCTGCTTTTCCCACAAGAACATGTGCCCAACGCGTCGAGGAATTACGATTTCTCTCTGCAATCCCACGTAGCACCAGGGATTTTTGTCACTATCCAAGGGTTCTATGTGCTCGTGATTTTTGTGTCATACACGTGCATCAAATCAAGCAATCAGAATTTTCCCGCTTTCTGCTCGGGCCACTGCGATGGCCTTTCAAGCTTATCTTTTTAGCGTGATACAACACGTTTTGGTGATCTTTTTAGGTGAGCAGAGGGAGAAGATCACAGAGATGATGCAAAGAAGAACTCTTTTTTAATCTTTGTCGGTTTAATTTGATGCGCAAACAAATGCAAGAGAAGTAAAAACCTAATATGCCTAAGAGAAAGAAAAACTCACAATGCCTGCACTTCTGGCGCTAATCCGTAATATTTTGTCCTCTTGATGGCAAGCTTTTCCTAGAAGGGGGGGAGAGAATTTTTTTTTAAATTACAAGGTTGCTAAAATAAAATGCTTGAAAAGACAAGTTTTTTTCTTTTTGAAGCCTAAGTACCTGCAAAACAAAAAAATTGCACGGATTAGATACTTGAAAACAAGTTGGAAGTGAAGAAAAATTGCAAATGTTGCCTAGTCCCCGGCAACGGCGCCAAAATGTTGATAAGGTTTTTCACGGTTTAAGATGTTGATTTTATCAAGTCGTTGTTTTCCCACAATAAACCGTTATCAAACAAATAAAATACAACTACGAGCACAATGGAAGCACATAAAATGTATATCGCAAGTAGAGGATCGATTCCACAGGGACCAAGTAATTTTGCAATTTTAATTCGACGTTTAAAACTTAATTCAATCCGATGAAATGAGATGTGATGATGATGTTCTTTAAAGGATGTCAAACTTGATCGAACTTATCTCAAGATCACAGAAATACTTCCGTATGTTCCCAAATCTTTTCTAGATTTTTAGGCATCAATTTAGCACATGAAATGACTGGTTAGATAAAGTAGATGTAATTAGAGATTAAGTTGAAGCAATGATTCACGGTAATAAAGATTCAAACTTCAAGACAGAACCAACTTAAGATAACGAATAGTTCATGGATCTAAATGCAATTGATGTTATAATAAAGACAAAGAGGTAAAGATAGATAAAGTGAGGCAAATAAAGAAAGATAGAAATAGAATCTTATTCTCATGCACGGGTGGTGTGGTGCAATGTTTGGTTGCTTGCGAAAACGGCCTGGACTTTGGCGATTGGTGCGAGGGGTGTTGACGCACTGAGGATCACTGCAGAGGAGGGTGTAGCTAGAGGCATATCCGCTGGCTGCCGTAGTCGATGACGCGCGCTGGGAGTCGTACTGGGTTGTCGGGGCTGTTGCGGTTGGTGGCGCACCCGCTGATCACTACGAATGATGACACGTGCAGAGAACTGGAGGAAAACAGTGGCCGATGGCGTGCGGAGAAGGAGGCCGAGGTCGCACGGGGCAGCAAACTGGAGTGCGCTCTTTGCGCACGCAGAGAGGAGGGCACGCTGGATGTGATGCGCGGGGCTGGAGGAGAATATCACCGGTAGTTTGGATGCGTACACGGACAGTGGCTGCGTGGGAAGGAATGGCCGGAGATGCACGCCTGAAGAACAGTGGATGCGCTATCCTGGAACTTGCATTAGAAAACGAAAGAGAGAGAAAGAATATGGGACAGGAGATAGAGTGTGTGAGATAGAATGGGAAATGGGAGCTGTGCGTGCATGGATAAAACGAGAGGGAGGGCTTAGAGAGAGTGCATGAGAGAGGTGAGAGAGTGCAAGAGAGAGAGGGCTTGGAGAGTGCGTGAGTTGTTGAATGGGGGAAGGGGTGTACGCATGCATCCTTATGGGGGAAGGAGAGTCTTTTTTTATAGCCATTCCATGCGGCTACATGAAAGGGTGTCATGTAAAGACAAAACACATTAATGCAAGGGTGTTTAATGGTTTGCATGGGGAAGAGGCATGGGCATGAGAGGATGTATTCGACTATTTTTTTTATGGGGGAGAGAGAGAGAGAGAGAATAAAGAGGACACACATGCATGTATGACATTAAAGAGTGGGGTTTTTTTCACTCTTTACCCTCCCATTTTCTTTCCAAAAATTATCAATAGAATTCAACATGTTGAATGCTATATTATTACATTCATTTTTTTCTTTTAATTGTAGATGATTTATTTATGAGAATACATTATCACAATATATAATCAATACATAATTTGTAATAATGATTTTATCTGGACATCACGATTTTTCTCCTCTATAAAAATGGAATAAATAATCATATGAGTTATGCAAGATTGCAGATTATGTGTCAAATACTTGAGCTCATTCTTTGCATAATTTTATCTTATTATACCCATATATATTGTAATCATCAACGGGTCGAGAGCCGGGTCCGCGTAGAAAGTGGTCCAGGGGGGAGTTGACCAGGGGTCAACATCCCCCGTGGACCAATCAGATAATCCTGATTATTAATTATTTGGAAATTCGATAAAAAATAGAAAATGATTTTCTTTCGAAAAAGTTTAAACATGAAAAATGTTTATTATATTCCAAATTATTTTGTAGTTATTTTTATTTATTTTTTTGAGAAATATATAGCGTATTTACATTATATTATTATTATATATAGGTATATACATATATATTTTTGGATTTTTTTAGTTGTTTATTTTTTTACAATTATTCCAATTTTATATTTTATTTATTTACAACATGAAATTTGGAATAATAAGGTATTTTTAGTTTATTTTTGTGATATATTTACATGGGTTAAATAAATAGGTGTATATACATATTTACATGGTATATATACAAGGTGGGAAAGTGATTTTTATTTTCTTTTTATTTTCTGATTTTTATTGTAGTTTTATTTTCACAAATATGTATAAAATATGAAAAACACTTTTTAATATTTATATTGAGGAAAATAAATTTATTTAATCACATGAGGGTTATGTACAAGTATGATTGACCTTATCTCTCTCTACTTGGATTCTTTTTGCAGTCAATCCCATTCTGAGCCCTCCCTAGGGATTAGGTCACTCAATATTTATTCGAAATATTTCCCTCTTTTTCTTGTGTTTCTTTATTCCTTTATTTTTACTCAAAAACATGCTAATTATGCATATTTACATGATGCATGTGTTTTGGCAATTTACGATATTTACACATATTTACATGATGTTTTGCTCAAGTTTCTAGCTAAAATAAAGGAATAAAGAGTGATGAATTGGGATTCATCACCCCACTATACTTTACTTTTGTTATTCCCCTAGCAAACACTTATTTGAAAAATAAGTGCAAAATAGAAAGAAAAAGAAAAGGAGGCGAAATCAAGGTTGATTATTAAACTTTCCTTCATTAAATTGAAATATGGAGCTCAGTCAGACCTTTGGATTATTAATTTGTCGGAACCTTATTTAGACTTAAGCTTAAAACTTAACAGCCTCAAAGTTCCACCAATCCATGGTCAAGACTCCTCAATAAACCAGATCAAAACAAGTGTACATACATGATGACCGAGTGATCGCGAGAGATCAAGGGAGATAAATAACAGGTCGTTGCGACCTCAATCCCTCGAAAATCGATCAACAAGAAAAATATCAATCACTCAAATAAGATAAAACAAGCAAGCACACAATAGAGCGATCTAGCTATAGGATTAACCTGGTATAGCTCCCAGGGTCGAACACAAGGAGCACAGATTGGCCTTGCGGCCTACGATGTAGTCAGAAATCCAAGAAAGTCTTTTTTTTTTTATGGTTTTTATTTGTTTTTATATTTTTTTAGATTTTTTTAAAAGATGAGAAAATGAGAGAAAGTAAATGCAGGGCAACTTCAACAATTTATACAACACACAAAAATGAAGCAAAAATTCCAGAAAATTGGTTTTTATGTTTTAAATGTTTTTTACTGTTTTTGGTGAATTTTTGGGATTTTTCTAATGGGTAAATTATTTATTAAAAATCAAACAATGCGACAAAAATAGGGTACTGTCCAGCAAGGCTTAAGACCCAAAAATAAAATACTCTTGGATCTCAAAAAACCCTAAAGGTAATTTTCCTATAATCTACAAAGAATAAGGAAAATTTAGGCACCCTAATTATTGTTTTTGGATTTTTAATTTAATTATTACGATTTTTATGAGTTTTTAGGGGTTTTTCAATTTTTAGGGTTTTTAAGTGATGAAAAGTCACCAAAAATGGCTGGAAAATCAAACAACCAGCAAACAACAAATCCTAATTTTTTTAGAATTTTTAAAGGTGATTTTATATTTTTTTGGTATTTTTAAAGTCAAACAGTGGCAAAAATATGGGTTTTTGAATTTTTAAAAATAATAAATGAAATCAGAAATGTCCCCAAAAATCATAGAAATTCCTACACCATGGCAGGAGCCATGTGTCAAAATCTCATTGGATTTGGAGGTCGTTTGATATTTTATTCAAAAATAAAGGTGGGGTACTGTGCACAGGGACCTAAGTGCAAATACCCAAAGATCTGGGGGCCTTGGTGCAAAATACCCAGCAAGTCACGCGCTTCGCGCGTGGCTGGGGCACACAGGGACCAAATTGCAATAAAAACCA
The DNA here is from genome assembly GCA_037367405.1 of Ottelia alismoides. Lineage (NCBI taxonomy): Eukaryota > Viridiplantae > Streptophyta > Magnoliopsida > Alismatales > Hydrocharitaceae > Ottelia > Ottelia alismoides. The sequence goes on from JAZKJV010005443.1 coordinate 286,226, forward strand.
AGTCCTAGGGCTATTTGATAACTCGTATCAAAAGCCCAGGGGTATGGTTGCAAAATTCCCAATAAATAACGCACATGCGCATAAACAATGCTCACAGGGGTATATATGCAATTATTCAAAAATATTCATGCATTCATTAACATTCCAGAACTACAGGGCTAAAGATGCAAAAATCCCAAAGTAACACGTGACGAAGCACGTGGTTCACTACTGGCAGGGGTATAATTGCAAATAAAATTAAGCGCGAGGGTCTCTATGCAAATATCCCAGAAAATAAACAACTGAATTAAAAATTACAGGACTAAAAAGAAATGGACAAACTACGAGGGGGCCCTATGATATTTACCCCTTTATTAGCCGACGGTCGGATGTGCGCCACGTGGTGATCGAACGGTCTGGATGCGCGGCGCTTCTTCTCTCTTCTCCTCTTCGGCTCGATCGACGGTGGGGAGAGGCCCACGTGGATGATCTGACGTCTGAAACGCTGGCGCCTCTCTCCTCTGCGATCGATGGTCCAGATGCGCTCCTCGGGTGGATCGACGGCTGCTGCTCCTCAACAGATGGACGCTCACGATCAGAGCTGGAGCTGGAGCGTCATCGGACGGCTCTAGATGATGGAGGAAGAACTCGACGCCGGCGAACTTCGCCGACGTCCTGCGTGAACTCCGGTCCTCCTCAGCTGCGCCTGAAGGTCGGAGAAGGTCCGGCGTGAAGTTGCGCAGCTGCTGCGGGTGGCCAAGGGCCCAACCGAGCCCTGGAGGGGCTCCGGCGAGGCCTAGTGGCTCGAAGCTCCTGGCTGAACTGTAAAGGAGGCTCAGACACCCCCTTTGGACCTGCAAAGTGGTCAAGAAGCTTCGCGGGTCGAGGGCAAAGTGCCTCGACCCGGTTAGGTGGCGTGAAGATGATCGGTGCGGTGGGGCGGAAGAGCTCCGGCGAGGCGACGGCGGTGGAGCTCGACTCCCAGATCCTGTGCGATCTGGGTTGTGCGAATGGGTGAAGAAGGTGCGCGGGGATATGGCGAAGGTGAAGGTAGGGTCGGATGGTCGAGATGATACGCGAAGTGACCGGAATCGAAGATGTACGTCGGAGCTATGATTTGGGCGTAATCGGAAATTGGAAGAAACTAGAGGGATCTAAGGTTACCTGATGGATGCTGGAGACTGTGCTGGAGCGTGGCTATCTCCGGGTCGTAGCTTCGAAGGGCGTCAAGGCCTGAAGCTCGATGCTCAACGCTGGCGGCGGAGCAAAGGCGGCGAAGTTCGCCGGATCAAAGGATACGCCTCCTCACCTCACTGCAACAAGGGCTGACGCTCGCTGTCACTCTTGCGGAGCCGATGGAGGTCACTGGGAAGAAGGAGAGGGTCCAAAGATGGGGCGCGGAGGCGGCGGAGGTGAAAATATATAGAGTGACCGGGGCGATTAGGGTTGAGGGCTGACGGCTAAGGAAGGCGTTGATTTGATGGCGGAGGATCCGGCGAGGGAGAGGGATGAACGGCGAAGAATCCGGGCACGGGGGTTGAGCGGGGGACAGCCTGGAGTCGCGTGGGAAAATCGGCGAAGGAGGCGCGGCACGCGTGGTCCAGAAAAGGAAGGAGGTCGCGGGGGAGTTGACCGGGGTCAACATTCCCCCGTGGACCAATTAGGAGCGGCCACGTGTGCCCGAATTTTGATTATTTATTTTAGGGTAGAAATAGGCCGAATTAAATAAAACTCAAAACATGAAATATTTTTCTTTTATTTTTTTCTATTTTTTGGTGATTTTTAATTAATTTTTGGAAATAAAAATAGGTTAGCTCTATATATAGGTATATGTACACTATATGGATTTTTATTTTTGATTTTTTTTATTTGTTCTTTTTATGTATTTTTATGCTCATTTTGTATTTTATTTATTTACAAGATGAAATAATGAATAAAAGAATATTTTTATTTTATTTTTATCACTTATATTCAAGGGTGAAATAAATAGATATATACATTTATATACATGGTATTTATACAATGTATTTTGGTATTTTTGATTTTTTTGCTTTTCATCTTTTTATTTTGTTTTTAATAGCTTTTACAAAATATATACAAAATATTTACAACATATTTTTGGGTGAGGAAAATATATAGTTTTATTTACAGAAGTATACACACATGAGCTCCTATCTCCCTCTACTTTGGCTTTTATGCGGTCAGGCCCATGCTGAGCCCTCCCTTGGGTTAGGTTGCTCAATATTTATTCTAAATATTTCCCTCTTTTTCTTTTTGCTCTTTATTCTTTTATTTTGTGCACAAAAACATGCTAATTATAGGTTTTTACACAATGCATGCTTCTGGTAATTATTGGTATTTACACATATCTACATGTATTTGCAAAGGTTTTTGTAGCTAAAATAATAGAATAAAGAGTGATGAATGGGTATTCATCACCCCCTATGCTTTAACTTTGCTAGTCCCTTAGCAAACACTTATTTGAAAAAGAAGTGAAAAAGAAAGAAAAAGAAAAAGAAAAAGAGGATGTACATGGATCAAGGTTGACTTATTAAATTTTCCTTCATTAAATTGAAGTATGGAGCTTGATCAGATCTTTGGATTATTAATGTGTCGGAACCTTATTTGGACTTAAGCCTAAAACTCAACAGCCTCCAAGTTCCACCAGTCTATGGACAAGACTCCTCAATAAACCAGATCAGAACAAGTCTACATACACAAACTCTAATGACCATGAATCTTTCCATGCAGTGTAAGTGATATGTGGCTCCCCACCTCAGAAGTAACAAAGAAACAACCTCTCTCAACCTGGTAACTCTAATGCCTCAGTCTAGCAACTCTTTCCTCGAGAAGCGGGGTATTCCCTTCTAAGTTCAAGTGCAACCGGCTCAAGAAGAGGAGGTAGAAGTATAGAGTTTTGGAAGCTTAGCCAGTGTAGCTAAGTCTCCCGCTGCAAGCTTCATGAGATGTAACATGATACCATAAGCTTTTGCTTTTCACTCCGGTGGGGTTATTAAATTTTCAATCCGACCCACCACTTTTTTGGAGTTCTTTTTGCATTTTTTTTTTTCAAGACTTCTGTACACATATCTACATGGTGCAGCATATAAGAAATTTCTCCTTGAGCCAGTAGACTATCCCTCTTTTGAAGCTTTATTGCAACCCACAGCTTCTGTCTTTAGCTTTCAACACCACTAGACCAAGTTGAGGTGCACTTCCTTCACTATAAGAAGAAGAGAGGTTCCGCCTAGAAGTACTACCCTCATATGCTACCCCAAGCCAAAGGAAACTGCCTCCTCACTACCTCATCCATGGAGAGCCATGTGTAAAGTGCAGGTGCAAGTGAAGCCATTGTCTCTGAGAGTCATGCGTGTGTTGTTAAGTGCTCTACTTAGGCTCATCAAGATGACATATGCTCATAGCCTAGTGGACTCAAAGAATTAAGTCCTTATGGACCTGAAAAGCCTTAACCCTAAGTCCTATAAGGTTCCTCTTGAAGTTAAGTGGATTAAGATCTTATTCAAGCTCCATTTCTCAATTCAATTCCAGGCTTAATTTAAATGTCAACTCTCATCCAGGAAAAACTATACACATATATGTACACAAGATGCTATTTACAAATATTTTATAATCATGCAAAAATTTTTGCAAAATGTTTTGAAATCATGAATGAATGATGCATGAAGTGCAAGTTTTGCAAAATGATATTTACACACAAGATTTTTGCAAACTTTTGATTTTCAAAACATTTTAAAAAATTTTGTACTATATACATAATTTTGATACAAAATATTTACACAAGCTTTACACAAAAGATTTTTGAAATCATTTTTACAAAAATACTTTGTACACTAGCTATGTATGTGCAAGAATAAAAGAGGTTTATGTTCATGAAAAATTTTTAATTTTTGTGATTTTTAGCCATTTTATTTATTAACACACTCACACAAAGTACGAGTTATGGCTAAAGTATATATGAAATATATACACACCCCCCCTATACTTAGCTCGAACGATGTCCTCAGAGTGATCAAGAGCGATGAAGAAGACATAACTCGTGCTTAGTAAAAGGGAAGTGAAAAGGAATGGCTAAGTACAGGAACGAATAAATGAATAGAATGTGAGGAACTCGGTGGTCTCCCCCTATACTTAGGATTAACTAATCCTAAGTATAGAAAGCTGTACATGAAGGGAAAGCCGAGTGAAGAATATACAGAGTCTGCCCCCCCTATACTTAGGGTAAAATATCCCTAAGTATAGGCAGCAAAAACAAGAGCAGAAAGAATGAAAAGAATACTCACAGGTCCGACATCCCCCCTATACTTAGGGTAAAGTACACCCTAAGTATAGCATAATCATAAGATGAAAGACAGGATGTGGGACTAAGGAATAGAATGATATGGACAACTGGATCTATACAGGCGGAGGAACAGTGAAAATCAGGCGTGAGATGTAAAAGATGTGAGTCAAAAGACTACATCTCACGCAAAATGAATAGCGGCAATAATAACGTCCCGCGGCTCATGATCTAGAAATGGTTTGAGCCGCTGGCCGTTCACTCGAAAGGTACTCTCAGAAGATAACTCAGATATATCAATGCTACCGTTATCGTGTACCTTTCTGACCAAGTAGGGTCCTTTCCATTTGCTCTGTAGCTTCCCTGGAAATAATCTAAGCCTCGCATCAAACAGCCATACTTTCTGTCCAATCTCAAAATGCTTGTGGCTGATATGAGAATCATGCCACTCTTTGACTTTCTCCTTATAATGTAGGCTGCTTGAGAATGCTGCATCTCTAAGCTCTTCCAAGGCGGCTAACTCTGCCCTCCTCTGGTGTCCTATACCATTTGGATCCATCAATATGTCTGTAACTGCCCAGAGTGACTTGTGCCTCAGCTCAACAGGTAGATGGCATGGCTTGCCATAAACGAGGCGAAAGGGAGATGTACCCAATGGAGTCTTGAAAGACGTCCGATATGCCCACAAGACCGAGTCCAAAAGCTGTGACCAATTCTTTCGGTCAGGGCGAACGACTTTCTGCAAAATATTCTTGATCTCCCTATTCGACACTTCGGCTAGACCATTCGTCTGTGGATGGTATGGTGTAGCAACACGATGGTCTATGCCGAACTCGGTAGCAAGTGCCTTCACCTGGTCGTTGATGAAGTGAGATCCCCCGTCAGAAATCAGAACTCGTGGAACCCCGAACCGCATGATGATGTTCTTCTTCAAAAATCTGCAAACTGTCTTTGCATCTGCGGCTCGGGCGGGGATAGCCTCAACCCAACGACTAACATAATCTACGGCCAACAGAATGTACTCGAATCCCTGACTCTTAGGGAATGGACCCATGAAATCGATGCCCCATGCGTCGAAAACCTCACAGAAATGAATGGGCTGCATCGGCATCATATCACGTTGTCCACAAGTGCCCATCCTCTGACAGTCAGTACATCTCTTCACGAACTCATCAGAGTCCTTGAAGAGTGTAGGCCACCACAAGCCGGATTGGAGCACTTTCTGTGCCGTTCTCCTCCCAGAATGATGTCCCCCTGCCTCAAGCTTGTGGCAGTAAGTGAGGACACTATGATGCTCCTCCTGAGGAATACACCGACGCCAGATGCTATCCCCTCCTTCGTGGTAAAGGATGGGATCCTCCCAGTGGTAGGACTTGGCCTTCGCAAAGAAGGTCTCAAGCTTCTGCCTGGGCCAATCTTGTGGGACTTTCCCAGCAACGAGAAAGTTCACAATATCGGCATACCACGGGAGTGAGGCGATAGCAAGGATCGCCTCATCTGGGAAGGTATCACAAATGGGATCAATCTGCTCAGAATCCTCAGGCTGCTCTAGTCGGGATAAATGGTCCGCCACCACATTCTTGACTCCAGGCTTATCCTTGATCTCAATGTCGAACTCCTGGAGTAGAAGGATCCATCTAGTAAGTCTGGCCTTGGCATCCTTCTTTGACATGAGGTACCTGATGGCGGTGTGGTCGGTATACAAAGTCACTCTAGATCCAATGATATACGATCTGAACTTATCTAGGGCAAACACTACTGCTAGCATCTCCTTCTCTGTGACCGTATAATTCCGCTGGGCGGAATCCAATGTGCGGCTAGCATAGTGTATCGCAAATGGTACTCCATCCCTCCTCTGTCCCAGCACTGCCCCTACGGCAAAATCAGAGGCGTCCGTCATGATCTCGAATGGGAGAGACCAATCAGGCGGCTGAAGGACAGGAGCCTCAATAACACACTGCTGGAGAGTCTCAAAGGACGAAAGACACTTGTCATCAACAAGGAACTCGGTGTCTTTCGTCAAGAGATCAGTCAACGGTCGGGCAATCTTGCTGAAATCATGAATGAATCTCCTATAAAAACCAACGTGCCCTAGGAATGACCGTAACTGCTTTAGATTGGACGGCGGTGTGAGTTTCCTAATGACATCGACCTTGGCTGGATCAACCTCCATGCCTCTGTTGGAGATGATGTGGCCAAGCACCGTCCCTTGAGTCACCATGAAGTGACTCTTCTCCCACGACAGAACCAAGCGGGTGTCAATACATCGCTGGAGCACTCGGTCTAGGCAGTCAAGACAGGAATCGAATCCGTCGCCGTAAACCGAGAAGTCGTCCATGAAGACTTCCAAACACTCCCCTACCATGTCCGAAAATATCGACAGCATGCATCTCTGAAAAGTCGCAGGGGCGTTACATAGCCCGAATGGCATGCGTCGAAAGGCGTAAGTACCGAAGGGACAGGTAAAGGTGGTCTTCTCCTGATCCTCAGGAGCGATGGCCACCTGGTTGTAGCCCGAGTACCCATCTAGGAAGCAATAATGGCTCTTCCCTGCCAGTCTCTCTATGATCTGATCAATAAAAGGCAGGGGGAAATGGTCCTTCTTGGTAGCCTGGTTGAGTCTCCTGTAGTCAACGCAGACCCGCCAAGAGGTGGGTACTCGTGTAGCGATCTCCTCTCCCGACTCACTGATCACAGTCGTGATGCCCGTCTTCTTGGGCACCACATGCAAGGGGCTAACCCACTTGGAGTCGGAAATGGGATAAATAAAATCTGCACTCCACCATTTTGATATTTCCTTCATGACAACCTCTCTTAGATTGGGGTTCAGTCGCCGCTGGAACTCACGCGACGGCTTCGCCCCTTCCTCGAGATAGATATGGTGGGAGCACAATGAGGGACTAATCCCATGGAGATCTGCTACGCTCCATCCAATTGCCTTGCGGTTCTTTTCAAGAACCTCCATCAGACGGGATTCTTGTTCTCCAGTCAGATCGGCAGAGATGATGACTGGGTACATTTCAGACTCTCCCGCAAGGAATCTATACTTCAACGAAGTAGGGAGCGGCTTAAGCTCTGGACAGCTGGGTGCTGGCAAATCTGGCTTCTGAAGAAGATGTGTGTAAGCGGACAATTCTGCCAAATTTGCCTGGGAAAATGATAACGAACTCTCACAAACTGGATCTGGAGAAGGCGGGTCCTCTACATTGTCTCTGGTCTGCTCTGCCTCTACCTCCTCCTCATCTATAGGCTCAGGTGGATCCAGATCTGGCATCTGATCATCACAATCTGCCCAATCAGATTCTGAATCCGAGGGATCTGTATCAGACTCGGTGGCATCAGTACCACCGGAGAACAAGGTGGCATCAGCACCACCATCACTGGAAATCGTGTCGCGATCAAGGTCCGACTCTGCTGACTCAATAGTATCCTGAACCAGGGCTGTGCTATCCAGACTATCCTCTGCTATCATCTCTGCATCAGCTGTAGCTGAATATGAGAGGATGGTCTGTGCTGCAGGATCTGCCCAAGCTGCCTCATCATCTGTGATCACAAAATCACAGTCCTGGTGGATGTCTGGCTCTGCGTCTGTCAGCTGCTCTGAATCCGTACTGCCATGTGAGCGGGATCTAGCTCTGGCTCTATGGTCCTTAACCGTCTCTATTTGTATACTCTCGCCCTGGACGCGAAAGAATACCTTCCCACTGTCATGGTCAGTCACCGCTTTGGCTGTGGCCAAGAACGGGCGACCGAGGATAATGGGGGAATCGGTCAACGAGTCAGGGGTCTCCATGTCCAGCACTACGAAGTCCACGGGGAATTGCAAACCCTGAATCGTGACGACAACGTCTCGCAACAACCCCTTTGGCCTCTTGACAGACCGATCAGCAAACTGAAGGTACGTCCTGCTCTGTCTAAGAGTGCCCAACTCTAAGTGGTCGAGAAGGGCTGCCGGAAGAAGGTTGATCGACGATCCGCTATCTAATAGAGTACGGTTGAACCTCTGCTCACTAATCTGACATCTGACATACGGGGCCCCTAAATCTGGCCTCTTAGTCGGCAGATGGTTCTGGATCGCGTAACACGTGGCTTTGGTCAACACATGAATTTCTGCGGTCTTGTTCCTCTTCGTCCTTCTGACTGTGGTCTTATCTCTCAAGGATCGCTGAAGAAGAGGGATGTGTTGCAAAGCCTCATTGAGGGTCAGTTGGATGTGAAATCGGTCTATCATGCTCTGGCTGAACTCCTCCTGCTCTAATTTTTTTGGATCTTTTTCTTTTTTCTTCCCCTTCCCCAACTCAAGGGCTCTAGGAAAGGGGATCACAGGGTCCTTCTCAGATGAAGGACTAGGAATAGGCCTAGATGATTCGATGACTGGATCCTCACAAACATCATTCACCACAGTGGGATCAGAAGAAACTAAACCTTTTCCTTTATTCAAATCAGAGTTCTGAGATACATTCATGCGAGGAAAGACAACATTTCTATCAGAATAAATGTTGGTGGCATCAGTACCACCTCTAGTCGGCTCTACAACTAGACGTCTTGCGGCTTCAGTACCGCTGGCTGGCTCGGCTCTGCTGGTGGCATCAGTACCACCTCCTCTATGTGGTGAAATGGCGGCCTCAGTACCGCCTGTGGAATCAGCATCTCGGGTGGCCTCAGTACCACCGTCATCATGATGTGCGGCTTCAGTACCGCTCTCCTCTTCCTCATCTGGCGCTCTAGATCGATCCTCGTGTGGTCGCTCAGATGAGGCGCCTCCTGCTGGTCTTCTACCGCTCCTAAGTGTGACAAAATCAGCATCAAATAAATCCGACGAGATAACATCAAATGACTCACTAGAAGTGGTAGGCTCTGTGTGAACTACCTGCTCAGATTTCCTCTTCAAGTTATTCGGATTCGGCTCGATCTGTGCAGGGATGGCGGCCTTCCCTCTCATCAGGTCCCGCATCTCCTGGCGGAACTCGTCCATCTCCCGTCTAAATGTAGCCTGCTGCTCTGTGAAGAGACGGGCTAAATCATCCATGGCGGGGCTCTCATGGGAGCCCGACGGGTTGCCTCTCTGGTAATGAGGCTGCTGGACCTGCTGCTGCTGTGGCTGAGAGGGGTAAGAGGAATGATGCTGCTGCGGGTGAGCCTGCTGCTCACGTCTCCAATTCTGTCCCTGCTGCTGATAGGGACGAGGTACGAAGGATGATGGCTGATGTGGCTGATATGCAGGAGGCTGCTGGTGATCTCTCTGCTGGGAGTACTGCCCTCCCTGACCGGCTGGCTGCTGTTGGGACTGGTTACCCCCATTCCCCCACCTGAATCCGGGATGGTCTCGTCGGATCCCAGGTTGAGGACGGTCATACCAAATCCCGTTGACATCCATCAACGGCTCAGCATCAAAGGGGTCTGGTGGCAGTGCTGCCAGAGGCTTATCCGGCTGATATACCACCATCTGTAAGTCTGGAGATGGTGGTGACTGGTAAGAGGGCTGCTGCTGCTGGTACGGCTCCGCCTGTACAAGGTGAACTTGTCTAGGCTGCTGCAAGGAGCTGGAGCGCTGGGACGAGCTGCGGCTGCTGCCAGAATCGCCTCGCGACAGGAGACGGGGCTGAGGAGCCGTCTGTGCCTCCTGAAGACACAAGAGCTGGGTCTTCATGTCGCTCAGAGTTTGTGCCATTTGCTCCATCTGAGTTATGCCCTGGCACTGCTTCTTCTCTATGATTTCCATGCGGTCCAACTTCTCGCTGATAATCCCCATGTCCGCAGTGGCCGACTCTGCCTGTGCGGCCGCAACTGTGGACGAACTGGATGGACCTGCATCAACCCGTGCTATCCGCTGATACTGCACGGGTCCTGGCGGCTGCTGAGATCTCTGAGTGTACAACCGAGTCTGGGACATCACCATGTAATTTTCTGCCATCTCTTCGTAGATGGCCCAGACTTGGTTGTGGTCCTTGGCAAAGTAGGACCCGCCGCAAGAAGCATTCACCAGACCCTGAAGCTCTGGTGTCATCCCACTAAAGAAGCTCTGAACTAGGTTCGGCTTCGAGATGTCGTGGTGTGGGCATCTATCCAGAAGCTCTCTGAACCTCTCCCATGCTTCGTGAAATTGCTCATTAGGGAGCATGGAGAAGTTGTTGATCAGGGCCCTCGCTGCATTCGTCCGCCCGAGTGGATAGTACTTGTTCAAGTACTCGGTGCGGAGCTGATCCCAGGTGTAAACAAACTTCCCTAGATGTTTCAGCCAGGTGGCTGCTCTATCTGCCAGTGAAAAAGGGAAGGCCATCATTCGAATCGTATCTTGGTCCACATGACGGTCGTGGACAGTACTGCAGATCATCAAAAACTCCTGGAGATGGAGATGGGGTTCCTCAGTGGCAAGCCCGTGAAAATGAGGGAGCATCTGCAGGGTGTTCGGAGGGAACTTGAAATCCCCCACGATAGCAGGTACCACCACCCAATGATGCATCAGTGTAGATCCGGGGTTGTGTAGCTCCCGCATCGTTCTCGGTGGTCCTCCTCCGGCGGCGGCTGCCGCTGCGGCAGCTGCTGCTGCGGCTGCGGCCTCTGCATCAGCATCAGGAATGTCCTCAGGCTCGCTCGGCTCTTCTCGCTCTCTTCGGAGTCGCTCCATCTCTCTTCTCATCTCAATCATAAAAGCCCCCTGATCGCGTAACTGTTGCTGAACTGTCTCTAATGATGCGATCAGGGTGGAGTTGATCGCTCCCTGGTCTAAGACAAAATGTTCGGGCTGGCGATCATCTGAACTGCCTGCTCCAGCCATAGGGATGTCTGCAAAATCAGATGAGCCCAACTCAGGTTCAGTTAAATCAATTCGTCTTTCCTCGGGCTCATGTCTCTCAGTAGGAAAAGAAAGGGGATCGAGGGGGAACAGGGTGGAATCGAACTCGGGACCGGAGAGCGGGTCTCGACTCTCACGGGCCAACCTAGATGATGGAGTAGCTGCGCCTGAAAGTGGTGCAGCCAGAGGCTGCCTAAGAGATCGTCTACCCATCATCTTGATCTTGGCGAGTTGGGCGGATGGGATCTGGAGAAAATATGATCGCAAGCAAACCCCTTGTTCACCAACTCAACACAATCTGAAGACCGTGAAAGCTCGGTCAATTTATCTTGTCAATTTTATTTGGTGAACACACAAGATATCAGAGCGAGTACGTGACCTGTTGGGATACCCGATACTCTCTCAACCGACTGTCCCGCACAGAAGAGTCGGTAATCAGTCGAGATGAGCACCGGAGGGCTTTACCTAGTGTTCGGGTCACTCTCTCGCACAATCAAACCAAACAATGAGGGGGTTGCTCTCCCCAAGACAAATTTTTAATGTGAGTGTCTTTTAGGGTCAATAGTGTTATCCAGTCCCAATTTTTATTGTTTTTTTCTTTTTAATTTTTTCAAAATAAATACAAGCGGCCTAACGGTTTTTCCGATTCTCCTGATGATTAAGCCAAAAACAGAGGGAGAGAACGAAAAAGCCAATGCGCGAAGAAATCAATGATGCATGCAGAGAAAGAAATGCGTACCTTGTCTCCAGCACTCTACATGCAAGTGATCCGCGCAGAATTTAAATACAGAATTAAACTACCTAAATGATGCAACGAGGAAAAACCGAGTCCTAGCTGAGCAATTTCTATTGATCGTGAAGAACAATAGTTAGCTAACAGAATCGAGTCCGGAGTCCGATCTTGGGAGTCACTCGGTGCCCGCCACAACGGGTCCTGCCAGCGCTGTATGTGACTCCTCACGGCACGTGGTCTCAAATCCAATTAAACTAACTTTTTCAGTGAATTTTATCAAGGTCCAATTACGTTCTATAGGAACAGATATTTCTATTAAGTGTTGGGCCTTAGATATCTACGTCACAATCAACCAAAAATTCCTAAATCTAGGGGCTCGAGAAAACCGCGTAAACACCGGAAAAGGCAGCTAACTATCAAAACCACGATAAAAGCCGCGAAAATCCGAATGGGTCCCCCGAGCACACCGGTGCTCGGCGAAACAGACCCGCTAAGTTTACAAGTGTCCACAAATGTCCAAAGTTCAAATCCTAAATTATTACAAAAAATTATTCTCTCTCTCTCTCTCTAAATAGAAAATCTCTTCTCCTCTCTCTCTTCCTCCTGCGCGGGTCCTCTAAATAGTAACTCCAAGCAGTCCAAGCAGTACCTCGCACAAAAATCAAGAGAGATGGTCAGAAAACAATAATAATGTAGAGAGACAAAAATAGAAGAATGAAAACTGACTACAAAGCCGTGCTCCCCGGCAACGGCGCCATTCTGATGACCGAGTGATCGCGAGAGATCAAGGGAGATAAATAACAGGTCGTTGCGACCTCAATCCCTCGAAAATCGATCAACAAGAAAAATATCAATCACTCAAATAAGATAAAACAAGCAAGCACACAATAGAGCGATCTAGCTATAGGATTAACCTGGTATAGCTCCCAGGGTCGAACACAAGGAGCACAGATTGGCCTTGCGGCCTACGATGTAGTCAGAAATCCAAGAAAGTCTTTTTTTTTTTATGGTTTTTATTTGTTTTTATATTTTTTTAGATTTTTTTAAAAGATGAGAAAATGAGAGAAAGTAAATGCAGGGCAACTTCAACAATTTATACAACACACAAAAATGAAGCAAAAATTCCAGAAAATTGGTTTTTATGTTTTAAATGTTTTTTACTGTTTTTGGTGAATTTTTGGGATTTTTCTAATGGGTAAATTATTTATTAAAAATCAAACAATGCGACAAAAATAGGGTACTGTCCAGCAAGGCTTAAGACCCAAAAATAGAATACTCTTGGATCTCAAAAAGCCCTAAAGGTAATTTTCCTATAATCTACAAAGAATAAGGAAAATTTAGGCACCCTAATTATTGTTTTTGGATTTTTAATTTAATTATTACAATTTTTATGAGTTTTTAGGGATTTTTCAATTTTTAGGGTTTTTAAGTGATGAAAAGTCACCAAAAATGGCTGGAAAATCAAACAACCAGCAAACAACAAATCCTAATTTTTTTAGAATTTTTAAAGGTGATTTTATATTTTTTTGGTATTTTTAAAGTCAAACAGTGGCAAAAATATGGGTTTTTGAATTTTTAAAAATAATAAATGAAATCAGAAATGTCCCCAAAAATCATAGAAATTCCTACACCATGGCAGGAGCCATGTGTCAAAATCTCATTGGATTTGGAGGTCGTTTGATATTTTATTCAAAAATAAAGGTGGGGTACTGTGCACAGGGACCTAAGTGCAAATACCCAAAGATCTGGGGGCCTTGGTGCAAAATACCCAGCAAGTCACGCGCTTCGCGCGTGGCTGGGGCACACAGGGACCAAATTGCAATAAAAACCAAGTCCTAGGGCTATTTGATAACTCGTATCAAAAGCCCAGGGGTATGGTTGCAAAATTCCCAATAAATAACGCACATGCGCATAAACAATGCTCACAGGGGTATATATGCAATTATTCAAAAATATTCATGCATTCATTAACATTCCAGAACTACAGGGCTAAAGATGCAAAAATCCCAAAGTAACACGTGACGAAGCACGTGGTTCACTACTGGCAGGGGTATAATTGCAAATAAAATTAAGCGCGAGGGTCTCTATGCAAATATCCCAGAAAATAAACAACTGAATTAAAAATTACAGGACTAAAAAGAAATGGACAAACTACGAGGGGGCCCTATGATATTTACCCCTTTATTAGCCGACGGTCGGATGTGCGCCACGTGGTGATCGAACGGTCTGGATGCGCGGCGCTTCTTCTCTCTTCTCCTCTTCGGCTCGATCGACGGTGGGGAGAGGCCCACGTGGATGATCTGACGTCTGAAACGCTGGCGCCTCTCTCCTCTGCGATCGATGGTCCAGATGCGCTCCTCGGGTGGATCGACGGCTGCTGCTCCTCAACAGATGGACGCTCACGATCAGAGCTGGAGCTGGAGCGTCATCGGACGGCTCTAGATGATGGAGGAAGAACTCGACGCCGGCGAACTTCGCCGACGTCCTGCGTGAACTCCGGTCCTCCTCAGCTGCGCCTGAAGGTCGGAGAAGGTCCGGCGTGAAGTTGCGCAGCTGCTGCGGGTGGCCAAGGGCCCAACCGAGCCCTGGAGGGGCTCCGGCGAGGCCTAGTGGCTCGAAGCTCCTGGCTGAACTGTAAAGGAGGCTCAGACACCCCCTTTGGACCTGCAAAGTGGTCAAGAAGCTTCGCGGGTCGAGGGCAAAGTGCCTCGACCCGGTTAGGTGGCGTGAAGATGATCGGTGCGGTGGGGCGGAAGAGCTCCGGCGAGGCGACGGCGGTGGAGCTCGACTCCCAGATCCTGTGCGATCTGGGTTGTGCGAATGGGTGAAGAAGGTGCGCGGGGATATGGCGAAGGTGAAGGTAGGGTCGGATGGTCGAGATGATACGCGAAGTGACCGGAATCGAAGATGTACGTCGGAGCTATGATTTGGGCGTAATCGGAAATTGGAAGAAACTAGAGGGATCTAAGGTTACCTGATGGATGCTGGAGACTGTGCTGGAGCGTGGCTATCTCCGGGTCGTAGCTTCGAAGGGCGTCAAGGCCTGAAGCTCGATGCTCAACGCTGGCGGCGGAGCAAAGGCGGCGAAGTTCGCCGGATCAAAGGATACGCCTCCTCACCTCACTGCAACAAGGGCTGACGCTCGCTGTCACTCTTGCGGAGCCGATGGAGGTCACTGGGAAGAAGGAGAGGGTCCAAAGATGGGGCGCGGAGGCGGCGGAGGTGAAAATATATAGAGTGACCGGGGCGATTAGGGTTGAGGGCTGACGGCTAAGGAAGGCGTTGATTTGATGGCGGAGGATCCGGCGAGGGAGAGGGATGAACGGCGAAGAATCCGGGCACGGGGGTTGAGCGGGGGACAGCCTGGAGTCGCGTGGGAAAATCGGCGAAGGAGGCGCGGCACGCGTGGTCCAGAAAAGGAAGGAGGTCGCGGGGGAGTTGACCGGGGTCAACATTCCCCCGTGGACCAATTAGGAGCGGCCACGTGTGCCCGAATTTTGATTATTTATTTTAGGGTAGAAATAGGCCGAATTAAATAAAACTCAAAACATGAAATATTTTTCTTTTATTTTTTTCTATTTTTTGGTGATTTTTAATTAATTTTTGGAAATAAAAATAGGTTAGCTCTATATATAGGTATATGTACACTTTATGGATTTTTATTTTTGATTTTTTTTTATTTGTTCTTTTTATGTATTTTTATGCTCATTTTGTATTTTATTTATTTACAAGATGAAATAATGAATAAAAGAATATTTTTATTTTATTTTTATCACTTATATTCAAGGGTGAAATAAATAGATATATACATTTATATACATGGTATTTATACAATGTATTTTGGTATTTTTGATTTTTTTGCTTTTCATCTTTTTATTTTGTTTTTAATAGCTTTTACAAAATATATACAAAATATTTACAACATATTTTTGGGTGAGGAAAATATATAGTTTTATTTACAGAAGTATACACACATGAGCTCCTATCTCCCTCTACTTTGGCTTTTATGCGGTCAGGCCCATGCTGAGCCCTCCCTTGGGTTAGGTTGCTCAATATTTATTCTAAATATTTCCCTCTTTTTCTTTTTGCTCTTTATTCTTTTATTTTGTGCACAAAAACATGCTAATTATAGGTTTTTACACAATGCATGCTTCTGGTAATTATTGGTATTTACACATATCTACATGTATTTGCAAAGGTTTTTGTAGCTAAAATAATAGAATAAAGAGTGATGAATGGGTATTCATCAATACACAAACTCTAATGACCATGAATCTTTACTTGTACGGTGTAAGTGATATGTATCTCCCCACCTCAGAAGTAATAAAGAAACAACCTCCCTCAACCCGGTAACTCTAATGCCTCGGTCTAGCAACTCTTTCCTCGAGAAGCAGGGTATTCCCTTATAAGTTCAAGTGCAACCGGCTCAAGAAGAGGGGGAAGAAGAGAATGGACCATGGCCAGTGTAGCCATGTATCCTTGGGAGCTCTAACCAGTATAGCTGAGTCTCCCGCTGCAAGCTTCATGAGATGATCATGTATAACATAAGCTTTGCTTTATTTGACTATGTACACTCCGGTGGGATTATTAAATTTTCAATCCGACCCACCACTTTTTTTGGAGTTCTTTTCTTTTTGCACAATTTTTTTCATGTGCATCTGTACAACATATCTACATGGTGCAGCATATATACAAGGAGTTTTTCCTCTTAGGCCAGTAGACTATCCCTCTTTTGAAGCTTTATTGCAAGCCACTGCTTCTTTCTTTAGACTTCATAACCACCAGACCAACTTGAGACGCACTTCCTTCACTATAAGAAGAAGAGAGGTTCCTCCTAGAAGTGCTACCCTCATATGCTACCCCAAGCCAAAGGAGACTGCCTCCTCACCACCTCATCCGTGGAGAGCTATGTGTAAAGTGTTGGTGCAAGTAAAGCCATTGTCTTTGAGAGTCATGCGTGTGTTGTTAAGTGCTCTACTTAGGCTCATCAAGATGACATATGCTCATAGCCTAGTGGACTCAAAGAATTAAGTCCCAATGGACCTGAAAAAGTCTCAATCCTAAGCCCTCAAAGGTTCCTCTTATTATTAGGTGGATTAAGGTCTTAACCAAGCTCTATTTGTCAATTTAATTCCAGGCCAGTTTATATGTCAACTATGATTTGGAAAAGATGTGCAAGTATTTACAAAGATGCAATTTACAAATATTTACAAAGATGTAAAATTTTAGAAAAATGTTTGAAAACATGGATGTATGCATGAATGCGGAGTTTTGAAAAATATTTACAAAAATTTACACAAGGTTTTTGCAAAATTTTTGTTTTTCAAACATTTTACAAAAATTTTGTACTATATACATAATTTTGCTAAGAAAATATTTACACACCATTTACACAAAAAGATTTTACAATCATTTGTACAAAAATAATTTTTATAAATAAATAGGTATGTGTAAGAAGAATTTTATGTACAAGGGAAAATTTTTAAATTTTTATGGATTTTTAGCCATTTTTATTTATAAACACACTCACACAAAGTACGAGTTATGGCTAAAGTATATATGAAATATATACACACCCCCCTATACTTAGCTCGAACGATGTCCTCAGAGTGATCAAGAGCGATGAAGAAGACATAACTCGTGCTTAGTATAGGGAAGTGAAAAGGAATGGTATATACAAGAATGAAGAGAAGACTCGGTGTTTCCCCCTATACTTAGGATCAAGTAATCCTGAGTATAGGAAGTTGTACATGAAGGGAAATCTGAGTAGAAGGATGTACAGGGTCTACCCCCCCCCCCCATACATAGGGTGAAATATCCCTAAGTATAGGCAGCAAAACAGGGGTAGAAAGAATCAATAGAATACCTGAAAATCCTACATCTCCCCTATACTTAGGGTAAAGCACACCGTAAGTATAGCATAATCATAAGATGAGAAAAGCGATGTGGGACTAAAGAATAGAGTGATATGGACAACTGGATCTATACAAGTCGGAAGAACAGTGATAATCAAGCATGAGATGCAATAGATGTGAGTCAAGAGACCACATCCCACGCAAAGTGAATAGGGGCAATATCAACGACCCGCGGCTCATGATCTAGATATGGCTTGAGCCGTTGGCCGTTCACTCGAAAGGTAGCATAAGAAGACAACTCAGATATATCAATACTCCCATTGTCATGTACCTTTCTAACCAAATAGGGTCCCTTCCATTTACTCTATAGCTTCCCTGGAAATAGACGAAGCCTAGCATCAAACAACCATACTCTCTGTCCGGGCTCAAACTGCTTGTGGTTGATATGAGAATCATGCCACTCCTTCACTCTCTCCTTATAATGTAGGCTGTTTGAAAAGGCGGTATCACGAAGCTCGTCCAGGGCTTCTAACTCTGCCCTTCTCTGATCTCCTACACTCTTTGGATCCAAAAGTATATCAGTGACTGCCCAAAGTGACCTATGTCTCATCTCAACAGGTAAATGGCACGGCTTGCCATAAACGAGGCGAAAGGGAGATGTACCCAAAGGAGTCTTGAAAGACGTCCTATATGCCCACAAGATCGAGTCCAAAAGCTGTGACCAA
This sequence comes from Ottelia alismoides, assembly GCA_037367405.1. Taxonomy (NCBI): domain Eukaryota; kingdom Viridiplantae; phylum Streptophyta; class Magnoliopsida; order Alismatales; family Hydrocharitaceae; genus Ottelia; species Ottelia alismoides. The sequence goes on from JAZKJV010005443.1 coordinate 304,611, forward strand.
TCCTTTCGATCAGGGCATACGACTTTCTGCAATATAGTCTTGATCTCCTTGTTCGACACTTTAGCAAGACCATTCGTCTGAGCGTGGTATGGAGTGGCAACTTGATGGTCTATGCTAAACTCTCTAGCAAGGGCCTTTACCTTGTCGTTGACGAAATGAGACCCCCCGTCAGATATCAACACTCGAGGTACCCCAAACTGTGAAATTATATTCTTCCACAAAAACCTGCATACGGTCCTTGCATCTGCGGTTCGGACAAGGATGGCCTCAACCCAACGACTCACATAATCGACGGCCAACAGAATGTACTCAAATCCCCGACTTCTAGGGAATAGACCCATGAAATCGATGCCCCATGCATCAAAAACCTCACAGAAGTGTATGGGCTGCATCGGCATCATATCACGCTGTCTACAAGTGCCCATCCTTTGACAGTCAGTACACCTCTTCAGGAACTCATCAGAGTCCTTGAAGAGAGTAGGCCACCATAGGCCGGATTGGAGTACTTTCTGTGTCGTTCTCCTCCCAGAGTGATGTCCTCCTGCCTCAAGCTTGTGGAAGTAAGTAAGGACGCTGTGATGCTCCTCCTGAGGAATGCACCGACGCCAGATACTATCCCCTCCCTCGTGGTAAGGACGGGATCCTCCCAATGGTAAAACTTGGCCTTCGTGAGGAAGGTCTCAAGTTTCTGTCTGGGCCAATCTTGTGGAACTTTCTTGGCGACAAGATAGTTCACAATATCGGCATACCATGGGAGCGAGGCGATAGCAAGGATCGCCTCATCTAGGAAGGTCTCACAAATAGGCCCAATCTGCTCAGAATCCTCAAGATACTCCAATTGGGAGAGATGATCTGCCACCACATTCTTGACTCCAGGCTTATCCTTAATCTCAATATCAAACTCCTGAAGTAGAAGGATCCATCTGGTCAATCTAGCTTTGGCATCCTTCTTTGCCATGAGGTACCGGATGGCGGTATGATCAGTGTAAATGGTCACTCTATATCCAATGATGTAAGATCTGAACTTATCTAGGGCAAAAACTATGGCTAGCATCTCCTTCACAGTGACTGTATAGTTCCGCTGCGCGACATCCAATGTACGGCTAGCGTAGTGAATGGAAAATGGGACTGCATCCCTCCTCTGTCCCAGCACGGCCCCCACAGCAAAATCGGAGGCATTCATCATGATCTCGAATGGGAGAGACAATCGAGTGGCTGGAGAACAGGAGCTTTACAACACAACTCTTGAGAGTCTCAAATGACGATAGACACTTATCATCAACAAGGATCTCGGTGTCTTTCGTCAACAGATCAATCAACGGTCGGGCAATCCTGTTGAAATCATGAATGAAGTGTCGGTAGAAAGCGACGTGCCCCAGAAAAGACCATAACTGCCGCAAGTTGGACGGTGGATTGAGTTTTCTAATGACATCCACCTTGGCCAGATCAACCTCCATGCCCCTGTTGGAGATGATATGGCCAAGCACCGTCCCTTGAGTCACCATGAAGTGACTCTTCTCCTAAGACAACACAAGGAGAACCTCTATGCATCGTTGAAGGAATCGGTCTAGGCAGTCAAGACAAGAATCGAACCCATCGCCGTAGACTGAGAAATCATCCATGAAGACCTCCAAGCACTCCCCCACCATGTCCGAAAAGATGGACAGCATGCATCTCTAGAATGTCGCTGGAGCGTTGCACAATCCAAATGGCATGCATCTGAAAGCATATGTCTCGAAGGGACAGGTGAAGGTGGTCTTGTCCTGGTCCTCGGGCGCGATGGCCACCTGATTATAACTGGAGTACCCATCCAAGAAACAATAATGGCTCTTCCCTGCCAGCCTCTCAATAGTGTTTCTTCTTCTTTTTACCGAATATTGAGCTAATCTGATCAATAAAGGGCAGGGGGAAATGATCCTCCTTGGTGGCATGGTTCAATCGTCTGTAGTCCACACTGACCTGCCAAGAAGTAGGTACCCGGGTAGCGATCTCCTCTCCAGACTCACTGATAATTGTAGTGATGCCCGTCTTCTTGGGCACCACATGCAACGGACAGACCCACTTGGAGTCGGAGATGGGGTAGATAAAATCGGCGCTCCACCATTTCGAGATCTCCTTCATGACAACCTCTCGAAGATTTGGGTTTAGACATCGCTGGAACTCACGCGACGGCTTTGCCTCATCCTCGAGATAGATATGGTGGGAGCATAGAGCCAGACTGATCCCCTGGAGATCGGCTACACTCCATCCTATCACCTTGCGGTTCTTTTCAAAAACCCCCATTAGACAGGATTCTTGCTCTCCAGTCAAATCAGCAGAGATAATGACTGGGTACATCTCATGCTCAGCCGCAAGGATTCTATACTTCAGCGACGACGGTAGCGGCTTCAGCTCTGGACAAGTAGGTGCTGGCAGATCTGGATTTTGAAGAATCCGAGTGTATGCTGCCAAATTTGCACGGGAGAATGAGAACTCTCGCTCACAAACTGGATCTGGAGAAGGCTGCTCTTCTAGACTGTCTCTGCTCTGCACGGAATCAACCTCCTCTCTAGTTGTAGGCTCAGTGGGCATCAGACACGGTGTCAAAACATCGAACTCTGCCCTATCAGTATCTGACTCCGAGGGATCTGTATCATACTCACAAAAATCTGTCTCGCAGTCAAGAACCGGGTCTGCGGCCTAAAAAGTATCCTGGACAAAGAATGCGCTCTCCAAGATCTCCTCTACTGGCATCTCTGCATCAGCGAACTCTGAAGGTGAGAGGATGGCCTGTGCGACTGGATCTGCCCAAACTGCATCATCATCTGTAATCACAAAATCGCAGTCCTGGTGGATGTCTCGTCCTGCCTTTGTCATCTACTCTGAATCGGAATTTGGATCTGAGCAAGCTGGATCTCTGGCTCTAGTCTCCTCGACCGTCTCTATTTGTATACTCTCGCCCTCGACGCGAAAGTACACCTTCCCGCTATCATGGTCGGACACTGCCTTGGCTGTGGCCAAGAACGGGCGTCCTAAAATGATGGGGGTATCGGTCACAGACTCAGGGATCTACATGTCCAACACAACAAAGTCCACGGGGAATTTTAGTCCCTGAATCGTGACGACAACGTCCTTCGGCAACCCCTTCAGCCTCTTGACTGATCGATTAGCAAACTGAAGGACTGTCCTGCTCTGTCGGACAGTGCCCAATTCGAAGCGATCGAGAAGGGCTGCCAGAAGTAGGTTGATCGAAGAACCGATGTCTAATACAGTGCGGTCGAACCTCTGCTTATGAATGTGGCATCTAACATACGGGGCTCCTGCATCTGGCCTCTTGGCTGGCAGACGGTTCTGTATCACGAAACAAGTGGCAAAAGTAAGCACATGGATCTCAGATTGATGGTTCCTCCTCTTCCTCCTAACTGTGGTCCTGTCTCTGAGTGATCTTTGGAGTATAGGGATGTGCTCCAAGTCCTCCTGAAGAGTCAGCTAAATATGGAATCGATCTATCATCTGCTGGCTGAATTCTATCTGGTGATTCTTTTTTGGATTTTCAATTTTCTACCCCTTTGCCATGTAAAGTGCTCGTGGAAAGGGGATCACGGGTTCCTTCTCCGATGAAGGACTAGGAGAGGGCCTGGCATGCTCATGAACAGTAGAATCCACACAAACATCATCAATCAACACATGTGGATCCGAAAAGAACAAACTCTTTCCTTTATTTCCAGAAACGTCCTGAGATACATGTACAGATGGAAAAACAACAAGACTAGAAGAAGTAATGGTGGCCTCAGTACCACCCTTGGCATGTCGTCTCGCGGCATCAGTACCGCGCTTTGGCTCAGCAATTGTGGTGGCATTAGTACCATCTCCTCCAACTGGTGAAATGGCGACCTACCGTCGGTTGGATCAACGTCCATGGTAGCGTCAGCACCATCATCATCTCTCGCGACCTTAGTACCGCGCTCCACCTTGCCTGGCACTCTGGGAGTGGCGTGGTGACGTCGCTCAGACGAGGCGCCGCCTGCTGGCATCCTACCGCTCCTAAGTGTAACAAAATCAGCATCAAACATGTATGCAGACAAAACACCAAATGAATCATGCAGACAAAACACCAAATGAATCACTAGGAGTGGTAATCTCTGTGAACTCTACCTGCTCAGACTTCCTCTTCAGATTGTTCAGGTTTGGCTCAATCTGGGAAGGAATGGCGGCCTTCCCTCTCATGATCTCCCGCATCTCCTGGAGGAACTCATCCATCTCCTGTCTGAATGTATCATGTTGCTCAATCATTAGGCGGGCTAGGTCGTCTAAGGAGGGGTTCTCATAGGTTGGCCCATGAGAACCTGACGGGTGGCCTCGCTGGTGGTGAGGCTGCTGCTGTGGCTGGTGCGGGTGAGACGGGTACTGCTGGGGATGATACTGTTGAGGTTGCTCTCGCCTCCAAGACTGTCCCTACTGATAAGGACGAGGACCATACTACTGTTGTGGCAGGGATGACTGTTGCTGGGAGACTGGGGGCTGCTGGTGCTGCTCTCATTGATGGTCGTACTGGCCACCCTGAATTGGAGGCTGCTGCTGGGAACTGGCATCTCCGGCTGACCAACGGAATCTGGGATGGTCTCCTCGGATACCGGGCTGGGGTCGGTCGTACCAAATCCCATTGACATCCATCAATGGCTCCTGCTCGTAAGAGGGTGGTAGGAGTACTGCCAAGGGCTGATCTAGCTGGTTGATCACCATCTGAGTGTCATGAGATGGTGGTGACTGGTAGTAAGGCTGCGGCTGCTGGTACAGCTTCGCCTATACAAGGTGAACCTGTCTAGGCTGACTGGAGTGCTGGGACGAGCTGTCGCTGCTGCTCGAATCTCCACGTGACTGAAGACGGGGCTGAGAAGCTGTCTATGCCTTTTGGAGACACATGTCATGTGTCTTCAGATCACTCACCATCTGTGCCATCTTATCCATCTGAGATATGCTCTGGCAATGCTTCTTCTCTATCAGCTCCATCTGGTCCATCTTCTCGCTGATGATACCCATGTCGGCGGCTGTGGACTCGGCCTGTGCGGCTGCTGCTAACGAAGTGGAAGGACCTGCGTCGACCCGTGCTATCCTCTGAAACTGCACGGTCTGTGGTTGGGGGCGTCCCTGAGTGTAGAGTCGGGTTTGGGACATCATTGTGTAGTTCTCGGCCATCTCCTCGTAGATGGCCCAGACCTGATCCTCATCCTTGGCAAAGTAGGAACCGCCACAAGAAGCGTTCATCCGGCCATGCAGCTCTGGTGTCAACCCGCAGAAGAAGCTCTGAACTAGGTTCAGCTTCATGATGTCGTGGTGCGGGCATATGTCGATCAACTCTCTGAACCTTTCCCATGCCTAGTGAAACTGCTCATTGGGGAGCATGGAGAAGTTGATGATCAGGGCCCTCGCTGCATTGGTATGCCTGAGTGGATAGTACTTGTTCAAGTACTCGGTGCGGAGCTGCTCCCAGGTGTACACAGATCTCCCTAAATGCTTCAACCAGTTGGCTGCTCTGTCGGCCAGGGAGAAAGGAAAAGCAATCATCCGAATAGTGTCCTCGTCCACCTGCCGATCATGGACGGTACTGCATATCATCTTGAACTCCTAGAGATGAAGATGGGGTTCCTCAGTGGCGAGCCCGTGGAAGCGGGGTAGGAGCTGCAGTGTGTTCGGGGGGAACTTAAAGTCCCCCACGATTTCCGGAAGAACCACCCACCGGTGCTTCAATGTCAATCCGGGTTGTGCAACTCCCGCATCGGTCTCAGATCTGCCGCCGGCTGGTCTGGCCAAACTGACTGGTCTGGACCCCTGCGTCCATCAGCTCGTGGCTGCTCTCTCTGCTCTCGGAGCATCTCCATCTCTCTCCTCATCTTCACCATGAAAGCCCCCTTATCCCGTATCTATATCTGCATCGTCTCGAGAGAGGCTAACATGGTGGTGTTGATCGCACCCTTGTCTAGTACGTATGTGGTCGTCTCTGGCCTCTGACCCTCGGTGCGATCCTCGCTGCTGGCCATGGTCTCTACAAAGGCAAAAGACCCAAACTCAGGTGCCGAAATATCATCTGCCTGTGGTCTCGCATCTGGCATTGCTAACTCAGGAATAGAAGAAGGGTGGTCAAGGGGGAACAGGGCGGAATCGAACTCAGGTTCGGAGAGCAGGTCTGGGCTCTCACGAACCAACCTAGATAAGTGGGTTGGAGTGCTGAAAAGCGGTGCAGCAGCCAGAGGCTGCCTAAGAGACCTCCTGCCCATCATCTTGATCTGGCGAGTCAGACGGATGAGATCTAGAAAGCAAACAGGATGAGCAAACAAACCCCGGATTCACCTACTCCACGCTGAGCTGAAGACCGTAAGAGCTCGGTCAATTATATTGTCGATTTTATTTAGGTGATCATGTAAGGATATCAAAGCGATTACGTGACCTGGCAGGAATCCAATCCGCCAACCAGACTGTCCCGTATAAAAGGCCGGTAGTCTGATCGGAGCTTGGATGTGGCTCTATCCTAGTGTGCGGGTCACTCTCTCGTTGATGGTCGTACTGGCCACCCTGAACTTGAGGCTACTGCTGGGAACTGGCACCTCCGGCTGACCAACGGAATCCGGGATGGTCTCATCGGATACCGGGCTGGGGTCGGTCGTACCAAATCCCGTTGACATCCATCAACGGCTCCTGCTCGTAAGAGGGTGGCGGGAGTACTGCTAGGGGCTGATCCAGCTGGTTGACCACCATCTGCGTGTCCTGAGATGGTGGTGACTGGTAGTAAGGCTACGGCTACTGGTACGGCTTCGCCTATACAAGGTGAACCTGTCTAGGCTGACTGGAGTGCTGGGACGAGCTGTCGCTGCTGCTCGGATCTCCGCGTGACTGAAGACGGGGCTGAGAAGCTGTCTATGCCTCTTGAAAACACATGTCATGTGTCTTCAGATCACTCACCATCTGTGCAATCTGGTCCATCTGAGATATGCTCTGGCAAGCTTCTTCTCTATCAGCTCCATCCGATCCACCTTCTCGCTGATGATACCCATGTCGGCGGCTGTGGACTCGGCCTGTGCAGCTGCCGCTAATGAAGTGGAAGGACCGACTTCAACCCGTGCTATCCTCTGAAACTACACGGTCTGTGGCTGGGGGCATCCCTAAGTGTAGAGTCAGGTATGGGACATCACTGTGTAGTTCTCGGCCATCTCCTCGTAGATGGCCCAGACCTAATCCTCATCCTTGGAAAAGTAGGAACCGCCATAAGAAGCGTTCACCAGGCCCTGCAACTCTGGTGTCAACCCGCAGAAGAAGCTCTGAACTAGGTTCGGCTTCGTGATGTCGTGGTGCGGGCATCTGTCGATCAGCTCTCTGAACCTTTCCCATGCCTCGTGAAACTTCTCGTTGGGGAGCATGGAGAAGTTGCTGATCAGGGCCTTCGCTGCATTGGTCCGCCCGAGTGGATAGTACTTGTTCAAGTACTCGGTGCGGAGCTGCTCCCAGGTGTACACAGATCTCCCTAAATGCTTCAGCCAGTTAGCTGCTCTGTCGGCCAGGGAGAAAGGAAAAGCAATCATCCGAATAGTTTACTCGTCCACCTGCCGATCATGGACGATACTGCAGATCATCTCGAACTCCTGGAGATGAAGATGGGGTTCCTCAGTGGCGAGCCCGAGGAAGCAGGGTAGGAGCTGCAGTGTGTTCGAGGGGAACTTGAAGTCCCCCACGATTGCCGGAAGAACCACCCACTAGTGCATCAGTGTCGATCCGGGGTTGTGAAACTCCCGCATCGGTCTCGGATATGCCGTCGGCTGGTCTGGCTGAACTGGCTGGTCTGGACCCCTACGTCCATCGGCTCGCGGCTGCTCTCTCTGCTCTCGGAGCCTCTCCATCTCTCTCCTCATCTCCACCATGAAAGCCCCCTGATCCCGTATCTATCTCTACATCATCTCGAGAGAGGCTAACATGGTGGTGTTGATCGCACCCTTGTCTAGTGCGTATGTGGTCGTCTCCGGCATCTGACCCTCGGTGCGATCCTCGCTTCTGGCCATGGTCTCTACAAAGGCAAAAGACCCAAACTCAGGTGACGAAATATCATCTGCCTGTGATCTCGCATCTGGCACTGGTAACTCAGGAATAGAAGAAGGGTGGTCAAGTTGGAACAGGGCGGAATCGAACTCGGGTTCAGAGAGCGGGTCTGGGCTCTCACAAACCAACCTAGATAAGTGGGCTGGAGTGCTAAAAAGCGGTGCAGCCAGAGGCTGCCTAAGAGACCTCCTGCCCATAATCTTGATCTGGCGAGTCGGGCAGATGACATCTGGAAAGCAAACAGGATGAGCAAACAAACCCCGGATTCACCTACTCCACGCTGAGCTGAAGACCGTAAGAGCTCGGTCAATTATCTTGTCGATTTTATTTAGGTGATCATGTCACGATATCAGAGTGATTACGTGACCTGGTAGGAATCCAATCCGTCAACCAGTATGTTCGTATAAAAGGCCGATAGTCTGATCGGGGCTCGGATGTGGCTCTATCCTAGTGTGCGGGTCACTCTCTCACGCAATCAAACAGACAATGAAGGGATTGCTCTCCCCAAGACAGATTTTTAGGTGAAGTGTCTTTTAGGGTCAAGTTTGTTTAGCAGTTCTAATTTTATAGTTTTTGTTTTTTTAGGTATTTTTCAGATCAAATAACACCTAACGAATTTTTCGGTTCTCCTGATTATTTTAAGTCCAAAACAGGGGGAAGAAGATGAAAAAGTCGATGCGTGGGAATCAGTGTGCATGCAGAGTAAGAAATGTGTACCTGACTCCAGCAATCTACATGTAGAGTGATCCGCGCATAAAGTAAAGACATAATATAAACTACCTATATGATGCACGCAAAAACTGGCCCTAAACAAAGCAGTTCTACTCGTGAAGAACAGTAGTCGGGTACTCAAGCCTAGGTCCGGAGTCCTATCTTGGGAGCTACTCGGTGTCTGCCACAACAGATCCTGCACGCGCTGTATGTGACTCCTTATGGCACGTGGACCAGAGCTCAAATAAGCCGACTTTTTCTTTGTGATTTAATTAATTAATTCCAATTATCAATCTATAGGAACAGGTAGATAATTAGGTTTTGGTCTTAATTAATTACGTCACAATCAATGAAAACTCCTAAGGTAGGGCTAAAATCGTGTAAATCAAATGGGTAGTAAATAAATGGTCAAAACTTGAAAAATCACGAAAAGCCACAAAAATCTCGGTGAGGTCCCTCGAGCACACCGGTGCTCGGCGAAATAGACCCCGAAATTTACCAAGTGTCCAAGTCTGTCCCTGTATTATTACAATAAAATAGATTTTGCAGAAAATAACTACGTTAATTATACGGCTATCCTATGGTTATTTCGCGGCTATTCCGCGGCTTCCGAACTTCAGCTCTTCCTCCTCGCGCTCTCCTGCGGCTTCGTAGAGAAAGAAGCCGCCTCCGACTCCCGCGGTTGCTCCGGCTTTCGAAAAAGCCGCCTCGGTCCTCGGGCCCTCGCAAGAAATAGAAACCAAAGTGTCAGTCCAAAAAATATGTAAATAAAGCAAAGGAAATATATCTACAAATATCTACAAAAAGCCGCGGGAAAATCGAAACAACTACTAAGTCGTGCTCCCCGGCAACGGTGCCATTATGACGACCGAAAAATCCCACAAAATCCGAGTAAAGGTAAAAACAAGGGTCGTTGCGACCCGGATCTCGCGGAGATCGGTCAATCAAGAAAAAGAGACCACCAAAATTAGATGGATAAATCAAGAAAATCAATAGCGGTCCTCGCTAATTTTACTAACCTAGTATAGCGACCAGGGTCGGACTCAAGTAGTATGGGATGACCTTGCGGCCAACGAAGTAGTCAAAATCGAAAAAAAACAAGGGGGGAAATGTTTTTGGTGGATTTTAATTATTTTTAAATGTTTTTGTGTTTTTGATTTTATAAGGAAATGTAAAAACAAGCAACTTCAACAATTACTAAAAACACTCAAAAATACACAAAAAATTCCAATAAAAATGTTTTTATGTTTTTTAGCTTTTTAAGTATTTTTAGTGAATTTTTCAGAATTTTTCAATTTTTATTTGATTTTCTAAAAATCAAGAAAGGGGAAAAATATAGGCTACTATGCAGCATGACTTGAAAGATCAATTAAAAATATAAAATTGATCTATAAAACTCTAGAGGCAATTTTAGTGAAAAACATATGCAAAAATTATGCTACTGAAAAAGAGTTTTTATTTTTTTTATTTTTATAGTTTTTTTATAATTTTTATAAGATTTTTAGGATTTTTCAATTTTTACGATTTTTATAAATCCAAATAAGCTCAAAAATAGAAAGAAGCTAAAATACATTAAAACGAACTATCCCTAATTTTTTAGAATTTTTAAAGAAGTTTTTATATTTTTCCTTGATTTTCTTTTTCAAACAGTAACAAAAATGCGTATTCTTTATTTTTAAAAAATAGTAAAAAGCCTAAAAAATATCCCAAAAATTTAAAGAAATTTTTACACAGTGGCAGGAGCCATGTATCCAAATTTCACCTAATTTTGATTTAATTGATATTTTATTCAATAAAAACAAGGCACACATCAAGTAGGGACCTAAATACAAAAAAAACATAGTTCCAATACCAAATAATAACAAAGCAAGAAAGGACAGGGCTTGGAATGCAAAAAGCTTACAAAAACACACGCAATACACGTGATTCAAACACAGAGGGGCGTAAATGTAATTTCTATTTAAAAATATGCAATCAATAACACACAGGAACCACAGGACTAAATTTGCAAATAACCCTAATCCTTACGTGTCGACGTACGTGGCTCACATAAACAGGGACTAAATTGCAAATACTAAAAAGTCTAAGGTCCTAACTGCAAATGTTCCAAAATAAAAACAACATAATCAAATATTTACAAGAATGAATGGAAATAACAAAACGACAGGGGGCCTAAGGGAAATTACCCCTTTATTATGATCTGATGGACGAGGGGGTGCCACGTGTAGATCTAATGGCTGAGAGCGTCGGGCACCCATTCGTCGATGATCGGTCCAGATCAACTCCTAATGGCGATCCGACGGCTGCTAGCTCCTCGCAAATGGACGGTATGGATCTGAACTGGAGCGGGGGGAATGATCGGATGATAGTTGGAGGTCCTGGAAGAACTCGGCTCCGGCGAACTTCGCCGGCTCGCTCCGTGTAAACGGGACCTCCTCCTGGGCTGCAGAGATGCAGAGAAGGAAGCTCAGACTCTTCCGCAGTTGGTGGGCACCTCCGATGAGGCCGAGAAGCTCCGGGGAGCTCCAGCAATGGCGGAGGAGCCAAGCTCCTGTGCTTGAACGTACGGACCCTCAGATGGGTCTCATTGACTTGCAAAATGGCACAGGACAAACGCTGGGTCGAGGGCAAAGTGCCTCGACCTAGTTAGGGGTGGAAAGGGTGATCAGAGGGGACAGAGCGTGGTCTCCAGCGAGGAGACGTCGGAGGAGACCCGAGGTCCTGCTCCGGGGTGAGATAGGTTGATCAGATAGGTGAAGAAGATGGGTAGGAGTCTCGTGATCGTGAATCGATGATCAGATGAGTGAATGAGCGGTCATATCGATGGGAATCGGCCGGCGAAGGCCAGCGGTGCGAATGGGCGTAATCGGAAATTAGGCTAAACTAGCGTGAATCGTGGATACCTGATGGTCGAAGTCGATTGTGGATGGGCTGGCGGAGCTCTGGGGGTCTTTGTCGCAAGGATTCGTCGGGGTACGAGGCTCGGCGCACCCCGCGGCGGCACACGACGAAAGAACTTGCCGGATCAGTGGCTGGGGACTCCTCCTCACTACGACACCACGCTCGGATAGCTGTCACTCTAAGGAAGGTGATGGAGGTCCAGGGATGGAGGGGCAGAGCCAAAGATGGCGTGAAAAGTGTGGCGGAGATGTGGCTTTATACTGATAAGGGTCCGGCAAGAAGGGGTCGGGGGAGGTGCAATGGTGCACGGATCCCTAAAAATCTCCCCTGGACGAGGGTCTCGGATGGATCAAGTGTAAATGGAGCCCAGGGTTTAGGCGAATGGGTGTTGGATCGAGTGGGAGAAATAAGGAGAAAACGGGTCGAGAGTCGGGTCCACGTAGAAAGTGGTCCAGGGGGGGAGTTGACCGGGGGTCAACATCCCCCGTGGACCAATCAGGTAATCCTGATTATTAATTATTTGGAAATTCGATAAAAAAATAGAAAATGGTTTTATTTCAAAAAAGTTTAAACATGAAAATGTTTATTATTTTTCAAATTATTTTGTAGTGATTTTTATTTATTTTTTTGAAAAATATATAGCGTATTTACGTTATATTATTATTATATATAGGTATATAGATATATATTTTTTATTTTTATTATTAGTTGTTTATTTTTGTATAATTATTCCAAATTTATATTTTATTTATTTACAACATAAAATTTGGAATAATAAGGTATTTTTAGTTTATTTTTATGGTGTATTTACATGGGTTAAATAAATAGGTGTATATACATATGTACATGGTATATATACAAGGTTGAAGTGATTTTTATTTTCTTTTTAATTTCTTATTTTTATTTTAGTTTTATTTTCACAAATATGTACAAAATATGAGAAACACTTCTTAATATTTATTTTGAGGAAAATAAACTTATTTAAATACATGGGGGTTATGTACAAGTATGATTGACCTTATCTCTCTCTACTTGGATTCTTTTTGCGGCCATGCCCATGCTGAGCCCTCCCTTGGGATTAGGTCACTCAATATTTATTCTAAATATTTCCCTCTTTTTCTTGTATTTCTTTATTCCTTTATTTTTACTGAAAAGCATGCTAATTATGCATATTTACATGATGCATGTGTTTTGGCAATTTATGATATTTACACATATTTACATGATGTTTTGCTCAAGTTTCTAGCTAAAATAAAGGAATAAAGAGTGATGAATTGGGATTCATCATACGTCCACCTGCCCGCCGTGAGAACCTCCGTTGCGGTGGGCCGGCTCTGCCCGCGCGGCGGCGCTCCACCACCTCCTGCGGCGCGGACCAGCCGCCTCCGCTGGCCGCTCGTGCCCGCCGACCCCGCTTCAAGGCCGCTCGCCCCTCCGCCCGTGACTACGAGCTGCCCCGAGCTGCGCCTCCCTCCTCACGACCTTGTCGCACGCCCAACTCCGTGTCGACGCGCCCTCTACCTGCTCCATCGCGACCCCGCGGTCGCGCCCCTCCACTGCCAACCTCGCAGCGGCGTGCGTACCGTCACTCCCCCGCTCCATAGGTGCCACATTCTCGAGCGCCGCCTCGCGCCTCCATCAGCGCCCAACGCCCAGCGCCGTAGCGCTCCGCGCCACCCTTGCGCCGCCTACCAGCCACCAAGCGGCCGCCGCCCTCATCTCCCATCTTCCTAGCTTAGGTTCCAAGCCAGGAACCCAACGAATGTTCATTTTTTTACTTTATTATCTTTTTTAAAATGGCATACTTAGTCCGTCGTATCTTTTCATTTGCAAAACAATCCGTGTTCACATTTCAATTCATTCAGCTTTCATTTCGCATTGCAAAGAGACCCCTTGCTTTGAGTATTAATTTGGACAATATTTTTGCATCATTTTTATCCAAAAAAATAGCACTTTTATGAGCAACTGATTCTTTATATCATAGCTATTTATTTACATTTTTGTGAGCATCCGATTATTTATTAAAATTCAGACATTGAAAATCAGTGATATTTTACTCATTTAAGCTCTGAAATTCGCAAGTATTTATTTCTTTCTCTAAAAATTGTGAAAATATTGTAGATAATGCATCTAATTGTGCTTTAATTACGACCAAATGTCGTCCAAATTGGAGTTGTCGTTTGCATAAAATAAATTATCGAGTGAATTCTGTAATTAATTTTTAATTAAATCCGCGAATAGGATTTTTGAGAAATTTCAAAGCTTCCGGATTCCTTACTAAAATATCTATCTGATAAATAGCTCTCTGGATAATTTTATATCATGGATTTATTAGAAATTAAATACCCACAGTCACTCTATTTTTAGTAAAAAAATCATAAAGTGTCAGAAAATTATAAAAAAATTAGTGTACTTCATTTCATCATATTTAACTTCAATTAAAATTTTCATAATTGTTTCATATCATTTGCATGAGAAATTTCATAAAACCCCCAAAAAAGTGTTCATTTTTTATTTGTGCATTTTAAATCTAAAAATTCCAAAAAAATACATTTTGCATTCATTGTTGGATTAGGTTCTTAGGAAAAATATAACTTGGTTAATTTGAATTAATTTCACATTAAAATTAAATTAGGCTATGTTGTTGATTTTCTTAAATACCTAGTTCATCCGCCCTCAGTGCATTTGTCATTTTTTATTGCATAAAAAAATCACAAAAAAAAATCTCACTCGGAAAACAACGATCTAATCCATCTAATCTGATTCCGAGTTGTTCCTTTGCCTCCTTAAGTCGACCTTGGGGCTTGCTTAGGCTAAACAAACATAAAACCGCGTGTTAATTCATTCGACGATTCATCGATTTGTGCGGTTATGTTTTATCGATCCGGATTTATCCGACTGCAACGAATTAGTCAATTAGACACATTAAAAGGGTAGATTCCGCGACTCGTCAGCAGGTATGGCGGCCTTGCCTCTCACTATATCCCTCATCTCCTGTCTGAACTCATCCATCTCCCGTCTAAAAGTAGCCTGCTGCTTGGAAACAAGGCGGGCTAGATCCTCAAGTCTTGGGTTCTCATAGGCTGGCCCATGGGAACCGGACGGGAGCCTCTCTGGAAGTGAGGCTACTGCTGATGGGTAGAGGGATACTGGGGATGATACTGCTACTGAGGTTGATGTTGCTATCTCCACGATTGCCCCTGCTGATAGGGACAAGGACCTGGCTATTGGTAGTGTGACTGCGGATGTGGTTGTGGTTGTAGGAACTGGGTCTGTTGCTGCTAGATGAACTGGCCCACCCTGAACTGCAGGCTCCTGTTGGGAAGAGGTACCTTTGGTCGACCAATTGAATCCGGTATGGTCTCGTCGGATCCCAGGCTGAGGTCGGTCATACCAAATCCCCTTGACATCCATCAACAGCTCCTGCTCATAAGTGGTTGGGGGGAGAACTACCAGGGGCTGATCCAGATGGTAGACCACCATCTTAGTGTCCTGAGATGGTGGTGGCTGGTAGTACTGTTGCTGCTGCTGGAACGAGTCCGCCTGAACATGGTGAACCTGTCTGGGCTGGCTGGAGTGCTGGGTCGAGTTGCTGCTGTCGTGATCTGCCTGTGACCTGAGACAGGTTTTAAGAAGCCGTCTGTGCCTCCTGGAGACACATGATCTGGGTCTTCAGGTCACTCAGTGTCTGTGCTATCTGATCTATCTAAGACATGCCCTGTCACTACTTCTTCTCAGTCAACTCGATCCGGTCCAACTTCTCGCTGATATTCCCCATATCAGCAGTCGTCGACTCTGCTTGTGCTGCAACTGCTGATAATGTAGAAGGACCGACATCAACCCGTGCTATCCTCTGACATGCTACGATCTGTGGTTGGGTCTTCCCCTGTGCATATAATCGGGTCTGGGACATCACCGTGTAGTTTCGCCATCTCCTCATAGATGAACAAGACCTGATTCTCATCCTTGGCAAAATAAGAGCCTCCACAAGATGCATTCACTAGCCCCTGTAGCTCCGGTGTAAGCTCCCAGAAGAAACTCTGGACAAGGTTGGGCTTGGATATATCATGGTGAGGGCACCAGTCTATGAGATCCCTGAATCTGTCCCATGCCTCGTGAAATAACTCGTTGGGGAGCATGGAGAAATTGTTGAGCAGGGCTCTGGCTGCATTCGTCTGGCCGAGTGGATAGTACTTATTCAAGTACTCGTTCCGGAGTTGTTCCCAAGAGGTGACAAATCTCCCTAGGTGCTTCAACCTGTTGGCTGCTTTGTTTACGAGGGAGAATGTAAAGGTCATCATCCTAATAGTATCCTCATCCACAAGGTGATCGTGGACAGTACTGCAGATCATCTCAAACTCCTGGAGATAGAGGTGAGTCTCCTCTGTGGCGAGTCTGTGGAAGCGGGGTAGAAGCTAGATCGTCTGAGGTGGGAGCTTAAAATCTCCCAAAATGGCTGGCATCACTATCCATCTATGGGTCAGAGTTGCACCACGGTTGTGAACCTCCCTCATCGGTTGTGCAGGTGCTGCTGGCTGTGCGGGCTCCTCAGGGTCTCCACCCTCAGGAATCTCTAGTCCTCTGCCTCCATCGGCTCTGTGCTGCTCTCTATCGGCTCTCAGCTCCTCCATCTCTCAGCGCATGTCCACCATGAAAGCCCCCTGGTCTCTGATCTGAGGTTGAATGGTCTCCAGAGAGGCTAACATGGTGTTGTTAATGGCATCCTGGTCAAGTACGTAGGTCTGAGTCCCACTGGGTCCATCGGTGAGCTCCTCACTACTGGCCATGGTCTCTGTAAAGGTAAAAGACCCAAACTCAGGTGCCGATAAATCAATTTTTGTATACACTTTTGATGCTGACTTTGTTATACTTAGGAGCGGTAGGATGCTATCTGGAAGCTCCACATCTGAGCGACGACCACATAAGGACTCGGGAGCGCCATATGAGGAGGAGAGCGATGTTGATGCTGCTCGTCGTGATGATGATGACGGTGGTGCAGATGCCACAAAGGGTGTAGACCCATCTAATGGTACTGATGTCGTCACTTCACCAGATTCAGAAGGTGGTGCTGAGGCCACCAGAAATGATGCTGAGCCAGAGTGTGGTACTGATGCCACAAGTCCAGATGCCGAGGGTGGTACTTAGGCCACCAATTCTATTCATGTTGCATTTCCTTTTGTTTATGTATCTCGCGACTATTATGGTAATAAAGGAAAGGGTTCTTCATTTGTGAGTCCATATGTGATGCATGGAGATGTTTGTATGGATTCCACTTTGCCACAACAGTAGTAACCCGATCCTAGCCCTCCATCTGCGGAGGGCCCAGCCATCCCATTTTCTCAAGCACTCTGCTTGGCTAAGGGGACCAAAAAAGAAAATACAAAAAATCCCAGCAATTAGAGTTCATCTAGCAAATCATAGACAGATTCCATATACAACTGACTCTAGAGGAGGCCTTGGAGCCCAATCCCCTCTTCCAGAGGAACCTTAGAGAGAGGACCACTATTCAAAGGAGGAGGAGGAACCACCACTTATAGATCCATGTGCTCACTCGTACCACATGCTTCGCCATCCAGAATCGTCTGCCAGCCAAGAGGCCAGATGCAGGAGCTCCCTATGTCAGATGCCACATACATGAGCAGAGGTTCGATCGGACTCTATTAGATAGTGATTCTTCTATCAACCTTCTTCCGGCAACCTTACTCGACCGACTTGAGTTTGGCCCTCTTCGACAGAGTAGGATGGTCCTTCAATTTGCTGATCGATCTATCAAGAGGCCGAAGGGGTAGCTGAAGGATGTGGTCATCACAATTCAGGGCCTGAAATTCCCTGTGGACTTCATTGTGTTGGATATGGCGATCCCTGAGTCTGTGACTGATACTCCCATCATTTAGGGATCGTTTGGTTGCAGGGTTGGACAGGGTTGGGTTGGGCAGGGGTACCCCTATGAATAGTAAACTGTGAGGAGGAGAACCTTGTTTGGTTGCAGGGCCAACCCGGGTTGGGCCAAGCCAACCCTGCCCAACCCTGCAACCAAACGAGCCCTTAGGATGCCCGTTCTTGGCCACAGCCAAGGCAGTATATGATCATGATAGTGGGAAGGTATACTTTCGCGTCGAGGGCGAGAGTATACAAATAGAGACGATCGATGAGACGAGAGCGCCAGATTCAGCTTGCTCAGAGCCGCTTACACATTCAGAGCAGATGATAGAGACAGAGCGAGACGCCCACCAGGAGTGTGATTTTATGATCACAGACGATGAAGCATCTTGGTCAGATCCTGTTTCATGAGCCATCCTCTCACCTTCAGATCCTGCTGATGCACAGATTCCAGTAGAGGAGAGCTTGGAGAGCGCATTCCTGGCAGAGGACACGTTTAAGGCAGTAGATCGCGTCCTTGATAGCGAGGCGGTTTATTTTTCTTCAGATTTAGATTGAGATCCCTCAGAGTCAGATATTGATTGGGCAGAGTTTGATGATATGATTTCATATCTGATTTCCATAGAGCCAGCAGCTTGGGTGGAGACTGAGCTGATTTAGAGTACAAAGACACCAGGAGAGCGGTCTTCACCAGATTTTCAGGATCAACGAGAGTTCTCCCATGCAGATTTGGTCGCATTCACTCATACCTGTCAGAGGCCATATCCGCCAACTCCCGCTTGTCCATAGTGGAAGCCCTTGTTGCAGTCGTTGAAGTATAGTTTCCTTGCGGGTGGGCATGAGATGCACCCAGTCATTATCTCAGCAGATTTGACTAGAGAGCAAGAATCTCGTTTGATGGAGGTTCTTAAAAAGAACCTCAAGGCGATAGGATGGAGTGTAGCCGATCTCCAGGGGATAAGTCTGGCCTTGTGATCCCACTATATCTATCTCGAAGAGGATGTTAAGCCGTCGCGTGAGTTCCAGCAGTGGCTAAACCCGAACCTTCGGGAGGTTGTCAAGAAGGAAATCTCGAAATGGTGGAGCACTGATTTTATCTACCACATATCCGACTCCAAGTGGGTTAGTCCATTACATGTGGTCCCAAGAAGACGAGCATCACTAAAGTTTTGAGTGAGTCCGGAGAGGAGATCTCTACCCGGGTACCCACTTCTTGGAGGGTATGTGTGGACTACATACGATTAAATCAGGCCACCAAGAAGGATCATTTCCTGCTGCCTTTTATTGATCAGATTATAAAGAGGCTAGCTGGGAAGAGTCACTACTTCTTTCTTGACGGGTACTTCGGATACAATCAGGTGGCCATTGCGCCAGAAGACGAGGACAAAACCACATTCACCTGTCCCTTTAAGACATATGCTTTCAGACGTATGCCCTTTGGTCTATGTAACGCTACGGCGACATTCCAAAGGTGCATGTTGTCCATCTTTTCGGATATGGTGGGTGATTGCTTAGAGGTCTTCATGGATGATTTTTTGGTCTATGGAGATGGGTTTGATGCTTGTCTTGAGTGCCTAGACCACGTCCTTCAGCGATGCAACGAGGTCCATCTTATGTTATCTTGGGAGAAGAGTCACTTCATGGTGACTCAAGAGACGGTGCTTGGTCATATCATCTCCAACAGGGGCATGGAGGTTGATCCGGGCAAGGTAGATATCATTAGGAAACTCAATCCACCATCCAACATGTGACAGTTACCATCTTTTTTGGGGCACATCGATTTCTACTGACGATTCATTCATGATTTCAGGAGGATTGCCCGACCGTTGATTGATTTGCTGACCAAAGACATCAAGTTCGTTGTAGATGATAAGTGTCTTGCATCATTTGAGACTCTCAAGAGTCTACTTATCAAGGCTCCTATCCGTCAGTCGCCTGATTGGTCTCTCCCACTTGAGATCATGACGGATGCCTCCGATTTTGCCGTAGGGGTCGTGCTGGGACAGAGGAAGGATGGAGTACTGATGACCGACTGATCAACGAGAGACTAAGGGAGATAAATATCACGGGTCGTTGCGACCTCAATCCCTTGAAAATCGATCAACAAGAAAATCAGACCACCTAAATTAATAATCAGTCAAAAGCCGAATAAGCGGTCTTGCTATTTATTTAACCTGGTATAGCGACCAGGGTCGAACACAAGGAGCACAGGTTGGCCAAGTGGCCAACGAGGTAGTCAGAAAATGAATAAAATATAGAAACTATTTTTGGTGGATTTTATGAATTTTAAATTTTTTTTGTGATTTTAAATTATGCGGAAAATAAGGAAAAAGTCAACAAGAGCACAATCAATGAATTATTGAACACCACAAAACAACTCCAAAAATTGCAATAATAATATTTTTTTAGTTTTATGAATTTTTAAGTGTTTTTGGTAATTTTTCAGAATTTTGTGATTTTTAATTGATTTTCTAAAATAGAAAAAGGCAAAAACAGTGAACTAATGTGCAGCCAGATTTGCAAGGCTATATAAAAATAGATTAATAGCTTAATAAAATATGGAGACAATTTTTATGCAAACTAGAAATGAAAAATAAGCTACAAAAACAAAATATTGTATTTTTTGAATTTTTATAATTTTTAATGTTTTTATTAGATTTTTAGGGTTTTTTAATTTTTAGGCATTTTATATATCCAAATGCAGTAAAATTTGGTCTAAAGCAAGAAAATAC
The DNA here is from genome assembly GCA_037367405.1 of Ottelia alismoides. Taxonomy (NCBI): domain Eukaryota; kingdom Viridiplantae; phylum Streptophyta; class Magnoliopsida; order Alismatales; family Hydrocharitaceae; genus Ottelia; species Ottelia alismoides. The sequence goes on from JAZKJV010005443.1 coordinate 324,899, forward strand.
TAAAACAAACAGTACCTAATTTTTTTAGAATTTTTGAGGGGTTTTTAATATTTTTAGTTGATTTTTCAATTTAGGAAGTAATGAAAATGAAGGTTTTTGATTTTTTAAAAATAAAAAAACACCTCAAAAAATGTCCCAATTAAAACCACATACACAGAGACTAAAATACAAATAAAACAAGTACAGGGGTCCTACATGCAATTTACCCTAATTAAAAACAACTAGATAAAATATTTACAGGACTACATTATAAATGCAAAAGGAAGAGGGGCCCAAGTGATATTACCCCTTTATTAACATCCAACAGCTGCACGACGTCCACATGTGATCTGACGGTTGTGGATGGTGGATGCCTCTTCGACGTTGGACATCTCGGATTTGATCCTCAAATGGATCATATGGCTACGAGCCCCTCACAAATGCATGGCTAAGATCTGAATTGGGGCGAGAGGCTCGATCGGACGGCTCTGGAGGCTCCTGGAAGAACAGCTCCCCGACGAGGTTCGTCGGGCTACCGTACATGCTATGCTCCTCCTCCGGTGCTGTTGAGATGGGAAAATCGTCTCTCGTGGTCTTCTGCAGCTGGTAGGATACTCCAATGGGACCGGGAGGACCTGAAGGGTCCCCGGCGAGGTCGAGCACCTGGAGCTCCTCTGTCTGAACATTCGAGCCCCCAGATGAGGCACTTAAGCTTCGATACCAGCACAGGGAGCAAGAGGGGTCGAGGGTAAACTACATCGACCCGTTAGCCGGTGAAGGGGGTGACCGGATGAGGCGGAGCGTAGGTCTCCGGCGAGGAGACGGTGGAGGGGACCTAAGTCTTGGTTCTGGGGCGAACCAAGATGATCGGAGGGGCGTAGAAGGTGGAGAGAAGACTCGCGGATATGATCGAATGGTCGGTTGGGAGACAGGTGGTCGGAGCAGAATGGATTGGTCGGAATCGGCCGACGGCACAAAATCTAAAATCGGAAATGAAAGCTACGCTACAGGTTGAAGAGGGTACCTGACGATCGAAAGCATCTATGGGGGAGATGCTGAGTCTCCTGGGATCCTCGCCTCAATGGAACGACGCCTCCAGAGGCTCGAGCTCGCTGATGGCGGAGCGCGGCGGCGAAGACCACCAGACCATGGGCAAACACGTCTCCTTCCTTGCTGCAACACCCACTAGGGCTCGTTGTCACTCAAGGCTAGAAGGTGGAAGTCCTGGGAGTTGAAGACGGAGGCTGAAGGTGCGTAAATGTGCGGCGGAAGGTGAAGCTTTATACTGCAAGGTTCCGAGAAAGAAGGAGATTGGGCGCGCAATCCAAAGCTCGAATAAGAAGATGCCTGAGCGTGAATCTCGGATCGATGAGTGACAAATGGAGCCTGGGGTCTGAGGGAATGGTTGGAGGATCAGTGTGGGATAAATCGGTGAAAACAGATCAGCACGAGGATCCGCGAGGGAGGTGGTCCTGGGGGAGAGTTGACCGGGGGTCAACATCCCCCTTCGACAAATCAGAGCGCGCCATTTATTATTTATTTGTAAATTAAATTCAAAATAGTAAATGGCTTTATTTCAAAATATTTTCAAAATAAAAAATGTTTATTTATTTTCAAAGTAGTTTTTAGTGATTTTATATATTTTTTTGAAAAATAAACTATGTATATACATTATATTATTGTTATATACAGTATATGTACCTATATATTTTTTATTTTTATTTTTAATTATTTTATTTATGTACAATTATCCCAATTTTATATTTTATTTATTTACAACATAAAATTTAGGATATTATATAATTTTTATTTAATTTTTATTAAGTATTTACAAGGGTAAAATAAATAAGTCTATATACATTATTACATGGTATATACAAGGGGAAAAGAGAATTTATTTTTTTTATTTTTATTTTTATCATTTTTATTATGTTTTTATAAATATATACACATTATGAGTGACACATAAATATTTTTCTTTGATGAAAATAAAATATATACCTAAGAGGGGGAATATATGTACATAGATGAATGGCCCTATCTCTCTACTTATTTTATTTTGCGGTCAGGCCAATGATTGGCCCTCCCTTGGGTTCAGGTCACTCAATATTTATTCTAAATATTTCCCTCTTTTTCTTTATTTCTTTATTCCTTTATTTTACATAAAAATATGCTAATTATTACAATTTACACAATGCATGCATTTTGAAAAATTATTGTATTTACAGATAATTTCATGGTGTTATGCAAAGAATTCTAGCTAAAATAAAGGAATAAAGAGTGATGAATGGGGATTCATCACCCCCCTATACTTTACTTTGGCTAGTCCATTAGCAAACACTTATTTGAAAAAGAATTGCAAAAGAGAAAGAAAAAGAAAAAGATGGGAAATCAAGGTTGATTATTAAACTCTCCTTCATTAAATTGAAATATGGAGCTCAGTCAAACCTTTGGGTTATTAATTTGTCCGAACCTTATTTGGATTTAAGCTTGAAACTTAACAGCCTCTAAGTTCCACCAATCTATGGTCAAGATTCCTCAATAAACCAGATCAGAACAAATCTACATACACAAACTCTAATGACCATGAATCTTTCCTTGTACTGTGTAAGTGATATGTAGCTCCCTACCTCAAAAATGACAAAGAAACAACCTCCCTCAACCTGGTAACTCTAATGCCTCGGTCTAGCAACTCTTTCCTCGAGGAGCGGGGTATTCCCTTCTAAGTTCAAGTGCAACCGACTCAAGAACAGGGGGAAGAAGGGAATGGATCATGACCAGTGTAGCCATGTATCCCTGGGAGCTCTAACTAGTGTAGCTGAGTCTCCCGCTACAAGCTTCATGAGATGGTCATGTGTAACATAAGCTTTGCTTTATTTGACTATATACACTCCGATGGGATTACTAAATATTCAATCTGACCCACCACATCTTTGGAGTTTTTCTTTCTTTGCACAATTGTTTTTTGATGTGCATATGTACAACATATCTACGTGGTGCAGCATATATACATAAGGAGTTTTTCCGCTTGAGACAGTAGACTATCCCTCTTTTGAAGCTTTATTGCAACCCACAACTCTTGTCTTTAGACTTCATAATCACCAGACCAAGTTGAGATGCACTTCCTTCACTATAAGAAGAAGACAGGTTTCACCTAGAAGTACTACCCTCATATGCTACCTCAAGCCAAAGGATACTGCCTCCTCACCACCTCTTCCGTGGAGAGCTGTGTATAAAGTGTTGGTACAAGTAAAGACATTGTCTCTGAGAGTCATGTGTGTGTTGTTAAGTGCTCTATTTAGGCTCATCAAGATGACATATGCTCATAGCCTAGTGGACTCAAAGAATTAAGTACTAATGTACCTGAAAAGTCTTAATCCTAAGCCCTATAAGGTTCCTCTTATAATTAGGTGGATTAAGGTCTTAAGCAAGCTCCATTTGTCAATTTAATTACAGGCCAGTTTAAATGTCAACTATGATTAGGAAAAACTGTACAAATATTTACAAATATGCAATTTTACAAATTTTTACAAATGTGCAAAATTTTGGAAAATGTTTGAAAACATGGATGTATGCATGAATGTGAAGTTTTGCAAAATATTTACAAAAATTTACACAAGGTTTTTGCAAACTTTTTATTTTCCAAACATTTTACAAAAATATTGTACTATATACATAGTTTTGATATTAAAATATTTACAAACTATTTACACAAATCATTTTGATAATCATTTGTACAAAAATATTTTCTATAAATAGATAAGTATGTGCAAGAAGAATTTTATGTACGAGGGAAAATTTTTTAAATTTTTATGGAACTTTTAGCCATTTTATTTATTAACACACTCACACAAAGTACGAGTTATGGCTAAAGTATATATGAAATATATACGACATTCCCCTATACTTAGCTCGAACGATGACCTCAGAGTGATCAAGAGCAATGAAGAAGACATAACTCGTGCTTAGTATAGGGGAGTGAAAAGGAATGGTATGAATAGAATGAAGAGGACTCGATGTTTCCCCCTATACTTAGGATCAAGTAATCCTAAGTATAGCAAGCTGTACATGAAGGGAAATCCGAGTGGAAGGATGTACAGGGTCTACCCCCCTATACTTTGGGTAAAATATCCCTAAGTATAGGCAGCAAAACAGAGGTAGAAAGAATCAATAGAATACCCGAGAGTCCTACACCCCCCTATACTTAGGGTAAAGTACACCCTAAGTATAGCATAATCATAAGATGAGAAAGGGGTGTGGGACTAAAGAATGGAATGATATGGACAACTGGATCTATACAAGTCGTAAGAATAGTGATAATCAGGCGTGAGATGCAATAGATGTGAGTCAAGAGACCACATCTCACGCAAAGTGGATCGGGGCGACGTCAACGACCCACGGCTCATGATCTAGATATGGCTTGAGTCGCTGACCGTTAACATGAAAGGTAGCATCAGAAGACAACTCAGATATATCAATACTCCCATTTTCATGTACCTTTCATACCAAATAGGGTCCCTTCCATTTGCTCTGTAGCTTCCCTAGAAATAAACGAATCCTAGCATCAAATAACCATACTCTTTGTCCTGACTCAAACTGCTTGTGGCTTATATGAGAATCATGCCACTCCTTCACTCTCTCCTTATACTGTAGGCTGCTCGAAAAGGCGGTATTACGAAGCTCCTCCAGGGCCGCTAACTCTACCCTCCTCTGATCTCCTATACTCACTGGATCCATAACTATATCAGTGACTTCCCAATGTGATCTATGTCTCAGCTCAACAGGTAAATGGCAGGGTTTCCATAAACGAGGCAAAAGGGAGACGTACCCAACGGAGTCTTGAAAGACGTCCTATATGCCCACAAGACCGAGTCCAAAAGCTGTGATCAAGCCTTTCGGTTAGGGCGGATGACTTTCTGCAATATAGTCTTGATCTCCTTGTTCGACACATCAGCAAGACCATTCATTTGAGGGTGGTATGGAGTGGCTACTCGATGATCTATGTTGAACTCGCTAGCAAGGTCCATTACCTTGTAGTTGGCGAAATGAGACCCCCTGTCAGATATCAATACTCGAGGTACCCCGAACCGTGAAATGATATTTTTCTTCAAAAATCTGCAAATAGTCCTAGCATCTGCGGTTCGGGTGGGGATGGCCTCAACCCAAGGACTCACATAATCCACGGCCAACAAAATGCACTCAAATCCCTGACTCCTAGGGAATGGACCCATGAAATCGATGCCCCATGCGTCAAAAACCTCGCATAAGTATATGGGCTGCATTGGCATCATATCACGCTGTCCACAAGTGCCCATCCTCTGACAGTCAGTACACCTCTTCACAAACTCATCAGAGTCGTTGAAGAGAGTAGGCTACCATAGGCCGGATTGGAGCACTTTCTGAGCCGTTCTCCTCCTAGAGTGATGTCCTCCTGCCTCGAGCTTGTGGCAGTAAGTAAGGACGTTGTGGTCCTCCTCCTGAGGAATGCATCGATGCCAGATATTATCCCCTCCTTCATGATAAAGGATGGGATCCTCCCAATGGTAAAACTTGGCCTTCGCGAGGAAGGTCTCAAGTTTCTGCCTGGGCCAATCTTGTCCAACTTTCTTGGCAACAAGATAGTTCACAATATCGGCATACCATGGGACAGAGGTGATGACAAGGATCGCCTCATCTGGGAAGGTCTCACATATAGGCTCAGTCCGCTCAGAATCCTCAAAATACTCTAATCGGGAGAGATGATCCGCCACCACATTCTTGACTACATGCTTACCCTTAATCTCTATATCAAACTCCTGGAGTAGAAGGATCCATCTGGTCAATCTGGCTTTGGCATCCTTCTTTTCCATGAGGTACCTGATGGCGGTATGATCTTGTATAGATGGTCACTCTAGATCCAATGATGTACGATCCAGACTTATCTAGGGTGAAAACTATGGCTTGCATCTCCTTCTCAGTGAATGTGTAGTTCTGTTGCGCGGCATCCAAAGTACGACTAGCCTAGTGAATAGAAAAGGAGACTCCATCCCTCCTCTGTCCCAACACGGCCCCCACGGCAATATCGGAGGCATCCGTCATGATCTCGAATGGGAGAAACCAATCAGGTGGCTGAAGAATAGGAGCCTCTACAACATGACTCTTGAGAGTCTCAAATGACGATAGACACTTATCATCGACAAGGAACTCAGTGTCTTTCGTTGGTCAGCGATCGGGCGATCCTACTGAAATCATGAATAAAGCGTCGGTAGAAACCGACGTGCCCCAGAAAAGACCGTACATGCCGCAAGTTGGACGGTGGATTGAGTTTTCTAATGGCATCCACCTTGGCCAAATCAACCTCCATGCCCCTGTTGGAGATGATATGGCCAAGCACCGTCCCCTTGTCATCGTGAAGTGACTCTTCTCCCAAGACAACACAAGGTGAACCTCAATGCATCACTGAAGGACTCGGTCTAGGCAGTCAAGACAAGAATCGAATCCGTCGCCGTAGACCAAGAAATCATCCATGAAGACCTCCAAGCACTCCCCCACCATGTCTAAAAAGATGGACAACATGCATCTTTGTAATGTCGTCGGAGCGTTGCACAATCCAAATAACATGCATCTGAAAGCATATGTCCCGAAGGGACATGTGAAGGTGGTCTTGTCCTGGTCCTCGGGCGCGATGGCCACCTGATTATATCCGGAGTACCCATCCAAGAAACAATAATGGCTCTTTCCTGCCAGCCCTCTCTATAATCTGATCAATAAAGGGCAGGGGGAAATGATCCTTCTTGATGGCCTAGTTCAATCATCTGTAGTCCACACAGACCCGCCAAGAAGTGGGTACCCGGGTAGCGATCTCCTCTCCAGACTCACTAACAACTGTGGTGATGCCCGTCTTCTTGGGCACCACATGCAACGGACTGACCCATTTGGAGTCAGATACGGGGTAGATAAAATCGGCGCTCCACCATTTCGAGATCTCCTTCATGACAACATCTCGAAGATTCGGGTTCAGTCATCGGTGGAACTCACGCGACGGCTTTGCGTCCTCCTCGAGATAGATATGGTGGGAGTACATGGCCAGAGTTATCCCCTGGAGATCGGCTACACTTCATCCAATCGCCTTGCGGTTCTTTTCAATAACCCATCAGACGGGATTCCTAATCTCCAGTCAAATCAGCGGAGATAATGACTGTGTACATCTCATGCTCACCCGCAAGGAACCTATACTTCAGCGATGACGGTAGAGGCTTCAGCCCTGGACAAGTAGGTGCTGGCAGATCTGGCCTCTGAAAGGTCTGTTGCGGCCAAATCTTCATGGGAGAATTAGAACTCTCGCTCGCAGTCTGAATCTGGCGAAGGCTGCTCTGTTGGACTGTCTCTGCTCTATATGGAATCAGCCTCCTCCCTAGTTGTAGGCTCAGTGGAAGTCAGACACAGTATCAAATCGTCAAACTCTGCCTAATCAATATCTAACTCCGAGGGATATGTATCAGACTCACAAAAATCTGCCTCACGATCGGGAACCGACTCTGCTACCTGAGATGTATCCTGGACCAGGAATGCGCTCTCCAAGTTCTCCTCTGCTAGCATCTCTGTGTCAGTGAACTCTGAAGGTGAGAGGATGGCCTGTGCGACTGGATCTGCCCAAACTGCCTCATCATCTGTAATCACAAAATCGCAGTCCTGGTGGGTGTCTCGCCCTGCCTCTTCCACCTGCTCTGAATCGAAAGTCGACTCTGAGCAAGTTGAATCTATGGCTCTAATCTCCTCAACTGTCTCTATTTGTATATTCTCTTCCTCGACGCGAAAGTATACCTTCCCTCTATCATGGTCGGACACTGCCTTGGTTGTGGCCAAGAACGGGCATCCTAACATGATGGGGGTATCGGTCATGGACTCAGGGATCTCCATGTCCAACACAACGAAGTCCACGAGGAATTTCAGGCCCTGAATTGTAAAGACAATGTCCTTCAGCAACCCCTTCGGTCTCTTGACAGATCGATCAGCAAACTGAAGGACCGTCCTGCTCTGATGGAGAGGGCCCAACTCGAAGGGGTCGAGAAGGGCTGTCGGAAGAAGGTTAATCGAAGAACCATTGTCTAATAGAGTGCGGTCAAACCTCTGCTCATGAATGTGGCATCTGACATATGGGGCTCCTGCATCTGGCCTCTTGGCTGGCAGACGATTCTGAATCACGAAACAGGTGGCTCGAGTAAGCACATGGATCTCTGACTGATGGTTCTGCCGCTTCCTCCTAACTACGGTCCTGTCTCTGAGTGATCGCTGGAAGAGAGGTATGTGCTACAAGGCCTCCTGTAGAGTCAGTTGTCTCTAAAATCTGTCCATCATATGCTGGTTGAACTCTATCTGATGGTTTTTTCTGATTTTCTTTTTTCTGCCCATTAGCCAAGTGGAGTGCTTGGGGAAAGGGGACTATAGGGTCCTTCTCAGATGAAGGACTAGGAGAGGATCTGGAATGCTCATGAACAGCAGAATCCACACATACATCGTCAAGCAACACATGTGGATCCAAAAATAATAAACCCTTTCCTTTTTTGCAGAAATGTCCTGCGATACATGTACGGGAGGAAAAACAATAGGACTAGCAGAACTGAAAATGGTGGCCTCAGTACCACCCTCGGCATCTGGACTCGCGGTATTAGTACCGCGCTGTGGCTCAGCAACTAAAATTGTGGCATTAGTACCACCTCCTCCAACTGGTGAAGCGACGATCTCACTACCGTCAGCTGGACCAACATCCTTGGTGGCATCAGTGCCACCGACATCATCATGCTCTCAAGCGGCATCAACATCGCTCTCCTCCTCGCCTAGCGCTCCTGAAGTGGCATGGGATCGTCGCTCAGACGAGGCACTGCCTGCTGGCATCCTATCGCTCCTAAGTGTAACAAAATCAACATCAAACATGTATGCAGTCGTATCACCAAGTGAAGCACTAGGAGTGGTAATCTCAGTGAACTCTACCTGCTCAGACTTCCTCTTGAGGCTGTTCGGATTGGGCTCGATCTTGGCAGGGATGGCGGCCTTCCCTCTCACAATCTCCCACATCTCCTGGAGGAACTCATCCATCTCCCATCGAAAAGTAGCCTGCTGCTCGGTCATGAGGCGGGATAGATCATCCAAGGCGGGGTTCTCATAGGTCGGCCCATGAGAACCTGACGGGTGGCCTTGCTGGCAGTGAGGTTGCTGCTGCTAGTGAGGGTGAGAGGGGTATTGCTGATAATACTGTTGTTAAGGTTGCTCACGCCTCCAAGACTGTCCCTGCTGATAGGGACAAGGACCATACTGCTGGTGCTGGGATGGTTGCTGCTGCTGGTGTACTGGGGACTGGGGCTGCTGGTGCTGCTCACGCTGTTGGCCATACTGGCCACCCTGAACTGGAGGCTACTGCTGGAAACTGGTGCCTCCGACCGACCAGCATAATCCGAGATGGTCTCGTCCGATACCCAGCTGAGGTCGATCATACCAATTCCCGTTGACGTCCATCAATGGCTCCTGCTCGTAGGTCGGTGGGGGAAGTACTGCCAGGGGCTAATCTGGCTGATAGACCACCATCTGAGTGTCTTGGGATGGTGGTGGCTGGTAAAACTGTGGTGGCTGCTAGTACGACTCCGCATGTACAAGGTGAACATGTCTAGGCTGACTAGAATGTTGGGACGAGATACCACTACTGCTCAGATCTCCTCGTGACCTGAGACCGGGTTGAGAAGTCATTTGTGCCTCCTGGAGACACATGATCTGTCTTCAGGTCACTCAGCGTCTGTACCATCTGATCCATCTTTGTAATGCCCTGGCACTGCTTCTTCTCGATCAGCTCGATCCGGTCTAGCTTCTCGCTGATGATGCCCATGTATGCAGCTCTAGACTCTGCCTGTGCAGATGCTGCGGACAAAGTAGAAGGACTGGCATCGACCCGTACTATCCTCTGAAACTGCACGGTCTGTGGCTGGGGACGTCCCTGTATGTAAAGTCGGGTCTGGGATATCACTGTATAGTTCTCGACCATCTCCTCATAAATGGCCCAGACCTGATCCTCATCCTTGGCGAAGTAGGAACCGTCACAAGAAGCATTCACCAGGCCCTGCAGCTCTGGTGTCAGTCCGCAAAAGAAGCTCTGAACTAGGTTCGGCTTCGAGATGTCGTGGTGTGGGCATCTATCGGTAAGCACTCTGAACCTCTCCCATGCCTCGTGGAACTGCTCGTTGGGGAGCCTGGAGAAGTTGTTGATCAGGGCCCTCGCTGCATTGGTCCGCCCGAGTGGATAGTACTTGTTCAAGTACTCGGTGCGGAGCTGCTCCCAGGTCTACACAAATCTCCCCAAATGCTTCAGCCAGTTGGCTACTCTGTCAACAAGGGAGAACGGGAAAGTCATCATCCTGATAGTATCCTTGTCCACATGCCGATTGTGGACGGTGCTGCAGATCATCTCGAACTCCTGGAGATGAAGATGGGGCTCCTCTGTCGCTAGCCCGTGGAAGCGGGGGAGTAGTTGAATCATCTGCGGGGGGAACTTGAAGTCCCCCACGATCGCTGGAAGTACGGTCCACTGGTGCGTAAGTGTCGATCTGGGGTTGTGCAACTCCCGCATCGGTCTCGTCTGATTTGTTACTGCTACCGGCTGGACCGGCTCCTCCGGCTGATCTGGATCCCTCTCTCCATCAGCTCGCGGCTAATCTCGCGCTGTCCTCAGCCTCTCCATCTCTCTCCTCATCTCTACCATGAAGGCTCCCTGATCCCGTATCTGGCGTTGCATCGTCTCAAGGGAAGCCAACAGGGTGTTGTTGATCGTACCCTGGTCCAATACGTATGTCGTCGTCTCTGGTCTCTAACCCTCAGTGCGCTCCTCACTGCTGGCCATGGTCTCTACAAAGGCAAAAGACCCAAACTCAGGTGTCGATAAATCAGCTAACTGCTGCTCTCTCTGATCTGGCACTAGCATCTTAGGACTGGTAGAAGGGTGGTCAATGGGGAACAGGGCGGAATCGAACTCGGGTTCGGAGGGCGGGTCTCGGCTCTCACAAACCAACTTAGATGAACGGGCCGGAGTGCTGAAAAGCGGTGCAGCCAGATGCTGCCTAAGAGACCTTCTGCCCATCATCTTGATCTGGTGAGTCAGGCGGATGAGATATGGAAAACACTCAAGATGAGCAAACAAACCCCGGGTTCATCTACACAACATCGAGCTGATGACCGTAAAGTTCGGTCAATTATCTTGTCAATTTTTATTTAAGTGATCAAGTTAGTCTATCAGAGCGGTTACGCGAGCTGATGGGAATCCAATCCTCCCAACAGACTATCCCGTATAAAAGGCCGGTATCTGATCGGAGATCGGATATGGCTCTAGCCTAGTGTACGGGTCGCTCTCTCGCTCATCCAAACCAGACAATGAGGGGGTTGCTCTCCCTAAGACAATTTTTTAGGTGAGGTGTCTTTTAGGGTCATGTGTGTTTATCAGTCCCAATTTTATAGTTTTTCTTTTTAGGTATTTTTCAATGCAGTCAACGCCTAATGAATTTTTCGGTTTTCCTGATTATTTTAAGTCCGAAAATAGGGGGAGAAGATGAAAAAACTGATGCGCGATGAAATCAATGATGCATGCAGAGTAAGAGATGCGTACCTGACTCCAACAGTCTACATGCAAAGTGGTTCGCGCATAAAAGTAAAGGCAGAAAATAAATTACCTATAAGATGCACAAGAAACCGGCCTTAGACAGAGCAATTTCTACACGATAAGAACAGTAGCCGGGTACTCAAACCTAAGTCCGGAGTCCTATCTTGGGAGGCAATCGGTGTCCGCCACAACGGATCCTGCATGCATTGTATGTGACTCCTAAAGGCACGTGGACTAGAGTCTAAGTAATCTGGCTTTTTCTTGTGAATTAATTAATTAAGTCCATTTACGATCTAATAGGAACATGCAGATAATTAGAGATTGGATCCTAATCAATTACGTCACAATCAGAAGAAAATCCTAAGCTAAGGCCAAAACCGCGTAAATCAGACAGGTAGTTAATAAAATAAATGCGATAAAATGAAAACCGGCGAAAAACGTGGTGAGGTCCCCCAAGCACACTAGTGCTCGGTGAAACAGACCCCGGTAGTTTCTGATAAAGTCGAAGTCCAAGTCCCTGTATTATTACAAATAGGTTCTGCTGAAAATTAAACTAAACTATCCTACGGCTATTCTACGGTTATTTACGGCTATTCCTCGGCACATCGCGCTCTCTTGTGGCTCTATACAAAAAAGAGCCGCCTCCGACTCCCACTGTTGCTTCGGCTTCCGAAATAGCCACCTCGATCCTTGGGCCCTCGCAAGAAAATAAGACAGAAATGTGTCAGACTAGATTTTTATACAAATAAGCAATTAAATCATAAAAAAATCTGTACAACTATGAACAAAAAGCTACGAAAGAGAAAACCGCAAAAAATAAAAAACCGACTACTAAGTTGTGCTCCCCGGCAACGGCACCATTCTGATGACCGACTAATCAACAAGAGACTAAGGGAGATAAATATCACGGGTCGTTGCGACCTTAATCCCTCGAAACTCGATCAACAAATAAATCAGACCACCAAAATGAATAATCAATCAAAAGTCGAATAAATGATCTTGCTATTTATTTAACCTGGTACAACGACTAGGGTCGTACACAAGGAGCACGGGTTGGCCAAGTGGCCTACGAGGTAGTCGAAAAATGAATAAAATATAGAAACTATTTTTGGTGGATTTTATGAATTTTAAATTTTTTTATGATTTTAAATTATGAGGAAAATAAGGAATCAACAAGAGCACAATCGATGAATTATTAAATACCAAAAAACAACCAAGTCCCTGTATTATTACAAATAGGTTCTGCTGAAAATTAAACTAAACTATCCTACGGCTATTCTACGGTTATTTGCGGCTATTCCTCGGCACATCGCGCTCTCCTGTGGCTCTATACAAAAAAGAGCCGCCTCCGACTCCCACTGTTGATTCGGCTTCCGAAATAGCCGCCTCGATCCTTGGGCCCTCGCAAGAAAACAAGACAGAAATGTGTCAGACTAGATTTTTATAAAAATAAGCAATTAAATCATAAAAAAATCTGTACAACTATGAACAAAAAGCCGCGAAAGAGAAAACCGCAAAAAATAAAAATCGACTACTAAGTTGTACTCCCCGGCAACGGTGCCATTCTGATGACCGACTAATCAACAAGAGACTAAGGGAGATAAATATCACGGGTCGTTACGACCTCAATCCCTCGAAAATCGATCAACAAATAAATCAGACCACCAAAATGAATAATCAATCAAAAGTCGAATAAATGGTCTTGTAATTTATTTAACCTGGTACAACGACTAGGTCATACACAAGGAGCACGGGTTGGCCAAGTGGCCTACGAGGTAGTCGAAAAATGAATAAAATATAGAAACTATTTTTGGTGGATTTTATGAATTTTAAATTTTTTTTATGATTTTAAATTATGAGGAAAATAAGGAATCAACAAGAGCACAATCGATGAATTATTAAATACCAAAAAACAACTCCAAAAATTGCAATAAAAATATTTTTGAGTTTTATGAATTTTTAAGTGTTTTTGGTAATTTTCTGAGAATTTGGTGATTTTTAATTGATTTTAAAAAATAGAAAAAGGCATAAACAGTGAACTAATGTGCAGCCAGATTTGCAAGGCTATCTAAAAATAGATAAATAGCCTAATAAAATCTGGAGATAATTTTTATGCAAACTAGAACTTAAAACTAAGCTACATGAACAAAAATTGCATTTTTTTAAATTTTTTAGAATTTTCATTATTTTTATATGATTTTCAGGGTTTTTCAATTTTTAGGTGTTTTATAAATCCAAATCAGTAAAAATTGGTCTAAAGAAAGAAAATACTAAAACAAATAATACCTAATTTTTCTAGAATTTTTGAGGGGTTTTAATATTTTTATTTATTTTTCAATTCAGACAGTAATGAAAATGAAGGTTTTTGAATTTTTCAAAATAGAAAAACATCTGAAAAATGTCCCAAAAAATTAGTGAAATTTTTACACAGTGACAGGAGTCACATTTCAAAATTTTACAAAATTTGGTGTTGATTTGATATTTTATTCACTTACAAAATAAGGCACAGCACACAGGGACCAAAGTGCAAGGAAAATAAGTTCTAGGGCCAAATAGATAACACGTATTGAAAACCTGGGGCCAAAGTTGCAAAAAGTCCAGAAAACATGAGGCACGCACGTGATTCACATTCACAGGGACTAAAGTGTAATTCCAATTTATAAAAATATAAACAACAACTCAAAACTAGAGGACAAAATATGCAAATATTCCTCAAATCACGTGTTGATGCACGTGCACCACATACATAGGGACTAAAATGCAAATAAAACAAGCATAGGGGTCCTACATGCAATTTACCCTAATGAAAAACAACTAGACAAAATATTTACAGGACTACACTATAAATGCGAAAAGAAGATGGGCCTAAGTGATATTAACCCTTTATTAACATCCAACGGTTGCACGGCGTCCACGTGTGATCTGAGTGATCTGACGGTTGTGGATGGTGGATGCCTCTTCGGCGATGGACGTCTCGGATTTGATCCTCAGAAGGATCGTATGGCTACGAGCCCCTCACGAACGGATGGCTAAGATCTGAACTGGGGCGAGAGGCTCGATCGGACGGCTCTGGAGGTTCCTGGAAGAATAGCTCCCCGGCGAGGTTCGCCGGGCTACCGTCCGCGCTATGGTCCTCCTCCAGTGCTGCTAAGATGGGCAAATCGTCTCTCGTGGTCTTCCGCAGCTGCTAGGATACTCCAATGGGATCGGGAGGATCTGGAGGGTCCCCGGCGAGGTCGAGCACCTGGAGCTTCTCTGTCTGAATAGTCGAGCCCCCAGATGAGGCTCTTAAGCTTCGATACCTGCACAGGGAACAAGAGGGGTCGAGGGCAAACTGCCTCAACCCGTTAGCGGGCAAAGGGGGTGATCGGATGAGGCAGAGCATGGGTCTCCGGCGAGGCGACGACGGAGGAGAACTAAGTCTTGGTTTCGGGGCGAACCAAGATGATCGAATGGGCGTTGAAGGTACAGAGATGTATCGTGGGTATGATCGAATGGTCGGATGGGGAGATGGGTGGTTGGAGTAGTGTGGATTGGCTGGAATCTGCCGGCGGTGCAAAACCTAAAATCGGAAACGGAAGCTACGCTACTAGCTGAAGAGGGTACCTGACGATCGAAAGCGTCTGTGGGGGAGATGCTGAGTCTCCTGGGATCCTCGCCTCAATGGAACGACTCCTCCAGAGGCTCGAGCTCGCCGATGGTTGAGCGCGACGCCATTTATTAATTAATTGTAAATTAAATTGAAAATAGTATATGGCTTTATTTCAAAATATTTTCAAAATAAAAAATGTTTATTTATTTTCAAAGTATTTTTTAGTGATTTTTATTTATTTTTTTGAAAAATAAATTATGTATATATATTATATTATTTTTATATATAGTATATGTACCTATGTATTTTTTATTTTTATTTTTAATTATTTTATTTATGTAAAATTATCCCAATTTTATATTTTATTTATTAACAACATAAAATTTGGTATATTAAATAATTTTTATTTAATTTTTATTATGTATTTACAAGGGTAAAATAAATAAATCTATATACATATTTACATGGTATATACAAGGGGAAAAGAGAGAATTTAATTTTGTTTTATTTTTATTTTTATCATTTTTATTATGTTTTTATAAATATATACACATTATGAGGGACACATAAATATTTTTATTTGATGAAAATAAAATATATACCTAAGAGGGGGAATATTTGTACATAGATGAATGGCCCTATCTCTCTCTACTTATTTTATTTTGCGGTCAGGCCAATGATTGGCCCTCCCTTGGGTTCATGTCACTCAATATTTATTCTAAATATTTCCCTCTTTTTCTTTATTTCTTTATTCCTTTATTTTTACACAAAAACATGCTAATTATTATAATTTACACAATGCATGCATTTTGACAAATTATTGTATTTACAAATAATTTCATGGGGTTTTGTAAAGAATTCTAGCTAAAATAAAGAAATAAAGAGTGATGAATGGGGATTCATTAAGTACCATTTTGCATTCACTATGCTAGCCATACATTATATGCCGCGCAACGAAACTACACCGTCACTGAGAAGGAGATGCTACTTGTAGTCTTTGACCTGGATAAGTTCAGATCATATGTCATTGGATCTAGAGTAACTATATTTACTGATCATACCGCCATCATGTACCCCATGGCAAAGAAGGATGCCAAAGCGAGATTGACTAGATGGATCCTTCTACTCCAGGAGTTTGATATTGAGATTAAGGATAAGCCTGGAGTCAAGAATGTGGTGGCGGATCATCTCTCCCGATTAGAGCATCTTGAGAATTCTGAGCAGATTGACCCTATTAGAGAGACCTTCAGATGAGGCAGTCCTTGTTATCGCCTCGCTCCCGTGGTATGCCGACATTTTGAACTATCTTATTGCCAAGAAATTTCCACAAGGTTGGCCCAGGCAGAGACTTGAGACCTTACTAGCGAAGGCCAAATCTTACCATTGGGAGGATCCCATCCTTTACCATGAAGGAGGCAATAGTGTCTGGAGACGGTGCATTCCTCAGGAGGATCACCATAGCATCCTCACCTACTGCCACAAGCTGGAGGCAGGAGGACATCACTCTGGGAGGAGAACGACACAGAAAGTGCTTCAATCCGACCTATAGTGGTCTACTATCTTCAAGTATTCTAATGAATTCATGAAGAGATTACTGACTGTCAGAGGATGGACACTTGTGGACAGTGTGACATGATATCTATGCAGTCCATTCACTTCTGTGAGGTTTTTGATGCATGGGGCATTCATTTCATGGGTCCATTCCCTGAGAGCCATGGATTCGAGTACATTCTGTTGGCCGTTGATTATGTGAGTCATTGGGTTGAGGCCATCCCCGCTCGAACCGTAGATGCTAGGACCGTATGTAGATCTTTGAGGAAGAACATCATTTCACGGTTCGGGGTGCCTCGAGTTTTGATATCTGATGAGGGGTCTCATTTCGTCAACGACAAGGTAAAGGCCCTTACTAGCGAGTTTAGCATTGACCATCTAGTAACCACTCCATATCACCCTCAGACCAATGGTCTTGTTGAAGTGTCGAATAGGGAGATCAAGACTATATTGCAGAAGGTCGTCCGCCCTGACCGAAAGGATTGGTGACAGCTTTTAGACTCGGTCTTGTGGGCATACCGGACGTCATTCAAGACTCCTTTGGGTACATCTCCCTTTCGCCTTGTTTATGGCAAGCCCTATCATTTACCTGTTGAGCTTAGGCACAAGTCACTTTGGGCTGTCACAAACATACTTTTGGATACAGAAGGGAGTAGAATTGGCAGCCTTGGAGGAGCATAGAGATGAAGTCTTTTCGATCATCCTACATTACAAGGAGCAAGTAAAGGAGTGGCATGATTCTTATATCAGCCACAAGCAGTTTAAACCAGATCAGAGAGTATGGTTGTTTGATGCCAGGCTTAGATTATTTCCAGGGAAGTTGCAGAGCAAGTGGAAGAGACCATACCTGGTCTGAAAGGTAAATGACAATAGGAGTATTGGCATATTTGAGATGTCATCTGAGTCTACCTTTCGTGTTAACGGGCAGCAGCTCAACCATATCTAGATCATGAGTCGCGGGTCATTGACGTCGCCCTTATTCATTTTGCGTGAGATGTGGTCTTTGATTCATATCTAGTTCATATTATGCCTGATTATCACTGTCTTCCGCCTTGTATAGATCCAGATGTCCATATCATTCCATTCTTTAGTCCCACACCCCATCTTCATCCTATCATTATGATATACATGCTATACTTAGGGGCGTACTTTACCCTAAGTATGGGGGGGTGTTGGACTCGTGCGTATTCTTTTGATTCTTTTTACCTCTGCCTTGCTGCCTATACTTAGGGACCTTTTGCCCTAAGTATAGGGGAGGTAAACCCTGTACATTCTTTCAATCGGATTTCCCTTCATGTACAGTCTGCTATACTTAGGATTATTTGATCTTAAGTATAGGGGGAAACAGCGAGCTCTCTTCATTCTATTCTTTGATTCTCATTGTAGTATACCATTCCTTTTCACTTCCCTATACTAAGCATGAGTTATGTCTTCTTCACTGCTCTCTATCCACTCTGAGGACACCGTTCGAGCTAAGTATGGGGGGTGTCATATATATTTCATATATACTTTAGCCATAACTCGTACTTTATGTAAGTGTGTTAATAAATAAAATGGCTAAAACTCTTTTATCTAAAAAACCATAAAAATTTAAAATTCTTCCTTGTACATAAAAATTCTTGCTTGCACGTACATAGCTATACACAAAATTATTTTTATACAAATGTTTGTAAAAATGTTTTGTGTGTAAAGAGCTTGTAAATTTTTTGATATCAAAATTATGTATATAATACAAAATTTTTATAAAATGTTTGAAAAACAAAAAGTTTGCAAAAAACCTTGTGCAAATGTGTGTAAATATTTTGCAAAACTCCTGCATTCATTTATTCGTTCAAACATTTTTCAAAAATTTTGCATATCTTCCAAAAACATGCATAAAAAAGATTTTTGTATATATTTGTACAGTTTTTCTAAATCGTAGTTGACATTTAAACTGGCCTGGAATTAAATTGAAAAATGGAACTTGGTTAAGACATTAATCCACCTAATTCTAAGAGGAACCTTATAGGGCTTAGGATTAAGACTTTTCAGGTCCATTGGGACTTAATTCTTTGAGTCCACTAGGCTATGATCATATGTCATCTTGATGAGCCTAAGTATAACACTTAACAATGCACACATGACTCTCATAGACAATGCCTTTACTTAGACCATCACTATACACATAGCTCTCCACGGATGAGGTGGTGAGGAGGCAGTTTCCTTTAGCTTGGGGTAGCATATGAGGGTAGTACTTCTAGGTGGAACCTCTCTTCTTCTTTTAGTGAAGGAACTGCGTTTCAACTTGGTCAGGTGGTGTTG
This sequence comes from Ottelia alismoides, assembly GCA_037367405.1. NCBI lineage: Eukaryota > Viridiplantae > Streptophyta > Magnoliopsida > Alismatales > Hydrocharitaceae > Ottelia > Ottelia alismoides. The sequence continues at coordinate 343,939 of JAZKJV010005443.1, forward strand.
AGGTCTAAAGATAGGAGTTATGGGTTGCAATAAAGCTTCAAAAGAGGGATAGTCTACTGGATCAAGAGGAAAAACTCCTTATGTATATATGCTGCACCATGTAGATATGTTGTACATATGCACATCGAAAAAAATTGTGCAAAGAAAGAAAAACTCCAAAAAAATGGTGGGTCTGATTGAAAATAAAATACCCACCGGAGTGTATATAGTCAAATAAATCAAAGCTTATGTTACACATTCTCATCTCATGAATCTTGCAATGGGAGACTTAGCTACACTGGTTGGGCTCCCAAGGATACATGGCTACACTAGTCATGGTCCATTTTCTTCTTCCTCCTCTTCTTGAGATGGTTGAACTTGAACTTAGAAGGGAATACTCCGCTCCTCGAGGAAAGAGCTTCCAAACTAGGGCATTAGAGTTATCTTGTTGAGGGGGGTTGTTACTTTGTCATTTCTGAGGCGGGGAGCTACATATCACTTACATAGTACAAGGAAAGATTCATGGTCATTAGAGTTTATGTATGTAGACTTGTTCTGATATGGATTATTGAGGAGTATTGACCATAGATTGGTGGAACTTAGAGACTGTTGAATTTTAAACCTAAGTCCAAATAAGGTTCCGACAAACTAATAATCCAAAGGCATGACTGAGCTCCATACTTCAATTTAATGAAGGGAAATTTAATAATCAATCTTGATTTCCCTTCTTTTCTTTTTCTCTCTCTTTTCACTTCTTTTTCAAATAAGTGTTTGGTAAGGGACTAGCAAAAGTAAAGTATAGGGGGTGATGAATCCCCATTCATCACTCTCTATTCTTTTATTTTAGCTAAATATCTTAGCAAAGCATCATGTATATAACTTTAAATACAGTAAATTACCAATAAGAATGCAGTTGTTAATACCTAATAATTAGCATGTCTTTTTGCAAAAATAAAACAATAAAGAATAAAAGAAACAGAAGGAAATATTTAGAATAAATATTAAGTGACTTGAACTCAAGAGAGCGTCCAGCATGGGCCTGATCGCCAAATAAAATAAGTAGAGAGAGATAGGGTCACTCTACCTTGTATATATTTATCACTTATGTATATATTTTATTTCTACAAAAATAAAAACATAAAGGTATTCTTGTCCTCATGTAAATACTTCTAAAAATAAAATAAAAATTAGAAAAAAAATAAAATTTTCTCTCTCTTACCTTGTACATAATACATGTATATATGTACCATATACCTACATATTTTACACTTGTAAATAAATAATAAAAATAAAATAAAAAATATTTTATACTCCCAACATTATGTTGTAAATAAATAAAATACAAAATTGGGGTATTTGTGCAAAAATAAGAAAATAAAAATAAATATACAAAATACGTAGGTATTTTATACATATATATAATATAATATATTGTATATACCAGTAATTTATTTTTCATAAAAATAATAAAAAATCACAAAGAAGTAGTTTGAAAATTAATAAATCTTTTTCATTTTGAACATTTTTTAATTTAAAATCATTGTCTATTTTTAATTTATTTTCTAATTCTTTTTAACCAAGCTATTTTCTGATTGGTCCAGGAGGGCTGTTGACCACAGTCAACTACCCCTCCCGGACCCTCATAGCGCGCGGATCTGACTCTTGCCCCGATTTCTCCCATTTTTCTCGATTGGATCCTGCTTACTCTTGCCCCGATTTTGGCGCCCGCATCTTCCTAGTGGATCTGTGATCCTCGCAGATCCCTAAGGAGCTGCAGATCGTCCTCAGATTGGGCGCCCTTGCCCGGTTGCTCCGACCACCTGTGACATGCTATATAATCTTCCATCGCCTCCCCTGCTCATTAGCTCATGTCGCACACTCCCTCAATACCCTAGAATCCTTCGCCTTGGTGATAGCAATCGGAGGAGACCCTTGGTGATCGGAGAGGACCCTGCAGCCGACGCTCAAGACTTGTGGCCGCGACGAGCCTCCCCCTCCTTCCGCAACGATGTCGAGGCAAAGACCGCCATCGACAGCAGCCCCTTGAGCTTAGTATTCAGTTAGGACCTTTAGGTATCCATCTCGTAGTCCTCAGCTCCCGTATCAGTTCAACCTTTAGTTTCACTTCCGTTCCACCTTCGCTAGCTCTGACCCGCCGGTCGGAGCCTCATCAGTCACACTCACCCATTCCGATTGACATACCCACTCATCGCCACCCTTCTTACGCAACCTGATCATCCGAATCTTGGATATCTGAGCTAAGATTATGTCCTAGGTTTCCTCTATCGCTCGTCGGAAACCCCCTTTCCATCCACCACCGTTTCTCTTTGTTTTCAATCAAATAACTCTGACTGGAGCTCTGCTCCGAGTCTGAGCGTTACCTTGCAGGTCTTATTTCGCGTGGAGACACCCCATATGGCTTTCGCCCTGCTTCGCCGGAGCTCGCCCAGGTCACAGACACCTTTCCGAAGATCCGACCGTCCACGAGTTCATATGTCTCGTCCACCCGACACGGAGGAGCCCCACGAGTCAGTTGCCACCGCCCGATCGTTCATCGGAGCGCCAGATCATCGCCGGTGCTCTGATGAACCTCGACCGGGTGGAGTTCGTGCAGTTCCCTTCCCCGTCGTTGGATCGACTTCTTTGCCCAGACGTCATCGCAGTCGTTAGTGCCTACAACTGTCAGGTCGTTAGATCTGACATCTAACAGCCCCAGTACCGCACACGTAGCTGACACTTGAGGGTCGTTGGATCTGCCAGCTGCACGCACTAGAATCGTGCGCCTCATCTCCACTCAGCACCTGCCACCTGTCCACGCCACGTACGACGCACGTGCTGCATGGGTAATTCGCTCAGCCACCCCCGCATTTATTTCAGTTTATAGTTTAGTTTGTAAAATAAAAGTATACAGTGGGACTTTTTGCATCCATGCACCTATAGTTTTTCATATTTACTTTTCAGTCCTTCCTATGTGGTCTCGCGTGCTTCGTTGCATGTACTTGTGGGTTATTTACAGTCTGTACCTTGAACTTCTTTGATGATATGGTTTGGATGCTTAGTTTTTATTATTTGCAGTTATACCCCTATGCGTACTGATTATGGACATGTGCGGATTTGATGTGAAAATTGCATATAGGACCCCGTAGTTTGCATGCGTGTTATTTATTGGTCCAGAAACTTATTTTCATTGCATTTTGATACCTATATGATGTGTGCTTGATTTTTGCTTTAATAATTAGCAAACATTGTCCAAAAATCACGAGATTTTGAAACATGGCTCCTGCCATGGTGTAGGAATTTTTTAAGAATTATTAGTGTTGTTTTATTTTCTTCTATTATTTTTAAAAATTCAAAAAGCTCAAAAATTGCTTCTGTCTATTTTTAAAAATCAACTAAAATATTAAAAACCCTTAAAATTTTCTAAAAAAAATCTTTTTTGCTTGTTTTGTGTAGTTTTAAGTACTTTCCAATTCTTGTCGCATTTCCTTTTATAAAACCCAAAAAAATAAAAAAAACTAAAAATCTTAGAAAAATCATGAAAAATTCAAAAAAAATGTGTTTTCTTCTTCTGTAGTTAGATCTTTGCTTGTAGTTTATCATAAAATAGCTGTTGGGATTTCACAGACATTTTATATAATTTTAATTTGCCTTTAGATCTCAGTTGTACATTATTTGTTGTTTTTGCTTTTATTTCATTTTTAGAAAATTGATTAAAATCAGAAAAATTCCATAAAATCCAGAAAAACATTTGAATATTTTTAAAACCTAAAAATATTTTTAGTTTGAATTTTTGAGTAATTTTGAGTCTTGAAATAATTGGTTAAGTGTTGATTTTTTGTTCCTTTTAGCCTTTTTCTTAATATTAAAAATTATCAAAAATTTTGAAAAATTAAAAACCACCATTTTTATCTTTTTGGGATTCTCGACTACTTCGTAGCGTTAGCAGCATGCGCTCCTTGTGTTCGACCCTGATAGCTATACCAGGTAAAATAAAATAGCGAGACTGTTATTTGTGCTTGATTGATTGATTTGTAGTTTGGTGGTCTTCTTTTTCTTGTTGAGCCCGGTCCGAGTGGTTGAGGTTACAACGACCTTTGATACCATTTTACCTTAGTTGCTCAGCCCTCTCATCAGCTGTCATTGAGATATTTTTGGATCCAGAGAGTGTAGGAGATCAGAGAAAGGCAAAATTTGCAGCCTTGGAGGAGCTTAGAGATACAACCTTTTCGAGTAGCCTACAGTATTAGGAACGAGTGAAGATATGGCATGATTCTCACATCAACCATAAACAGCTTGAGCTGAATCAGAAAGTATGGTTATTCGATGCCAGGCTAAAACTATTTCTAGGGAAGTTGCAGGGCAAGTGGAAGGGACCATACTTGGTCCGGAAGGTGCATGACAATGGCAACATTGATATATCTGAGATGTCATCTGAAACCACCTTCCGAGTTAACGGTCAGCACCTGAAGCCATATCTAGATCATGATCCATTGATTGTTGATGTTGCCCCTATTCATTTTGTATGAGATGTGGTTTTTGACTTACATAATTTGCATCTCATATTTGATTATCACTTCCTCCCGCAGCTGTATAGATCCAGATGTCCATATCGCACGTTCTTTTGTCTATCATCCCATCTCCATCTTATGATTATGCTATACTTAGGGTGTACTTTACCTTAAGTATAGGGGGTGCCAGACTTGTGATTATTCGTTGATTCTTTTTACCTCTGTTTTGGTGCCTATACTTAGGGATATTTTACCCTAAGTATGGGGGGGGGGATAAACCTAGTACATTCTACTCCTCAATTTCCGCCTTGTGTACAGTCTTTTATACTTAGGATTACTTGATCCTAAGTATAGGGGGATCCCTAACTTCTATTGATTTTATTCTTTTATTCTTCGTTGTAGTATACTATTCTTTTCACTTTTCTATACTTAGCACGAGTTATGTCTTTCTTTCCAGCTCTTTGATCACTATGAGGACATAGTTCGAGCTAAGTATAGGGGGTGTCGTATATATTGTATATATACTTTAGACATAACTCATACTTTTATATTTTTTAAATATGGCTAAAATACTATGTAAATACTGGTAGAAAACTAATAAAAAGATGCAGAAATTTCCTCAAAATGTTTTCTTGTACATACTGATTAATAAGTCAGGTTAAAATATTTTTAAAAATATTTTGAAAATAGCTTAAAAATCTATTTGAAAAATCTTTTGAAAGCTGCTTGACAAATGTTTGAAAAATATTTTCAACCTTTGTAAAAATATTGTGGATTGTAAACATTTTTTTCTTTGTGTGAAATTTTTTTGTAAAACTATTTGCAAATGTTTGGAAAAATGGTTGAAAAATATTTTGAAAATCTATATATAATATTTGAAAAAATGCTTGCAAATTTGTTTTCAAATGATTGTAAATGATTATAAAATTGTGTGAAAAAAATATTTTGGAGTATAGTTTTCAAAATTATTTGTAAAATTATATTCAAATAAAGTTGAGGAATATATGCAACACAAAAAAGAGTAAAATAAAAAAGAAGAAATAAAAATTTTCAACCATGTATATACCCGTATAAATCACTCAAGTTGTAAATCCTTTCTCATGACTCTTGTAAATAATTGACTCACTTCTTTGTAAATATGCGTATATAATCCCTAACCCTTATATAAAAAAACTTTGTATATACTTGTATATATTTCTAACTATTTTTAGTAAAAAAAACTTTTGCATGTGCATCATTTCTAAAAAAAATCCATAAAAAGTTCAAAATTTGAAAATTGTTTCACAAAAAGATTTTGCTTTCTTTTCTTTGCATTTTACATATTTTCTTACATTGGCATGTGCTTTTTTTAGAATAGTATTGACATTTAAACTAATTCTGGAATAAATTTGAAGAATGGAGCTTAGTTGGACTTTAATCCACTTAATTTCAGAGGAACCTTGTAAGATTTGGAGTTAAGACTTTTCAGGTCCTAGTGACTTAATTCTTGGAGTCCATAAGACTATGTTCACATGTCATCTTGATAAGTCTAAATAAAATATTTAACAACACACGCATGATTCTTTCAGACCGTGGTTTACCTTGGACAAAGCACTCTACACGTAGCTCTTCATGGAGGAGGTAGTGAGGGGGCAGATCCTTTTGGCTTGGGGTAGCATACACGGGTAGTACATCTAGGCGAAACCTCTCGTCCTCCTCTAGGGAGGGAAGTGCATCTCAACCTGATTTGGTGATGTTGAGGTCTAAAGACAGGAGCTGTAGGGTTGCAATAATGCTTCAAAAGAGGGATAGTCTACTGGCTCAAGAGGAAAAACTCCTTATGTACATGCTGCACCTTGTATATATTTTCAAAAACAAATCGACAAAATGCAGAATCTCTAAAAGTGGGCAGGCCTGATTGAAAAGTAAAATGCATGTCGAAGTGTATATACAAGTGAAAAAAAGGGAAAAGAATAAGAGCTTCAAAGTCAAATATTTGTGAGCTTGCAGTGGGTGGCATGGCTATATTGGTCATGCATCCAAGGATAGGTAACTACACTGGTTACTATCCATTCTCTTCTACATCCCCTCTTCTGGAGCTGGTTGTACTTGAACTTAAAAGGGAATATCCCCGCTCCTCGAGAAAAGAGTTGCTAGACCGGGGGATTAGGGTTACCTTGTTGAGAGAGGTTGTTTCTTTACTACTTCTGAGATGAGGAGTTATATTTCACTTACATCGTACAAGTAAGAATTCATATTCACAAGAATTTATGTATGTCGACTTGTTCTGATCTGACTGTTGAGGAGACCTGAATAAGAGACTTGTAGAACTTAGAGGCTGTTAGGTTTTAAATCCATTTTCCATTAAGATTCCGAGACACTAGTAATCCAAAGGTCTGATAGAGCTCCAGACTACATTTTTATGAAGATAAGTTTAAAGTTAACATTATTCTAACTTCTTTCCTTTTTCTTTTCTTTATTTTTGTTTTCACTTATTTTTCAAATAAGTGTTTGCTAAGGCATTAGCAAAGGTAAAGTATAGGGGAATGATGAATCCACGATTTATCGCCTTTATTCTTTTATTTTAGCTTCATTTTCTTAGTCAAACACCTATAAATACCTACTAATACCATAATTTTACTATTTTGCATGCATTTTTTAAATATGCATTTTAACACTTTTTGTACTTAAATAAAAGAATAAAGAAGAAAAGAAAAAGAAAAGAAAAGAAAGGATGTTTATGTAATAAATACAAACTAACCCGAACCCTAAGAGAAGCTCAAGACTTGACCTGATCGACCGGAATAAAGTAGGAGGAGATAGGATCTTTTGTCGAACATCCAAAAATAATTTGTACACAAATTATTTGTATATTTGTATAAACCTGTACTATTTTATTTGTACATAATTTGACCTCAAAGTAATTATTTTTGTAAACAAAAGTTGTAGATAAAAATGTATTGTAAATAATAAAAATGATTGTCAAATAAAATAATGTATATACTACAATTAATCACCCTCAGATAAAGTCATAATGCGATCATTGAAATACCAATTCCGGCTCCATACGAACTCAAATTGAACCAAACTCACTTCCATTGCACTCTAAATTAAATTATCTTTCAATTGGTTATGATTTCATAATTTTTGGAGTTACGATTGAAAAGTCGGTTGTCTGGGGTGTTTTATGCAGTTTCACCACTATTTATGTACATATGTATTCATATTTATTTTTTACATATATTGTATATAATTGTAAATATTATTTTAATTAAAAAGAAAAACAAAAAATATTAATAATAAAATTAAAAAATTGTGTTTTAAAAATTATTTCCTTATTTATACCTATGTATATTGTATTATATGTGTATACAACTAACTTCACAACAACAACATAGCCTTTTCCCACAATTAAGTAGGGTCGTCTACATGGATTCTTCGCCTCCATTTAGATCTATTTTGGGCCAATCCCGGGCTTATATCCACAAAACTAAGATCCCTTCGTATGGTCTCTTTCCAACACTTCTTGGGACGTCCTCGCCCTCTCTTAGCCAGCTCAACATCTTAACACTCTCATCTTCTAACTGGTGCATCAGCTGATCTTCTTTGCAAATGTCCAAACCATCTTAAGCAGTTTTCTCGCATCTTATCCTCGATCGGAGCTAAACCAACTTTCTTTCTGTTTGCATCATTCCGAATACGATCTTTACGTGTGTGTGTGTGTGTGTGTGTGTCCACACATCCACCTTAGCATTTTCATTTCTGCTACATTCATTCTCTGCACATGTCTATGGTCCACAGGCCAACATTCAGATCCATAAAGCACAACAGGTCTCACAGCTGCTTTGTAAAACTTTCCTTTTATCTTTAAAGGAATTTTCTTATCATAGAGAACAACAGAGGCTCCTCTGCACTTTAGCCAGCATGCATTTATTCTATTTGTAACATCTCCATCAATTCCCCATCATGTTGCAGAATAGATCCCAAATATCTAAAGGAATCTCTCTTCTGAATGTTATCGTCATCAATCTTCACCTCGATTCCTTCACCATTGCTTCCATCAAAGGTGCACCCCATATATTCCATCTTAGCCCGACTTATACGAAATCCTTTAGTCTCCAACTCATGTTTCTAGACCTCAAGCTTCTCATTTACTCCATCTCTAGTCTCGTCAATTAACACAATATCATCAGCAAATAACATACACCAAGGTAACTCATCCTGTATGTGATAGGTCAAATCGTCCATAATCAAAGTAAAAAGAAATGAACTCAAAGCAGAACCTTGATGTAAACCAATGTTGATGTCAAATATCCAGTCTTCCCAGAAGGGGTCCTTACACAAGATAAAGCCCTATCATTATACAACTAACTTTCTTAAATAAAAATCACCAAAATTTTAATTATCTAACATTATTTAATTAATTTAATTTAATTACGAAATTTATATGTAGTTATTTGGTTCATTTGATTTATTTGATTTATATACTTACCATGTATATACGATTTTATTCCATACCTTTAATGACCACCATTATGATGGCTAATTAATTTTTGGAAATTACTTGATTAATTTAATTTATTTAAATCCGAATTTCATTTTTAATTAATTAATTATTTATTCTATTTATTTAAATAACCACTAATTATTTTCTTTATTTGTACATATCTTCCATTTTTGATTTCCTTCTCTTTTTATTGGGTTCCTCGTCCTCATTCACTCTTTGATCAATCTTTGGTGGAGAAGAGCCCAATCTCCGAGAGCGATCTTGTCGAAGAAGGGTGCCCAGCCTCTGAACCGTCTGGTGACAGCGTGTCGGCCTTCGTCGAGGCCATCACGGCATTTCCAAACCTCGAAGTGAGGTCCATTTTGTTTCACGTCATTTTTATTCTTAGGTAGATTATAGTTTAAAATCTTAGTTTCAATTTTATGCAATCTTATATATCCACAATCACAAAAATCCATTGCACTTGTCCGATCCAATACCGACTTTTCACGCCACATCTCGATCTCTCCACGTTCTTTTCTACCTCGCGCAACCTTCCACCTCCGGTCACGCACGGTGACCGGAGTCACGGATCTATCTCCCATTTCACGGATCTGAATCCATTTACTTCTCCGATTTTTTTTATAAATAACTAAAAAATAAAAAAACATTTAGTTGTTTTTCTATAACTTTTGTTTTGCAGGAAAAATTAAGAAAAGAGATAAAAGACTTCATCCTTATTTGTGATTACAGTTTCGGTTTAGAGGATCTTACATTTTCCTAAAAACAAAAAAAGTACAATTTTCTTACTAACATTTCCTGCAGTTCAAAAAAAATCATTTTCTTTTAAAAAAAGCAAAGCTGGGGCGGCAGCACTCTAGCCGTCGCCGCCCACCTCCATCCACGCCTCCCGCCGCGCATCCTGCCCGCCGTCGCACGCGCGCCCTCCGTAGGCGGCGGCGCCGCCCCAGCTTCTGCCCTTTGGCTGCAACCGACGCCGCCTGTGCTGCGCTCGTCGCCGCGACGCCTAGGTGATGCAGCGTGAAATGGAAATATAGGGCTGCATTTATTTAATTTTTATCCGTTAATTTTATTTAAGTTTATTTGAGTTGTCGTGTTTTTAATTAAATAAACGAGATCGCATGTGATCTCAATTAATTAGCTAAAGATTTGAATTTCAAATTAGTCGGTTAGTCGGTTAGAGTCAAATTAGGATAATTAGTTTCAATTTGAATTCGAGTTTCTATTTTTGTAACCTCATCCTTCCTATATAAAGGGATGATAGGCTAGTGTTTTTAGGCAGTTCAGTGATATGGAAAATTGAGATTTTATTCTCTATCTCTCTCTCCTCTCTCTCTCCCCCCTCACGTGGTCTTCACGTTTCTTTTCTCCATCCCCTCGTGTTCCTGACGAGCTTCTCCTCTCAGCCCCTCCATTTTCTTCTCTCTCTCTCCCCTCACGTGGTCTTCACGTTTCTTTTCTCCATCCCCTCGTGTTCCTGACGAGCTTCTTCTCTCAACCCCTCCATTCTCTTCTCAATCCCTCCATTTTCTTCTCCACCAAAATCCACCGTCAAATATTTTATTTTCCGCCATCGTCGAATATTCATTTTGCATCAATTGGTATCAGAGCGTGGCCTACAGATCGTCCTCACGATTTGACGATCCATCCAGACATTCGCGCCGACACGCGACGAAACACCATCGTTCCTCGGAGCGAAATTGGGAGATTCGACCAACAAGCCATGAGGAAATTCTCCATCAACAGCCCGAAGATCAAGCAATTCGTCGGAAGACGAATTTTTTTTAAGCGGAGGAGAGTTGATGCAGCGTGAAATGGAAATATAGGGCTGCATTTATTTAATTTTTATCCGTTAATTTTATTTAAGTTTATTTGAGTTGTCGTGTTTTTAATTAAATAAACGAGATCGCATGTGATCTCAATTAATTAGCTAAAGATTTGAATTTCAAATTAGTCGGTTAGTCGGTTAGAGTCAAATTAGGATAATTAGTTTCAATTTGAATTCGAGTTTCTATTTTTGTAACCTCATCCTTCCTATATAAAGGGATGATAGGCTAGTGTTTTTAGGCAGTTCAGTGATATGGAAAATTGAGATTTTATTCTCTATCTCTCCTCTCTCTCTCCCCCCTCACGTGGTCTTCACGTTTCTTTTCTCCATCCCCTCGTGTTCCTGACGAGCTTCTCCTCTCAACCCCTCCATTTTCTTCTCTCTCTCTCCCCTCACGTGGTCTTCACGTTTCTTTTCTCCATCCCCTCGTGTTCCTGACGAGCTTCTTCTCTCAACCCCTCCATTCTCTTCTCAATCCCTCCATTTTCTTTTCCACCAAAATCCACCGTCAAATATTTTATTTTCCGCCATCGTCGAATATTCATTTTGCATCAATTGGTATCAGAGCATGGCATCTAGGTCGTCCTCACGACCTAACGATCCGTTCAGGCGCTCGCATCGGCATCATCGTTCATTCGAACAAACACGACGAGCCATCTCCACCATCGACGCCTCCTTCAAGGAGACGGAGCACATGATACGTGATTTGCAAACCAACTTCCAGTCCATGTTTCGAGATCTAATGGCTAACTTTGAGGCCTACCGTGACGCCCAATCGAAGCCTCCAGTCCCCGAAGCCGTCGTCACGAGTTTTGATGAAGAAATCATCGCTATGGAAGACGAACCGGCTGCTGTCCAGAACTTTGATGAGGAAAATCTCGCCGTCAGCGACAAACAGGCCGCTGTCCAGGCCATTTCGGAGGAGAAAAATGCCGAAATGACTCCTGTCCAGGCCATTTCGGGAGGAAAAAGGGGCAATCCGAGCGCTGTTCAGGTATTTTCAGACTCACAAAATCCCCCAACCCTCGCCGCACCTCCGCCTCCTCGCGCCACTGCTCCTTCCATGTACAGCCCCTCCCGCAGGCAACTCTTCCTCGTCACCGCGCCCGCCTACCCCTTCCCCGATCCCTCTCTTTCCCGCCGCATCGTGACCTTCCCCCCACCCCGGTTGTTGCCGCACCGCTCAGTCACCGCTGCCACCGCCTTCCAACTGTCGCTACCTCCGTGCGAGTATAGCCACCGCCACCACCACGCGAAGCGTCGTGCTCCAACAAACCGTCAGCACGATCGAACTCGGGGGCGCGCACCCCGCCCAGGGCTCTCCATCGCCGCCATGGCCCGCCGCCCCTTATCAAAGGTGCGCAGAACCCTAACCAAGTTGTTTTCGGCAGGGTCATCCCTGAAAATAAGGGATAAAATATTAACTTGGAAGATTTACAAGGGGATCCCTCCTCCAAAAAGTATTCATCAAAAGAGCCCAGTGGAAGATAAATTAAACTATGGAGTTCTTTCAAGTGAAGAGGTAGAATATTTGCAGACATACCCCTCCGTGGAAAGAAATTACAAACGTAATGTTGAAAAAGATCTAATTGCAGGCTACAATTTCCAAGACGACCTCTCCAACGACGTACCTACATCAAGCAATTCGTCGGGAGACGAATTTTTTAAAGCGGCGGAGAGCTGATGCAGCGTGGACCCAAATTATAGGGCCACATGTTTAATTAATTCTAGCCGTTATTTTTTATTTACGTTTTTTAAGTTGTCGTAATTTTATTTAAGTAAAGGGATCGTGTGTGATCTCGAAATTAATTAGTTAGTTTAAATTTGATTTTCGAATTTGAATTAGAGTCAAATTAGGATAGAGGTCGATTTGAATTTTAATTCAAATCAATTAGGATCGAGTGGGATTTGATTTGCTTCTATTTTTGTAATTCCACCTCTACTATATAAAGAGGTTGGTAGCCTATTGTAAGGGACAGTCAAGTGATAATTAAAATTGAGATTTTATCTCCCTCTCTATCTCCTCTCCTCCTTCCCCACGTGGTCTTCACGGTTCTTCTTCTTCAACCCCTCGTTTCCGACGAGTTTTCTTCTTCTCAACCTCTCCTTTTCTCCACCGATATTCCACCGCCCAAATTATTTTATTTATCGTCGACGTGCCGAATCTCGTTTGCATCAATTGGTATCAGAGCATGGCCTACAGATCGTCCTCACGATTTGACGATCCATCCAGACATTCGCGCCGACACGCGACGAAACACCATCGTTCCTCGGAGCGAAATTGGGAGATTCGACCAACAAGCCATGAGGAAATTCTCCATCAACAGCCCGAAGATCAAGCAATTCGTCGGAAGACGAATTTTTTTTAAGCGGAGGAGAGTTGATGCAGCGTGAAATGGAAATATAGGGCTGCATTTATTTAATTTTTATCCGTTAATTTTATTTAAGTTTATTTGAGTTGTCGTGTTTTTAATTAAATAAACGAGATCGCATGTGATCTCAATTAATTAGCTAAAGATTTGAATTTCAAATTAGTCGGTTAGTCGGTTAGAGTCAAATTAGGATAATTAGTTTCAATTTGAATTCGAGTTTCTATTTTTGTAACCTCATCCTTCCTATATAAAGGGATGATAGGCTAGTGTTTTTAGGCAGTTCAGTGATATGGAAAATTGAGATTTTATTCTCTATCTCTCCTCTCTCTCTCCCCCCTCACGTGGTCTTCACGTTTCTTTTCTCCATCCCCTCGTGTTCCTGACGAGCTTCTCCTCTCAACCCCTCCATTTTCTTCTCTCTCTCTCCCCTCACGTGGTCTTCACGTTTCTTTTCTCCATCCCCTCGTGTTCCTGACGAGCTTCTTCTCTCAACCCCTCCATTCTCTTCTCAATCCCTCCATTTTCTTTTCCACCAAAATCCACCGTCAAATATTTTATTTTCCGCCATCGTCGAATATTCATTTTGCATCAATTGGTATCAGAGCATGGCATCTAGGTCGTCCTCACGACCTAACGATCCGTTCAGGCGCTCGCATCGGCATCATCGTTCATTCGAACAAACACGACGAGCCATCTCCACCATCGACGCCTCCTTCAAGGAGACGGAGCACATGATACGTGATTTGCAAACCAACTTCCAGTCCATGTTTCGAGATCTAATGGCTAACTTTGAGGCCTACCGTGACGCCCAATCGAAGCCTCCAGTCCCCGAAGCCGTCGTCACGAGTTTTGATGAAGAAATCATCGCTATGGAAGACGAACCGGCTGCTGTCCAGAACTTTGATGAGGAAAATCTCGCCGTCAGCGACAAACAGGCCGCTGTCCAGGCCATTTCGGAGGAGAAAAATGCCGAAATGACTCCTGTCCAGGCCATTTCGGGAGGAAAAAGGGGCAATCCGAGCGCTGTTCAGGTATTTTCAGACTCACAAAATCCCCCAACCCTCGCCGCACCTCCGCCTCCTCGCGCCACTGCTCCTTCCATGTACAGCCCCTCCCGCAGGCAACTCTTCCTCGTCACCGCGCCCGCCTACCCCTTCCCCGATCCCTCTCTTTCCCGCCGCATCGTGACCTTCCCCCCACCCCGGTTGTTGCCGCACCGCTCAGTCACCGCTGCCACCGCCTTCCAACTGTCGCTACCTCCGTGCGAGTATAGCCACCGCCACCACCACGCGAAGCGTCGTGCTCCAACAAACCGTCAGCACGATCGAACTCGGGGGCGCGCACCCCGCCCAGGGCTCTCCATCGCCGCCATGGCCCGCCGCCCCTTATCAAAGGTGCGCAGAACCCTAACCAAGTTGTTTTCGGCAGGGTCATCCCTGAAAATAAGGGATAAAATATTAACTTGGAAGATTTACAAGGGGATCCCTCCTCCAAAAAGTATTCATCAAAAGAGCCCAGTGGAAGATAAATTAAACTATGGAGTTCTTTCAAGTGAAGAGGTAGAATATTTGCAGACATACCCCTCCGTGGAAAGAAATTACAAACGTAATGTTGAAAAAGATCTAATTGCAGGCTACAATTTCCAAGACGACCTCTCCAACGACGTACCTACATCAAGCAATTCGTCGGGAGACGAATTTTTTAAAGCGGCGGAGAGCTGATGCAGCGTGGACCCAAATTATAGGGCCACATGTTTAATTAATTCTAGCCGTTATTTTTTATTTACGTTTTTTAAGTTGTCGTAATTTTATTTAAGTAAAGGGATCGTGTGTGATCTCGAAATTAATTAGTTAGTTTAAATTTGATTTTCGAATTTGAATTAGAGTCAAATTAGGATAGAGGTCGATTTGAATTTTAATTCAAATCAATTAGGATCGAGTGGGATTTGATTTGCTTCTATTTTTGTAATTCCACCTCTACTATATAAAGAGGTTGGTAGCCTATTGTAAGGGACAGTCAAGTGATAATTAAAATTGAGATTTTATCTCCCTCTCTATCTCCTCTCCTCCTTCCCCACGTGGTCTTCACGGTTCTTCTTCTTCAACCCCTCGTTTCCGACGAGTTTTCTTCTTCTCAACCTCTCCTTTTCTCCACCGATATTCCACCGCCCAAATTATTTTATTTATCGTCGACGTGCCGAATCTCGTTTGCATCAATTGGTATCAGAGCATGGCCTACAGATCGTCCTCACGATTTGACGATCCATCCAGACATTCGCGCCGACACGCGACGAAACACCATCGTTCCTCGGAGCGAAATTGGGAGATTCGACCAACAAGCCATGAGGAAATTCTCCATCAACAGCCCGAAGATCAAGCAATTCGTCGGAAGACGAATTTTTTTTAAGCGGAGGAGAGTTGATGCAGCGTGAAATGGAAATATAGGGCTGCATTTATTTAATTTTTATCCGTTAATTTTATTTAAGTTTATTTGAGTTGTCGTGTTTTTAATTAAATAAACGAGATCGCATGTGATCTCAATTAATTAGCTAAAGATTTGAATTTCAAATTAGTCGGTTAGTCGGTTAGAGTCAAATTAGGATAATTAGTTTCAATTTGAATTCGAGTTTCTATTTTTGTAACCTCATCCTTCCTATATAAAGGGATGATAGGCTAGTGTTTTTAGGCAGTTCAGTGATATGGAAAATTGAGATTTTATTCTCTATCTCTCTCTCCTCTCTCTCTCCCCCCTCACGTGGTCTTCACGTTTCTTTTCTCCATCCCCTCGTGTTCCTGACGAGCTTCTCCTCTCAGCCCCTCCATTTTCTTCTCTCTCTCTCCCCTCACGTGGTCTTCACGTTTCTTTTCTCCATCCCCTCGTGTTCCTGACGAGCTTCTTCTCTCAACCCCTCCATTCTCTTCTCAATCCCTCCATTTTCTTCTCCACCAAAATCCACCGTCAAATATTTTATTTTCCGCCATCGTCGAATATTCATTTTGCATCACTAGGCGGCCGCCACTAGCAGGCCGCGCCCCTTTTCCACCCCTCCGGGCGTGCCCCTTCCGCAAAACCTCCACACCGCCGGCATCGTCCCCATGCTCTAGAGCGAGGCACGTCACTCCGCGACCCTGCACCGCATGTCGTGCTGGGCGCGGCTTCCACCTTCAACGACACGTGAGGCCGCGCGACCCCCCTTCAGAACTCCAGCCCCGCGCGCGGCCTGCAGCTCCTCCTCCCGCGAGCCTGTGTCTCTACGTGACCCGTGCTGATGCGTTCCGTCTGCCCCGATGTCCGCCCACGCGTGGAAGAACCGCCGCACCGGTCCAGCCCTGCGGCGCTGCCCGCGCCCATATCGACCACCTCCAGCCCTTAGCGGCTCCCCCTCCTGAGAAGCATCGAACAAGAACAAACCCTAGGGGGTAGTTTGCCTAACTTTAAAAAAAAGATTGGAAAAATTACGAATAAACCTCTGGTGATTTTCATAATTGCAAATGGCCCCTGTTAGAGCTTCAAATCCAAATCACATGCAACGCACATGATTATGGGTAAATTGCATACTCCGTCCTATTTTATTTATTGTTAACTTTTGATGTAAAAACTTCGAACAATTACATTTCAGTTCTTGTGCTTACAGACTTGAATTTGCATGCCTTTTGTGATCAAATAAATGTTTTTATAGTAGTAAATATTCTGAGAAAATTTCTATGTGCTCCTGCTGCAGTGTTTTATATTATATAAATTTTTCATGGCATTTCGTTGACATTTAACATATTTAAAAAATAAAAAACAATGCTTTTTGCTTGCTAGGCATTAGAAAATTCATAAAAATTCAAAACCATGTCTAAAAATTCGCAAAACAATATTGTAGGTGTATTTTAGTGTTTTTTAATATATGTCTAATTTTCATGCATTAACTCTTTATAAAACTCCAAAAAGTTACGAAAAATGAATAATCTTAAAATTTTGTAGAAAATTCTAGAAAAATCAAAAAATTGTTATTTTAGTTTCTGATTTTACATATTGCTTGGTAGTTTATACTAAAAAAACTTCCAGGATTATTACATATTAAAGTATTTTTAAGTTGCAAAATAACCTTGGATGTATACTGATTGCTCTGTTTTCCACTTTTTGATTTTTTATAAAATCACAAAAATATCAGAAAATTTCGAAAAAAATATCAAAAATATTTTAAAATATATAAAACACAAAAAAAAAATTATTTTCAATTTTCTGAGTATTTTAGACCTTTTTGAAAATACAAAAAGAGTGTGGTGTGTGTGTGTTTATCCTTTGTGCTTGTTTTGAAAATAAAAACAGTAAAAATTCAAAAACCACTAAAAATTCATTTCAAAAATTTGACTACTTAGTTTTTAAATCATGCTCCTTGTGTTCGACCCCGGTCACTATACCAGGTAAAAAGAATAGCGAAAACCACTTGTATGTGATTTGATTGATTGATCTTCTTTTGTGTGGTTTAAACATTTTTCTCGCTGACCGAATCGCGCGGTTGAGAACAAATTTTTCTCGATGGACCGCGCTTGGTGATTTGGGTCACAACGACCATTGTTTATTAATGTACTTAACCAGAGTTGTCAGGCGTGTCATCACTAAGGGACGAGTGATGAATACCCATTCATCACTCTTTATTCTATTATTTTAGCTACAAAAACCTTTGCAAATACATGTAGATATGTGTAAATACAAATAATTACCAAAAGCATGCATTGTGTAAAAACCTATAATTAGCATGTTTTTGTGCACAAAATAAAAGAATAAAGAGCAAACAGAAAAAGAGGGAAATATTTAGAATAAATATTGAGCAACCTAACCCAAGGGAGGGCTCAGCATGGGCCTGACCGCATAAAAGCCAAAGTAGAGGGAGATAGGGGCTCACATTTGTATATATTTGTAAATACATAAAACTATATATTTTCCTCACCCAAAAATATACTTGTACATATTGTGTGTATATACTATTAAAAACAAAATAAAAAGATAAAAATCAAAAATTCAAAAATACCCTTTTTCACCATGTGTATAAACCACATCATTGTATTTATTTAACCTTGTAAATAAATTCATTTATTTTCTAAACTTTTTGTGAATATTTTATGACATATTTTGTAAATAAAATAAATAAAAAGAAACAAAACAAAAATCAAATAAAAATTACAAAATTGAAAATACAAAAATACATTGTACTAATACCATGTATATAAATGTATTCAAACATTTATTTCACCCTTGTATAAAAGTGATAAAAATAAAATAAAAATATTCTTTTATTCCTCATTTTATCTTGTAAATAAATAAAATACAAAATTAACATAAAAACACCTAAAAATAACAAATAAAAAAATCAAAAATAAAAATCCATATAGTGTACATATACCTATATATAGAGCTACCCTATTTTTATTTCCAAAAATTAAATAAAAATCACCAAAAAATAGAAAAAAATAAAAGAAAAATATTTCATGTTTTAAGTTTTTTTTAATTCGACCTATTTCTACCCTAAAATAATAAAACAAAAACCGGGCACACGTGGCAGCTTCTGGTTGGTCCACGGGGGAATGTTGACCCCGGTCAACTCCCCCGCGACCTCCTTCCTTTTCTGGAAGTCGCGTGCCGCGCCTTCTTCCCCGATTTTTCCCACGCGCTCCAGGCTGTCATCCACTCAACCCCCGTGCCCGGATTCTTCGCCGATCATCCCTCTCCCTCGCCGGATCCTCCGCCATCGAATCCACGCCTCCTACAGCTGTCACCACTCAACCCTAATCGCCCCGGTCACACTATATATCCATCACCTCCGCCGCCTCCGCGCCGCATCTTTGGACCCTCTCCTTCTTCCCAGTGACCTCCATCGGCTCCGCAAGAGTGACAGCGAGCGTCAGCCCTTGTTGCAGTGAGGTGAGGAGGCGTATCCTTTGATCCGGCGTACTTCGCCGTCCTTGCTCCGCCGCCGGCGTTGAGCATCGAGCTTCAGGCCTTGACGCCCTTCGAAGCTACGACCAGGAGCAAGACCAGCTCCAGCACAGTCTCCAGCATCCACCAGGTAGCCTTGGTTCCTTTTAATTTCGTTTAATTTTAGATTACGCCCAATTTCCATCTCCGACGTACATCTTCGATTCCGACCATCTCACGTTTCATCTCGATCATCCGACCCTACCATCACCTTCGCCGTACCCTCACGCACCTTCTTCACCCATTCGCACAACCCAGATCGCACAGGATCTGGGAGTCGAGCTCCACCGCCGTCGCCTCGCCGGAGCTTTTTCGCCACGCCGTACAGACCACCTTCACCCCGCCTTCTTGGGTCGAGGCACTTTGCCCTCGACCCGCGAAGCTTCTTGATTACTTTGCAGGTCCAAAGGGAGGCGTCTGAGGCTTCCCAACTTCAGGCCAGGAGCTTCTTCTCCGCCGGCCTTGCTCGAGCTCCTCGGAGCTTGGTTTGACCACCGGAGACCAGTAGCAGCTGCGCACCTTCACGCCGGAGCTTCTCCGACCTTCAGGCGCAGCAGAGGAGAGAGGAGACGCCTTCACTAGGCCGGCGAAGTTCGCCGGCCATCAGTTCTTCCTCCACCTTCCAGAGCCGTCCGATGAAGACCTCGCTCCAGTTCTAATCCTGAGCGTCCATCTGTGGGGGAGCAGCAGCCGTCGATACATCTGAGGATCTCATCTGGACCGTTGAGCAGCGAGGTTAAGCCACGACGTCTCTCAGCCGTCCGATTATACACGTGGCTGCACCTCGACCATCCGATCTGAGCTTAGTTTCCTTCGAAGATCCACGTTGCATCTGCACCGTCCGATCACCCACGTAGACGCACACCAGCCGTCGGATCAGGCCAGCGCTTCCAGAAGTAAAGGCGCGTTTGTTCTCCACCGTCAGATCTGCCACGCGTCAACATCAGGCCGTCGCTATTAATAAAAGGGGGTAAATTTCTCCTAGACCCCTCTGTTTGTCTTATTTCAGTTTAGTCCTGTAACTTTTAATTCACGTTGTTTATTTTCTGGGATATTTGCATAGAGACCCTCGCGCTTAATTTTATTTGCATTTATACCCCTGCCAGTAGAGACCCACGTGCTTCGTCACGTGTTTTGTTGGGTTATTTGCAATGTATGCCCTGTAGTTCTGGATGTTATTCTTTGAATGAAAACTTTTGTGTATTTGCATATATACCCCTGTGAGCATTGATTTTGCACATGTGCGAATTATTTTGGGTTATTTGCATATAAGTCCCTGGACTTTTGGTACTTGTTACCAATAAGCCCTCGGAACTTATTTTTATTACCATTTGGTCCCTGTGTGCCCCAGGCACGTGCTTGGCACGTGATTTCTTGGGTATTTTGCACCAAGGCCCCCAGATCTTCGGGTATTTGCACTTAGGTCCCTGTGCACAGTGCCCCACCTTTATTTTTGAATAAAATATCAAACGACCTCCAAATCCAATGAGATTTTGACACATGGCTCCTGCCATGGTGTAGGAATTTCTATGATTTTTGGGAACATTTTTGATTTCATTTATTATTTTTAAAAATTCAAAAACCCATATTTTCGCCACTGTTTGACTTTAAAATTACCAAAAAAATATAAAAATTCCATTAAAAATTCTAAAAAAATTAGATATTGTTGTTTACTGGTTGTTTGATTTTCTAGCCAATTTTGGCTATTTTTCATCACTTCAAAACCCTAAAAATTGAAAAACCACTAAAAACTCATAAAAATTGTAATAATTAAATTAAAAATCCAAAAACAATAATTAGGGTGCCTAAATTTTCCTTATTCTTTGTAGATTATAGGAAAATTACCTTTAGGGCTTTTTGAGATCCAAGAGTATTTTATTCTTGGGTCTTAAGCCTTGCTGGACAGTACCCTATTTTTGGCGCATTGTTTGATTTTTAATAAATAATTTACCCATTAGAAAAATTCCAAAAATTCACCAAAAACAGTAAAAAACATTTAAAACATAAAAACCAATTTTCTGAAATTTTTGCTCCTTTTTTGTGTGTTGTATAAATTGTTGAAGTCCCCTTGTACTTACATTCTTTAATTTTCTCATTGTTTAAAAAAAAAAATTCTAAAAAAAAAATATAAAAACAAAATAAAAACCATAAAAAAGACTTTCTTGGATTTCTGACTGCATCGTAGGCCGCAAGGCCAATCTGTGCTCCTTGTGTTCGACCCTGGGAGCTATACCAGGTTAATCCTATAGCTAGATCGCTCTATTGTGTGTTTGCTTGATTTATCTTATTTGAGTGATTGATTTTTCTTGATTGACTCAGCCCGAGTGATTGAGGTCGCAACGACCTACATTTTCTTTACACCTTTATCTCTGTCGCTTGGGCGGTCGTCAGAATGGCGCCGTTGCCGGGGAGCACGGCTTTGTAGTCAGTTTTCATTCTTCTATTTTTGTCTCTCTACATTATAACTGTTGTCTGACATTCTCTCTTGGATTTTTGTGCGAGGTACTGCTTGGACTGCTTGGAGCTACTATTTAGAGGACCCGCGCAGGAGGAAGAGAGAGAGGAGAAGAGATTTTCTACTTAGAGAGAGAGAGAGAGAACATTTATTTTTTTGTAATAATTTAGGACTCAAACTTTGGACTTGTGGACACTTGTAAACTTAGCGGGTCTGTTTCGCCGAGCACCGGTGTGCTCGGGGGACCCATTTGGATTTTCGCGGCTTTTATCGTGGTTTTGATAGCTAGCTGCCTTTTCCGGTGTTTACGCGGTTTTCTCGAGCCCCTAGATTTAGGAATTTCTGTTGATTGTGACGTAGATATCTAAGGCCCAACACTTAATAGAATATCTGTTCCTATAGAACGTAATTGGACCTTAATAAAATTAATTGAAAAAGTTAGTTTAATTGGATTTGAGACCACGTGCCGTGAGGAGTCACATACAGCGCTGGCAGGACCCGTTGTGGCGGGCACCGAGTGACTCCCAAGATCGGACTCCGGACTCGATTCGGTTAGCTAACTATTGTTCTTCACGATCAATAGAAGTTGCTCATCTAGGACTCGGTTTTTCCTCGTTGCATCATTTAGGTAGTTTAATTCTGTATTTAATTTCTGCGCGGATCACTTGCATGTAGAGTGCTGGAGACAAGGTACGCATTTCTTTCTCTGCATGCATCATTGATTTTCTCGCGCATCGGTTTTTTTCGTCTTCTCCCCCTGTGTTTGGCTTAATCATCAGGAGAATCGGAAAAACCGTTAGGCCGCTTGTATTTATTTTTTGAAAAAATTAAAAAGAAAAACAATAAAAATTGGGACTGGATAACATTATTGACCCTAAAAGACACTCACACTAAAAATTTGTCTTGGGGAGAGCAACCCCCTCATTGTATGGTTTGATTGTGCGAGAGAGTGACCCGAACACTAGGTAAAGCCCTCCGGTGCTCATCTTGACTGATTACCGACTCTTCTGTGCGGGACAGTCGGTTAAGAGAGTATCGGGTATCCCAGCAGGTCACGTAATCGCTCTGATATCTTGTGTGTTCACCAAATAAAAATTGACAAGATAAATTGACCGAGCTTTCACGGTCTTCAGATTGTGTTGAGTTGGTGAACAAGGGGTTTGCTTTGATAATCATATTTTCTCCAGATCCAATCCGCCCAACTCGTCAAGATCAAGATGATGGGTAGACGATCTCTTAGGCAGCCTCTGGCTGCACCACTTTCAGGCGCTTCTACTCCATCATCTAGGTTGGCCCGTGAGAGTCGAGACCAGCTCTCCGGACCCGAGTTCGATTCCACCCTGTTCTCCCTCGATCCCCTTTCTTTTCCTACTGAGAGACATGAGCCCGAGGAAAGACGAATTCATTTGACAGAACCTGAGTTAGGCTCATCTGATTTTGCAGACATTCCTATGGCTGGAGCCGGAAGTTCAGACGATCGTCAGCCCGAACATTTTGTCTTAGACCAGGGGGCGATCAACTCCACCCTGATCGCATCATTAGAGACGGTTCAGCAACAATTACGCGATCAGGGGGCATTCATGATAGAGATGAGGAGGGAGTTGGAGAGACTCCGAAGAGAGCGAGACGAGCCGAGCGAGCCGGAGGACATTCCTGACGCTGATGCAGAGGCAGCAGCCGCAGCAGCCGCTGCCGCAGCAGCGGCAGCCGCCGCAGGAGGAGGACCACCGAGAACGATGCGGGAACTACACAACCCCGGATCTACACTGATGCATCATTGGGTGGTTGTACCTGCTATCGTGGGGGATTTCAAGTTCCCTCCGAACACCCTGCAGATGCTTCCTCACTTTCACGGGCTTGCCACTGAGGAACCCCATCTCCATCTCCAGGAGTTTTTGATGATCTGCAGTACTGTCCACGACCGTCATGTGGACCAAGATACGATTCGAATGATGGCCTTCCCTTTTTCACTGGCAGATAGAGCAGCCGCCTGGCTGAAACATCTAGGGAAGTTTGTGTATACCTGGGATCAGCTCCGCACCGAGTACTTGAACAAGTACTATCCACTCGGGCGGACGAATGCAGCGAGGGCCCTGATCAACAACTTCTCCATGCTCCCTAATGAGCAATTTCACGAAGCATGGGAGAGGTTCAGAGAGCTTTTGGATAGATGCCCACACCACGACATTTCGAAGCCGAACCTGGTTCAGAGCTTCTTTAGTGGGATGACACCAGAGCTTCAGGGTCTGGTGAATGCTTCTTGCGGCGGGTCCTACTTTGCCAAGGACCACAACCAAGTCTGGGCCATCTACGAGGAGATGGCAGAAAATTACATGGTGATGTCCCAGACTCGGTTGTACACTCAGAGATCTCAGCAGCCGCCAGGACCCGTGCAGTATCAGCGGATAGCACGGGTTGATGCAGGTCCATCCAGTTCGTCCACAGTTGCAGCCGCTCAGGCAGAGTCGGCCACTGCGGACATGGGGATTATCAGCGAGAAGTTGGACCGCATGGAGATTATAGAGAAGAAGCAGTGCCAGGGCATAACTCAGATGGAGCAAATGGCACAGACTCTGAGCGACATGAAGACCCAGCTCTTGTGTCTTCAGGAGGCGCAGACGGCTCCTCAGCCCCGTCTTCTGTCGCGAGGCGATTCCGGCGGCAGCCGCAGCTCGTCCCAGCGCTCCAGCTCCTCACAGCAGCCTAGACAAGTTCACCTTGTACAGGCGGAGCCGTACCAGCAGCAGCAGCCCTCTTACCAGGCACCACCATCTCCAGACTTACAGATGGTGGTATATCAGCCGGATCAGCCTCTGGATGTACTCCCACCAGCCCCTTACGATGCAGAGCCGTTGATGGATGTCAACGGGATTTGGTATGACCGTCCTCAACCTGGAATCCGACGAGACCATCCCGGATTCAGGTGGGGGAATGGGGGCAACCAACCCCAGCAGCAGCCAGCCGGTCAGGGAGGGCAGTACTCCCAGCAGAGAGATCACCAGCAGCCCCCAGCATACCAGCCACACCAGCCATCATCCTTCGTATCTCGTCCCTATCAGCAGCAGGGACAGAATTGGAGACGTGAGCAGCAGGCTCACCAGCAGCAGCATCATTCCTCTTACCCCTCTCAGCCACAGCAGCACCAGGTCCAGCAGCCTCATTACCAGAGAGGCAACCCGTCGGGCTCCCATGAGAGCCCCGCCACGGATGATTTAGCCCGCCTCTTCACAGAGCAGCAGGCTACATTTAGACGGGAGATGGACGAGTTCCGCCAAGAGATGCGGGACCTGATGAGAGGGAAGGCCGCCATCCCTGCACAGATCGAGCCGAATCCGAATAACTTGAAAAGGAAATCTGAGCAGGTAGTTCACACTGAATTTGCCACTCCTAGTGACCCATTTGATGATACATCTTCGGATTTATTTGATGCTGATTTTGTCACACTTAGGAGCGGTAGAAGACCAGCAGGCGGCGCCTCATCTGAGCGACCACACGAGGATCCATCTAGAGCGCCAGATGAGGAAGAGGAGAGCGGTACTGAAGCTGCACATCATGATGACGGTGGTACTGATGCCACCAGAGATGCTGATCCCACCGGCGGTACTGAGGCCGCCGTTTCACCACATAGAGGAGGTGATACTGACGCCACCAGCCGAGCCGAGCCAGCCCGCGGTACTGAGACCGCAAGACGTCTAGTCATGGAGCCAGCTAGAGGTGGTACTGAGGCCACCAATATTCATGTTGATAGAAATGTTGTTTTTCCTCGCATGCATGTATCTCGGAACTCTGATTTGAATAAAGGAAAAGGTTTAGTTTTTTCTGATCCCACTGTGGTGAATGATGTTTGTGAGGATCCGGTCATCGAACCGTCTAGGCCTATTCCTAGTCCTTCATCTGAGAAGGACCCTGTGATCCCCTTCCCTAGAGCCCTTGAGCTGGGAAAGGGGAAGAAAAAGGAAAAAGATCCAAAAAAGAGAGAGCAGGAGGAGTTCAGCCAGAGCATGATAGACCGATTTCACATCCAGCTGACCCTCAATGAGGCTTTGCAACACATCCCTCTTCTTCAGCGATCCTTGAGAGATAAGACCATAGTCAGAAGGACGAAGAGGAACAAGACCGCAGAAATTCATGTGTTAACAAAAGCCACGTGTTACGCGATCCAGAACCATCTGCCGACTAAGAGGCCAGATTTAGGGGCCCCGTATGTCAGATGTCAGATTAGTGAGCAGAGGTTCAACCGTACTCTATTAGATAGCGGATCGTCGATCAACCTTCTTCCGGCAGCCCTTCTCGACCACTTAGAGTTGGGCATTCTTGTACAGAGCAGAACCTACCTTCAGTTTGCTGATCGATCTGTCAAGAGGCCAAAGGGGTTGTTGCGAGACGTTGTCGTCACGATTCAGGGTTTGCAATTCCCCGTGGACTTCGTAGTGCTGGACATGGAGACCCCTGACTCGTTGACCGATTCCCCCATCATCCTCGGTCGCCCGTTCTTGGCCACAGTCAAAGCGGTGACTGACCATGACAGTGGGAAGGTATTCTTTCGCGTCCAGGGCGAGAGTATACAAATAGAGACGGTTAAGGACCACAGAGCCAGAGCTAGATCCCGCTCACATGGGAGTACAGATTCAGAGCAGCTGACAGACGTAGAGCCGGACATCCACCAGGACTGTGATTTTGTGATCACAGATGATGAGGCAGCTTGGGCAGATCCTGCAGCACAGACCATCCTCTCATATTCAGATACAACTGATGCAGAGATGATAGCAGAGGATAGTCTGGAGAGCACAATCCTGGTTCAGGATACTATTGAGTCAGCAGAGTCGGACCTTGATCGCGACACGATTTCTAGTGATGGTGGTACTGAGGCCACCCTGCTCTATGGTGGTGCTGATGCCACCTTGTTCTCCGGTGGTACTGATGCCACCGAGTCTGATATAGATCCCTCGGATTCAGAATCTGATTGGGCAGATTGTGATGATCAGATGCCAGATCTGGATCCACCTGAGCCTATAGATAAGGAGGAGGTAGAGGCAGAGCAGATCAGAGACAATGTAGAGGACCCGCCTTCTCCAGATCCAGTTTGTGAGAGTTCGTTATCATTTTCCCAGGCAAATTTGGCAGAATTGTCCGCATACACACATCTTCTTCAAAAGCCCGATTTGCCAGCACCCAGCTGTCCAGAGCTAAAGCCGCTCCCTACTTCGCTGAAGTATAGATTCCTTGCGGGAGAGTCTGAGATGTACCCAGTCATCATCTCTGCTGATCTGACTGAAGAGCAAGAATCCCGTCTGATGGAGGTTCTTGAAAAGAACCGCAAGGCAATCGGATGGAGCGTAGCAGATCTCCATGGGATTAGTCCCTCATTGTGCTCCCACCATATCTATCTCGAGGAAGGGGCGAAGCCGTCGCGTGAGTTCCAGCGGCGACTGAACCCCAACCTAAGAGAGGTTGTCATGAAGGAAATATCAAAATGGTGGAGTGCAGATTTTATTTATCCCATTTCCGACTCCAAGTGGGTTAGCCCCTTGCATGTGGTGCCCAAGAAGACGGGCATCACAACTGTGATCAGTGAGTCGGGAGAGGAGATTGCTACACGAGTACCTACCTCTTGGCGGGTCTGTGTTGACTACAGGAGACTCAACCAGGCCACCAAGAAGGACCATTTCCCCCTGCCTTTTATTGATCAAATCATAGAGAGACTGGCAGGGAAGAGCCATTATTGCTTCCTAGATGGGTACTCGGGCTACAATCAGGTGGCCATCGCTCCTGAGGATCAGGAGAAGACCACCTTTACCTGTCCCTTCGGTACCTACGCCTTTCGACGCATGCCATTTGGGCTATGTAACGCCCCTGCGACTTTTCAGAGATGCATGCTGTCGATATTTTCGGACATGGTAGGGGAGTGTTTAGAGGTCTTCATGGATGACTTCTCGGTTTACGGCGACGGATTCGATTCCTGTCTTGACTGCCTAGACCGAGTGCTCCAGCGATGTATTGCTACCCGGTTGGTTCTATCTTGGGAGAAGAGTCACTTCATGGTGACTCAAGGGACGGTGCTTGGCCACATCATCTCCAACAGAGGCATGGAGGTTGATCCGGCCAAGGTTGATGTCATTAGGAAACTCACACCGCCGTCCAATCTGAAGCAGTTACGGTCATTTCTGGGGCACGTTGGTTTTTACAGGAGATTCATTCATGATTTCAGCAAGATTGCCCGACCGTTGACTGATCTCTTAACGAAAGACACCGAGTTCCTTGTTGATGACAAGTGTCTTTCGTCCTTTGAGACTCTCCAACAGTGTGTTATTGAGGCTCCTGTCCTTCAGCCACCCGATTGGTCTCTCCCATTTGAGATCATGACGGACGCCTCTGATTTTGCCGTAGGGGCCGTGCTAGGACAGAGGAGGGATGGAGTGCCATTTGCGATACACTATGCTAGCCGCACATTGGATTCCGCGCAGCGGAATTATACAGTCACAGAAAAGGAGATGCTAGCAGTAGTGTTTGCCCTAGATAAATTCAGATCATATATCATTGGATCCCGAGTGACCTTGTACACAGATCACACCGCCATCAGGTACCTCATGTCAAAGAAGGATGCCAAGGCCAGACTTACTAGATGGATCCTTCTACTCCAGGAGTTCGATATTGAGATCAAGGATAAGCCTGGAGTCAAAAATGTGGTGGCGGACCATTTATCCCGATTAGAGCAGCCTGAGGATTCTGAGCAGATTGATCCCATTTGTGATACCTTCCCAGATGAGGCGATCCTTGCTATCGCCTCACTCCCGTGGTATGCCGATATTGTGAACTTTCTCGTTGCTGGGAAAGTCCCACAAGATTGGCCCAGGCAGAGGCTTGAGACCTTCCTTGCGAAGGCCAAGTCCTACCACTGGGAGGATCCCATCCTTTACCACGAAGGAGGGGATAGCATCTGGCGTCGGTGTATTCCTCAGGAGGAGCATCATAGCGTCCTGACTTACTGCCACAAGCTTGAGGCAGGAGGACATCATTCTGGGAGGAGAACGGCACAGAAAGTGCTCCAATCCGGATTGTGGTGGCCTACCCTTTTCAAGGACTCAGATGAGTTCGTGAAGAGGTGTACTGACTGTCAGAGGATGGGCACTTGTGGACAACGTGATATGATGCCGATGCAGCCCATTCACTTCTGTGAGGTTTTTGACGCATGGGGCATCGATTTCATGGGTCCATTCCCTAAGAGTCAGGGATTCGAGTATATTCTGTTGGCCGTAGATTATGTGAGTCGTTGGGTTGAGGCTATCCCCGCCCGAGCCGCAGATGCAAAGACAGTTTGCAGATTTTTGAAGAAGCACATCATCATGCGGTTCGGAGTTCCACGAGTTCTTATTTCTGATGGGGGATCTCATTTCATCAACGACCAAGTGAAGGCACTTGCTACCGAGTTCGGCATAGACCATCGTGTTGCTACACCATACCATCCACAGACGAATGGTCTAGCTGAGGTGTCGAATAGGGAGATCAAGAATATTTTGCAGAAAGTCGTCCGCCCTGACCGAAAGAATTGGTCACAGCTTTTGGACTCGGTCTTGTGGGCATATCGGACGTCTTTCAAGACTCCATTAGGGACATCTCCCTTTCGCCTCGTGTACGGCAAGCCCTGCCACCTACCTGTCGAGCTGAGGCACAAGTCACTCTGGGCAGTTACAGACATATTGATGGATCCAAATGGTATAAGAGACCAGAGGAGGGCAGAGTTAGCCGCCTTGGAAGAGCTTAGAGATGCAGCATTCTCAAGCAGCTTACATTATAAGGAGAAAATCAAGGAGTGGCATGATTCTCATATCAGCCACAAGCATTTTGAGATTGGACAGAAAGTATGGCTGTTTGATGCAAGGCTTAGATTATTTCCAGGGAAGCTACAGAGCAAATGGAAAGGACCCTACTTGGTCAGAAAGGTACACGATAACGGTAGCATTGATATATCTGAGTTATCTTCTGAGAGTACCTTCCGAGTGAACGGCCAGCGGCTCAAACCATTTCTAGATCATGAGCCGCGGGACGTTATTATTGCCGCTATTCATTTTGCGTGAGATGTGGTCTTTTGACTCACATCTTTTACATCTCACGCCTGATTTTCACTGTTCCTCCGCCTGTATAGATCCAGTTGTCCATATCATTCTATTCTTTAGTCCCACATCCCATCTCTCATCTTATGATTATGCTATACTTAGGGTGTACTTTACCCTAAGTATAGGGGGGATGTCGGGCCTGTGAGTATTCTTTTCATTCTTTCTGCTCTTGTTTTTGCTGCCTATACTTAGGGATATTTTACCCTAAGTATAGGGGGGGCAGATTCTGCATATTCTTCACTCGGATTTCCCTTCATGTACAGCTTTCTATACTTAGGATTAGTTAATCCTAAGTATAGGGGGAAACCACCGAGTTCCTCTCATTCTATTCATTTATTCGTTCCTGTACTTAGCCATTCCTTTTCACTTCCCTTTTACTAAGCACGAGTTATGTCTTCTTCATCGCTCTTGATCACTCTGAGGACATCGTTCGAGCTAAGTATAGGGGGGGTGTGTATATATTTCATATATACTTTAGTCATAACCCGTACTTTGTGTGAGTGTGTTAATAAAATGGCTAAAAATCACAAAAATTAAAAATTTTTCATGTACATAAACCTCTTTTATTCTTGCACATACATAGCTAGAGTATAAAGTATTTTTGTAAAAATGATTTCAAAAATCTTTTGTGTAAAGCTTGTGTAAAATATTTTGTATCAAAATTATGTATATAGTACAAAATTTTTTTTCAAAATGTTTTGAAAATCAAAAGTTTGCAAAAATCTTGTGTAAATGTGTGTAAATACCTTTTTGCAAAACTTGCACTTCATGCATCATTCATTCATGATTTCAAAACATTTTTCAAAAATTTTTGCATGATTGTAAAATATTTGTAAATAGCATCTTTTGTACATATATGTGTATAGTTTTTCCTGGATGAGAGTTGACATTTAAATTAAGCCTGGAATTAAATTGAGAAATGGAGCTTGAATAAGATCTTAATCCACTTAACTTCAAGAGGAACCTTATAGGACTTAGGGTTAAGGCTTTTCAGGTCCATAAGGACTTAATTCTTTGAGTCCACTAGGCTATGAGCATATGTCATCTTGATGAGCCTAAGTAGAGCACTTAACAACACACGCATGACTCTCAGAGACAATGGCTTCACTTGCACCTGCACTTTACACATGGCTCTCCATGGATGAGGTGGTGAGGAGGCAGTTTCCTTTGGCTTGGGGTAGCATATGAGGGTAGTACTTCTAGGCGGAACCTCTCTTCTTCTTATAGTGAAGGAAGTGCACCTCAACTTGGTCTAGTGGTGTTGAAAGCTAAAGACAGAAGCTGTGGGTTGCAATAAAGCTTCAAAAGAGGGATAGTCTACTGGCTCAAGGGGAAATTTCTTATATATGCTGCACCATGTAGATATGTGTACAGAAGTCCTTGAAAAAAAAAAATGCAAAAAGAACTCCAAAAAAGTGGTGGGTCGGATTGAAAATTTAATAACCCCACCGGAGTGAAAAGCAAAAGCTTATGATATCATGTTACATCTCATGAAGCTTGCAGCGGGAGACTTAGCTACACTGGCTAAGCTTCCAAAACTCTATACTTCTACCCCCTCTTCTTGAGCCGGTTGCACTTGAACTTAGAAGGAAATACCCCGCTTCTCGAGGAAAGAGTTGCTAGACTGAGGCATTAGAGTTACCAGTTCGAGGGAGGTTGTTTCTTTGTTACTTCTGAGGTGGGGAGCCACATATCACTTACACTGCATGGAAAGATTCATGGTCATTAGAGTTTGTGTATGTAGACTTGTTCTGATCTGGTTTATTGAGGAGTCTTGTCCATAGACTGGTGGAACTCAGAGGCTGTTGAGTTTTAGGCTTAAGTTCAAATAAGGTTCCGACACATTAATAATCCAAAGATCTGATCAAGCTCCATATTTCAATTTAATGAAGGAAAATTTAATAAGTCAACCTTGTTCCATGTACATCCTCTTTTTCTTTTTCTTTCTTTTTCACTTCTTTTTCAAATAAGTGTTTGCTAAGGGACTAGCAAAGTTAAAGCATAGGGGGTGATGAATACCCATTCATCACTCTTTATTCTATTATTTTAGCTACAAAAACCTTTGCAAATACATGTAGATATGTGTAAATACAAATAATTACCAAAAGCATGCATTGTGTAAAAACCTATAATTAGCATGTTTTTGTGCACAAAATAAAAGAATAAAGAGCAAACAGAAAAAGAGGGAAATATTTAGAATAAATATTGAGCAACCTAACCCAAGGGAGGGCTCAGCATGGGCCTGACCGCATAAAAGCCAAAGTAGAGGGAGATAGGGGCTCACATTTGTATATATTTGTAAATACATAAAACTATATATTTTCCTCACCCAAAAATATACTTGTACATATTGTGTGTATATACTATTAAAAACAAAATAAAAAGATAAAAATCAAAAATTCAAAAATACCCTTTTTCACCATGTGTATAAACCACATCATTGTATTTATTTAACCTTGTAAATAAATTCATTTATTTTCTAAACTTTTTGTGAATATTTTATGACATATTTTGTAAATAAAATAAATAAAAAGAAACAAAACAAAAATCAAATAAAAATTACAAAATTGAAAATACAAAAATACATTGTACTAATACCATGTATATAAATGTATTCAAACATTTATTTCACCCTTGTATAAAAGTGATAAAAATAAAATAAAAATATTCTTTTATTCCTCATTTTATCTTGTAAATAAATAAAATACAAAATTAACATAAAAACACCTAAAAATAACAAATAAAAAAATCAAAAATAAAAATCCATATAGTGTACATATACCTATATATAGAGCTACCCTATTTTTATTTCCAAAAATTAAATAAAAATCACCAAAAAATAGAAAAAAATAAAAGAAAAATATTTCATGTTTTAAGTTTTTTTTAATTCGACCTATTTCTACCCTAAAATAATAAAACAAAAACCGGGCACACGTGGCAGCTTCTGGTTGGTCCACGGGGGAATGTTGACCCCGGTCAACTCCCCCGCGACCTCCTTCCTTTTCTGGAAGTCGCGTGCCGCGCCTTCTTCCCCGATTTTTCCCACGCGCTCCAGGCTGTCATCCACTCAACCCCCGTGCCCGGATTCTTCGCCGATCATCCCTCTCCCTCGCCGGATCCTCCGCCATCGAATCCACGCCTCCTACAGCTGTCACCACTCAACCCTAATCGCCCCGGTCACACTATATATCCATCACCTCCGCCGCCTCCGCGCCGCATCTTTGGACCCTCTCCTTCTTCCCAGTGACCTCCATCGGCTCCGCAAGAGTGACAGCGAGCGTCAGCCCTTGTTGCAGTGAGGTGAGGAGGCGTATCCTTTGATCCGGCGTACTTCGCCGTCCTTGCTCCGCCGCCGGCGTTGAGCATCGAGCTTCAGGCCTTGACGCCCTTCGAAGCTACGACCAGGAGCAAGACCAGCTCCAGCACAGTCTCCAGCATCCACCAGGTAGCCTTGGTTCCTTTTAATTTCGTTTAATTTTAGATTACGCCCAATTTCCATCTCCGACGTACATCTTCGATTCCGACCATCTCACGTTTCATCTCGATCATCCGACCCTACCATCACCTTCGCCGTACCCTCACGCACCTTCTTCACCCATTCGCACAACCCAGATCGCACAGGATCTGGGAGTCGAGCTCCACCGCCGTCGCCTCGCCGGAGCTTTTTCGCCACGCCGTACAGACCACCTTCACCCCGCCTTCTTGGGTCGAGGCACTTTGCCCTCGACCCGCGAAGCTTCTTGATTACTTTGCAGGTCCAAAGGGAGGCGTCTGAGGCTTCCCAACTTCAGGCCAGGAGCTTCTTCTCCGCCGGCCTTGCTCGAGCTCCTCGGAGCTTGGTTTGACCACCGGAGACCAGTAGCAGCTGCGCACCTTCACGCCGGAGCTTCTCCGACCTTCAGGCGCAGCAGAGGAGAGAGGAGACGCCTTCACTAGGCCGGCGAAGTTCGCCGGCCATCAGTTCTTCCTCCACCTTCCAGAGCCGTCCGATGAAGACCTCGCTCCAGTTCTAATCCTGAGCGTCCATCTGTGGGGGAGCAGCAGCCGTCGATACATCTGAGGATCTCATCTGGACCGTTGAGCAGCGAGGTTAAGCCACGACGTCTCTCAGCCGTCCGATTATACACGTGGCTGCACCTCGACCATCCGATCTGAGCTTAGTTTCCTTCGAAGATCCACGTTGCATCTGCACCGTCCGATCACCCACGTAGACGCACACCAGCCGTCGGATCAGGCCAGCGCTTCCAGAAGTAAAGGCGCGTTTGTTCTCCACCGTCAGATCTGCCACGCGTCAACATCAGGCCGTCGCTATTAATAAAAGGGGGTAAATTTCTCCTAGACCCCTCTGTTTGTCTTATTTCAGTTTAGTCCTGTAACTTTTAATTCACGTTGTTTATTTTCTGGGATATTTGCATAGAGACCCTCGCGCTTAATTTTATTTGCATTTATACCCCTGCCAGTAGAGACCCACGTGCTTCGTCACGTGTTTTGTTGGGTTATTTGCAATGTATGCCCTGTAGTTCTGGATGTTATTCTTTGAATGAAAACTTTTGTGTATTTGCATATATACCCCTGTGAGCATTGATTTTGCACATGTGCGAATTATTTTGGGTTATTTGCATATAAGTCCCTGGACTTTTGGTACTTGTTACCAATAAGCCCTCGGAACTTATTTTTATTACCATTTGGTCCCTGTGTGCCCCAGGCACGTGCTTGGCACGTGATTTCTTGGGTATTTTGCACCAAGGCCCCCAGATCTTCGGGTATTTGCACTTAGGTCCCTGTGCACAGTGCCCCACCTTTATTTTTGAATAAAATATCAAACGACCTCCAAATCCAATGAGATTTTGACACATGGCTCCTGCCATGGTGTAGGAATTTCTATGATTTTTGGGAACATTTTTGATTTCATTTATTATTTTTAAAAATTCAAAAACCCATATTTTCGCCACTGTTTGACTTTAAAATTACCAAAAAAATATAAAAATTCCATTAAAAATTCTAAAAAAATTAGATATTGTTGTTTACTGGTTGTTTGATTTTCTAGCCAATTTTGGCTATTTTTCATCACTTCAAAACCCTAAAAATTGAAAAACCACTAAAAACTCATAAAAATTGTAATAATTAAATTAAAAATCCAAAAACAATAATTAGGGTGCCTAAATTTTCCTTATTCTTTGTAGATTATAGGAAAATTACCTTTAGGGCTTTTTGAGATCCAAGAGTATTTTATTCTTGGGTCTTAAGCCTTGCTGGACAGTACCCTATTTTTGGCGCATTGTTTGATTTTTAATAAATAATTTACCCATTAGAAAAATTCCAAAAATTCACCAAAAACAGTAAAAAACATTTAAAACATAAAAACCAATTTTCTGAAATTTTTGCTCCTTTTTTGTGTGTTGTATAAATTGTTGAAGTCCCCTTGTACTTACATTCTTTAATTTTCTCATTGTTTAAAAAAAAAAAATTCTAAAAAAAAAAATATAAAAACAAAATAAAAACCATAAAAAAGACTTTCTTGGATTTCTGACTGCATCGTAGGCCGCAAGGCCAATCTGTGCTCCTTGTGTTCGACCCTGGGAGCTATACCAGGTTAATCCTATAGCTAGATCGCTCTATTGTGTGTTTGCTTGATTTATCTTATTTGAGTGATTGATTTTTCTTGATTGACTCAGCCCGAGTGATTGAGGTCGCAACGACCTACATTTTCTTTACACCTTTATCTCTGTCGCTTGGGCGGTCGTCAACGAGCAAAGGTAAAGTATAGCGGAATGATGAATCCACGATTCATCACCTTGATACTTTTATTTGAGATTCATTTCCGTAGTCAAACACCTGTAAATACCCACTAATTCCATAATTTTACCATTTTGCATGCATTTATTAAATATGTATTTTTAACATTTTTTCCATTCAAAATAAAAGAATAAAGAAGAAAAGAAAGGATGTGTTTATGTAATAAATACAGACTGACCTGAACCCCGAGAGAAGGTCAAGACCTAATCGACCAGGAATAAAGTAGGGGGAGATAGGGTCTTTCATCAAAAAATTCAAAAATAATTTGTATATAAATTCCTTGTATATTTGTATAAAACCTGTAATATTTTATTTGTACATAATTTACCTCAAATTAATTATTTTTGTAAACAAACATTGTCAATAAAAATGTGTTGTAAATAATAAAAATTATTGCCAATAAAATAATTTACATATTGAAAATAATCACACTAAGAAAAAATCGTAAAGATATCATTGAAATATCAATTACGGCTCCATACGAACTCAAATTGAGCCAAACTCACTTCCACTATACTCTAAATTAAATTATCTTTCAAAGGATTGTGGTTTCATAATTTTTGGAGTTACGATTAAAAAGTCAATTTTCTGGGGTGTTTTGTGCAGTTTCACCATTTTTTATTGTATATATTTATTCATATAGAATATACATAATTGTAAATAATATTTTCATTAAAAATAAAATAAAATAATTAAATTAACTTATTTCCTTATTTGTACATGTGTATATTGTATTATATGCATATGATATTTGTATACAACCAACTTCCTTTTATAAAAATCCCCACAAAAATTAAAATATCTCACATTAACTAATTAGTTTAATTTAATTACGAAAATTATATTTAGATTTAATTAATTCATTCATTATTTGATTTTATAACCTACCATGTATATAATATTTGATTACATACCATTAATGGCCACCATTAAAGTGGTTAATTGATTTCCATAAATTAATTTATTTATTTAATCCCGAATTTGGTAATTAATTTATTAATTAATTTAATTATTTTATTAATTTTACCAATAAAAACCTTCCTCATTTGTATATACTTTCCTTTTTATTTTCTTCCTCTTTTTAATGGGCTCTTCCTCCCTCATTTCCTATTGATCAAGATTTGGTGGAGAGGAGCTCGATCTCCGAGAGCTTGCTTGCTGAAGAAGGGTGTCCATCCTACGCGCCGTCCGGTGACAGCGCGTCGGCCCTCGTTGAGGTCATCACGACATTTCCGATTCCCGATGTGAGATCCAATTTTATTTCTCGTCGTTTTTCTTAGATAAATCATAGGTTTATTTTCTTCATAGACATGATTATTTTTTAGATTTTAAAAACACAAAAAGATCCATCACTCTTTTATCTGCGTCCGACATCGATTTTTCATCTCATTTCCGTGACCCCATATTTTCACATTTTACCCAACATAATCTATCACCCCTGGTCACGCATGGTGATCGGAACTACGGATCTATTCTTTCACATCGCAAGATTCGACATGTCTGCCAAACCCTTTTGTTAATAAATAAATTATATACAAATAAAAAAATAGTTGCTCTTCTTTTCTCTCTAATATTTGTCTCTGCTTACAGTTTTTGTCTAAAAAAACATATAATAAAAAATTTTTGTTTACATAAAAGAAAAACAAAAAAAACAAAAGCACCAGGCGGCAGCGTCGCCCAGGTCGCGCGCCTCTGCGCCTCCCTGCCGTGACCACAGACGCTCCAGCATGCGACGGCCTCAGCCCAGCGGCGCCCCATGCCTCCAAACGCCCCAACGGCGCGGCGCCTCCTCACACGAACGCGCCCCCTCCTCAGCGCGGCGATCCCGCTTCCGCGCCGACCGCCCCCGCATCGTGCCGATGCAGCGCCCCCCTCTGCTCCTCCTGCCTGCTGCGACTCCGCCCTCGCGCGATCGCACCGCCCTCCAGCAACGTTCCTGGGTCGCACCCTCCTACAGTATCGTGCCCTCTCTCTGCCTCCCTCCTCTCATCGCCGCTCGTGTGCGGCCATGTCACCACGCGTCCAGTGCGGCGCGACGCCGACCTCCAACGCCGCGGCCCCACTACGCCTTCCAGATCTAGGCGGCGGCAGCCTTGGCCCCTCTCCTCTTGGTGAAAGAACGAAGGAAGCCCTGGGGGGCATGTTGATTGAAAGTCACGTGCGGTGCACATGTTCTCTGGGTAAATTGTGAATTTTCTCCTCGATTTATTTCTTATTCCACTTTTATCCAGAAATTTTCAAAAATTACATTTCAGTCCCTGTATTCTGGACTTTCATTTTGTATGCTCTTTTCATTAAAATAAATATTTTTACTGATCTAAAAATTCTAAAAATTGCAAAAAATGAAAAATCTGAAAAAAATATAGAAAATTTTAGAAAAATAAAAAAAATTCTAATTTTAGTCTTTGATTGTAGATATTTCTTATTAGTTTATATTAAAAATAATTTACAATAGTATTGGACATTAAAGTATTTTTTAAGTAGTAAAATACTCCTGGTTGTGCACTGTTTCCTGTGATTTTCACTATTTGATTTTTTTATAAAATCACAAAAATATCAGAACAATTAAAAAATTACCAAAAACATTTTAAATATATACAACACAGAAAAATTTTCTCTTTAATTTTTTGAGTATTTTTTACTATTCTGAAAAATACAAAAAAAGTGTGGTGCGCGTCTTTTATTATTTTTGCTTGTTTTGAAGATAAAAAAATAAAAAACCCACTAAAAATTAATTCCGAAATTTGACTACTGAGTTTTAAATCGTGCTCCTTGTGTTCGACCATGGTCGCTATACCAGGTAAATATAATAGCGAAAATGCTTACATTTGCATTGTATTGATTGATTATCTTTTAAGTGGTTAAATACAAAATTTTTCGTTGACCGATTCGAGTGGTGGTTGAGAACGACAATTGTGATATTTTTCCCATATCGACCGCGTCAGATTTCGGCTCATCACACCTTATACATAATCTCTCTCTCACCTCCAATACCTTAGCTCATCCCTCGTACCACCATAGACCCCGATCCACCTTCCTCGTAGTAACAGCCATTGGAGGAGTTGCTTAGGAATCGTTGGAGGCGCCTGGAGGCTAGAAGCTCTCGACGTGGCCGGAACTCCATCACGTGAAGCCTCCCAGGGAGTCGCAGCTCGGTTGAGGCCAAGACCTCATTGCCTACCTTCTCCAGAAGTCGCATCTGAACCTTCAGGTATCCATTTTATCCTCTGTATTTCCCTGTTTGATTCATAGTACCATTTTATCACCGCCGTACGATCTTGAGCTCCGAACAGATAATCGGGGTGTCACCACCCATTTATATTTGTTTCGATCGAACATCCCCTCTCTTCGCACCTTCTAATGCATTCTACCACCTTGAGGCTCGACCATCGGGTCGCGATTAGGTTGCGTCTCCATCCCCTTCTTTCATCAGAAACCCAAAGCACCAGCCTCCATCGCTTCTCTTATCTCCAGCTGCAATAACCTGGACCGGAGCGCCACCCTGAGTCCCTTCTACCTTTTGCAGGCACAATCACGGTCTAGGAGCCCACTTTGGATCCCCAGCTGCTTAGGCGAAGCAGCTCCAGGTGACCCGTCACCGCCACGCTCATCTGTCCCTTGTCGCTTTCATAGGAGCCCTCCAATAGACGTGGCTCACTTCCACAACCCTGACGGACCTCTCTGATTCTTCAT
The DNA here is from genome assembly GCA_037367405.1 of Ottelia alismoides. Classification (NCBI taxonomy): domain Eukaryota; kingdom Viridiplantae; phylum Streptophyta; class Magnoliopsida; order Alismatales; family Hydrocharitaceae; genus Ottelia; species Ottelia alismoides. The sequence goes on from JAZKJV010005443.1 coordinate 383,134, forward strand.
CGGAACGTCGGATCTTCTCCAATGCTCGATTGAAGTCTGCTAGGGGAGTGTTCTTGCAGACCTCCTCTTAGCTGTTGGATTATTCCACCTTTGCCAAATCTAATCCGAGCCACCCGACAAAAGGGGTGCCCAGACCTTTAGATCAGGTTTGCCTTGTCAGATCTGACCGTACATCCACGAAACATCCTGCATCGTCGGATTCCGCAGCTGCAGTTGATCAGAGTCGTACGCCAACTCCCTCCTCCGTGTGCAACTTGTGTCCCTGCCAAGGGTATATTTCCATCTTGCCCTCGCATGTCTTTGTTTTTATATTTAATGCTTTAAATAAAATGTGTAATTAAGAACATATATAGTTTAGACCTTGTATTTTTAGATATTTGCAATTAAGTCCCTCTGAATCTGAGGCACGTGTGCTCACGTGTATTTTACGATATTTGCACTTCTACCTTGGACTTCTCTACTGTTATTGAATGAATGTTATCTTTTTTGGAAATTGCATTTATACCGCTGTGCATTGGATATTAAGCGTGTGAGTGAATTACATGGGCTTTTGTAGATCAGCCCCTAAGATTTTAACTTGTGTTATTTATTTGATCCAAAAACTTAAAGTATTTGTGATTTCATCCCTATGAACCGTGATTAATTGCATGCTTCTCAATGGACTTGACAAATATTAAATTGATTCTAAAAATTACCTAAAAATTATTGTTAGCTCCTGCTAATGTGTAGTTTTTATCACGATTTTCTTGGATTGATTTGATGACATTTTCTCTTTTTGAAAATTTGAAAATACCTTAAATAATCCATGTTTCCCTCATAAAAATTATAAAAATTCGAAAAAATGCTTTAAAAGTTCCATAAAAAATCATGTATGTTCCTTTTATTGTATTTTATTTTCGTATTATTCTTTTTTGAAAATTCTCTGTAAAACCCCAAAAATTACAGAACAATCAAAATTTATAAAAATTATATCAAATTAAAGCAAAATAAAAAATGTTATTGCAGTTTCTATTTGTAGAATTTTCTCTCTGTTTTATTATAAAATTTCTAATAAGAACTTTATGGCATTTTAATTATTTTAAATTGCAATTTGATCCTGACTATGCACTGTTTTGAGTTTTGAATCTTGTTTGATTTTTATAAAATTACAAAAACTGTAGAAAAATCTTGAAAATTTACGAAAACACTTTCAAAACCAAAAAATAAAAAACATTTATATTTTAATTTTCTGAGTATATTTTACCAGTTTAAAAAATCCAAAAAGAGTGTAGTGTGTGTTTTAAGTGTTTGTGCTTGCTTGTCTTTATTTAAAAATTAAAAATTTGAAAAATTTAAAACAACTTAAAAAATATTTTATCTTTGAAATTTGACTAATTAGTTTTTCAATCGTGCTCCTTGTCATCTACCAATGTGGCTATACCAAGTAAACAAAAATAGTGAACCGCTGATATTACTAGATTGATTTTTTTAGTGGTTATTTTTCTTGTGATCGATTTGGTTGATTAGGGACAATGACACTTCACATATTTTCCACCTTAACCAATCAGAAAACCGCATCACCCTAAAAAAAATATACATTATTATAAATAAGTTTGAAGAGGAGCATATTTTGATTGGAATTATATAAAAGATAAATAAAATAGATGACTATATTATATATACAAAGTGAATAATGTGTATATGTACATTCATGATTTATATTTTTTGGTATTGTTATAGATGATGATGATCATCTCCCAGTACTTATTTATTTTGTCGACCAAGTCAATATTGACATGATCTCAGGGTTAGGATCCGTATGTAAATATTTACATGCATACATCTTTGTTTTATTTATCTTTTTCTCTTTATCCTTTTATTTTGGATAAAATAAGTGTTAAATATGTAATATTACTAATTGGAGTTAGTATGCTAATTAATGAGAATTAGTTGATATTTATATGTATTTTACTACAGATTTTAGACAAAATAAAAGAATAAAAGAAATGAATCTTGGATTCATCATCTCTGCATGTGCTCACTACAACATATTGTAGCTATCGCGACGATTAAATAGCAACAATTATGTAAATTCGTCATAATATATTGAAACTTATTAATATAGTGACGATTATATCTGTTCATCGCTATTTATATTATAAATAGTGACGATTCTTTGCATTTGTCGCTAAGTATACCATAAATAGCGACACACATTTGCATTCGTTGCTATTTTGAAATAGTAACGAATAAATCGTTGCTCAATCTTGAGTTTATATAATTATCTAATCTGCAAATTTCATAAAACCCAAGGTACTGGGATTTTTTTTATTATTACAACTTAACTTACTTGAGAGATGAAAATCTAGTTTTTAATTACATTACTATATATTACAATATCACTATAACAAAAATTACCAGATTTGACGTTAATTTTTTGCAAATGTCGATTCTGGTTGCAAAATAAAGTGTTAATGGGAAAAGGTCAAAATTGATCACATATACTAAGACATTGAAATGTACAAAAATTTTGACAGTTGTTAATGTCAAGAATACTTAATATATAAATAAACTAGAAAGGGCCCACATTTTTCTTCTTACTGGTGCCCTAGCTCCCCTCTAAACCATGCCCCCTTCTGTTCTCATCCACGACACCACCTTGGTCCTCCTTGTCGACGTCGATGCCTCGATGCTCCTTATCGACGCCGCCTCAGTTCCCCTCATCAGCGTCATCCCCATCCTCCTCTAAGACTTATATATGCTTAACTACACCCATTCCCACCTCATTTCTCTTCTTACTCGTGCCCTAAATCTCCCATTCTCAAAAGCAGTGCTGCCCTAAATCTCCCCTCCGTCACATATTCACTGTCGCCCCTCTTTTTTAGGTATGATCTTCTTCTTGATTTGAAGTATTATTTGATCGGAAGGTATTTAATACATATTTTAGTAATCAATCAGTATTTCAACAATCTAACAAGTTATTATTTTCAATCTAAAATGTTCTTATCCTCTCATCCTCGATCTCAAATGTGATGAAGTTCCCTAACATCAGAATCTACTTTTATCATACGAAGTTACCTGATTTGGTGTAATATTAGCAGAGATTATATAGATGCATCTAACGGGTCTGACACAAACTATTATACTTTGCTTTTACTTATCGTAACATTCATTTAATTATTTTATTATATTTTTATTTTCTGTAATATTTATATAGTTATCGCATTTTTGTTGTAATCATTGTTGTAATTCTAGTCAGAACATGGAATGTCAATGCCTATAGATATGACAATTGCTGCGAATCCCTCAACTACAAAAAATGAGAATGTTGGTTGTGTTACAAATGCATTCCTTTTTCAGGATATTGATATTTGTTAGTGAAGGTGCTTTGTCGGGTTCTCTCAACTTATAAAAGCACGCACCACTTTAGGTATAATTATCTCTTATCACCATTTACATTGAAATATTGTCTACATGAAGCTTAGTCAATTCCAAACTTCAACTCCTGGGTGAGCATGTGGTCATAATTCAAGTTCTAGCATCTATTTAACTCATGATTGGACACTAGTTTCTGAATAAACTTAGTTTGTAATATAGTGGCATAATATAGAAACTGGATTTTATCAATTCGACCAATGACATCTGAAACTACGCATCAGGTGTGCCGTTTGCACACAGGTAATTAGATGTTGCCTGATATCACCTTGAAACACTACAGAAACAAATACTTTCATGTGACTGTTAATTTTTCCATTGTATATGCTAGTTTACAGATTGTGCAGAAGATTCAACAAGATAAAACTCCAGCATTATATACGCGTTGCCAGATCAATACTTTTGCGGGATTTTTATTTGAAGGATCTACTCATGGAAGTACGAGAAACTATCATTTCTATAGAGAGTGGTCCACCACTATGATTGACTTTAATATATATTCTCTTTCTCTAGGAATTAATTCATGATAAAGTAGATATTTGTATCTTCACCTTGGAGTTATAACAAACTTGTGTTGCCTTCAAGTATCTAAGCTTCATTTGTTTATATACATTTCACCAAGACAAGACTTGCATCACATTTTTACAGAATATAGGCAACTCAATTTGTTATTAGGAAAAATATATGCAGTTTGGTTGAGAGATAAGTTGTAGATCTGTGAAGGGGATCCCTTGCTATGGACACAACAAAGAGTCCTTCAATATGCTCCCTAGCTACTGTAATTGTATTTAATGCTTCGTGGATTATCGATCATCTCGCCACATGGAAATTCATGGTTATCCTCTCAAGATCCAGGTAGTTTATGCATTCATTTTCATATTTTTATTTTGCTCAATTTTCCTTTCTACCTCACAATTTTTTGATGAAGATTGTTATAATTCACACGAGAGCAACTTTATTTACAATATTGTTAATTGAAATATTTTATGGAAGATTCTTCTTGGTTACCATCTTAGTTGTATCCTAAATTTACATGCATTGTTTTATTGACCCCTAAGACGCTTCCAGGATATAGTCATCATTAAGTAGTCATCATTAAGGACGTATCACACTTCATTTGAGGAACTAACAATATGCTATCTTTCAACATCCAAGAGTAGACATGAGGAAAATAAACAATATCTACCATTACAAGACTAAAGAGTACTCTCACAATGTCATCATCAAGTTGAACGTCTATCCTGGACAGATCTTGGCTTGGCTACTGCCTACCAGACTGGATTTCAAACATTGATTGATTTTAATTGGCAACCTGTGACAAGCTCATATGGACCTCAAATTCTTCTCTTGAGAATCTATGATCCATTGTTTCATTTCTCAAGGATCCATTGTTTCATCATTGACTACCCCAAGACATGCAAATGGGATTTTTATAATCTCATATGAGAAAATGATCTCATAGTTGATATGCTCCTAAAGATATGTTATCCTTCCTTGGACAGGTCCCAGCTTTGAGGGGTGGAGTTCAATGGTACAATGTGGACTACCAACTCTGCTAGTGACAATGTGATCAGCCATATATCACTACAATAGATACAAGAAATTCGACATATATAAATTGAAAATTAATGTCGATTTCAATAGTTTCATATTTGGCATTTATTATATGTCAAGAGGAATATTCCTTATTCGATGTGTGCAACAAAAGAGGATACAAACGACATCTACATATGTCAACCAAGGAACCTTTCCCTGAGCCACCACGATTCCTCTTCTCTACACCATCATACACTTAGACTCCATCAAGCCCCCATCCTCCTCGACTTAGGAGTTATTATATAACCCTATGCCTTACCACATGTCCCAATCCCTCGTTTCTCTTTTTCCTACCGAATCCCCAACTAATCTCATGTTCCTCCATGGCATCAATGCTCTCAGTTGCAGTTGATTTCCTAGATGATCAAATCTCATTACTCATAGGTAAGAATTCATAGAAATCTATATATTCTAGGGGTTTAGACCATGTTCTTGACTTTCCATTTAATTTTAGATCTTACATCTTACATCAACTGAAGGATTAGCAATTATTACATTAAAAAACATGTACTATATACTTATTTCCTTCAACAACTGGTTATAGCAAGAATCAATTCCTCATCTCATCTGGAAATGGTATTATAGTGGGCTTGTGCTCAGCTATTATTGATTAGTTTTCTAGTTGTAATTGGTTTTAGCAAGCTATTACTAATCTTGTAGAGGCTCTGTACTTTGTATCTACAGAATTACCCTAAGAAATTATTCTATCATGGGTTTATTTTTCCCAATAAATTTTAGTCGCGTTTAGTTTTTAACCAAGGAATTAACAGGATGCAATATATTACTGTTTGGCTCATTATTAAACATGCAGGGGATTATTAGTTAACAGTCTCATTTACAGGTCATAAACTCTTGTTGTACTTAATCATGCATATCGAAGCTATAATGATATATCTTATCTTGTATATACTTATCTTTTATACTTTGAAATTCATGATGAATATTACAATATAAGTAATTAAAAAGAAACTTCTACCACTAAATACATCATATATAGAAGTGATCCTAATTGGGGACAGTTGGTGTACATTCGTTCACAAATTGCATAATAGTGTACATTTTGTACACAGGTGATTGATAGCAAGGAAAAAGTATGAAAGCACATCATGGTGCAAAAAATAGTAAAGCACTTCTCCCAGAAAGTATGTACTTTTACTGGTACTTTTTATTTTCATGTAATATCAACGAAGTTTGGCATGTTTGCACAATGCTTGTGATTTCCCAATTATGCATGACTGCGCTTTTAAAGAAGCATGGCATGGATAAAATATTCATGTGTCAAAGAGGGTCGGAAAGACCTTCAAAAGAAAGCAACCAAAGCAATTAAAAGAGGAGGATGTTGCAGAGAGCAACTAAAAGAGGTGGATGTTGCCGAGAGCATTGTGCAACACAGGCTTACTGGTGGATGAGTCATATCTGAATCAAGCAGTCCAAATGGTAACTAGAGAGTTCTTCCTTGACACCCCAATATCTCTCTATTGTCTTTTAATAGATGGCATAGTTCCCAAGTTACATGATGGATCTTGGTTTTTATTTGCTAAATAATTGTTGTCGCATATCTTGATCAATAGTTAAAGTTCTTCAACGTTAAAGATTGTCGTCTCTTCCGCACTTCTAAAAAACTAGTGTATATATGATGTGTGGTTAGAATTGATATTTGTCGTTGCCATTGCAGTTCTCATGGATAACAAAAAATTATTTCTTACTGCAATAAAGAACATGTATCCAATCTGCCTAGACTACATCCTTTCTTTAGATGCAGATGATACATCGAAGAGCAGTGTGGCTGTCATTAGAAAGTTAAGGTGGATCTTGCTTGCTATTGGGAGATGATAGCTTCTGATTACATGCACAGATTTTCAATTCAGAGTATAGTTATCCCCGACAACTCATACATATAAACTTCTTGTGTGTGAAATTCACAGTTTATGATGTGATGCCTCCTTATGATGGAGCCACATTTACACGAATGAAGTCAGCATGCCTATGTTAGGTTCTTCATCAAAAGCATGCTTGGTTGGTTTGTGGTGATGATATTTAGATCGGATCGGCATATGAAAAGTCTTATTATTGCTCATGTTCTCTAGGTATATGTGCAACCATTTAAGATTGCATATTGATGTTATTAACCCTGATCTCTTTCCATATTGGCCAAAAAGATACCTGGCATGCTAGTACTTGTAATCATCCCCGTGATCCGCAAAGACGAAACTGGAATGTTTGATGCAACCATCATATGCCAGAACTACATCCTCTCTTACACCCTTTTCCATGTCAGTAATCACTTCTTGATTTGTACAATGTAGTGAGATTTTGGATTGTTTTTGTCTGATCCTGATGCAGAATTATTCAGTTTAAATTGGACTCTATATCTACATAATCACAAGGGTCTCTCTCTAATGTGCAACTGATTTGGATGTCCATGAGAAAGCTGGCATATTGTCATGTAAGAGGAGCCTCGAGGAGCCTCAGACCAACGTAAGGATCTGACTTCAATATAAGAGTTGAATATTGTATGGAAGATTTCGTCTTGATCAGCATATATTTTATGTTAAATTTGTAGGCATTTTTTACTCATATAGATGGAGTGGCATCAGGTACACAGGTTTATATATTCAATCCAAAGAATCTACCATTCTTAACTATGTTTGTTATCATATCCATGCTTGCTTGGATATATTTGAAATATATGCTTGGTACTTTAGAACTAGACTATTGTTAAAGGCATTTATTGACATAAATGAATGCAGGTGTTGTTGTGAAGACTGAGACCCATAAGCTAAGTTGATCACAAAAATCAAGGTAACATATTTTGAACTCTTAACAAAATCTTATCTACTTTTGTCAGATTTCATTATTTTACATTTCATAAAGTTGATTACAAAGATCAAGGTAATAATTTCTTGTAGTAACATCCTACCATAATTAGTGGCTTGTTTCAAAGTATATTTGGTTGTGGTCATTATAAGTGAAATTAAAGTTTTGTAGATCCACATTTAGTCGACTTGCATTTCACATTTTTTGAATCTTCAATATGAACTTATTCTCATTAGAAATAAAAGATTGGTGTTGGATCCTTCCTTTTCTAATAATTTCTAGGCATTGGTGTAGTTATATTCTATGTTATCAGGACAGTTGAATATCTAGGTAAAGAAACATAACAATTATGCTAACTTGGATTAACTGTTAGAGACTATTTTGTTTGCGATTGTTACATTTCAATCAGTGTTGTAGCAAAAAAATTTATTTGTATGCATCTTCAAAACTTTCATCTGTGACTTCGGGACCATTATCTTGGGCGGATGCAGGTAATTATGTTATTTTTTCAGATTTTTCCCAATCTTTCCATGTAAAATCCTTGACGATCTTTGTAATTGTAGATCCCTATTTGTGCAAAAGGAGCATTATTGATGGGTGAAGTGGAATACAGCTCTCAGCCCCTATTTGTAAACAATAATAATAGTTTAGAATAATATAAATCTACTTGTTAAATTAGAAATATACAGAGAAGATCTTGTAAAATTTTAGATTCTAACTTCAGGAGTATTCATAAGAAATCGAATTTCATGCTTACCCTTTTATTAAAATGTAATAAGATATTGTAGGTTTGAGAGTATATAATATATTTTTCATATATGGTTTCATATTTGTAGGATGTACCGAGTTATTTTATACAACTCATGGTTTATGATTATGCTTACCTCATAAATTTCAAGTAAAGTGCCTATAGGAAATTAAATAGGCTCTTGCATGTGGTAGATCAATTGTCTTTTCTTGTTGCATAGGGACACAATTGTCTCGGTAAATGACTTTATATAGTGTAAGTTATAAAGTTAATTACTCAAGCATGTCCATGTAGGTCCCCTTTTCAATGGAATAGAAAGTATAATCTGTCCAAGTATGCTAGAGGATTGATTGTTATTTATCAACTTTGGATTGATATTATATTATCATATTAATTCTTACGGGTTATTGAATTTGAAAATACTCACATGATGTATACTAATTGTCTATTTTTTTCAGTGTTATACACATGATTTATACTAATTGTCTATTTTTTTCAGTGTTATAGGTTCATGATTCATTGAAGACTATATATAAAGAATGCTGGCAATGAGCATATATGTTCTTTTTGAAGCCTACTAGAAACTTATGATTGATGCTGCTGACATTTCAAGCTTTGTTGTTTTCTGCATCTTTCCAAAGCAATGATATATATATATATATACATATATATACTTTCATTATTCCAAATCAATACTTAGTTAATATTTGTATTGTCTTCTATCTTTCTGTGAATGGCACTATCAATGGTCTTGTGTGTTTGTATTTGTTGTCTTGCGTGTTTGTGTATTTGTTTGGAAAATCAGAAGTGACAATGAAGTGAAATATGTGTGTATATCTTATTAATCAATACATGCAATTATAATTAACAATTAAAATGGTTGTAAAAATTTGTATAACAACAAATAAACTGTCGTTAGATCAATCTCTAAGCTTTTTAAAATGAATATAACGACAAAAAAGTGTTGCTAAATCAAATTTCAGTCATAATAAAAATGCTATTTAGTGATGCAAAAAGCGTTGCTATATATCTGAATGCTGACGACTTTTATTCGTTGTTGAAATTGAAATTCGTGACACATTTCATTCGTTGTGATTTTAAGTTTCTCAACAATTAGTAAGCGTTGTTAAAATTTTAACAACGGCTTATATAACAACGGTTCTTGCAACGAATCATAAATTCGTCATGATATGATATAGCGACATTTTATTCGTTGTGTCCTTAATAAAAAAAGTGTCACTATACATCCAAATTGTTGTAGTGGCTCCAACCCTCCGCTAGACTTGATTCTCTCTTGAGTTTAGGTATTAAATGAAGGACCAATGTTCCTTTATTTGGTATGGATATAAAGTACCTGGGGTGCATCATATTCCAAATCTCAAGGGATTAATGCACTCCTATTCATTAGTTAATCTATTACAATTTAGGATTCAATGTCCATTAAAGGTTGACTTCTTACATGGAAGGGAGCCCACCCTACACCACATACTTCCTTTACACTCTGATCGCCAGCCTTTATCTCCAGTTCATCAAACGGGGAGTTTTACCAACGATGGTCATGGTTTTCCATTACACTCAAGGGCAGGTTTTTTTCTTGGAAAGCCTACTTGGACGTAGATTGCTCTGGATCCTCGAATGATCTAAAATTCATCAGGCGCCTGTATATAATATTTTGGTACAAACATTGTATCTTGATCAGCTAAGAAGTAAAACACTTCCTGGTTGCATGCGCTACTCCAAGAACATAAAACACTTCAGATAAGGTCATCGAACCGGATTATCACCTGATAAGGAATGAAGTAGCTAAGGATCATCCTTGTGTCAAGTTAATTACCACCAACAAGGACCTGCACGTTAATATTCTGTCCAAACTGACTTCAGTAATTTTCCTTGCAGAATACTGCATCTTGCTTCTTTTTTAACACAAAGTTCTGATCGATGGCCATCAACTTGAGAGAGGGAATATAAGGAATACATAGAACATCGCTCGATTTCAACACAAACCCAAGCTTTTTTTATTAAAAAAATCACTTGTTAGAGTTTATTTATGTCGAAATGTCTCATCGTTATCATGGATACCCTATTACGCAGGCGTCTAGATGAACTGTTGTGGAAAGACTCTCTTTTCAATATTGATACAATCCCAGTACGGAGAAATCCAGGAATCGCGTTCAAATCCAGCTGCTAATCACGCCCACAGGAGTAGTTAATTCTGTGTGTTACTCTAAAAACCTATGATTAAAAAATGCATGAAAATCCAATTTCTCACTGAACACTTCCTCCCACTGAGAGGAATGAGAGGATGGCGGGCACAAGTGGAGCACTATGGTGGCGGTGCTTACAGTATTTGTCTAGCAGATGCTCCCCACTTTAGAAGATTTGATGTGAAGCTTCTTCGACACTCTCCTCCATCTCATAGTGGAGGAGCCCTTTTCCACCTGAAAGCAAATAAAAGGCACCCTCTTTCCTTGCATACGATACAATTTCTCTTTGTGATCACATTATATATGCTTTACACCTCCGTGTTGCCGCATATTTCTGAAACCGTAAGCTGTGGCATTACATCACTGCAGATGTGACAGCAAAGTGAAAGGATGCAGCATGTGGTTGATAAAATAAACTTGGTGTTACAGAGGTAGAGATAAGAATGGATAGAAGGTTTATGCTATTCCATATGCCTTAATGGCGAGAGATGCCAATCAATCTTTCATCAGGATCTTTTTTCCAATATGTGTGAGACTATTTTGTAGGACGAAAGGACAGGTGTTTACTATCCACTAGATCTTGTTAGATGTAGAACGAGAGGACTGTGATTAGGAGATTACGTACGTAAGAGATGGACAGGATCTCAATCTTATTAGATGTCAACTGAACATGTGTGGATTTAAGAAACCCTTCCTCACTTAAAAGAGATGCACCATAAACCCTAAAACCTGATAAAAAAATCGTCTGTCCTTCCTCTACCAGTGATTATATATTATCCATCATTTCAACTATTACCCCACAGTATATACCACTTATTTCCCATTTCTCGAATTTATTGTTAAGCATATATCACCCTTTTGTCATCCTCCAAGCAAATGGAAAGCAATCAAATTAGCAAATAAAACTAGATCGGTGTGCCCATGTAATTAAAAAAGCCCCATTCAATGTGGTTTAACCAACTGCAAAGATGGTAAAAAAGTGGTAGACTGGTGCGAAAATCTCATCGTTAGGCTTAGTTTGGCCAACCTCATTGCGCAGTTGAATGTTCGAGGAGCAATTCCGATTTTGTATATACAATGTATACAAAAATGTTCACTTGTGAACTTTAACAGAGAATTAGGATAAAGCAGCTTTTAATCAACATACTAATCCAAATTGATGCATCCAAAAACAGTAACAGATTACTCATACTCAACAATTTACATTAGCCGTTGTCCAGAAAACGGAAGGCAAACGATTTCACTACACATCTATATGCAAGTTCTGAGCCTTGGCCAAGAACTTCGGCATGTCGTCACCTGCCATCACGACGACAATCTCAGGTGTCGTATCCGTTGAAACCTCTGGATGTGAATCCGCCGTGCCATTGTGTAATGAAGACGAGCTACCATTGCCAGAGGATGAGGAGGACTTGCTGGAGGAGCAAGAGAGCGAGATCAGCGCCACCGCTATGAGGATCATCATGACAGCGAGGCCACCAAAAACATAAGGGAGCGGTGAATTCCATCTGAAGAAGCCCACGGCGGCTGCGGCTGTGGGTGCAGCTGCTGGTGCTGGACTTAGGAGGAATGTCCTCATATATATGTGTACGCTTCCCCTACTGTTGGTTTTTGGGTTCTGGATATGCATATGGAAGGAGATGATGGAGGTATATATAGTTAAGGACTACATGGAGGTTTGGTGAGGTTAATTCTAACAAATTGTTGACATTAGGAAGCTAATGCGTTTGATGGTGTTGTACTTAAATCCAATGGTCCCAATTTGACTTCTGTTTCTATAATGGCCCGGGAATATCTCTTTGTGCGCACCAGGGGAAAGGTGGGATAATCATGTTTAGAATTCCTAACTCGGCATATGTGCTGATAATAATAAATTAAGCAGGGTGATGCATATATTTGGTAAGTACAGTTATTAAAAGGAAAATGAGGCTGCCCCTGGGGAGCTCACTTTGCTCCCCCGTCCTCATTTTTTTCTCTTTTTCTTATTTTTTTCTAAATTTTGAATCCATGGTTTTAACCATTATATTCATATATTATATATTATGTCATTCATATTATGTGAGAAACAGAAACTCTTACGACCTCTATTTAGACGATTATTTTTTAACGGTTACAGAATTATTGATATCAATTCCATCTGGATGGAAAGCGAAGGAGTCTCTGTTTCGCACGAAACTTAAATGACATAATATAGGGATATATAGTTATGAAAATCCACAGATGTATTTTAAAAAAATAAAAATGGGAAAAATGGAGCGGGAAGAGTCTAGTTAGCTCTCCCTACGGGGCAGCTCCATTTTACTCTCTCTCTCTCTCTCTCTCTCTCTATATATATATATATAGAAAGAGAGAGAGATAGAGAGAGTTTAATGATGTTGTCCCCGCGCCGTTTTCGGCATTTTTTTATTTTTTTTGAAAAATATCGCCATGATATTCATCCCTATATCCCTCCTATATGCCATTCGAATTTCGTCAGAAATAGAGACTCCCACGGCCTCCATCCAGACAATCATTTTTTAACGGTAACCGGATTTTTTAAATCGACACCATCTCGATGGAGGCCGTAGGAGTCTCTGTTTCTGACGAAATTCGAACGACATATAGGAGGGATATAGGGATGAATATACATGACCATATTTTCCAAAAAAATAAAAAATGCTGAAAAATGCACGGAGGCAGCCACATTTCTCTCTCTCTCTCTCTCTCTCACACACACACACACACAGACACACACACACACACACAGACACACACACACACACACACACATATGATTTAATGGGGCTGCCCCCTGGGGGCAGCCAACATGGATGCCCCGCCCCCTTGATGAAGACCCATTCATCACTCTTTATTCTTGTATTTTAGCTACAAAACCTATGCAAAACACATGTGGATAAGTGTAAATAGCAATAAGTATCATCTTGCATGCATTATGTAAATATGCATAATTAGCATGTTTTTGTACATAAATAAAAGAATAAAGAAATAAAAGAAAAAGAGGGAGATATTTAGAATAAATATTGAGCGACCTAATCCCAAGGGAGGGCTCAGCATAGGCCTGACCGCAAAAGAACCCAAGTAGAGAGAGAGATAGGGAAGCTCATGTGTTTGTACATATACCTGTAAATAAATAAAAATTATTTTCCTCTTAATAAAAATAAACATGTGTGACTATTTATTTGTATATATTTGTAAATATAAAATCAAAATAAAAGAGAAATAAAAAGAAATAAAACTCATTCATTATTGTACATAGACCTTGTGTATAAAAACCACATATCTATTTATTTCTCCTTATAAATAAATAATAAAAATCCCATAAAAATATGTACATATTCCATATTCCATAATATAAATAAATAAAATAAAAGGAAATAAAATTTAATAAAAATACCTTTTTATTCCACATTTTATCTTATAAATAAATAAAATATAAAATTTGAATAAAATATATAAAAATAAATAATTAAAAATCAAAAATAAAAAATACATTTGTATATACCTATATATAATAATACTATATTGTAAATACATATTTTTATTCCAAAAAAATAAATAAAAATCACTAGAAATTAATTTAAAAATAAAGAAACATTTTTCATGTTTTGACTTTTTTGAAATAAGGCCATTTACTATTTTAAATTGAATTTTCAAATAATTATCCATTGGCAGCCTCTGATTGGTCCACGGGGGATTGTTGACCCCCGGTCAACTCTCCCCCCTGGACCAGTCCACTCGGATCTGTGCCATCGACCCGATTTCACTTATTTTTCTAAGCCAGATCCGAGCCTCAAATAATCAAACCCCGGGTCCTAATCATATTAGATATATCCGAGATCCACGCCCGGTGACTTTTCCTCGGGATCCAAGCTCCGACAACACGCCCGACCCTCTTCTTCTCGGACCCCTAGCCGTATAAAGCTTGAGCTCCGCCGCACAATTCACGGCATCTTTGGCGCTGCCCCTTCGTCCCAGGACCTCCATTGTGCTCCCCAGAGTGACAGCTGAGTGAGCGTAGTGTCGAAGAGAGGAGAGGAGCCCTCCGCCACTGATCCGGCGACCCCCTTGTGGCCGTGTGCCGCCGTGAGCTGTGCCCGAGCCTCGGGACCCCGACGACCCTCGAGGCGATGACCAAGAGCTTCCTTAGCTCGTCCACAGTCGATTCCCCTCAGCAGGTAACCTCGCATCCCCTTCATTTCATCTAATTTCCCATTACGCACAAATCGGTCTTCCGCCGTCTTCGATCAATTCACGTCACCCCACTCATCACTTCGATCATCAGACGACACCATCATCTTCACGAGACCTCTTTTCACTTTCTTCGCCCATTCACCCACCTTGGCTCGCCCCGGAGCCTAGGCTCGACCTTCATCGCCGTCGCCTCACCGGAGGTCGCCCATCTCGATGCGCCAGCCACACATTTCGCCTCTAACAGGATCGATGCAGTTTACCCTCGATCCAGGAAGCTTTCTAGGTTGTTTTGCAGGTCAAAATGACCCATCTGAGGGTCTCTCATTCGAGCCCAGGAGCTTCGAGCCTCTGACGTCGTCGGGCCACTCCGGTGGTCTCCGGTCTCATCGGTGGATCCGAGTCGCTACGGAGCACCTTGGCGAACACGTTCCACCATCCAGCAGCTTCAGAGGAGGTCCTCAGGGCGCACAGGAGGCCGGCGAAGTTCGCCAGCGTCGAGTTCTTGGAGGACCCTCCTCCGCCGTCCATTCAGCCTTGAGCTCCAGTTTTGATCCATGCCATCTATTTGAGGAGCAGCAGTCCATCGTTCGATCATCTGAGGCTTGATCTGGACCGTCCATCCCGATGAAGGGTTAGCCACGCATCCCAGCCTTCCGATGAGCCACGTGGCAACCCCTCGTCCGTTGGATCCAAGCGCCGGGCCTCGAAGAGACCACGATCTCTCCTACATCGTCCAATCTGACACGTGGTGCTTCATCGATCGTTCGCATTTAATAAGGGGTAAATATCCTTTAGGCCCCTCTGTTTATGGAATTTATTAGTTCGTCCTGTATATATTTTTGTCAGTTCTTGTTATCTTGGTTAAATTGCACTCTGGACCTTGATGTTTCTTCTATTTGCATTTTCGTCCCTGTCAGTGTGACACACGTGCTTCGTCACGTGATTTTTGGAGAAATTGTGTTATATGGGCTTGTAATTTCTGTTTGTTAATGAATGAAATATATTTTCTGATATTTGCATCCATGCCCCTGTGAATGTTTTTTTCCACATGTGCTGAATTATTTGGGTATTTTGTAACTTATTCCCTGGACTTTTGGCACGTGTTGCTAATAAGCCCCTGGAATTAAGTTTTCTTACATTTAGGTCCCTCTGTGCCCAGTACACGTGCAGCGCGCGTGCATTCTTGGAATTTTTGCACGAGGGATCCCAAACTTTCTGGATTTGTTACTTTTCAACCCTTGAAGATACTTTTTATTACGGATAGGTCCCTTTGCACTGTGAGCCTCTTTTTGATTTAAATAAAATATCAAACTTAACCCAAATCGTGTGAAATTTGGACACGTGGCTCTTGCCACTGTGTAAAAACTTCCCTAATTTTTGGGTACATTTTTGAGGCTCTTTATTATTTTTAAAAATTCAAATACTCTTGTTTTTATTATGTCCAGATTAGAAAACCATAAAAAAAATAAAAACTCTTTTAAAAATTCTAAAAAAATTAGGTTTTGTTAATTTTGCTGTGTTTGATTTTCTGTGCAATTTTGGATATTTTTGGACATATAAAAACCCTAAAAATTGAAAAACCCTTAAAAACTTATAAAAATTCTAAAAAATTGTAGAAAACTTCAAAAATAATAAACTCTTTTCCTGAATTTTCTTTATTGTCTCTATTTTTCAAAAAAATATCTCCAGCTATCATAGGACATTTCATATTTTTCATGGCCCTTCCAAGACGGGCTGGACGGTAGCTCATTGTTTCTGCCTTATTTGATTTATAGAAAATTCCATAAAAATTATAAAAATCTCAAAAATTCACCAAAATAGTAAAAAACCTATAAAACATAAAAATATTTTTGTTTGAATTTTTTAGGCCTTTTGGAGTGTTTAAATAATTTGTTGATCGTGCTTATATTTACCTTTTTCTCATTTTCCTTCATTATTAAAAATCCAAAAAAATATAAATATAATTAAAAACCACTAAAAACACTTGTTTTTTCTTTGTTTCATTCTTGACTACTTTGTAGGCTGCAAGGCCAATTCGTTCTCCCTGAGTCCGACCCTGGGTGCTACACCAGGCTAATCTCATAGTCAGGGCCACTATTTTTGCTTTTTATTGATTTATATCTCTGATTGGTGGTCTGCTCTTATTTTTCTTGATTGAGCTGAGTCTCTTCTCGATCCGAGTTGCA
The DNA here is from genome assembly GCA_037367405.1 of Ottelia alismoides. Lineage (NCBI taxonomy): Eukaryota > Viridiplantae > Streptophyta > Magnoliopsida > Alismatales > Hydrocharitaceae > Ottelia > Ottelia alismoides. The sequence goes on from JAZKJV010005443.1 coordinate 400,290, forward strand.
ACGACCCTTGAGTGATTATTTTACCTAACCCGAATTGATTAGTTGATTTTCGGTCCTTCAGAATGGCGCCATTGCCGGGGAGCACGGCTTAGTAGTTGATTTTGATTTTGTCTACAGCTTTTGTTTTTCACGGCTTTTTGTAGATATATTTTATCTGATTGCCTATAATAACTTGGTTTGACACTCTGCTTGTTTTCTTGCGAGGGCACGAGGATCGGATTGAGACGGCTTCTTCGGAAGCCGACGCAACCGCGAGAGTTGGAGGCGGTTTCCTTCTCTACGAAGCCACAAGAGAGCGCGAGGAGCCGAGCAAGAGTGCGGGAGCCACGGAATAGCCGCTTAGATTAGCTGTAGATTAGTTTAGATTTATTTCCAGTCAGACTATTTGAGTTGTAATAATACAAGGACAGACTGAGACACTTGTGACATTCCGGGGTCTGTTTCGCCGAGCACCGGTGTGCTCGGGGGACCTCACCGGTTTTTCACGAATTTTCACGGTTTTCTAGAGTTTTGACCATTTATTTACTGATCATTTGATTTACGCGGATTTTAGCCCTAACTTAGAAGTTTTCTTTGACTGTGATGTAATTAATTAAGGCCAAACCCTAATTATCTGCATGTGCCTATAGATCGATAATTGGACTTAATTAATTAAATCACAAGAAAAAGCCAGCTTATTAGAGCTCTGGTCCACATGCCTTGAGGAGTCACATACAGCGTGTGCAGGATCCGTTGTGGCGGACACGAGTGGCTCCCAAGATAGGACTCCGGACCTAGGCACGAGTACCCGGCTACTGTTCTTCACGAGTAGAACTGCTTTGTTTAGGACCGGTTTTTCCGCGTACATCTTATAGGTAGTTTATATTCTGTCATTTATTTTATGCGCGGATCACCCTGCATGTAGACTGCTGGAGTCAGGTACGCATCTCTTACTCTGCATGCATCATTAATTCTCGCACATCGGTTTTTCGTCTTCTCCCCCTGTTTTGGACTTAAATTAATCAGGAGAACCGAAAAATTCATTAGGCATTGTTTGATATTGAAAAATACTTAAAAAATCAAAACTATAAAATTGGGACTGTTAATCCAACTTGACCCTAAAAGACACTCCACTTAAAAATTTGTCTTGAGGAGAGCAACCCCCTTATTGTCTGGTTTGCATGTGCGAGAGAGTGACCCGAAAACTAGGCTAGAGCCATATCCGAGCCTCGATCAGATTACCGGCCTTTTATACGGGACAGTCTGTTCGACGGATTGGATTCCCAACAGGTCACGTAACCGCTCTGCTATCTTGATTTGATCACCTAATAAAAATTGACAAGATAATTGACCGAACTCTTACGGTCTTCAGCTCGCATGAGTAGGTGAATCCGGGGTTTTGTTTGCTCATCATAGTTGTTTCCAGATCCCATCCGCCCGACTTGCCAGATCACGATGATGGGCATGAGGTCCCATAAGCATCCTCTTGCTGCACCGCTCTTCAGCACTCCAGCCCACTCATCTAGGTCGGTCCGCGAGAGCCGAGACCTGCTCTCCGAACCCGAGTTCGACTTCGCCCTGTTCTCCCTTGACCACCCTTCTACCACTCCTGAGACACGAGTGCTAGATGTGAGACAACAGACTGATGATTTATCGACACCTAAGTTGGGTCTTTTGCCTTTGCAGAGACCATGACCGGCAGCAGTGATGACCGCACCGGAGGCCCTCGAGGAGAGCAGACATTTATCCTAGACCAGGGTGCGATCAACAACACCCTAATCGCCTCCCTTGTGACAGTACAACATCAGTTGAGGGATCAGGGTGCATTCATGATTGAGATGCGGAGAGAGATGAAGCAGATGAGAGCCGACCGTGAGCAGCGCGGCCCAGGAGACGGACCGAGGATACTTGGTGATGCGGCAGCAGCCGCAGCCGCCGCAGCAGCAGAGCCTCCTAGACCAATGTGGGAGTTGCACAACCCCGAATCGACTTTGACGCATCGTTGGATCGTACTACCAGCCATCATGGTGGACTTCAAGTTCCCCCCGAACAGTCTTCAGCTTCTACCCCGGTTCCATGGGCTCGCCACTGAGGAGCCCCATCTTCATCTCCAGGAGTTCGAGATGATCTGCAGCACCGTCCACGACCGTCATGTGGATGAGGATACCATCAAGATGATTGCTTTTCCTTTCTCCCTGGCTGACAGAGCAGCCAACTGGCTGAAGCACTTAGGGAGGTTTGTGTACACCTGGGAGCAGCTCCGCACCAAGTACTTGAACAAGTACTATCCACTCGGGAGGACGAACGCAGCGAGGGCCCTGATCAAAAACTTCTCCATGCTCCCCAACGAGAAGTTTCACGAGGCATGGGAGAGGTTTAGAGAGCATACCAACAGATGCCCGCACCATGATATCTCGAAGCCGAACCTTGTTCAGAGCTTCTTTTGCGGGTTGACACCAGAGCTGCAGGGCCTGGTGAATGCTTCTTGTGGTGGGTCCTACTTTGCCAAGGATCATGATCAGGTCTGGGCCATCTACGAGGAGATGGTCGAGAACTATACAATGATGTCCCAGACCAGACTCTACACTCAGGGACGCCCCCAGCCACAGACCATGCAATACCAGAGGATAGCACGGGTCACAAGCCGAGTCCACAGCCGCCAACATGGGCATTATCAGCGAGAAGCTGGACCGGATGGAGATTATAGAGAAGAAGCAATGCCAGAGCATATCACAGATGAATCAAATGGCACAGATGCTGAGTGACCTGAAGACACAAATCATGTGTCTTCAGGAGGCACAGACGGCTTCTCAGCCCCGTCTTCAGTCACGAGGAGATCCGAGTGGCAGTGGCAGCTCGTCCCATCGCTCCAGCTCCAGTCAGCCTAGACATGTCCACCTTGTACAGGCGGAGCCGTACCATCAGCCACAGCCGTACTACCAGTCACCACCATCCTCAGACACTCAGATGGTGGTCTACCATCCGGATCAGCCTCTGGCAGTACTCCCGTCACCCTCCTACGAGCCCGAGCCGTTGATAGATGTCAACGGGATTTGGTACAACCAACCCCAGCCCGATATCCGACGAGACCATCCCGGATTTTGTTGGTCGGCCAGAGGTGCCAGCTCCCAGCAGCAGCCTTCAGGTCAGGGTGGCCAGTATGGCCATCAGCGAGATCACCAACAGCAACAGCCCCCTGTGTACCAGCAGCAGCAGCAATCATCTCAGTATGGTCCTCGTCCCTATCAGCAGGGATATTCTGGGAGGCGTGATCAGCCTCAGCAACAACATCAGCAGTACCCCTCTCACCAGCCACAACAGTACCCGCACTAGCAGCAGCCTCCTCACTACCAGTGAGGCCACCCGTCAGGTTCTCATGGGCCATCCTATGAGAACCATTCCTTGGATGACATAGCCTGACTCGTGACAGAGCAGCAGGCTACCTTCTGACGGGAGATGGATGAGTTCTGCCAGGAGGTGCGGGAGATCGTGAGAGGGAAGGCCGCCATCCCTGCCCAGATCGAGCCGAACCCGAACAACCTGAAGAGGAAATCTAAGTAGGTAGATTTCACAGAGTATTCTACTCCTAGTGATACATTTGGTGATATGTCTGCATATCTGTTTGATACTGATTTTGTTACACTTAGGAGCGGTAGGATGCCAGCAGGTGGCGCCTCGTCTGAGTGATGTTCCCACGCTACTTCAGGAGCGCCAAGTGAGGAGGAGAGCGATACTGATGCCGCGAGAGATGATGACGGTGGTGCTGACGCCACCATGGATGTTGATCCACACGACGATACTGAGGCTGTCACTTCACCAGATGGAGGAGGTGGTACTGATGAAACCATAGTTGCCGAGCTAGAGCGCGGTACTGATGCCGCAAGTCGACATTCCGAGGGTGGTGTTGAGACCACCATTTCTACTTCTGCTAGTCCTGTTGTTTTTCCATCTATACTTGTATCTCAGGACACTTCTGGAAATAAAAGAAAGGGTTTATTTTCTTCTGATCCACCTGCGGTGCATGATGATGTATGTGTGGATTCTGTCGTGCTTGAGCAGCCGAGGCCCTCTCCTAGTCCTTCATCTGAGAAGGACCCTGTAGTCCCCTTCCCTAGAGCACTCCATCTGGGTAAGGGGCAGAAAAAAGAAAATCAGAAAAAGAACCATCAGGTAAAGTTCAGCCAGCAGATGATCGACAGATTCCACATCCAGCTGACTCTCCAGGAGGCCTTGGAGCACATCCCTCTACTCCAGAGATCACTCAGAGACAGGACCACAGTTAGGAGGAAGAGGAGGAACCACCAGTCTAAGATCCATGTGCTTACCCGGGCCACGTGTTTCGCGATTCAAAACCGTATGCCGGCCAAGAGGCCTGATTCTGGAGCCCGTATGTCAGATGCCATATCCGTGAGCAGAGGTTTGACCGCACTCTATTAGACAGCGGTTCTTCGATCAACCTACTTCCAGCAGCCCTTCTTGACTGCTTCGAGTTAGGCACTCTACGACAGAGCTGGAGAGTCCTTCAGTTTGCTGATCGATCTGTCAAGAGGCCGAAGGTGTTGCTGAGGGACGTTGTCGTCACAATTCAGGGCCTGCAATTCCCCGTGGACTTCGTTGTGTTGGACATGGAGATCCCTGAGTCTGTGACCGATACCCCAATCATTCTAGGTCGCCCGTTCTTGGCCACAGCCAAGGCAGTGACCGACCATGATAGCGGGAAGGTATACTTTCGCGTCGAGGGCGAGAGTGTGCAAATAGAGACGATAGAGGACATCAGAGTCAGAGATTCATCATGCTCAGAGCCGACCACAGATTCAGAGCAGATGGCAGATGCAGGGCGAGACATCCACCAGGACTGCGATTTGGTGATCACAGATGACGAGGCAGTTTGGGCAGATCCAGTCGCACATGCCATCCTCTCACCTTTAGAGTTCGCTGATGCAGAGACGCCAGTAGAGGAGATCTTAGAGAGCGCATTCCTGGTCCAGGATACTTCACAGTCAACAGAGCCGGTTCTTGACCGCGAGATCGATTTTTGTGAGTACGATACAGATCCCTCGGAGTCAGATGTTGATTGGGTAGGGTTTGATGATCTTATTCCATGTCTGACTTCCACTGAGCCTGCAGCTAGGGAGGAGGTAGATGCCATGCAGAGCAGAGACAGTCCAGTAGAGCAGCCTTCTCCAGATCGAGTTTGTGAGCGAGAGTTCTCTTTCTCCTGTGCAGATTTGGCAGCATACACTCGGATTCTTCAGAAGCCAGATTTGCCAGCACCGACTTGTCCAGAGCTGAAGCCACTACCAGTGTCGCTGAAGTATAGGTTCCTTGTGGGTGAGCATGACATGTACCCAGTCATTATCTCCGCTGATTTGACTGGAGAGCAAGAATCCCGTCTGATGGGGGTTCTTGAAAAGAACCGCAAGGCGATAGGATGGAGCGTAGCAGATCTCTAGGGGATCAGTCCGGCTCTGTGCTCTTACCACATCTATCTCGAGGATGAGGCAAAGCCGTCGCGTGAGTTCCAGCGGCGGCTGAACCCGAATCTAAGAGAGGTTGTCATGAAGGAGATCTCGAAGTGGTAGAGTGTCGATTTTATCTACCCCATCTCCGACTCCAAGTGGGTCAGTCCATTGCATGTGGTGCCCAAGAAGACGGGCATCACTACAGTTGTCACGGAGTCTGGAGAGGAGATCGCTACCCGGGTACCCACTTCTTGGCAGGTCTGCGTAGATTACAGACGACTCAAACAGGCCACCAAGAAGGATCATTTCCCCCTGCCCTTTATAGATCAGATAATTGAGAGACTGGCAGGGAAGAGCCATTACTCATTTCTGGAGGGGTACTCTGGCTACCATTAGGTGGCCATCGCGCCCGAGGAATAGGACAAGACCACCTTCACCTGTCCCTTTGGGACATATGCCTTTAGACGCATGCCATTTGGGCTATGCCCTGCGACATTTCAGAGATGCATGCTGTCTATCTTTTCGGACATGGTGGGGGAGTGCTTGGAGGTCTTCATGGATTACTTCTCGGTCTACGGCGAAGGATTCGACTCCTGTCTTGACTGCCTAGACCGAGTCCTTCAGCGATGCATTGAGGTTCACCTTGTGATGTCTTGGGAGAAGAGTCACTTAATGGTGACTCAAGGGACAGTGCTTGGCCATATCATCTCCAACAAGGGAATGAAGGTTGATCCGGCCAAGGTGGATGTCATTAGAAAACTCGATCCACCGTTCAACTTACAACAGTTATGGTCTTTTCTGGGGCACGTCGATTTCTACCAACGATTCATTCATGATTTCAAAAGGATTGCCCGACCGTTGACTGATCTGCGAACGAGTTCCTTGTAGATGATAAGTGTCTATCATCATTTGAGACTCTCAAGAGCTGTGTCATAGAGGCTCCTGTTCTCCAGCCACCCAATTGGTCTCTCCCATTTGAGATCATGACGGACGCCTCCGATTTTGCAGTAGGGGTTGTGCTGGGACAGAGAAGGGATGGAGTCCCATTTGCTATTCACTACGCTAGTCGTACATTGGATGTCGCGTAGCGGAACTATACTGTCACTGAGAAGGAGATGCTAGCCGTAGTTTTTGCCCTATATAAGTTCAGATCTTACATCATTGGATCTAGAGTAACCATTTACACCGATCGTACCGCCATCAGGTACCTCATGGCAAAGAAGGATGCCAAAACTATATTGACCAGATGGGTCCTTCTACTCAGGAGTTTGATATAGAGATTAAGGATAAGCCTGGAGTCAAGAATGTGGTGGCGGATCATCTCTCCCGATTAGAGTATCTTGAGGATTCTGAGCAGGTTGACCCTATTTGTGAGACCTTCCCATATGAGGCGATTCTTGCTATCGCCTCGCTCCCATGGTATGCTGATATTGTGAACTATCTTGTCGCCAAGAAAGTTCCACAAGATTGTCCCAGGCAGAAACTTGAGACCTTCCTCGCGAAGGCCAAGTTTTACCATTGGGAGGATCCCGTCCTTTACCATGAGGGAGGGGATAGTATCTGGCGTCGGTGCATTCCTCAGGAGGAGCACCACAGCGTCCTTACTTACTGCCACAAGCTTGAGGTAGGAGGACATCACTCAGGGAGGAGAACGGTACAGAAAGTGCTCCAATCCGGCCTATGGTCGCGTACTCTCTTCAAGGACTCTGATGAGTTTGTGAAGAGGTGTACTGACTGTCAGAGGATGGGCACTTGTGGACAGCGTGATATGATGCCGATGCATCCCATACACTTGTGAGGTTTTTGACGCATGGGGCATTGATTTCATGGGTCCATTCCCTAGGAGTCAGGTATTTGAGTACATTCTGTTGGACGTTGATTATGTGAGTCGTTGGGTTGAGGCCATCCCCGCCCAAACCACAGATGCTAGGACTATTTGCAGATTTTTGAGGAAGAATATCATTTCATGGTTTGGGGTACCTCGAGTGTTGATATCTGACGGGGGGTCTCATTTCGTCAACGACAAGCTAAAGGCCCTTGCTAGCGAGTTCAGCATAGACCATCGAGTTTCCACTCCATACCACCCTCAGACGAATGGTCTTGCTGAAGTGTCGAACAGGGAGATTAAGACCATATTGCAGAAAGCCGTCCGCCTGACCGAAAGGATTGGTCACAGCTTTTGGACTCGGTCTTGTGGGCATATCGTACACATTTCAAGACTCCTTTGGGTACATCTCCCTTTCGCCTCGTTTATGGCAAGACATGCCATTTATCTGTTGAGCTGAGACATAGGTCACTGTGGGAAGTTACAGATATACTTTTGGATCCAGAGAGTGTAAGAGATCAGAGGAGGGCAGAGTTAGTAGCCCTGGAGGAGCTTCGTGATACCTCCTTTTCAAACAACCTACATTATAAGGAGAGAGTGAAGGAGTGGCATGATTCTCATATCATCCACAAGCAGTTTGAGCCAGGACAGAGAGTATGGCTATTTGATCCTAGGCTTCGTCTATTTCCAGGGAAGCTACAGAGCAAATGGAAGGGACCGTATTTGGTTATAAAGGTGCATGACAATGGGAGTGTTGATATATCTGAGTTGTCTTCTGATGCTACCTTTCGAGTGAACGGCCAGCGGCTCAAGCCATATCTAGATCATGAGCCGCTGGTCGTTGATGTTGCCCCTATTCACTTTGCGTGAGATGTGGTCTCTTGACTCACATCTATTGCATCTCACGCCTAATTATCACTGTTCTTCTGACTTGTATAGATCCAGTTGTCCATATCACTCTATTCTTTAGTCCCACATCCCTTCTCTCATCTTATGATTTTGCTATACTTAGGGTGTGCCTTACCCTAAGTATAGGGGGGATATCGGACCCTCGGGTATTCTTTTGATTCTTTCTACCCTTGTTTTGCTGCCTATACTTAGGGATATTTCACCCTAAGTATGGGGGGGGGGGGTAGAACCTGTACATCCGTCACTCGGATTTCCCTTCATGTACAACTTGCTATACTTAGGATTACTTGATCCTAAGTATAGGGGGAACACCGAGTTCTCTTCATTCTATTTTTGATTCGTCTTTGTATATGGCCTTTCTTTTCACTTCCCTATACTAAGCACGAGTTATGTCTTCTTCATCGCTCTTGACTCTGAGGACATCGTTCGATCTAAGTATAGGAGGGTGTGTATATATTTCATATATACTTTAGCCATAACTCATACTTTGTGTGAGTGTGTCAATAAATAAAAATGGCTAAAACCCAAAAATCCATAAAATTTAAAAAAAATCCTTGTAAATAAACATTCTTTTATTGCACATACATAGCTATTGTACAAAATTATTTTTGTAAAAATGTTTTCAAAAACTTTTTGTGTAAATAGTGTGTAAATATGTGCATATCAAAATTATGTATATTGTACAAAATTTTTCCAAAATGTTTTGAAAATAAAAAGTTTGCAAAAACCTTGTGTAAATCTTTGTAAATACTTGGCAAAACTTCGCATTCATGCATACATCCATGGTTTCAAAACATTTTTCAAAAAAATTGCACATGTGTAAATAGTTTGTAAATTGCATCTTTGTAAATACTTGTATAGTTTTTCCCGGATCATAGTTGACATTTAAACTAAGCCTGGAATTAAATCGATAAATGGAGCTTGATTAAGATCTTAATCCACCTAATAATAAGAGTAACCTTATAGGACTTAGGGTTAAGGCTTTTCAGGTCCATGGTGACTTAATTCTTTGAGTCCACTAGTCTATGAGCATATGTCATCTTGATGAGCCTAAGTAGATCACTTAACAACACACACATGACTCTCAAAGACAATGGATTTACTTGCACCAGCACCTTACACATAGCTCTCCACGGATGAGGTGGTGAGGAGGCAGTTTCCTTTGGCTTGGGGTAGCATATGAGGGTAGTACTTCTAGGCGGAACCTCTCTTCTTCTTATAGTGAAGGAAGTGCGTCTCAACTTGGTCTGATGATTATGAAGTCTAAAGACAGAAGCCGTGGGTTGCAATAAAGCTTCAAAAGAGGGATAGTCTACTGGCTCAAGAGGAAAAACTCCTTGTATATATGCTGCACCATGTAGATATGTTGTACAGATGCACAGAAAAAAAATGTGCAAAAAGAAAAGAACTCCAAAAAAGTAGTGGGTAGGATTGAAAATTTAATAATCCCACCAGAGTGTATATAGTCAAATAAAGCAAAAGCTTATGGTATACATGTTCCATCTCATGAAGCTAGCAGCGAGAGACTCAGCTACACTGGTTAGAGCTCCCAAGGATACATGGCTACACTGGCCATGGTCCATTCTCTTCTTCCCCCTCTTCTTGAGCCGGTTGCACTTGAACTTAAAAGGGAATACCCCGCTTCTCGAGGAAAGAGTTGCTAGACCGACGCATTACAGTTACCAGGTCGAGGGTGGTTGTTTCTTTGTTACTTCTGAGGTGGGGAGCTACATATCACTTACACCGTACAAGGAAAGATTCATGGTCATTAGAGTTTGTGTATGTAGACTTGTTCTGATCTGGTTTATTGAGGAGTCTTGCCCATAGATTGGTGGAATTTAGAGGATGTTAAATGTTAAGCTTAAGTCCATATAAGGTTCCGACAAATTAATAATCCAAAGATCTGACCGAGCTCCATATTTCAATTTAATGAAGGCAAGTTTAATAATCAGCATTGATCCATGCATTTTCTCCTCTTTTTCTTTTTCTTTTTCTTTTTTTAACTTCTTTTTAAAATAAGTGTTTGCTAAGGGACTAGCAAAGTTAAGTATAGGGGGTGATGAAGACCCATTCATCACTCTTTATTCTTGTATTTTAGCTACAAAACCTATGCAAAACACATGTAGATAAGTGTAAATAGCAATAAGTATCATCTTGCATGCATTATGTAGATATGCATAATTAGCATGTTTTTGTGCATAAATAAAAGAAAAAGAAATAAAAGAGCGACCTAATCCCAAGGGAGGGCTCAACATGGGCCTGACCGCAAAAGAACCCAAGTAGAGAGAGATAGGGAAGCTCATGTATTTGTACGTATACCTGTAAATAAATAAAAATTATTTTCCTCTTAATAAAAATAAACATGTGTGACTATTTATTTGTATATATTTGTAAATATAAAATCAAAATAAAAGAGAAATAAAAATAAATAAAACTCATTCATTATTGTACATAGACCTTGTGTATAAAAACCACATATCTATTTATTTCTCCTTATAAATAAATAATAAAAATCCCATAAAAATATGTACATATTCCATATTTCATAATATAAATAAATAAAATAAAAATCATAAAAATAAAAATAAAATAAAAGGAAATAAATAAAAATCCAAACCCACCTTGTATATATACCATGTATATATGTATATAAAACTATTTATTTAACCCTTGTAAATAATCAATAAAAATTAAATAAAAATACCCTTTTATTCCACATTTTATCTTATAAATAAATACAATATAAAATTGTAATAAAATGTATAAAAATAAAATAATTAAAAATCAAAAATCAAAAATATTTGTATATACCTATATATAATAATACTATATTATAAATACATATTTTTTATTTCAAAAAAATAAATAAAAATCACTAAAAACTAACTTAAAAATAAAGAAACATTTTTCATGTTTTCACTTTTTTGAAATAATCCATTTAGTATTTTAAATTGAATTTTCAAATAATTATCCAATGGCAGCCTCTGATTGGTCCATGGGGGATTGTTGACCCCCGGTCAACTCTCCCCCCTTAACCAGTCCACTCGGATCTGTGCCATCGAACCGACTTCACTTATTTTTCTAAGCCCGATCCGAGTCCCAAATAATCAAACCTCGGGTCCTAATCATATTAGATATATCCGAGATCCACGCCCGATGGTTTTTCCTCGGGATCCGAGCTCCGACAACACGCCCGACCCTCTTCTTCTCGGACCCCTAGCCGTATAAAGCTTGAGCTCCGCTGCACAATTCACACCATCTTTGGCGCTGCCCCTTCGTTCCAGGACCTCCATTGTGCTCCCCAGAGTGACAGCTGAGTGAGCGTAGTGTCGAAGAGAGGAGAGGAGCCCTCCGCCACTGATCCGGCGACCCCCTTCTCGCCGTGTGCTGCCGTAGCTGTGCCCGAGCCTCGGGACCCCGACGACGCTCAAGGCGACGACCAAGAGCTTCCTTAGCTCGTCCACAGTCGATTCCCCTCATCAGGTAACCTCGCATCCCCTTCATTTCATCTAATTTCCCATTACGCCCAAATCGGTCTTCCGCCGTCTCCAATCAATTCACGTCACCCGCTCATCGCTTCGATCATCGGACGAAACCATCATCTCCACGAGACCTCTTTTCACATTCTTCGCCCATTCACCCACCTTGGCTCGCCCCAGAGCCAAAGCTCGACCTTCATCGCCGTCGCCTCGACGGAGGTCGCCCATCTCGACGTGCTAGCCACCCATTTCGCCTATAACAGGGCCGAGGTAGTTTACCCTCGACCCAGGAAGCTTTCTAGGATGTTTTGCAAGTCAAAGCGACCCATCTGAGGGTCGTCTCATTCAAGCCCAGGAGCTTCGAGCCTCCGACGTCGCCGGGCCACTCCGATGGTCTCCGGTCTCATCGGAGGATCCCAGTCGTTGCGGAGCACTTGGTGAACACGTTCCACCTTCCAGCAGCTTCAGAGGAGGTCCTCAGCGCGCACAGGAGGCCGGCGAAGTTCACCGGTGTCGAGTTCTTGGAGGACCCTCCTATGCCATCCATTCAGCCTTGAGCTCCAGTTTTGATCCAAGCCGTCTATTTGAGGAGCAGCAGTCCATCGTTCGATCATCTGAGGCTTGATCTGGACCGTCCATCCCGATGAAGGGTTAGCCACGCATCCCAGCCTTCCGATGAGCCACGTGGCAACCCCTCGTCCGTTGGATCCAAGCGCCGGGCCTCGAAGAGACCACGATCTCTCCTACATCGTCCAATCTGACACGTGGTGCTTCATCGATCGTTCGCATTTAATAAGGGGTAAATATCCTTTAGGCCCCTCTGTTTATGGAATTTATTAGTTCGTCCTGTATATATTTTTGTCAGTTCTTGTTATCTTGGTTAAATTGCACTCTGGACCTTGATGTTTCTTCTATTTGCATTTTCGTCCCTGTCGGTGTGACACACGTGCTTCGTCACGTGATTTTTGGAGAAATTGTGTTATATGGGCTTGTAGTTTCTGTTTGTTAATGAATGAAATATATTTTCTGCTATTTGCATCCATGCTCCTGTGAATGTTTTTTTCCACATGTGCTGAATTCTTTGGGTATCTTGCAACTTATTCCCTGGGCTTTTAGCACGTGTTGCTAATAAGCCACTGGAATTAAGTTTTTTACATTTAGGTCCCTTTGTGCCCAGTATACGTGCAGCGCGCGTGCGTTCTTGGAATTTTTGCACGAGGGACCCCTAACTTTCTGGATTCGTTACTTTTCAGCCCTTGAAGATACTTTTTATTACAGATAGGTCCCTATGCACTATGAAACTCTTTTTGATTTAAATAAAATATCAAACTTAACCCGAATCGTGTGAAATTTGGATACGTGGCTCCTGCCACTGTGTCAAAATTTCCCTAATTTTTGGGTACTTTTTTGAGGCTCTTTATTATTTTTAAAAATTCAAATACTGTTGTTTTTGTTCTGTCCAGATTAGAAAATCATGAAAATATAGAAACTCTTTTAAAAATTCTAAAAAAATTAGGTTTTGTTCATTTTGCTGTGTTTGATTTTCTATGCAATTTTGGTTATTTTTGGACATATAAAAACCCTAAAAATTGAAAAACCCTTAAAAACTTGTACAAATTCTAAAAAAATGTAGAAAACTCCAAAAATAATAAACTCTTTTCTTGAATTTTCTTTATTGTTTTTATTTTTCATAAAAAATACCTCCAGACTATCATAGGACCATTTGATATTTTTCATGGCCCGTCCAAGCCTGGCTGGACAGTAGCTCACTGTTTCTGCCTTGTTTGATTTTTAGAAAATTCCATAAAAATGATAAAAATCTCAAAAATTCATCAAAAATAGTAAAAAACCTATAAAACATAAAAATATTTTTGTTTGAATTTTTGGAGCTATTTTTGGTTTTTATTGATTTATATATCTGATTGGTGGTCTGCTCTTATTTTTCTTGATTGAGCTGAGTCTCTTCTCGATCCGGGTTGCAACGACCCTTGAGTGATTATTCTACCTAGCCCGGATTGATTAGTTGATTTTCGGTCCTTCACCCCTATTTCGGCATGTTTTTTATTTTTTTTTGAAAAATAAAATCATGTATATTCATCCCTATATCCCTCCTATATACCATTCGAATTTCATCAGAAACAAAGCCTCCTACGGCCTCCATCGAGATGGATGGTGTTGATTTAAAAAATCATGTTACCGTTAAAAAATGATTGTCTAGATGGAGGCCATAGGAGTCTCTGTTTCTGACGAAATTCGAATGGCATATAGGAGGGAGATAAGGATGAATATATATGGCAATATTTTTTTAAAAAAATGCTGTAAATGTCGCGGGGGCAGCCATGTTGGCTACCCAAAGGGGGCAGCCCCATTAACCTCATATATATATATATATATATATGGTAAAATGGGACTACCTCCATGAGGGGGCTAACTTGGCTCCCATCGCCCCATTTCGCCCGGATTTTTTTATTTTTGTTTGAAATTTTCTTCTGTGGATTTTCATCAATATATCCCTACATTATGTCATGAAAATTTCGTACGAAATAGAGACTCCTACCGTCTCCATCCAACGGGGTCGTATTTTGTAATTCTGTTATCGTTAAAAAATGACTGTCTGGATGGAGGCCGTAGGGGTCTCTGTTTCGCACGAAATTTTAATGACATTATATAGGGATATAGTGATGAAATTCTACGGAAGAAATTTTCAAAAAAAATGAAAAGACCAGACGAAATGGGGCGGGGGAGCCAAGTTAGCTCCCCCCAGGGATAGTCCCATTAGACCCCCCCCCCCACACACACACACACATATATATATATATATATATATATATATATATATATATATATATAGAGAGAGAGAGAGAGAGAGAGAGAGAGCGGGGGGGACGAGGAGGCTGCTCCATGGAGCAGTTAAGTTGACTGGTCCACGGAGCATTTTCTCCTAAATTTTTTTTGTGAAACTTCACTATGTATATGCATCTATATATCCCTATATGTCATTCCAATTTCGTTAGATACAGAGACTTCTATTCCCTTTATCCATAACAGGTCGATTATAATAAATTTAAGATCGTTAAAATTACTTGTTCTAGATGGAGGGCATAGAAGTCTTTGTTTCTCACGAAAATGGAATGACATATAGAAGGGATATATAGATGCATATACATCTTGAATTTTTGCAAAAAATTGAGGGAAAATGCTCCGTGGAGCAGCCAACTTAGCTACTCCATGGAGCAGCTCCTCTTTCCTTTTATATATATATATATGGGAAAAATGAGGCTGCCCCCTAGGGGTAGCCAACATGGCTTCCCCCACCCCATTTTTTGGTAAATTTTTTATTTTTTTGGAAAAATAAAATCATGTATATTTATCCCTATATCCCTCCTATATGCCATTCGAATTTCATCACAAACAAAGACTCCTACGACCTCCATCCATATGTCATTTTTTTAACGGTCGTAGGATTTTTTAAATCGACTCTGTCTGGATGGAGTCCGTAGGAGTCTCTGTTTGTGATGAAATTTGAATGGCATATAGGAGGGATATAGGGATGAATATACATGTCAATATTTTTCAAAAAAATAAAAAAAAATTGCCAAAAAAATGGGACGGGGCAGCCCCATCAACCCATATATATATATATATATATATAGACACACACATATATATAGGGGACCTTTCAAATGAGGTGGGGACTTTTCTGAAATTGTAAAGGCCACTGTGAATTTAGTAAAAACTCTGTAACAGTTTTGTAAAAGTATAAAGTGCACATTGTAAAAAATGAATTTAGTAAAATATAGCATTCAAATTTAAATTAACATTTTCATCCAATATAATAATATTTTCATAATTTTATTTCACTATCTTATTGTATTTATATTTATTGTTATATGTATGAAATAAAAAATTGTGAAATATATTGGAAAGATGCCTAAATTGAGGGTGGCTCACCATATATATGGTGAGACCCCACCTCATTTGAAGTTTCTCACACACATATATATATATATATATATGGTTGATCATATGAGAATCAAAAAATATGAGAGAATGAGAGCAATGATTCTAGACAACTAGATTATGTCATCTCTCGCATCATTTATTGCACGAGGGGAGAAAAGCATAATCAAGTGGTCTAGAATCATTGCTCTCATGCTCTCACAGTTTTTGGCTCTCACAGGATCATCCCTATGTATGTATGTGTGTGTGTGTGTTACACACGCACACATACATAGGGATGGTCATATGAGAATGAAAAACCGTGAGAGCATGAGAGCAACAATTATGGACCACTAAATTCTGGCCTAATGGTACAGACTCACTGCTCTCATGCTCTTAAAGTTTTTGCTCTCATAGGATCAACTCTCACAGAAAATTCCGTGCATTTCACTCCTCCAATCAATAGGAGAGAGATGATAAAATCTAGTGGTCCAGAAGCATCGCTCTCATAGTTTTTGGCTCTCACAGGATCAACCATCTATCTATGAATGTGTGTGTATGTGCGTGTGCGCGCACGCACGCACGCATGCACACACACACACACACACACACACACACACACATATATATATATGAGTAAAATGATGTTGCTCCCTTGCAGAGCTAACCTGGCTCCTCTCGTTCCATTTTTCATTTTTTTATTTTTTTATAAATACTTTTATAGATTTTCATTATTATATCCATATATTATGTTATTCAAATTTCATGCAAAATGAGACTCCTACAGCCTCCATCCAGATAGGGTCGATTTCAATAATTATACGACCGTTAAAAAATAATTGTCTAAATGGAGGGCGTAGGAGTCTCTTTTTCTCACGAAAAATGAATGACATAATACAGAGGTATAGTGATGAATTTCTACGTATTAATTTTCAAGTTTGGTAAATTGATTTGTTAAGAGAAGACCCCTTAATTTTCTCGTGGGGAATGACACCATATTCCCACTCAATCTGTCCAATTAACAATAATAACGAGTTACAACATGATGTCAGGTTCTTCTTAGAGACGATTCTCATGTGTTTCAAGCCTACTTGAAGAGATTCCAAATAGTAGAATCCTTACGTGATGACTTTAAGGGTATGTTTGCTTACCGGGTTACTCCGAGATAACCCGGTTCACACCTTAGTATTCATGGGTTGGAATTCCATCACAAATCAATATGATATCACATCACATTCATCATTCCAATCCTTCTCCAACCCTCGTAACCAAGCAAGTAACTGCTATTCAGAAGTGAATATCCCAACCCACCCCATCCCAGCAACCAAACAGACCTTAAATCCACAGGAATTGGCTTCCACCTCTCACCTTTAAAGAATCTCGATATCCTAGGTTTTATGTTTTCTAGTAGAAGAATCATGGATTATTCCAAATCATGGATAATTATGCATGGGCCACTAAGTTTTTGCATTCCCAATTGTGTTTCCATCCAAAGAAGGCGACTTCTGTATTTGACTATTTTCTTAAGAATGTATTATGGTATCTCAATACAATACATTGCATGTCGAGGCATGAGTTAAAAGAGTGACCCTCGCTGGTAAGGAACACATTCTTGACTTCTCAGTATAGAAATAAATATGTCTATCAACCCATGTCAGTTTTCTTTCTTAACAGGGTAATGAGATAAAAGAAAACCCAAATAAGCGAATGGGAAAGAGATCCTCCACACTAAAATATCTGACATCATAAGTTCTTCCCTCAACAATAAGTTTAGACCATATACTGAGATTTGTTATGATTATTTTAAAATCAAATGTATTAGAAAATAGCTTCAGTTAGACATCATTGATATTTTTAAGTCCTCATTTACCATGTCTTATGAAAATTAGTGTGTCGTAAGCAATTGGAAATAATTGATCATATTGTCCATATTAAGTATGGAAAAGCCCTAATCAACCCTTAGTAGCAAATGTTACCAATATGGAATCTAAAATGGAGAGGTGAAATTGGATGCCCTACCTAATGTTGGGCTACAACCCGATATCAAGTCTACTCTGATACCAATAGTTGGGAATATGATCTGGTATCGGCTCCGCTCAGATACCAGTTGTTAGGATACAAACCACCGTACGAATGTGGATGAGGACGCGCAATCGTACCACCATGGAAGCACATGAAAGAAAGATTAACCAGATATAACAGTGGTCGGTCACCTCTTACGACCACTGGAGAAGAACAACAATTATAATTAAAAAGAGCATAAAAAACTATTTTTGTTCCCTCGCTCTCTCATCTCTTATTTCTCTCTCTCTCTCCCTCCCTCTCTAAGGGTTACATCGTTCTTGTTGGGGTAAATGCATCCACCTCCTTCTATATATAGCCTAATTATAACCCTATATTCTTATTTCTGAATTTATCAGAATCCTTGAAAAGGGTAGGCCACCATAGGCCGGATTGGAGAACTTTCTATGTTGTTCTCCGCCCAGAATGATGTCGTCCTGCCTCAAGCTTGTGGTAGTATGTGAGGATGTTGTGGTCCTCCTCCTGAGGAATGCACCGATGCTAGACGCTATCTCCTCATTCATGATAAAGGATTGGATCCTCCCAATGGTAGGACTTGGCCTTCGCAAGAAAGGTCTCAAGTCGTTGTATGGGCCAACCTTGTGGAACTTTCTTGGCAACAAGATAGTTTACAATATCAACGTACCATGGGAGAGAGACGATGACAAGGATCACCTCATCTGGGAAGGTCTTTGTAATAGGATCAGTCTGCTCAGATTCCTCAAGATTTTCCAATCGAGAAAGATGATCTGCCACCACAATCTTAACCCCAGGTTTATCCTTAATCTTAATATCAAACTCCGAAAGTAGAAGGCTCCATCTAGTCTGTCTCACTTTTCCATCCTTCTTTGCCATGAGGTACCTGATGGAGGTATGATATGTAAACATAGTCACTCTTGATCCAAGAATATATGATCTGAATTTGTCCAAGGCAAAGACTACGGATAGCATCTCTTTCTCTGTGACAGTGTAGTTCCGTTGCACGGCATCCAATGTACGGCTAGCGTAGTGAATGGAAAATGACACTTCATCCCTCCTTTGTCCCAACACGGCTTCCAGAGCAAAATCGGAGGCATCCATCATGATCTCGAATGGGAGAGACCAATCAGGTGGCTGAAGGACAGGAGCCTCGATAACTAAGTTCTTGAGAGTCTCAAATGATGCAAGACACTTATCATCTACAATGAAGTCAGTGTCTTCTATCAACAAATCAATCAATGATCGGACAATCATGCTAAAGTCATGAATGAAACGTCAGTAGAAACCGGCATGCCCCAGAAAAGATCGTAACTACCGCAAGTTGGACGGTGGATTGAGTTTCGTGATGATATCCACCTTGGCAGGATAAACCTCCATGCCCTGTTGGAGATGATATGATCAAGCACCATCCCCTGAGTCACAACAAAGTGACTCTTATCCTAAGATAAGACAAGATGGGCCTCTATGCAGCGCTGAAGAACACGGTCTAGGAAGTCAAGACAAGCATCAAACCCATCATCGTAGATTAAAAAATCATCCATGAAGACCTTTAAATAGTCACCTACCATGTCCGAAAATATGGACAACATTCACCTTTGGAATGTCGCCAGGACGTTACATAGAGCAAAGGGCATCCGTATGAAAGCATAACTCCCAAACGGACATGTGAATGTCGTCTTGTCTTGGTCCTCGGGCTCTATGGCCACCAGATTGTATCCAAAGTACCCATAAAGAAAGAAGTAGTGACTCTTCCCAGCTAGCCTCTCTATGATCTGATAAATAAAAGACAACGGGAAATGATCCTTTTTGGTGGCCTGATTCAATCTTCTGTAGTCCACACAGACCCTCCAAGAAGTGAGTACCCGGGTAGCTATCTCCTCTCCAGACTCACTTACAACTGTAGTGATCCCCATCTTTTGGGACACCACATGTAATGGACTAACCCACTTGGAGTCAGAGATAGGGTAGATAAAATCGACGCTCCATTTCAATATTTCCTTCATGACTAACTCTCGAAGATTCAGGTTCAGTCGTCGCTAGAACTCTCATGATGGCTTGGCGTTCTCCTCGAGATTGATATGGTGGGAGCATAGAGCCAGACTTATCCCCTTGAGATCATCTATACTCCATCCTGTTTCCTTGCGATTTCTTTCAAGAACCTCCATCAAACGATATTCTTGCTCTCCAGCCAAATCTGTTGAGATAATGACTGGGTACATCTCATGCTCATCTACATGGAATCTATACTTCAGCGACTGCGGCAAAAGCTTCAATTTCAAACGACTGGGAGCTGGTACATCCGGCCTCTGAAAGGTCTGAGTAAATGCAACCATATCTGAATGAGAGAACTCTCGCTGATCATGCAAAACGACGAAGACAGCCCTACTGGTGTATCTGTAATTGGTGCTAGCACGGTCTCCACCCTAGATGCTTGCTCTGTGGAAATAAGACAAGGTAGTAAATCATTAAAATCTTCCCAATATACGTATGAATATGAGGGATCTGGATCTGAATCACAAGAAATATACTCTATCTCACTATCCTGAACAGGGTTTGTAGCCTCAAATGTGTCCTCTGCCAAGAGTGTGCTCTCCGAACTCTCCTCTGTTGTGATCTATGCAGAACCTGAAGGTGAGAGGAGCGCTCGTGAAATGGGATCGGACCAATCACTTCATCATCAACGATCACAAAGTCGTAAACCTGATGGACATCTCGCTCTGCCTCTATCATCTGCTCTGCATCACTGTACTGATCTGAGCAAGCTAAATCTTTTGATCTGGTCTCATCGATCATCTCTATTTGTATACTCTCGCCCTCGACGCGAAAGTACACCTTCCCACTATCATGGTCGGACACCGCCTTGGCTGTGGCCAAGAATGGTCGTCGTAGAATGATGGGCGTATCGGTCACAGACTCAGGGGTCTCCATGTACAACACAACGAAGTCCACAGGGAATTTCAAGCCCTGAATTGTGATGACCACATCCTTCAACAATCCCTTCATCCTCTTTACAAATCTATCAGCAAACTAAATGATTGTCTTACTTTGTCGAAAAGGGCCCAATTCGAATCGATCGAGTAAGGTTGTCGGAAGAAGGTTGATGGAATAGCCTCTTTCTGATAGAGTAAGGTCGAATCTCTGCTCATGAATATGGCATCTGACATAGGGAGCTCCTTCATCTAGCCTCTTGGCTGGTAGACGGTCTTGGATGATGAAGCAAGTGGCACGGGTCAACACATGGATCTCTACTTGATGGTTCCTCTTCATCCTGCAGATAGTTGTCTTCTAACTCAAGTTCTTCTGGAAGAGAGAGATGTGCTCAAGTACCTCCTATAAAGTCAGTTGAATCTGAAATCTATCAATCATCTGCTAGATGAACTCTAGCTGCTGTGATTATTTTGGATTTTCTATTTTTCTTCCCCTTCGCTGAATGAAGTGCCTGAGGGAAGGAGATAGTTGGGCCCACCTCAGATAGAGGGCTAGGAAGAGGTTCCTTCTGCTAGGGGGAGTGGAATCCATACAAGTATCATCAAGCATCACATATAGACTCGAAGATGAAGAAACCTTTCCTTTATTAATTTTTTTAGTATTTTTCATGATGTCCAGGGGTACAGAAACTGGAGAAAATACTATAGGAATAGAAGGGGTGGTCTCAGTACCACCCATGGCATCGGGAACTGCAATGTCAGTATCGCACTCTGGTTCAGCATCCTTGGTGGCGTCAGTACCACCCTCTGTATCTGAAGAAGCGACGTCCTCAGTATTGTCAACTGGATCTACATCCTTGGTGGCTTTAGCACCATCGTCATCATCATCATCATTAGCGGTATCAGCACCATTATCCTCCTCGTCGGGCGCTCCTGCATCCCCGTGGTGTTGTCGCTCAAACGAGACGTCGTCTGTTGGCATCCTACCGCTCCTAAGTGTAATAAAGTCAGCATAAAATGTATATGAAGTAATATCACCCAATAAATCACTATGAGTGGTGTTCTCTGTGAATTGTACCTACTCAGATTTTGTTTTTAGGTTATTTGGATTGGGCTCAATCTGAGCTGGTATGGCGGTGTTGCCCTTGATGATCTCCCTCATCTCCTGATGAAACTCGTCCATCTCCCGCCTAAATGTGGCATGTTGGTCGGAATGTAGGTGGGCTAGATCATCGGGTGTTGGGTCCTGATAGGTTGGCCCATGAGAACTGGACGGGTTACCTCTCTGAAAATGAGGTTGATGTTGTAACTGATGAGGGGTAGGCTAAGAATACTGCTGAGGCCGTTGTTGGTGTTGCCTCTACTAGTGTCCCTGATGGTAGGGATGACGACCCGACTAGTAATGCTGTTGTTGTGGCTGGTGAGGGAACTGGGACTGTTGCTGCTATGGCTAGCCGAATTGTCCACCCTGAGCTGGAGGTTGCTGCTAGGATGAGGCACCTCCAGTCGTCCACCTAAATCCATGATGATCTCGACGGATCTAGGGCTGTTGTCAGTTGTACCAAATCTCGTTGACTTCCATCAACAAATCCTACTCTAAGGAGGGTGGAGGAAGAACTGCCAGTGGTTGATCATATTGATACACCACCATCTAAGAGTCCTGAGATGGCGGTGGCTGCGAGTACTGGTGCAGTGGCTGTTGGAATGGCTCCGCTTGGATGTAGTGAACCTGTTGGTACTGGGAAGGGTGTTGGGTCGAGTTGTTGCTGCTAGGATCAGCCTGTGACCTGAGATGGGGCCGAGAAGCTGTATGTGCCTCCTGGAGACACATGATCTGGGTCTTCAGGTCACTCAATGTTTGTGCCAACTGATTAATCTGACTCATGCCTTGGCACTACTTCTTCTCGACAATCTCGATGCAGTCTAGTTTCTTGTTGATGATGTCCATATCAACGGCCGGCGACTCTGTCGATGCTGCGGCTGCTGAAGAGGTGGTTGTACATGCATCGACTTGTGCTATCCTCTGATAGGACACGACATGGGGTGAGGGCGTCAGCTGAGTATAAGGACGGGTCTGGGACATAACTGTATAGTTCTTAGCCATCTCCTCGTATATGGCCTAGACATGGTCTTTGTCTTTGGTGAAGTAGGAACCCCCACAAGAAGCATTCACAAGCCCCTACAGCTCCGGTGTCATCACACAAAAGAAACTCTGTACTAAGTTAGGCTTGGAGATGTCATGGTGTGGACACCGGTTAATGAGCTCATGGAAATGATCCCACGCCTCATGGAACTGGTTGTTGGCGATCATGGAGAAGTTGTTGATCAGAGCTCTAGTTGCGTTTGTCCATCCGAGTGGATAGTACTTGTTCAAGTACTCGGTCTGGAGTTGTTCCCAGGAAGTAACATATCTCCCCAAATGTTTCAGCCAGTAGGTTTCTCTGTCGACTAGGGAGAATGGAAAATCCATCATCTTGATGGTGTCCTCGTCCACATGTATGTCGTAGATAGTGTTGCAGATCATCTCGAATTCCTGCAAGTAAAGATGTGGCTCCTCGGTGGCAAGCCTGTGGAACTTTGGTAATAGCTAGATCGTTTGAGGAGGGAGCTTGAAATCTTCCAGGAACGCTGGAAGCTGAATCTAACGGTGTGTAAGAGTCATACCAGGGTTAAGCAACTCTCTCATCAGTCTTGTTCGTCGGACTGGCTCCTGTGCTCTGGCCGTCCTATGTCTCTTCCTCCAATCTCAGGTATCTCTCCACCACCGGCTCGGTTCTGCTCTCCTCGGGCAGCTCGCATCTGTTCCATCTCTCTACACATATCTGCCATAAAGTCTCCCTGGTCTCTGATCTGATGATGCATCGTCTCCAAGAAAGCTAACAATGTGTTGTTGATGGTGCCCTGATCTAAGACATATGTGGTGCTCCGGGGCTGCCCATCAGTGTGCTCCTCGTTGTTGGCCATCTCTTGAGTCTCTGCAAAGGCAAAAGATTCCAACTTAGGTGCCATCAAATGAACAAATATCTGCTCTGGCCTCTGCTCGGACACCTCGGGACTGGAAGAAGGGTGGTCGATGGGGAACATGGCAGAATCGAACTTGGGTTCGGACAGTGGGTCTAAGATCTCATGAACCGGCCTAGATGAATGCGACAAAGTGCTCGAAAGCGGTGCAACCATAGGTTGCCTAAGGGATCTCCTGCCCATCATCGAGATGCAGAGAGAAAGAGGATGGGATCTGGAATGAAACAAGATCAACAATCAAATCCCCAATTCACCTGTGCAATGTCGAGCTGATGACCGTAAAGGTTTGATCTATTATCTTGTCGATTTTATTTCGATGATAATTCAGACTAGCATGGTGATTAAGCGAGCTAGTAGGAGCCCGATGCTCCCAGGAGACTGGCCCAATCCTAAAGCTAGATCTTTCCTAGATAGTACAAGTTACAGACCGTTTACCGGCTACCCGATCAACTCGCTCTATTAAGGATATCGCAGCCCGCTTTACTAGAGACCGGAGCGATCCTCACTGGAGGTGGACTAACCCCAAGACTAATAGTCTAACGAAAGTTTAAGTGTGGCTATAGCCTAGTGTGTGGGTCACTCTCTCGTGCAAGCAAACCAAACAATGAGAGGATGACTCTCCCAATACAGATTTTTAGATAAGTGTATTTTCTGATCAAGTTTGATTAGCAATCTCAATTTTATGATTATCTCTTTTTAGGTATTTTTCAATAAGCAAACAAATGCCTAATGAATTTTTTGATTCTCCTGATTGTTTATAGTCCAAAAATGGGGGGATAAGTCGAAAAAGCCAATGCATGATCAAACACTATGATGCATGCAAAGTAAGAGATGTGTACCTATTGCCAGCACTCTACATGCAGCGTGATCCATGCATAAATTTAAAGATAGAAAGCAAACTAATCTAAATGATGCAAGAAGATAACGACCTTAGACGAGAAATTTCTACACGTGAAGAATAATAGCTAGATAATTAGACTAAGTCTGGAGTCCGATATTGGGAACCACTCTGTGCCTGCCACAATGGGTCCTGCTAACATTGTATGTAGTTCCTCAGGATGCATGGACTCGAGTCTAATTAAACTAACTTTTTATTATTATTTATTAATAAGGTCCAATTACGAACTATAGGTACATGCAAATAATTAAGGATTGGTCCTTAATCAGTTACGTCACAATCAAAGAAACTCCTAAGTCTAAGGGCCAAATTCTTCGAGAATCAAATAAAAATAAAAGGCGATAAAATCAAAATCGACAAAAAACCGCAGTGAGGTCCCCCGAGCACATCAGTGCTCGGCGAAACAGACCTCGATATATGCCAAGTGTCCAAAATGTCCGAAGTCCCTGTATTATTACAACAATAATAAAATGTGCTAAAAACTACTCTATGCTACTCTATTAACTATAACTAATTCTGCACTACTCCTTCCTCTCCTTGAGTATGGGTCTCCTCCAAAGCAATCCTCGGGCAGTTCCTCCCACAAAAAGTGAAACAGAAACGGGTCAGAAAGCAGTTATAACAAGTAGAGCTAAACAGATAAAACAACAAAGTCTGAAAATCGACTACTAAACCGTGCTCCCCAACAACGGTGCCATTCTGATGAGTGGCCGAGCAACTCGGGTTAAGATATCTCTAAGGGTCGTTGCGATCATAATCACAAAGCAGGCTCAACAAGAAAAAAATAAGAACACATAAATCAATCAATCAAGACACAAAATTCAATGTAAGCGGTCTCCGCTATTTATTCAAACTAGTATAGAGACAAAGGTCGAACATAAAGAGCACAGAAATATACGAAGTAGTCAAGTTCATGAAATTAAAACTAATTTTTATTTAATTTTGAATTGTTTTGCAATTTTTTAGGTTTTCCAAAATAGGGGCTAAACCATTGCACAAAGAAACCTTAACAATTTTTATTTAAGTTATAAAAAATCTAAATTCAAGAATAAAAATATTTTTAAGTTTTAAAAAGGGATAATTACACCCATAACCCTGAGTAATTCCTCAATCTCAATCATACGATGCATAGTCGCGAATTACAAGAGAAACCCTGAGTAATGGTTAACTCTTACATGACATGACCCTGTGTTAAATTCTGTTTGCCACACACGTTATATTTAACGGTTTTCGTTGAAAAGGACGAAACTGCGCTTAAAGCTCATTTTTATTTGCAATAGCATGCCATCCTCACACCGCTCGGTCGAACTCGAAGTCCCCCACCACCCAAGGTGTCGAGCTCCTCCTTGAACCCCCATCCCGGCGCCGAGCAATCTCTCCTCGAAGCTCCGCCTCTGCCCCCGCGGCGTCCCAGCCCCCTCCCCTCCCCCCTCTGCTCGACCCGCCGCCTGCTCGACACCCCCTCCCCTCCCCCCTCCCCCCTCCCCCCCCGCTCGCCCCTCCCCCCCTGCTCGACCCCCACGGCCCGTCGCCACCCAACACCTACTCCTCCCCCTGCTCGACCGGCGGCCCGACCCCCAATCCCCCCATATCGACAGTCGGGCCCTTGACCTCTGTTGTAATTTTTTGCTAATAATACATGAAAAATCTTACTCCCAAAAATAATAGCAAGTGCAAAGTCGCTGGAAGAACACAGACTCCTCGTCCTTATTTACTGCTTCAAACAAGTTTCCAGCACCAGATACAAGTCACGCACATGAAACTCCCACATACATAAAAACCATACATAGCAACTCGAGTACCCACACATAAAAACCATACATTGCAACACAAGTACCATGCAAAAGAAGAAGAGAACTCGACTACGAGCATCACACGAACCGTACCATGCAGCAGAGGATCCTCTACACACTACGAACCGTTGAGGAACGACGCCATGCACTCCATCATAGCAGCGACATTCTCGCACGAAGGATGGAAGAGATGGAAGACGTGAGTCTCCCCGACAGACTCCCATATCTCCACCTTCCTGCCCCACCCGCTTGCACCCAACGCCTCGTAGTACTCCCACCCCTCCCCCTCAGCGGGTCCTTCTCCGCCACGCACACCAGCACCCTGTCGCACCCCAACCCCTCCATCCCCCCCGCCCTCACCACGTTCACCCTCGCAACGTCACAGCCCATCTCCGCCGCCTCGGGGCATATAAGGCTCAAGAACCTGTCCAAGCTCCCCAGATCCCTGCCCGCGTCCATGGGGAGCCTCTCCTTCCCCCAGAAGTAGGGTTGCACCAGCACCACCCCCTGTATAAAAGCTTCTGCCAGTCACCGTCACCTTCGCCTCCCTCAGCACCAGCGTCACAGTCGGCAGGTGTGGCAGCTCCTGCCGCATCATGGGCACCCTGTAGCACAGGTCGAACGCTCCTTGCAAAACAAAATATGGGTCGTCGAGAACCGTGAGGATGCCCTTGGTTTGACACAAGAACTCGTTCTTGAGTGCCGTGTAGGCGGGGCCGAGGAGGAAGGTAAACTGTGTGTCGGAATCCACCATGGTTTGACCGGCACCGGTGTGGTCGTGGACGAGGACAGACTTAAGAGAGGAAACATAGGAGCAGCGGTGCGCCACACCTGCGCCGGCGATGGGGGAAGGGGAGGAGGTCGGAGTGGGGAGGTTGAGGTGGACAGAGGGGGAGGGAAGGGTGGAGGGAGAGGGATATTTTTTTATTATTTCCTAACCGTTGGATTGAGGGTGAGTTAGATTAACTCATTCATATAGTTAAGTTAACCTAGTAAACTAACGGAGGGTTATGGATGTGAGATGGAGTCACTATTCAAGGTTTCCCATGTAATTCGCGATTATGCAGGGTTATGATTGAGATTGAGGAATTACTCAGGGTTATGGGTGTAATTATCCCTTTTAAAAATATGCAAGTATTTTTGGTAATTTTGTGGTCTTTTTCTGATTTTTGTTTGATTTTATAAAAATGAAACAAACTTAAAATAGAAACACAATGTAGAGCCATGACCAAAAGGTAACTTTAAATTGCTAAAATTGCTTAAAAATCCTGGTTGCAATTTTTATAATAAATTGGAGAAAAATACTTAACTACTGCAACTGAAATCTTAGTTTTTTTATTTTTGTAGATTTTTTTAATGATTTTTATAAGATTTTTATTCTTTTGTGATTTTTAGGGTTTTTATAAAAGATGAAGGCACACAAATGATATTAAAACAAGAAAACACTAAAACAAACACATAGAAATTTTAATGGAATTTTTTAGACTATTTTTGTAATTTTTTATTTTATAAAATAGAAAGGACACTTTTAGGGGGTTTTTAGGAATTATCAAATAAAATTAAATTGAGACAAAAAAACTAACAAAAACATTACACGTTAGCAGGAGCTAACTATAACTTTTGTGGAATTTTTGGAGTTGATTTAATAAATAATTGATGAAAAATAAAGCACACTGGCTATAGGGACCTTTCTACAATTATCCAAAAGTTTCCAAACTTAACAATAACACAAATAAAAAGTCTAGGGGCATTATCGCAAAAATCACACACAATATACATACATGCTAATTAATTCACGCATAGGGGTATTTTTGCAAATATAGAAAATATTTTATTCAAAATATAATAGTCAGAAACTACAGGGCAAGATATGCAAAAACATTACAAAGTCATTTACGCGTGCATGTGTATCCAAAATCCGAGGACTAGAGTGCAAATATTGGAAACATTTTGTTCTAATATGCAAAAAGTTTAAACTATAACTTTATTTAATAGACTACGAAATTAAACATGCAAACTGTAGGGAAAATAACGCAATATACCCTTGGCGAATGCATGCGTTGCACGTGGGGGATACGTGGCAGACTCTAGACCGGCGTGGACGTGCGGCTCAGATCCTCTACTATGTCAGATCTGACGCCCCAAGATATGTCGGGAACGTGGGGCGTAGATGCGTTACGCGTCAGATCTAACAGTCAAAAGGCTGCGACGGTCGACGGCTGAGATCGAATCTGGTAGAGGCGAGCCGATCCAACAGAGCTGAGGGGGTCTATAAGAACAACTCCTAGTAGAGCTTCGATCGGTGTCAGGAGAAGATCCACCAGGATGATGAGCGTGCCAAGAAGGGCATTAGCTTCGTGGAGGTTATTCGCATATGCTGGCAGGCTTCGATGCAAATGGTAACGGTCGGATGACCATCACGGTGCAGGTGGACCTGGAGTTACTTTGACGAACTCTATGAAGGTTGGAATTGGAGTCCCAGTGCGTGCAAACACATGCTAAGGCAAGCTCGACTCGGAGCGAAGATCCGATCGGGGGTTATTCAAGAAAACACAGAAAGAAGCGGTATGGGGTGGGGTGTGATCTCTGGTGAAGATGATGGAGGAGATCTGATCCTTAATCACTCCCTAAGGGATGAGCCTAAGGGTGTTCAGGCTGTGGTGCGAGATGGATGGTGAGGTAGTGAGTTGATCAGAACGAATAGGTTCAGATGTGGGTGCTCCAACTCACTGGTCGGAGCAGGCGGAGGTGCGGCAGCGGTGAATGAAATGAATGGATCGAATAGGAAAATATAAGGGAAATGAGGGGTACCAGAAGTTCTAGATGAACTCTAGAGCTTCAGGCGAAGGTGGCAAGCGAGGTTGTGGCCTCGACCGAGCGTGGAAGGTTGGGAGGCTTGTCACAGTGGTACACGTTAGCCACGAGGCTGAGCTACGTCTTCTGACCACCAAACTCCAATCCGAAGGGTCTATCTAGAAGATGTCACTCGACCAGAGGTGGCTAGGGGTGGAAGAAGAGGTGAGGAACGAGTTGCGCCCCAGTAGAGGAGGAAGAAGATACTTTATAGGATTTCAGAGAGCTGGAAGAATCGGGCAGGAGCACGCAACCCTAGGAAGATCTGTGCCTTCCTAGGGATCCGCGAAGGTCATGGATCCACTGGGAAGATACATGCGAAGAATCAGGGTGAGGGGTGGCATGACCCGACTGGAGAAATTGAGGGAAATAGGTCTGGGGTCGAGTCGGGTCAAGCCTGGAAGAAGGTGTTGACCCGAGTTAACAAGATGACATGGACCAATCAGAAAATTCGAATGTACAAAAATACTTAAAATTCAATAAAAATAATAAATGATTTTAAATCAAAAGTTTTTCAAAATAAGAAATGTTTGTTATTTTTCAATTAATTTTCTGTGGTTTTAATTTATTTTTACAAAAAATAAATTAATCTCTATGTCATATAATGTATTATATACATGTATACTATACCTCTGTTTGCACTATTATTTTTATTTTTTTTATTTTTTCACAAATACCACAATTTTTATATTTTGTTTATTTACAACGTAATTTTTGGAGTATAAAACAATTTTTATTTTTTTTATAATTTATATACATGTATATAATAAATAAAGAATGATGTAGGTATACATGTATTTTATACAAGTAAGAGATGATTTTATTTTGTATTTTCCTAACTTTTATATTATTTTTACGACTATATACAAGGAGGTAAGAAGAATATATTATTTACATGATATATTTAATATAGATCTATGCCCTATCTCCCTCTACTTATTTATTTTACGATCAGGTCAAGGTTTGACCTTCACTTGGGGTTCGGGTCACTCTGTATTTATTCTAAATACCTCCTTCCTTTTTCTTTTCCTTTATTCTTTTATTTGTGTACAAATACATTCTATATATATATATATAGTTAACAAATGCATGCTGATAAGCGACCTGAAGGCTAGGGTATAGGTGCTAAATTGGTCGTTGCGACCCAAGCGATCAAGTCAGCTTAATCAAGAAAGATATCAGACCACTAAATATATCAAAGATCAATCAAAACAAAGTGAGTGGTCCTGCTATGAGATTTACCTGGTATAGCACCCAGGGTCGAACTCAAGGAGCACGGATTGGCTAAAAAGCCTACGAAGTAGTCAAAAAAATCAGAGAAAAAGGGAAAACATTTTTTTAGTGGTTTTTAATTGTTTTTAAATTTTTTTGGAATTTTTAATATGTGAAAAAAATGAGAAAAGCAAAAGCAAGCACACTTCAACAAATTATTTAATGCATCAAGAAGTAAGCAAAAATTCAGACAAAAATATTTTTGTGTTTTTTATGTTTTTTAATGTTTTTGGTGAATTTTTGGGATTTTTCTGATGTGTATTTTATTTTCTAAAAATCAAACAGTAGCAAGAATGCAAGGTACTGTCCAGCCAGGCCCAAAATCCCTAGATAAAATATCTAAGGACCTCAAGAGGACCTGGAGGTATTTTTCCTGTAAAGAAGGTAAAACAAGGAAAATTTGAGTGCCAAAATTATTGTTTTTGGGTTTTTAACGTATTTATTAGAATTTTTCTGAGTTTTTGAGGGTTTTTAAGTTTTTATGGGTTTTCAGTGATGAAAATTAGCCAAAATTGGCTAGAAAATCAAAGAACACAAAATCAACAGTACCTAATTTTTATAGAATTTTTAGGGGAGTTTTTATATTTTTTTGTGATTTTTAAAACTAAATAGTGCCAAAAATAGATGTTTTTGAATTTTTAAAAATAGCAAATAAACTCAGAAATGTCCTCAAAAATTCTCGAAAATCCTACACCATGGCAGGAACCATGGGTCAAATTTTCGTCGAATTTGGAGGTGATTTGATGTTTTATTCAAAAATAACAAGAGGGCACTGTGCAGAGGGACCAAAGTGCAAATACCCAAAGTTCTGGGGGTCCTGGTGCAATTAACCCAAGAAGTCACGCGCTCGGCACGTGCCTGGGGCACTCAGGGACCTTTTGGTAAGAAAAACAAGTCCCGAGGACCTTCTGGTAACTCGTACCAAAAAGTCCAGGGGTTGTCTTGCAAATAACCCACTAATAGGCGCACATGCGGAATTAAAACACTCACAGGGGCATATATGCAAATACTAAAATGTTTTCATTCATTAACGAACAACCAGAACTACAGGACTAAAGTTGCAATTACACCAAACATACACGTGACGAAGCACGTGGCTCACACAAACAGGGGCATAAGTGCAAATAAACTAAAGTACGAGGTCCAGTGTGCAAATAACCCTAAACTAAACAACTTGCTAAAATATTTACAGGACTAAAACTCAATAAAAACAAAGGCTGGGCCTAAGGGTAATTTACCCCTTATTAAGCGGGCCGTCTGATGCGCTCCACGTGGATGATCTGACGGGTACGCTGGTGGGCGCTCCAGATCTCCTCTCCAAGGATCGGACGGTGGCTGCTCCTCCTGGAATGGACGGACGAGATGACAACTGGAGGTCGAGGCTGATCGGACGGCTGGCGAGGATGGTGGAAGAACACTCAGCCGGCGAGCTTCGCCGGCCTCGTGCGAGCGCTGTGGTCCTCGTCTGCTGCTTCCGGATATCGGAGAAGATGCGCGATGGAACTCCGCAGCTAATGGTAGACTCCGATGGCCCAGCCGAGCCCTGGAGGGGCTCCGGCAAGGTCGGCAGAGGAAAGCTCCTGGCCGAATGTCGGGAGGCCTCAGACAACCCTCCTCTGGTCCTGCAAAATAGGTCAGAAGCTTCGCGGGTCGAGGGTAAAGTGCCTCGACCCGGTTAGGCGGTGTGGATGTGGTCTATGCGTCGGGATGAGCGAGCTCCGGCGAAGCGACGGACGGTAGAGCTCGAACCACAGCTCCTGTGCGAGCTAGGTTGGATGGGTGTATGGAGAAGGTGCGCGGGGGAACGTCGGAGGTGATGACGGGTTCCGATGATCGAAAGGATGCTCGAGATGGTCGGAATCGATGGAACACGGCGGCGGTACGATTTGGGGCTAACCAGAAGTTAGACTAAATAGAGACACTAAGGGGTTACCTGGGCGGATGGTGAGACTATGCTGGAGCTGAGGTAGCTCCTGGTCGTGGCCTCAAGGGTTGTCTCGGCCCGAGGCTCGAGCTCCTGCTCTGGGCGGAGCACGGCGGCGCGCAGTCGCCGGATCAATGGAAACCGGCCCCTCTCCTCGCTGCGACGGCACCTGGAGCGAGCTGTCACTCACGCTCGGGTGCTGGAGCTCACTGGGGATGGAGTGGATTAGCCAAAGATGCAGAATCAGGTGGCGGAGCTCGGCTTTATACGTGTGTGCAGACCCGACTAGGGCTGGTCGGGTAGGGCAGCATGAAGCGCGGATCCCAATGCGGATACCCCGGCGGTCATGTCGGATGTACGAGGAAGCGATAGGACCCGAGGTTTGCGGAGAAGGCGAGCGGATCGAGCGCGGAAAAAGAGGAGAAAACGGGTCGGGTGCGAGATCCGCTGGAGAAGATGGTCCGCGGAGGGAGTTGACCGGGGGTCAACATCCCCCGTGGACCAATGAGATGCTGCCACGTGGACAAGATTTGAAGCTCAAAAATAAGGCAGCAAATGGCCGATTTTGCAAAAACTTTCAACATGAAATATTTTTATTTTATTTTTTTTATTTTTTGGTGATTTTTAATTAATTTTTGGAAATAAAAATGAGGTATTTACATTATGTAGCTATATATAGGTATATGTACATTATGTAGTTTTTTTGATTTTTGATTTTTAATTATTATTTTTGTACAATTTTATTCCTATTTTATATTTTATTTATTTATAGAATAAAATGAGGGATAAAAGGGTATTTTTATTTTGTCTTTATTATTTATATACATAGGTGAAATAAATAGTTATGTACAACTATATACATGGCATTTGTACAATATATTTTTGTAATTTTAATTTTGTTATTTTTATTTGATTTTTGTTTCGATTCTTTTTGTTTTATTTACTTACAATATATAGCATAGAATATTTACAAAAAGTTTAGAAAATGATTTTATTTATTTACAAGGTTAAATAAATAAAGCATGGTCTATGTACATGATGAAATGGTATTTTTAGTCTTTTTGATTTTTACCTTTTTGTTTTGTTTTTATCTTTCATAACTATGTACAAATATTTACAGATGTATTTTTGGTGAGGAAAATATTTTGTTATTTTATTTACATAATTATTTACACATGAGCTCCTATCTCCCTCTACTTTGGCTTTTATGCGGTCAGGCCCATGCTGAGCCCTCCCTTGGGTTAGGTTGCTCAATATTTATTCTAAATATTTCCCTCTTTTTCTTTTTAATCTTTATTCTTTTATTTTTGCACAAAAACATGCTAATTATAGATTTTTACACAATGCATGCTTTTGGTAATTGTTTGTATTTACACATATCTACATGTATTTGCAAAGGTTTTTGTAGCTAAAATATAAGAATAAAGAGTGATGAATGGGTATTCATCACCCCCCTATACTTAACTTTGCTAGTCCCTTAGCAAACACTTATTTGAAAAAGAAGTGAAAAAGAAAGAAAAAGAAAAAGAGGATGTACATGGATCAAGGTTGAATTATTAAACTTTCCTTCATTAAATTGAAATATGGAGCTTGATCAGATCTTTGGATTATTAATGTGTCGGAACCTTATTTAGACTTAAGCTTAAAACTCAACAGCCTCTAAGTTCCACCAATCTATGGTCAAGACTCCTCAATAAACCAGATCAGAACAAGTCTACATACACAAACTCTAATGACCATGAATCTTTCCATGCGGTGTAAGTGGTATGTAGCTCCCCACCTCAGAAGTAACAAAGAAACAACCTCCCTCAACCTGGTAACTCTAATGCCTCGGTCTAGCAACTCTTTCCTCGAGAAGCGGGGTATTCCCTTCTAAGTTCAAGTGCAACCGGCTCAAGAAGAGGGGGAAGAAGTATAGACTTTTGGAAGCTTAGCCAGTGTAGCTAAGTCTCCCGCTGCAAGCTTCATGAGATGTAACATGGATACCATAAGCTTTGCTTTATTTGACTATGTACACTCCGGTGGGGTTATTAAATTTTCAATCCGACCCACCACTTTTTTGGAGTTCTTTTGCATTTTTGCATATATTTTTTTTTCAAGGACTTCTATACAGCATATCTACATGGTGCAGCGTATTTACAAGAAATTTTCCTCTTGAGCCAGTAGACTATCCCTCTTTTGAAGCTTTATTGCAACCCACAGCTTCTGTCTTTAGCCTTCATCACCACTAGACCAAGTTGAGGCACACTTCCTTCACTAGAAGAAGAAGAGAGGTTCCGCCTAGAAGTACTACCCTCATATGCTACCCCAAGCCAAAGGAAATTGCCTCCTCACCACCTCATCCGTGGAGAGCCATGTGTAAAGTGCAGGTGCAAGTCAAGCCATTGTCTCTAAGAGTCATGCGTGTGTTGTTAAGTGCTCTACTTAGGCTCATCAAGATGACATATGCTCATAGCCTAGTGGACTCGTAGAATTAAGTCCTTATGGACCTGAAAAGCCTTAACCCTAAGTCCTATAAGGTTCCTCTTAAAGTTAAGTGGATTAAGATCTTATTCAAGCTCCATTTCTTAATTTAATTCCAGGCTTAGTTTAAATGTCAACTCTCATCCAGGAAAAACTATATACATATCTGTACACAAGATGCTATTTACAAATATTTTACAATCATGCAAAATTTTTGAAAAATGTTTTGAAATCATGAATGGATGATGCATGAGGTGCAAGTTTTGCAAAAAGATATTTACAAACATTTACACAAAATTTTTGCAACTTTTGATTTTCAAAACATTTTCGAAAAATTTTGTACTATATACATAATTTTGATACAAAATATTTACACAAGCTTTACACAAAAGATTTTTGAAATCATTTTTACAAAAATACTTTGTACACTAGCTATGTATGTGCATGATAAAAGAAGTTTATGTACATGAAAAAAAAAATTTAATTAATTTTTTTGTGATTTTTAGCCATTTTGTTTATTAACACACTCACACAAAGTACGAGTTATGGCTAAAGTATATATGAAATATATACACACCCCCCTATACTTAGCTCGAACGATGTCCTCAGAGTGATCAAGAGCGATGAAGAAGACATAACTCGTGCTTAGTAAAAGGGAAGTGAAAAGGAATGGCTAAGTACAGGAACAAATAAATGAATAGAATGAGAGGAACTCGGTGGTTTCCCCCTATACTTAGGATTAACTAATCCTAAGTATAGCAAGCTGTACGTGAAGGGGAAGCCGAGTGAAGAAGATACAGAATCTGCCCCCCCTATACTTAGGGTAAAATATCCCTAAGTATAGGCAGCAAAACAGGAGCAGAAAGAATAGAAAGAATACCCGCAGGTCCTACATCCCCCCTATACTTAATGTAAAGTACACCCTAAGTATAGCATAATCATAAGATGAGGGAAGGGATGTGGGACTAAAGAATAGAATGATATGGACAACTGGATCTATACAAGCGGAGGAACAGTGAAAATCAGGCGTGAGATGCAAAAGATGTGAGTCAAGAGACCACATCTCACGCAAAATGAATAGGGGCAACAATAACATCCCGCGGCTCATGATCTAGAAATGGCTTGAGCCGCTGGCCGTTCACTCGAAAGGTGCTCTCAGAAGACAACTCGGATATATCAATACTACCATTGTTGTGCACCTTTCTGACGAGAAAAGGTCCCTTCCATTTGCTCTGTAGCTTCCCTGGAAATAATCGTAGCCTCGCATCAAACAACCATACTCTCTGTCCAATCTCAAAATGCTTGTGACTGATATGAGAATCATGCCACTCCTTGACTTTCTCCTTATAATGTAGGCTGCTTGAGAAAGCTGCATCTCTAAGCTCCTCCAGGGCAGCTAACTCTGCCCTTCTCTGGTCTCCCATACCATCTGGATCCATCAAAATGTCTATGACTGCCCAAAGTGACTTATGCCTTAGCTCAACAGGTAAATGGCACGGCTTGCCATATACGAGGTGAAAGGGAGATGTGCCCAATGGAGTCTTGAAAGACGTCCTATATGCCCACAAGACCGAGTCCAACAGCTGTGACCAATTCTTTCGGTCAGGGCGGACGACTTTCTGCAAAATATTCTTGATCTCCCTATTCGACACCTCAGCTAGACCATTCGTCTGTGGATGGTAAGGTGTGGCAACACGATGATCTATGCTGAACTCGCTAGCAAGGGCCTTTACCTGGTCGTTGATGAAATGAGACCCCCCATCAGAAATCAGAACTCGTGGAACCCCGAACCGCGTGATGATATGCTTCCTCAAAAATCTGCAAACTATCCTCGCATCAGTGGCTCGGGTGGGGATAGCCTCCACCCAACGGCTAACATAATCAACGGCCAACAGAATGTACTCAAATCTCTGACTCTTAGGGAATGGACCCATGAAATCGATGCCCCATGCGTCAAAAACCTCACAGAAGTGAATGGGCTGCATCGGCATCATATCACGCTGTCCACAAGTGCCCATCCTCTGACAGTCAGTACACCTCTTCACGAACTCATCAGAGTCCTTGAAGAGGGTAGGCCACCACAAGCCAGATTGGAGCACTTTCTGTGCCGTTCTCCTCCCAGAATGATGTCCTCCTGCCTCAAACTTGTGGCAGTAAGTGAGGACGCTATGGTGTTCCTCCTGAGGAATACACCAACGCCATACGCTATCCCCTCCTTCGTGGTAAAGGATGGGATCCTCCCAGTGGTAGGACTTGGCCCTCGCAAGGAAGGTCTCAAGCCTCTTCCTGGGCCAATCTTGTGGGACTTTCCCAGCAACGAGAAAGTTCACAATATCGGCATACCACGGGAGTGAGGCGATAGCAAGGATCGCCTCATCTGGGAAGGTATCGCGAATAGGATCAATCTGCTCAGAATCCTCAGGCTGCTCTAATCGGGAAAGATGATCCACCACCACATTCTTGACTCCAGGCTTATCCTTGATCTCTATGTCGAACTCCTGGAGTAGAAGGATCCATCTAGTCAGTCTGGCCTTGGCATCCTTCTTTGCCATGAGGTACCTGATGGCGGTGTGATCTGTAAACAAAGTCACTCTAGATCCAATGATATACGATCTGAACTTATCTAGGGCAAACACTATGGCTAGCATCTCCTTCTCTGTGACCGTATAATTCCGCTGGGCGGAATCCAATGTGCGGCTAGCATAGTGTATGGCAAACGGAACTCCATCCCTCCTCTGTCCCAGCACTGCCCCCACGGCAAAATCGGAGGCGTCCGTCATGATCTCGAATGGGAGAGACCAATCAGGCGGCTGGAGAACAGGAGCCTCAATAACATGCTGCTGGAGAGTCGCAAAGGACGAGAGACACTTGTCATCGACAAGGAACTCGGTGTCTTTCGTCAAGAGGTCAGTCAATGGTCGGGCAATCTTGCTGAAATCCTGAATAAATCTCCTATAAAATCCAACGTGCCCCAGGAATGACCGTAGCTGCCTCAAATTGGACGGCGGTGTGAGTTTTCTAATGACATCAACCTTGGCCGGATCAACCTCCATGCCCCTGTTGGAGATGATGTGGCCAAGCACCGTCCCTTGAGTCACCATGAAGTGACTCTTCTCCCATGACAAAACCAAATGAAACTCGATACATCGCTGGAGTACCCGGTCTAGGCAGTCAAGACAAGAATCGAATCCGTCGCCGTAGACCGAGAAGTCGTCCATGAAGACCTCCAAACACTCCCCTACCATGTCCGAAAAGATCGACAGCATGCACCTCTAAAATGTCGCAGGGGCGTTGCATAGCCCAAATGGCATGCGTCGAAAAGCATATGTGCCGAAGGGACAGGTAAAGGTGGTCTTCTCCTGATCCTCAGGAGCGATGGCCACTTGGTTGTAGCCCGAGTACCCATCCAGGAAGCAATAATGGCTCTTCCCTGCCAGTCTCTCAATGATCTGGTCAATAAAAGGCAGGGGGAAATGGTCCTTCTTGGTGGATTGGTTGAGTCTCCTGTAGTCAACACAAACCCTCCAAGAGGTGGGTACTCGTGTAGCGATCTCCTCTCCCGACTCACTGATCACAGTCGTGATGCCCGTCTTCTTGGGCACCACATGCAAGGGGCTGACCCACTTGGAGTCGGAAATGGGATAAATAAAATCTGCGCTCCACCATTTTGATATTTCTTTCATCACGACCTCTCTCAGGTTGGGGTTCAGTCGCCGCTGGAACTCACGCGACGGCTTCGCCCCCTCCTCAAGGTAGATATGGTGGGAGCACACTGCTGGACTAATCCCATGGAGATCTGCTACGCTCCATCCGATCGCCTTGCGGTTCTTTTCAAGAACCCCCATCAGACGGGATTCTTGCTCTCCAGTCAACTCGGCGGAGATGATGACTGGGTACATCTCTGGATCGCCCGCAAGGAATCGATACTTCAGCGAAGTAGGGAGCGGCTTTCGCTCTGGAATGCTGGGTGCTGGCAAATCTGGCTGTGGAAGGAACTGAGTGAAAGCTGCTAAGTCTGCCAAATCTGCCTGGGAAAGTGAAAGCGTACTCTCGCAAACTGGATCGGGAGAAGGCTGCTCAACTGCACTGTCTCTGCTCAGCTCTGCATCTACCTCCTCCTCATCTATAGGCTCGGGTGGGCTCAGGTCTGGCATCTGATCATAGCAATCGGCCCAATCAGACTCTGAATCCGAGGGATCTGCATCAACCGCGGTGGCATCAATACCACCAGAAAACAAGGTGGCCTCAGCCCACCATCACTGAACATCGTGTCACGATCAAGAATCGGCTCCGCTGCCTCTATGGTATCCTGAACCAGGGCTGTGCTCTCCAGACTCTCCTCTGCTATCATCTCGGCATCAACTGTATCGGAATATGAGAGGATGGTCTGTGCTGAAGGATCTGCCCAAGCTGCCTCATCATCTGTGATCACAAAATCGCAGTCCTGGTGGATGTCTGGCTCTGCGTCTGTCATCTGCTCTGAATCGGTACTCGCGTCTGAGCGGGCTCTATCTCTAGCTCTGTAGTCCTCGACCGTATCTATTTGTATACTCTCGCCCTCGACGCGAAAGTACACCTTCCCTCTATCATGATCAGTCACCGCCTTGGCTGTGGCCAAAAACGGACGACCAAGGATGATGGGGGTATCGGCCACTGACTCAGGGATCTCCATGTCCAACACTACGAAGTCCACGGGGAATTTCAGGCCCTGAATCGTGACGATAACGTCTTGTAATAACCCCTTCGGCCTCTTGACAGATCAATCAGCGAACTGAAGGACTGTCCTGCTCTGTCGAAGAGTGCCCAACTCGAAGCGGTCGAGAAGGGCTGCCGGAAGAAGGTTGATCGACGATCCGCTATCTAGAAGAGTACGGTCGAACCTCTGCTCACTGATCTGGCATCTGACATACGGGGCCCCTGAATCTGGCCTCTTGGCTGGCAGTCGGTTCTGGATCGCAAAACACGTGGCTTTCGTCAGCACATGGATCTCGGAAGTGTGGTTCCTCCTACTCCTCCTAACTGTAGTCCTGTCTCTCAAAGATCGCTGGAGAAGGGGGATGTGCTGCAAAGCCTCCTGGAGGGTCAGCTGGATGTGGAACCTATCAATCATGCTCTGGCTGAACTCCTCAAGCTCTCTCTTTTTTGGATTTTCTTTTTTCTCCCCCTTCCCCATCTGAAGGGCTCTAGGGAAGGGGATCACAGGGTCCTTCTCAGATGAAGGACTAGGAAAAGGTCTAGACGGTTCGATGACCGGATCCACACATACATCATGCACCACAGTGGGACCAGAAGAAAGTAAACCTTTTCCTTTATTCATAACAGAGTTCTGAGATACAGGAATGCGAGGAAAGACAACATCTCTATCTGTACAAATACCGGTGGCCTCAGTACCACCACGGGCTGGCTCTGCTGCTGCTGCTGGTAGTAGACGTCTCACGGCATCAGTACCGCGGCCTGGCTCAGTTCTACTGGTGGCGTCAGTACCACCTCCTCGAACTGGTGAAGCGGCGGCCTCAGTACCGCCGGTGGGATCAGCATCCTTGGTGGCATCAATGCCACCATCATCATCTGGAGCGGCCTCAGTACCGCTCTCCTCCTTCTCATGTGGCACCTCTGATGTATCCTCGTGGTGAAGCTCAGATGAGGTGCCGCCGCCTGCTGGTGTCCTACCGCTCCTAAGTGTGACAAAATCAGCATCAAATAGATCCAAAGAAGTATCATCAAATGAGTCACTAGGAGTGGCTAACTCAGTATGTACTACCTGCTCAGATTTCCTCTTGAGATTGTTCGGGTTCGGCTCGATCTGGGCAGGAATGGCGGCCTTCCCTCTCACCAAGTCCCGCATCTCCTGGCGGAACTCGTCCATCTCCCGTCTGAATGTGGCCTGCTGGTCCGTGAGGAGGCGGGCGATATCATCCAAAGCGGGGCTCTCGTGAGAGCCCGACGGGTAGCCTCTCTGTGGGTGAGGCTGCTGGATCTGCTGCTGATGGTGCTGGTAAGAGGGATATGAGGACGGGTGCTGCTGCTGAATCGGGTGAGCCTGCTGCTCACGCCTCCACGACTGTCCCTGCTGCTGAAAGGGACGAGGACCGAAGGATGATGGCTGATGCTGCTGGTATGCTGGGGGCTGCTGCTGCGACTGGTGATGATCTCTCTGCTGGGAGTACTGCCCTCCCTGTCCTGACGGCTGCTGCTGGGGCTGGGCACCACCATTCCCCCACCTGAATCCGGGATGGTCTCGTCTGATCCCAGGCTGGGGGCGGTCATACCAAATCCCGTTGACATCCATCAACGGCTCTGCATCGAAGGGGTCTGGAGGTAGTACTGCCAGAGGCTGATCCGGCTGGTAGACCACCATCTGCATGTCTGGAGATGGTGGGGACTGGTAAGTATGCTGCGGCTGCAGGTACGGCTCCGCCTGTACAAGGTGAACCTGTTTAGGCTGCTGTGAGGAGCTAGAGCGCTGGGACGTGCTGCTGCTGCCGCCGGTATCGCCTCGCGACAGAAGACGGGGCTGTGAAGCCGTCTGTGTCTCCTGGAGACACATGAGCTGGGTCTTCATGTCGCTCAGAACCTGTGCCATCTGTTCCATTTGAGTGATGCTCTGGCACTGCTTCTTCTCGATCAGCTCCATGCGGTCCAACTTCTCGCTGATGATACCCATGTCCGCAGCGGATGACTCTGCATGTGCTGCTGCGACTGCGGACGAACTGGATGGACCTGCATCTACCCGTGCTATCCTCTGGTACTGCACGAGTCCTGGCTGCTGTGGCTGGGGTCTCTGAGAATACAACCTGGTCTAGGACATCACCATGTAATTCTCGGACATCTCCTCGTAGATGGCCCAGACCTGGTCGTGGTCCTTGGCAAAGTAGGACCCGCCGCAAGAAGCGTTCACCAGACCCTGAAGCTTTGGCGTCAACCCGCTGAAAAAGCTCTGAACTAGGTTCGGCTTGGATATGTCGTGGTGCGGGCATCTGTCTAGGAGCTCTCGAAACCTCTCCCAAGCCTCGTGAAACTGCTCGTTGGGGAACATGGAGAAGTTGCTGATCAGGGCCCTCGCTGCATTCGTCCGCCCGAGTGGATAGTACTTTTTCAAGTACTCGGTGCGGAGCTGCTCCCAGATGTAGACAAACTTCCCTAAATGCTTCAGCCAGGTGGCTGCTCTATCTGCCAGTGAAAACGGGAAGGCTATCATCCGGATCGTATCCTGGTCCACGTGGCGATCGTGAACAGTGTTGCAGATCATCAAGAACTCCTGGAGGTGGAGGTGGGGCTCCTCAGTGGCTAGTCCGTGGAAACGGGGCAGTAACTGCAAGGTGTTCGGGGGGAACTTGAAGTCCCCCACGATCGCTGGCACTACCACCCAGTGATGCATCAGAGTAGATCCGGGGTTGTGTAACGCTCGCATCGGCTGTGGTGGTCCTCCTGCCGCAGCGGCTGCCGCTGCGGCGGCAGCGGCTGCTGCTGCTGCGGCTGTTGCGGCTGTGGCCTCTGCATCTGGTATCTCCTCCGGCTCGCTCTGCTCTGAACCTCACTCTGCTCTGAGCCTCTCCAACTCTCGCCTCATCTCTATCATGAATGCCCCCTGATCGCGTAACTGCTGCTGAACTGTCTCGAGTGATGCGATCAGGGTGGAGTTGATCGCCCCCTGGTCAAATACAACATGCTGATCTCCCTGTGGACCTCCGGGGTAATCGTCTGATCTGGCGGCCATAGCGACGTCTGCAAAATCAAATGAGCCCAACTCAGGTGCTGTCAAATCTGCTAATCTCTCCTCGGGCTCATGTCTCTCAGTGTCGAAAGAAAGGGGGTCGAGGGGGAACAGGGCGGAATCGTACTCGGGCTCGGAGAGCTGGTCTCGGCTCTCGCGGGCCAACCTAGATGATCGGGTAGACGTGCCCGAAAGCGGTGCAGCCAGAGGCTGCCTAAGAGACCGTCTACCCATCATCTTGATCTGGCGAGTAAGGCGGATGAGATCTGGAGTCAACTATGATCACAAAACAAACCCCCGGTTCACCAACGCAACGCGAGCTGAAGACCGTGAAAGTTCGGTCAAATTATCTTGTCTATTTTATTTTGGTGAACACACAAAATATCAGAGCGCTTACGTGACCTATTAGGATATCCGATGCTATCCCAACCGACTGGCCCGCACGGAAGAGTCGGTAATCAGTCGGGTCTAGCACCGGGAGGCTCTACCTAGGGTGCGGGTCACTCTCTCGCGCATCCAAACCATACAATGAGGGGGTTGCTCTCCCCAAGACAAAGTTTTTAGGGTGAGCGGTTTTTAAGATCAATAGTCTTAGCCAGTCCCAATTTTATGGTTTTTCTTTTTAATATTTTTCAAATCAAACAAAAGGCCTAACGAATTTTCGGTTCTCCTGATTATTTAGTCCGAAAACAGGGGGAGAAGACGAAAAAGCCGATGCGCGAGAAATCAATGATGCATGCTGAGATAGAAATGCGTACCTTGTCTCCAGCACTCTACATGCAAGTGATCCGCGCAGAATTTAAAGACAGAAAGAAAACTACCTAAATGATGCAACGGGAAAAACCGAGTCCTAAACGAGCAATTTCTAGCGCAGAACCGTCTAACTCAGTCACTCGCCCTCGATCCAAAGAGTCCGGTCTAGACCCACACCTCCTCTTCTCGACAGGTCGAGTTCAGGAGTAGCGCTTGACGGGGCAGGCTCGCGGCGCGTAGGCTCTCAGGAAAGCGACTAAGTTATTTTTATTATTATTATTAGTAGGTCCAATTACGTTTCTATGGGAACATATAAGCAATTAGGTGTTTGGATCCTACTAATTACGGCACAAGCACCAGAAATTCCTAAGTCTAGGGGCTCGAGCAAAAACCGCGTAAACACCGGAAAAGGCAGAAAAAAGTAGAAGAAAACCGCGTCAAAACCGCGAAAATCTCCTAAGGGTCCCCCGAGCACACCGGTGCTCGGCGAAACAGACCCGCTAAGTCAAGTTCCACAACAGTTCAAGTCTCTGAGTGTACATGTATTATTACAACAATAATAATCAAAGATCCTAAGCTAACCTCACCCACTCAACTCTCTCTCTCTCTCTCTCTCCTGCGGCTCCGTGCAGAAGGGAGCCGCCTCCGAGTCTCGCGGTTGCTTCGGCTTCTCGAAATCGGCCGCCTCGATCCTCGGGCCCTCGCAAGAAACAGAGAGAAAAGTGGTCAGTCCAGAAATTATTATCAGAGAATATGAGAAAAATATATCTACAAAATTCTATACAAAAAGCCGCGAAACTCGAAAAGCCGCGGAAAAAAACTAAAAGTTACTACTAAGCCGTGCTCCCCAGCAACGGCGCCATTCTGATAAGCGACCTGAAGGCTAGGGTATAGGTGCTAAATTGGTCGTTGCGACCCAAGCGATCAAGTCAGCTTAATCAAGAAAGATATCAGACCACTAAATATATCAAAGATCAATCAAACAAAGTGAGTGGTCCTGCTATGAGATTTACCTGGTATAGCACCCAGGGTCGAACTCAAGGAGCACGGATTGGCTAAAAAGCCTACGAAGTAGTCAAAAAATCAGAGAAAAAGGGAAAACATTTTTTTAGTGGTTTTTAATTGTTTTTAAATTTTTTTGGAATTTTTAATATGTGAAAAAAATGAGAAAAGCAAAAGCAAGCACA
Source organism: Ottelia alismoides (assembly GCA_037367405.1). Lineage (NCBI taxonomy): Eukaryota > Viridiplantae > Streptophyta > Magnoliopsida > Alismatales > Hydrocharitaceae > Ottelia > Ottelia alismoides. The sequence continues at coordinate 444,728 of JAZKJV010005443.1, forward strand.
CTTCAACAAATTATTTAATGCATCAAGAAGTAAGCAAAAATTCAGACAAAATATTTTTGTGTTTTTTATGTTTTTTAATGTTTTTGGTGAATTTTTGGATTTTTCTGATGTGTATTTTATTTTCTAAAAATCAAAAGTAGCAAGAATGCAAGGTACTGTCCAGCCAGGCCCAAAATCCCTAGATAAATATCTAAGGACCTCAAGTGGACCTGGAGGTATTTTTCCTGTAAACTAGGTAAAACAAGGAAAATTTAAGTACCAAAATTATTGTTTTTGGGTTTTTAACGTATTTATTAGAATTTTTCTGAGTTTTTGAGGGTTTTTAAGTTTTTATGGGTTTTCAGTGATGAAAATTAGCCAAAATTGGCTAGAAAATCAAAGAACACAAAATCAACAGTACCTAATTTTTATAGAATTTTTAGGGGAGTTTTTATATTTTTTTGTGATTTTTAAAACTAAACAGTGCCAAAAATAGATGTTTTTGAATTTTTAAAAATAGCAAATAAACTCAGAAATGTCCTAAAAAATTCTCGAAAATCCTACACCATGGCACATGGGTCAAATTTTCGTCGAATTTGGAGGTGATTTGATGTTTTATTCAAAAATAACAAGAGGGCACTGTGCACAGGGACCAAAGTGCAAATACCCAAAGTTCTGGGGTCCTGGTGCAATTAACCCAAGAAGTCACGCGCTCGGCGCGTGCCTGGGGCACTCAGGGACCTTTTGGTAAGAAAAACAAGTCCCGAGGACCTTCTGGTAACTCGTACCAAAAAGTCCAGGGGCTGTCTTGCAAATAACCCACTAATAGGCGCACATGCGGAATTAAAACACTCACAGGGGCATATATGCAAATACTAAAATGTTTTCATTCATTAACAAACAACCAGAACTACAGGACTAAAGTTGCAATTACACCAAACATACACGTGACGAAGCACGTGGCTCACGCAAACAGGGGCATAAGTGCAAATAAACTAAAGTACGAGGTCCAGTGTGCAAATAACCCTAAACTAAACAACTTGCTAAAATATTTACAGGACTAAAACTCAATAAAAACAAAGGCTGGGCCTAAGGGTAATTTACCCCTTATTAAGCGGGCCGTCTGATGCGCTCCACGTGGATGATCTGACGGGTACGCTGGTGGGCGCTCCAGATCTCCTCTCCAAGGATCGGACGGTGGCTGCTCCTCCTGGAATGGACGGACGAGATGACAACTGGAGGTCGAGGCTGATCGGACGGCTGGCGAGGATGGTGGAAGAACACTCAGCCGACGAGCTTCGCCGGCCACGTGCGAGCGCTGTGGTCCTCGTCTGCTGCTTCCGGATATCGGAGAAGATGCGCGATGGAACTCCGCAGCTAATGGTAGACTCCGATGGCCCAGCCGAGCCCTGGAGGGGCTCCGGCAAGGTCGGCGGAGGAAAGCTCCTGGCCGAATGTCGGGAGGCCTCAGATAGCCCTCCTCTGGTCCTGCAAAATAGGTCAGAAGCTTCGCGGGTCGAGGGCAAAGTGCCTCGACCCGGTTAGGCGGTGTGGATGTGGTCTATGCGTCGGGATGAGCGAGCTCCGGCGAAGCGACGGACGGTAGAGCTCGAACCCCAGCTCCTGTGCGAGCTAGGTTGGATGGGTGTATGGAGAAGGTGCGCGGGGGAACGGCGGAGGTGATGACGGGTTCCGATGATCGAAAGGATGCTCGAGATGGTCGGAATCGATGGAACACGGCGGCGGTACGATTTGGGGCTAACCAGAAATTAGACTAAATAGAGACACTAAGGGGTTACCTGGGCGGATGGTGAGACTATGCTGGAGCTGAGGTAGCTCCTGGTCGTGGCCTCAAGGGTTGTCTCGGCCGGAGGCTCGAGCTCCTGCTCTGGGCGGAGCACGGCGGAGCGCAGTCGCCGGATCAATGGAAACCGGCCCCTCTCCTCGCTGCGACGGCACCTGGAGCGAGCTGTCACTCACGCTCGGGTGCTGGAGCTCACTGGGGATGGAGTGGATTAGCCAAAGATGCAGAATCAGGTGGCGGAGCTCGGCTTTATACGTGTGTGCAGACCCGACTAGGGCTGGTCGGGTAGGGCAGCATGAAGCGCGGATCCCAATGCGGATACCCCGGCGGTCATGTCGGATGTACGAGGAAGCGATAGGACCCGGGGTTTGCGGAGAAGGCGAGCAGATCGAGCGCGGAAAAAGAGGAGAAAACGGGTCGGGCGCGAGATCCGCTGGAGAAGACGGTCCGCGGAGGGAGTTGACCGGGGGTCAACATCCCCCGTGGACCAATGAGATGCTGCCACGTGGACAAGATTTGAAGCTCAAAAATAAGACAGCAAATGGCCGATTTTGCAAAAACTTTCAACATGAAATATTTTTATTTTATTTTTTTCTATTTTTTTGGTGATTTTTAATTAAATTTTTGGAAATAAAAATGAGGTATTTACATTATGTAGCTATATATAGGTATATGTACATTATGTAGTTTTTTTGATTTTTGATTTTTAATTATTATTTTGTACAATTTTATTCCTATTTTATATTTTATTTATTTATAGAATAAAATGAGGGATAAAAGGGTATTTTTATTTTGTCTTTATTATTTATATACATAGGTGAAATAAATAGTTATGTACAACTATATACATGGCATTTGTACAATATATTTTTGTAATTTTAATTTTGTTATTTTTATTTGATTTTTGTTTCGATTCTTTTTATTTTATTTACTTACAATATATAGCATAGAATATTTACAAAAAGTTTAGAAAATGATTTTATTTATTTACAAGGTTAAATAAATAAAGCATGGTCTAAGTACATGATGAAATGGTATTTTTAGTCTTTTTGATTTTTACCTTTTTGTTTTGTTTTTATCTTTCATAACTATGTACAAATATTTACAGATGTATTTTTGGTGAGGAAAATATTTTGTTATTTTATTTACATAATTATTTACACATGAGCTCCTATCTCCCTCTACTTTGGCTTTTATGCGGTCAGGCCCATGCTGAGCCCTCCCTTGGGTTAGGTTGCTCAATATTTATTCTAAATATTTCCCTCTTTTTCTTTTTAATCTTTATTCTTTTATTTTTGCACAAAAACATGCTAATTATAGATTTTTACACAATGCATGCTTTTGGTAATTGTTTGTATTTACACATATCTACATGTATTTGCAAAGGTTTTTGTAGCTAAAATATAAGAATAAAGAGTGATGAATGGGTATTCATCACATGCTTAATGCTAATTTATTGTATTTATACTTATCTACATGATGCTTTGCTAAGATAAATAGCTAAACTAAAAGAATAAAGAGTGAGAATCAGGGATTCATCAGCCGGACCAACCTAGCATGCTGCCCGTCCCGTTCAAGCCCAACTCAAGGCCAAGCCCACTGTCTAAATGGGCGGGCCTGGGCCGTCATTTTGGCCCATTAATCAATTTAGGAAAGGCTTGGGTTAGTACATGCCTGAACCCAATGTCCACGGGCCAGCCCAATTTATGACCCGAATCCATGCCCAATCCATGAGCATGTCCCGACCTACCCCCTCATTTTGAAACCCTACCCCTAACTACTCGACCCTATCACCCCCCCCCCCCCAATCCTCCCACTCGAGACCCCGACCCCATGTTCCACCTCCCATCCCTCCCTAAGCCCCCTCCCCAACGATTCCGGCCACCACCGTGCACCGCATGTGGCCCTCGGCCTTCCCCAGGCTCCTCCGTGATCCCCTCTACCTCGCTCCACCATGACTCTCCTCCCTCTCGCTCCAAGCCTCCATCCTCCCTCCCTCACCGCCCACCACCACCTTATCCTCCCGCTCCCTCCCTCACCACCCAACGGTTGGCTCCACTGCGCCACCTTATACTCCCATTCCCTCCCCTCCTCCCCCACTCCTAGGCCCAGCCACCCATCGCTAGAGCATTATCTCCTCCCTCTCCATCCCTGAGCTCCTTCCCTCCCCATCCTAATCACCCATCGCCACAATGCCACCAACCCCCTCTTCCTCCCTCCCTCCCCATCCTAATCACCCATCGCCACAATGCCACCAACCCCCTCTTCCTCCCTCCCTCCCCATGGACATGACCGAGCTCCGACCGCCACCACATCTCCACCTCTTCCATGTCTCTCCCTTTTGAGGCCCTCCACACCAAACACATGCCACTGCCATCACGTGGCATGCGTATGCCTTCCCTCCGACGACTCATGACCATACACGTGGCAACCACATAGCTAGCCCCTTTTCTTTCGGACTCGACTCTTTAAGTGGAGGTGGTATATCACGCCCTTTCTTGATCCTTTATTCTGATGTTGTTTTAGATGCTATTGTTGATATTGAATATGAATGTGATTGTGGATCTATTACCTATTTGAAGAATCATAATGCGAATGTGAATCTATCACCTAATTTATATTTTATTTTATTTATATGTGGAATGAACAAAATGAAAAAGTTGAAAATGATTCTACAATGATAAATGTAGAGGATGATGCCCCAATTGGAATTAAACATCCTAGACAATCACAGTCATGGGTATGGAACCATTTTAAGAAGATTGGGGTAGTTGATGGAAAAGAGATGTGCAACCCCTCCAATCCTTCATTCTACATGTCTCTTAATATTTGTAAATTTGTAAGATAACATGCCCGACCAACTTCTGTGGGGTTCATGGACCGGCCCGACCTAGTCCCCAACTCATCATGAGTTGAAGGGCATGGACGCAGCATGTGGGCATGATTTCCTAAATGAGCTTGGACTGGGCTAGGTTAGGCCGACCCGAGCCCGGCGCATGCCCCGCCCTAGGGGTCACCGTACTAAAAACTTAAACAAAAAGTTTCTGATAAGACTCAATCTTGATTTTTGTCATCCCTTGAAACTCTGAAATTCCAATCCCATCATTTTCCCTAATATTAAAGATGAAGTTCTAATTTCTCCGGATCGAAGACATTTTCTTTGAAATATTGGTATTTTTGTCATCTTCCTTGATGGATATTTACTGTGGCCCTCTATTTCCACATATGGTACTCGTCCATTCTTAAAAACTTTAGACTTGTACACAATGATTAAACTTTGTTGCTTGATGAATCTTGATCAAGAATAATCCCACACTCCCAATTACCAGTTTAATTTTCCAAATACTTAATCTCGTATACCCAGTCTGAGATCTTCAACCTTCAACGTTCTTCAGTGTGCCCTTAAGTCCCTTGGTCTTTTTTTATGAATGGACAAGATTATAAAATAAAAAATGCAATGGGTACGAGAAAAGCATTATGAGAGATCTCAGAGGTCTTCCTTCCTATGTAAGAATGACTCATGACAAAAGGGGGTCTCTCATTGCAAACTATATGGTCTAAAATAGGCCAACATAAGGGACTTGATCCTCCATACCATGTAATTTTTTACCCCTTTATTAGGGACTTTGTACCCACTTAATGGTCTAGTAGTAGTACAGTGTGTCTATCACAAAAAAAAAACCAAGGTTCAAATCTCACTCTTCGAGAGATTCATGTAACCGACCCTATTTATAGTGGGAGAAGGCTTAGTACATTTTTTTATTAGGAACCTTGCGTTAGGTAGTCGACGACCAATGTAAAAAATAGTCGAATATTTCTACATGGATTTGATCAAGAAAGAATCTATGTAACCGACCCTATTTATAGTGGGAGAAGGCTTAGTACTTTTTTTTATTAGGGACCTTGATTACTGTATTCCGCTCGAGAGGTGTTAAAAGATATTCTTCTATATGATTTACCTATTAGCATTGGATAATCTTTCACTGGTTTTTCTTGTAGAATCTCCCGTATATAACTCATCTAAAAGCTCGACCTTTCTCATGTTTAAAGGAGGTCATAAGTATTTAGAAAGCTCAAACTTAAACTTTTCATCTATTTTATCTAGAGTATCATCGAAAAATAATCAAGATCAATGATATTATCATAACTAAATAAAGTAGAGTTCCAAATCAATAATTTAAGAATCAAACAATCAAAGCATGCACAAAAATAGAGGTAATGATTTACGTGGAAAACCCTTCGGAAAGAGAAAAACGACGATGATGCACAATCTCTAATCTCTCTCAGTAGAGATTATTCTTGACTAAAAACTTAATTCCAATGAGGGAGATGAGTACAATATATAGAGGACGGGTAAACAATCCCTCATATCCTCTCTTCGCAATCAGACGTTTCGATGTAGAGGTCTTCGGGTAATACAATCGAGGTTTAATTTTCCAATGAACTCTCTTCAAGTCATCGGAAGAAACTCTCATAAATGTTGTCAAGGACGTGATGAATTTAAGTAGAGAGCTTAGCAAAGAAGTAATGATGATGAGGGGATTTTAAAAAGAAGATGACAGACCAAAACTAAAAGTCAATCGAAATAATCGACTATTGCGACACCTTCAACATCGAGAGCATCATTCCCAGCTTGACGTGGAATCCCTCATCGATGTCGCCTTCATGTTTACCTTCATCCCTTGATAAGTTTGAGGTGATACAATGACAATAATATATGATGTGTATATTGACTAGGTTTGTAATAGTAAAATCATAGATGTGAAATCGTACTACGTCCATGTAGCTTGTGAATATGTCGCCGCAAGCCTCCCCAAAAGCTAGACAACCAGGGAGAAGAGCATCGAGATGATATCAAATGATACCAAGTCATTGAGGAAAAGCTACATATCGAGACATGTTAGGCTTGGATTGGCGAGAATCGATCACAATAACTTGCATGTTAAGTTTGGATTGCGACCTTGCAAGAATTAGAGTCGTAATTCTTATATGATATAGTTGTATTTCAACATGAAATTAACATAGATAGAATTGTGGATTATTTATCCGAAGCAATTAATAGTGGATTGAATTACTGACTCCCCACATATAACGAGAGATATAAGAGAGGAAGAGGGCAAAAGTATGTAAAGAATTGTAGATGTTCATTAGAGAGATTTTTGTTCCTATAATTGTCGTGAGAAGCGACCGACCAAGTTAAATTTTGTATCTTATTTGTGCATGTGCTTTCACGACAGACAATCGCAAACCCACATTTCCAACATGTCGATGGAGCGTACTTCAGGAGCATTTTGTGTAGCGATTGGATAATATCAAATTAATGTCTATAAGAACATCTATTTAAAAGTCACTTTTCAATATAAATTGTATCTATAAGGAGATATGATGCCAAGCTTATACATGAAATAATAACTCTAAAGAAAAGATGCCATGGCATGGATTTGTATCTTTCCTCCACTAGAGCATGGATTAATTTATTGAAAGATTATTATATAGGGATTAAATGACGATTGCATGCATATAATTCGCGTCTACTTACTTATCTACAACATATAAGCCTACCTTTAAAGAGTGATTCCATTTTATGCTTCTCAGTGACATATCCCTCTTTTCCTCTTTAAGAAATTATAAATGACAAAGGGATAGAATCTAAGGTTGACCTTTGTGTATTGTTAATCGCCAACTTGGCAAGTGAAATCGATCCTCGAAGGATACATATCTCTGCATTTCCTGTGAAAATATAATAAGTGATTATGTCATGGCCACCACAACCACTTAATTAACATTGATATCTCATGCTTCTTACAACCATATCCTCTCCTCGATTCCACCTTATCTATTCTGCAGTTGCTTTCTATAACTATCATATTAATATACAGTGGAGATCAGATTCTTTGTAATAAATATGTTCTTGGAAGTTCCATTGGTTTACAAGTAGATTTTAAGCAAATAAACTGTGATTAGAGATCTTCTCGCATAACTGATCATTATGCTTCATTTTAAGAAAGGTTAAACTAAGCATCTCATATGCAATAAAAAGATCATCATCGTATACGCCAGGCCAGAAACAAAAGAACCATATCCCTACTTGTCGCAAAAAGGAACTCTTAATCGTCTGGTATAGTCATATGTTTAGTTGCTATTGAAGTACGTCCACACACAATGCAGTATAACATCACATAAATGCATATACGAACATAAACATAAATGGTTTATGTGTTTATTGTATCACGCATACTCATTGATTAGCATTGATGCACATTACACTACAATGAAATTGGTCTACCACGACAAATAATTTCATTTTTCATAGCTATATCTTCCAATTTTAAATTTATAGAGGCAAATACTATCACTATAAAATTATCTTTAATTCTTGAAGTTCGCAACGTGTATTGTCTTAGCGCATTTCTTTGTTGCTAGCAAAGTCTCATATAACAACAATTATCTGTTAACTTTTTTTTAAGGATTTTTCATCTAATTGTTAACTCAATAATAATTAATGCAAATTTTAACAAAAAAAATCAATAGACAAACATATTGTGTAAACCGTGAACAACAAATATGACATTCATTGTGGATTAGAATAGCAAAGATAATTTTACAACATTTAATATTCGTTGGTTAATCTAATGCAAGCAAGCATACCAACTACCACCCTTCAAAAGGTCGGGTTAGTCATCAAGCATTAAAATGCATATGTGAAGCTGGAACTCCTACATTGCCTGGTGATTATTTTGTGTATTAAAACTAACATGTCAAGCTAGAACTTGTTTGATCTTCAAACTAGCCCTCTTGACAAAGATTATCTAGAGATGGCTATTGTAGCCACTATTCATCCAATTTATTCCTACATTTTGAGTTAAAATCCTTAACAAAGATGTGTAAATACCCACTAATAAATCATTCTTGTGAAATATACTCTCTAAAAAGAACATGTTATCAACCTTTTAAAGCACATAAAAATATATAAAGAAGAAAATCAAAAATGAAAGAGTAAAGAAAGGTTCTATATATACATATATATATATATGCACATACATAAATCGACCAAAAGAAAAAGGAATAAAAAGCATTGTAAATATTATTTATGATGCTAACCTTGAAACCAAGCTCATGGGCTTTTGTCAGCTCAATAAAAAGCAGGAAAATTAAGAAAACCCTTAAAAACAACAACAAAATGTACAGAACACAACTCACCATACCTATATCTCATATACATATAAATAGCCATAACTATTGATCTATAAGTCATTTTGATCTAATTATTTTTCCATCATAAGAACATATATATATATATATATATATATATATATAGTGCGCTTAATTAGGAAACAAACACAAATCCAAAATTGTCAATCTTACAACTTCCTACATGTACTATTTATTTATAGCTCTTAGAATAACAAACTTGTCTTTAAACTTCATTGTTATAAAAATGCTATTAAAATATCATATTTAAAAGAGTAAGTTTTGACAATTTGATATGTTCGTACAATTGTCTTTTAAATGCATAGAACTTCATATTTTCTACATATTTTCACACTTTTCTACCTAATTATTTTTTGAATCATTTCAATAAGAATGTATAGAAATTATAAATGTGATCATCAAGACAAAATTTTATAAACATCAATAAATCTAAACCCTAATTTCCAATATATTTTCCATAACAATTTTTATCTCATAGATATGAGCTCCATTTTGACTTTATTCACCTTATATTTTAAAGTTAAAAGTACTTAAAATCCTAAAAATACTTTGGCATTGAGTAGTATTCATCTGTAGAAAATGGATTTAGGATTATTGTATAGATATTACAAGTTTAATTCAGATTTAATAACTTTGTACAAAGTACACTTAGTTGTATAGAACTTTGTTTAATTTCTATCTTTTATATATGATAAATACAAAAGCCAACAAAAATAATGTCATGTACCTAATATACTATATAAAAGCCATATAATATATAAAGGTATACTATAGAAACAAGAAAGCAAAAATAAAAATTGAAAAATCCAAAACCATGTATATTATACTTCTAAAAATGAATCAAAAATCATATCTTGCATATATGGTCACTTTAGACAGAACTACCTTTTAAATAAGTTTTTACACTATTCATTTGAGACCTTATTTCTGCTCTTTTGAGTTTTGCAAAAAAAATCCATTTATGGATTTTTGTGGACCCTCCACGTGATGTCATCTAAGTGAACCTTCTTCAACCTTGCGTCATATAATATGTGCCCTAGGATTACAACCCACTTAATTTAGACTTAGTTTCCAGCCACCTCCATTCTTCTTTGATCCTTAACCAACCTCATTTGATAACCTTATGATCTGGTTAGAGAGAGTAAGTCTAACTTTAACTTCTCATCAACTATAGTGAAGTCAAAATCTCATCCAAATTTGACATTTGAACGTAGTTTCTCTGCAACCTTAAAACCCTAAAACACGTCCTATGAGCTTCTGACATGTGACAAGGCTCGACGGCAAGAACCCATACATGCTTCGAGGTAACAGGCGTCATGAGCAAGGTCAAAGTCATCCATTCAAGGTTTGTAGCATATCAGAGTGGTATGTCAAGCATCCCCTTCACCAAGCGAGGGAAAGGCCACCATCATAGATGTTATAAGCACACCACATGATAATTCCCTTTGCAGTCATTCTTTTGTTTTTGTGTCCATCGAGTTATCTTTGGTTTACTCCCATCAGTTCATGAATTAATCCAGTGTAGCTATTCAATTTTGCATTTTGTGTGAGCCTGCTGATGAATACATGATTCATAGCATTTATTCTTTTATTTTTGGCTAAAATCCTTGGTAAAACTACATGTAAGTGTTCACAAAATTTTCATCTTTTAGCAGTCTAATCACTTTTGTTAATAATATAGAATTTACACTTGTTTATACCAAATTAAAAGAACAAAGTGAGATAAAGAAAAAGGAAAGAAGAAGGTTGTATATATGTACCACATGTAGAGAATGATCCTATCCCCATAACCAAGTTGGTATTGACCTGGTCGATAAGATAAAAAGTAGGATGATATATGGTTCAAAACATACAAAAATACATAAAATAAAGAACATTGTATACATTTGTATCATATTCAGCATTAAGTATAATTTGTAATGCTTTATTTATCATAAAGATCACTGCAAATTAATGTATTTTCTTCATGAAACTTGTTCATATAAATGTATATTAAATGATAAAAATACTTCTTAAATTATATCTTGTATATATATTTTTGAAATTATATCTTATATAGTATTATTGTAATAAAAAACCATAAAATTCACATTTAAATGTTTGTATATGATCCATATAAACTAAGATTGAACCAACTTACCTTTATTGTATCTTGGATTAAATTCTCTTCACAATGAAGGTAGTTTCAATGATAATTAGAGTTAAAATGTGAAAGATCAATTTTGGGAGTATTATTGTTAGTTCTTTATTTTTTTCGTGATTTTAAAGATGACACACATAAGATTATATCATAGATGCTTGTCAATTATGTGTACTCCATTGATCAATCATAAGTTAAGCATTGATCAAAAACCCTCGATCGATCATGTGCAGTAACTAATCGATCATATGGGATGCAATTCAAAAATTAAAATTTGAATTTTTGGCGCTCAACCCACTTTGGAAAGGGTACCAAGGATGTCGCCTAGCCTTCCTATTCTGACCTAGACAATTGGAGACCTTCCCAAAAGATGAAACAACAAATCTCTTTACAAGGCATGAAGAACACATTAGATTCTCTCAAGAGAAAAGATTGATTTCATCCACTGCCTCTCACACACTTTTAAATAGGTACCCAAGCCCTACCTTTCTTCCCATGCCATCTCAAAGTGAGAGAGAGTGCACCCAGATCGAGTTTTTCTTAAGCCCTAGTGCAGGCTTGATCGATCATCTAGTAGAGCGTGACCGACAAGCCCTAGTCGATCATCTTCTAGACCCTGATCGATCATCTGTAGGTATAGAATTACTATTTTTTATTTCTTTATTCTTTTCTTAGATCCATTTCATGTCTTAGTGTTCCTATTGGTACAAAAACTTGTTCACTCACTCATGATGGCACCAAAGAGGTCAGAGGCAGCTTCCTCCTCTTGATTCACATCTATGAATGACCTGATCTTTGCCTATTCTCATCTCACTGTAATGATCTCCTATCCTATTTCATGGCAGATCTTCAGCAACCACTTACCTGAACTTGAGAGGATCTTCAACACGAACGAGGTTAGGAACATGTCTGATCCGATCATATTTCCCAGTCACCCAGATTCTTTGATCGGCTCCATATGGCCTAATGCCATCATGGAGTTCTATGCATATCTCAAAGATATTGGTGACTCCTCCACCTACCACATTAGGTCCATTGTGAATGGTACTACCTTCATAGTCGACACCTCCATCCTTTCCGCCATCTTAGGATGCTTGGACACCACTTTAACACTCATCGAAGTTCAAGACTCTGGTACCCAAGACAACCTTAGAGTAGCCCTAATGCCCATCCAAAACTTCAGGAAGTCCATCTAAGCTCTAAACCTTAGGCGCCTCCCAAGGTTCCTAAATTGAGACTTCTCCTGGTGCTTTCGCAACCAGAAGTCCAACCTTACCCATGTCACTCTATAGGTATAGGCTTTGATCTACGTTTTTTTCCAAGTGAGGCCCTTCAACCGATGCCACTACATGTGTTACATTCTTTCCTAAACACCATGTAGATTTCTTTCCTTATGATTTAAGTGTTTGCATCCCTTATGAGCATGCATCGATCCTCTGAGTCTGACCCTTCGGTGTGGAGTTTGTGCTCATCACAACCAAAGTAGATGAACCAAAAGTTGAGTCGTCTGTCACAACCTCGGGGCCCACACCCGTCCTTCCTACACTGGCTCCTCACTTCTCAGGATTCATTCATATGCATGTTTGTCCATTCTATTCTGCCTTTGACTTCACATGGGGATATCTGGATTACCACCTCACCCCAGAGGAGCACCTCGCCTAGCATTCGACACTCACTCTCGTGAGATCCACCAAATCCGAGAGACGGTCGGTGTGGTAATGAGTTTTCAGTGAGAGATAGCGACTTTCTCCAATAGATATGATCAGTGTGTCAACTATCAATCCAAGATTTTGTACTGCTTGTCTGGCGAGTTGCATTAGATGCATATCTCATAGCACCCTCTAGTTCCAGCACCTGCAACACTAAGGAACCATGTACCATGTGCCCTTGCTTATATCTTTGTATCATAAAGAGCCCCAACTCCTCCCCAACCTCACCTAGACCTTTAAATACAGTGCCTCTTCCTCTCCCATAGGAAAAGGCATTCACATGTTTGTTCTGTACCAGAAGCTGAAGCTACTGAAGAAGAAGAAGAAATTGAGACCAAATAAGAAGAATCCAACACTCCATATTATGATACAACTCTGGTACTCAAGATGTCATTGAGTGTGGTAAGAAGGCCAAGCGCTCTCCTAGAGGAGTAGAGGATCCTGACTATGCCCCTTCTGAATAGTCATCTTCTATCTTTGCATTTCTTAATTCTTTGTTTCTCTTTCCTTAGAATTCCTACCCTTTTTGTTTGAAGTTTTTCATGTATGATGGAACTAGTTTGGAAGCCACACAAATATTTTGCATTAGTTCCCTACTTATTAATGAAGTATGCATGCTTGTTTCACTCTCTTAGGGCTCGTTTTATGTGATCACAAAAGGGAAGAGTGAAATTCAAGATTAATTATTTTAAAAGATTAATGGATTGTCTAATTAAGTGAGATAATTAATCAAAAAGTTAAAATCTAATTTTCTGTTTTACTACCATCACTCACCTTACAAGAATTAAAAGAAAAGTTTTATGATTCCTTTAAAAAGGGGGAGCGACTAAAATTGAAGTTTGAACTTGTGATATTCAAATTGTTTTGACTTAACGATTTGTCATGATATAGTTTATTTATATCAAGTTCGATTTTAAAATTGCTTATGCTTAAGTGATTACAACATTATTTAAGATTTTCAAAAGTTTTTATCACATTAAAAAGGGGGAGATTGTCAGTTCATTGATTCTCCATGATTTTAAAGATGACATATACACAAGATTATATCGTAGTCGCTCGCATATTCTTTTTATTGCAAGACTACAAGTGTGTATCTCAACTCAACATGACTGCAAAGAGTCATCTCTATCCAAGCAAAGCAGAAACTCAGCCTTGTTGTTTGTCCTTGTTCAAAAGTGTTGTAAATGTTTATCAGTGTCTATTTGGCAAAGTTGTAACCACAACAATTTCAATTAAAGTTGCTTTTTTGAAAGATCAAGAGTTCATGAGCTTATTGATTTATCTTGAAACCGATCGATCATCACATTGATGAATCCATGATTCATCTCCATTAGTCATTCATTTTGTATAAAATCCCTAGTAAAACACATGTAAATATTAATTAATTCTCATTAATTAACAACTCCATTTGTTAATGTTATATATTTAGCACTATTCAATTAAAAAAAGGAATAAAGAGAAAAAGAAAAATAAAAGAAAGAAGTTTGTGAACATGTAAATATGAGCATACTTATCCTAACCTCAAGACCACATCAATAATGACTTGGTCGATAAGATAAATATGTTGGGAGATATAAGGACCTTAATATATAAAATATCAAAAAATATACATCACAAATGTACATTTACATATTATTCACCTTACACATATAATCATCTATTTTATTTATCATTCATATAACCTCAAAATAAAATACTTTCCTCTTCAGTGTTGTTTATAATAATTTATTAATTTATGAAAATATAAGAAAAATAATCTAATGTATAGATAACATGGTACGATGAATTGAAAAGGTCATAAAAACATATTCAAAGCTAAATACCTACTCCGTATGAACTCGAATTCACCAAACTCACTTTCTTTGTATTTTTAATTAAAATATCTTTAAAATGAAAGAAATTTCATTAAAATAAGAGTTAATATACAAAGTCCACTTATGAGGTACTATGGTATATGTACAACTGTATAATGTTCCGTTATTATTTTATTATTTATATTTTCCTATTATTTATATTTTTATTATTTTCCTTATATTTTATAATATCTATATAAAATAAAAATAAAATGATCAAAGTTTAAAATAATAAAAAAATATATCATTAGATAATTGCTATTCTACAAACCTAAAAAATTTTATATTGCATATATATATCTTTTGTAAGGATGCGATTGTAAAGAAATAAGGTTTTTATTAGTTGTACCCTCCTTAGATATCACAATATCAATTATATCCCTCCTCTTTTTGGAACATCAATTTTGTCGTTGACTTCTTTCACACTTGTGCCCCTTGGGTTAGTCGTCGTTCATCTCGTCTCAAATGGACGTTAATTTTGGAGACATACGGGTAATTAGATAAAAATTGAGGGTAGAAATGTCTTTTTTCCTCCCCTTTTCTTCTTCTTCTTCTTTCCACTCTTCCTTTTTTTCCTCCCCATCCAACCCTTCATCCGCCTCTGAGCACCTCCTCATCTAGTCCTTCCTCCTCCTCCTCCTCCTCCATCCATCTCTCCTCTAACCCCTCCTCCAACAACTCCTCTATTGCCCCTCCTCCTCTGGCCACCTCCTCCTCCGCCTCCTCCTCCTTGCAGCCCCTCCTCCTTCTCCGCCCCTCCCCCTCCTCCGACCACCTCCAACATAATGGAAGATATATGGCCACCCGAGATCCTTCTCCGCAAACCCAAGCTTACACAAAACCCATCGACCTCTGGCTGAGTTTGAGGCACAACATCAATAAGACTTTTGTCAGGTAAAACACCTTTGCCCACGAGTTGTAGCCACCACACAGGAATAGTAGCACCGACATAGCCCACCAGTGAAGCAACTTGTCATACGGGTTTCAACATGCAAGAGCTCATGAGAGAGGCATTGGGATTGGCGTTGGGGTGGTGGACGAAAGGGAAGTTAGCAATTATGTGCCTCTTAACCATAACATGGTTTGAATAAATCATGGTTTATTTCAACTCGTTGACGATCAAACTAATGGAAGGACACAAGTGATAACGGTGCAAGAAGTCAGTGGCACAAATGATATTCTTAAAAAATGAGGGGCTTAACTGATAATGTAATGTCTAAGATTGACACAAGTGATAAAATCTCAAAGATATATAGAAATATTTGATACTGGATCATCCTCATCGAAAGAGATTTTTGATACCATATTCTATATTTCATTTATAGATCTCTATTTTGGAATATTTTGTATACTGTGTAATATTGTATATTACATGAAAAAAATGAGGTTGCCCCCTATTTTTATGTATTTTTTATTTTTTTGAAAAATACCATCTTGTATATACATCTAAATATCCCTCCTATATGTCATTCGAATTTCGTCAGAAATGGAGACTCCTATACCCTCCATCTAGAACATGTAATTTTAACGGTCACGAAATTCTAATGACATATAGGATTTCTATATAGATGAATATATATATATATATATATATATATATATATATATATGGTGATGTTTTTTTTAAAAAAATACGCCGGAAATGAGATGGGGGCAGCCATGTTGGCTATCCATAGAAGGCAGCCCCATTGAACCCATATTACATATATGCAATATGGTGTATTACATATTTTGAAATTATGTAGAACAATATGATATTCAATCTAGTAAATACATATAAATAATTTTTTTACCGCCCTGAAGCGCGGTAATGTTTTCATAATATTATTATTAATGGGGTTTGGATACTAATCGAGCTCTTTTTGGGGGCGAGTACATAGCGTTATTGGCCTTCACCAATTAAAGAAATGAAAGTTTTTAAGATTTGAGAAATCAATATGGAGAATTAACTTCGCGGGTTGTCTTCTTTTGGGCTTTTTTGAAAACATCGAATGGGCATGACTTTGATCTTCTTATGGCGGCTTTGTATGTGCTTCTCTTGTTGGGGGAGTGTTCTGTTTTTCATTCCAACTGTGGATGGGGCTTTTTACCTTTGGCAAGAACTGAAATGAATCGTTTTTTCTGAATCAAGTATTTATTTATTTATAATGTGAAATTTGGGTGCATTTTATATCTAATGGATAGAGGGGAATCGATAGGAAAGAATTTTTATGCTGTTTTAGAGGACATCAACTGTAGTATGTACTGCCACCATATTTTTCTGACCAGATATGGATAAAAAGACTCCTGCGTGCGTTCGTATCAACAAGTTGTAAAACAATATCAAAAGGTCTGATGATTCCTCTCCGATTCAGAAATATGTCAGAAAAATAATATGAGCATGAGCTGAGGTCACAGACATCCACAAGGAATACTTGTTGATGTGGATGACGGAAAGCAGATTCCATTCTTGGTGCCTAATCTTTCAATTAAGTACATCAATGGGACGAAAGATGGATTCTGGCTCCACTGTTTTGTTATTGTGGGCACTTTAATTGCTGTCTAAGTATGGGATTGATGTGTTCATTCTCTTTCTTGCAGTCTTCCAGAGTTAATCATCATAATCTTTAATTTTGGATCGACATAGACATATCATTCGGTGATGGCAGTTTTCTTGCAGAAATGATAATTAACAGAGGCTTCAACTTCATGCCTCCTGAGTAACTGCAATTATATTTTGCTGCTGCAAAATCACTAGATATTATTACAAACTGAAAAGCTAGGTCCATTTTCCCATAATCATACACCATGATATTTCCAACATCAAAAGATTCTGTAGGACCTCAGGAAGTGTAGTGCTTTCCATCTAGGAGGTAACTTCAGGTATGCTGGAAATAATTGCATTAGGCCCCACATTGCATCTTAACTATAAATACCCATAAATTCCTGCATTAAGCACTCAGAAAACCATAAGCAAAGGTAGGGTGGAAGAATGTGGCCTGCAATCCCAAGCCCACCACACCCTCCTGCTCCAGCATCTGCTGCTTCCAAGCCCTTGAGATGGGACTCCCCATTGCCTTACATCTATGGGCTCTTCGCAGTCCTGATGGTTGTCATCGCGGTCGCGTTGATCTTGCTCTATTGCTCCACCAGGAAGTCCCATTGCAACGACAATGAGACGGGTCATAGAGTCTTGCCATCTCTACAAAGCGGACCCGTCGATTTGGTTGTTGTCATGGTGGGAGATAACGAGCCCAAGTTCTTGGCCAGACCTCAGAACTTGCATGGAAGTCCTTAGCCTTCGCTCTCTCTTTCTTGGGGAAAAGAAAGAGGGGAGATCCTCCCTGCTGTTTGACTGATGTGGTGGAAGTGTACATCTTGAAGGAACTAGTCCTTGTTTATATGGGAAGACGAAATAATCTCATGACCATG
Organism: Ottelia alismoides; assembly: GCA_037367405.1. NCBI lineage: Eukaryota > Viridiplantae > Streptophyta > Magnoliopsida > Alismatales > Hydrocharitaceae > Ottelia > Ottelia alismoides. The sequence continues at coordinate 462,836 of JAZKJV010005443.1, forward strand.
ATTACGATTTGTTATATGATTGTAAGCTAAAGAGAGTATTGAGTCAAGATATGTTGACTCTCAGATTTTGCAGTTTGGGAGTTATGCTTGATGAGCTTCTGTATGAACGGCCTGATCTAAACCAAAAATTGTGTGCATATAGGAGGTTAGGGCCTTCCTGTTTTGCTAATACTGTTCTGGAAAACTGCAAATCAAACGAGGGGGATCAATAACAGACCCCAACTCATGCTCCTCGAATTAGACTTCTGTTGACTTGTCTATTTATATGGATTGATGGGTCATGGATGATAATCTACTAACACTATGAACCATAAGGATGAGCATTGCTCTGGACGAACTCTACCCTAACGACAGCATTCTCCACTTGAATTGAATCCTCAAGTAGCAAAGAAGAAACTGCTATATTCCAATGTCGCCTTCCCCTCCGATGGGCTACATCTAATAAGTTGACATTGAACAAGATCACGCAATGTTTGAACTTGCTTATAAGAGCTATCTTAATGAATTTATCCACTACATTACATGTCCTGCCAACCTTTTTAACTTTGATCCCATTCTGAAAATGGATAAAGTGATATATAACAAGATACATTCCTTCGTAGTGCTAGTGCCATATATACTATGCCGTCGAGGTAGACAAAGTAACTGAATGTTGCAAGACAGCCTTCCAACTTCTCAAAATAAATATATAGTTTGTCATTGATCTTCTCACAACAACATCTTCAAAATAGTTTGAATATGAGTACCTTGCAATCAAACATTCTCATTCACTTCCATAGATGAGCATTCTTACACACTTCCATAGATGGGGCCATTATCAAATGCTGCTCTCAAAACTCAAAATTTTGCTTGATTGCATACCAATGCACCTTCACTAGATTTCCCACAAATGTACTAACACTTAGAGCATAAGCGATGTCTGCTTTTGTACATACCATGTGCTCCTTCTATGCATTAGACAGAGGTGCGAAAGATACTTAGGATGAATATTTACCATAGACAGAATACTCAAGGGTTCTGCTGCATACATGCCAAACCTCGTCCAGAACTTCTTAATGCAATTATTTTCATATAAGAAGAGTTTTCCTTAACAACTTTCTCTGATAATTTCCATACCTAAAATAATCTTTATTTGCACCAAGATCCTTGATGTCAAATTATAAACTGATGAGCTTCTTTAGATTGTAAATTGTACTTTTCTTTGTAGCAATAATCAACTTATTATCAATGTATAGCAATAGATAGATGTAGGACACATTTTCTGCTTTGTTATGTTAAACACAACAATCATGGGATCTAGCCAAAATCAAGACCAACTATGAAGCCATGAAATATTTTGTATCACTTCAATGGAGACTATTAAAGTCCATACAAGGATTTCTTATATAAGTACATATGGTTTGCATCGACTTACGAATCAACATAGAAGTAATCAAGTATCTCCTTCGTCTTGTGTACTACTACACTAAACTACTTATTATGTTTTTTTCAAGTGATAGAGTATTCATAGAACTCCAACTTGGATCATTTATCATCTCCGAAAAGACCTTCCTAACTGTGGGTGTTGATTCCCTTCTAACTTATATGCCCAAGTCACATATGCTACCATTCAAATTTAGATTTCATGATTTTGGATACAACCGTAGCAGAAACAATAACTACATACACCTCTAGAGCATAAAAGGGTTTTCTGTTTGAATACCTTCAATATTCCTCTTGCAACATTGTTTTATACCATTTCGAGTCCAAGATTCGAAGAGATATAATACTACTCCCCATCTCCGATACTCGGCAAACTTTCAAAACAATCTTCAGCATCATATCATGCATCTTGACTTACACACAACGATGTTATTGATTTTGTAGGACATGTCATTCCCATGATGGTTTTTTTATTGTCGTGACGTGACATATGATAAGAATAATCAACACTTGTTTATACAATATATCTTCCAACGTTTGAGTTCCTTGCAATAGTTGTAGACATCCTTTTAATTGATCTTGTTTACTTTTTCTTTGGATTTTCCCTTCTTCTAATACGTCTTCTTGGTACCATAGCTCTTCTCCTGGGTTTACTAACCCAACATCTTGCATGTCCCCATGATTTATAGAAGCCATGTGATAAATTTCACGAGTATGTAGAGTCGATTAAAATTCTTCTATGAATAAATGTATAAAATTCTCAAATGGTGGTGAAAACGAAACACTAAATCAAAGTATTGTCCTCATTCTCAATTGTTGCATCCGTGTTTCTCAAATTTAGCACGGGTATAAGTAAGGAACAAGCCCAACTCATGATTCAAAAATTTGACCCGTAACTGGACGAAATCCTTAGTGGCAGCATAAGATCTCTCTCTCTCTCTCTCTCTCTCTCTCTCTCTCAATGTGGTGCAGGATGTATACCGTTGATGAATCCATGATCAACATGTTTTATTAGAGAAAACTGAGCTTAATCCTCAAGAAACACTTTTTTAAATATGTATTAAAATCTCATTCTTGTAAATATATTCCTAGAAATAGGAACCTTATATTCCTTAAAAATATATAAAAATGAGCAAAGAAGATAACTAAATAGAAAATAAAAAAGGAAAGATTATATGCATGCATATGTATATATCCTTAAAAGGATGAAATAAATAAGACTGTAAGAACTATTTGTGTTCCTTACCTAAAGAACAAGATCTAGACCTCCGTTAACTCATTAATCAGTAGAAAAATAAGGAAATCCATAGAGAGCACCAAATATAAAAAAATAATATGCATGTATATAACACATACATATTTACATTTAAATAACCATATCTGTATATGGTTAATTCATTTTTCCTTAATTTCTTCTCCATTGTCTACATATAAATAAATACAAAATTATTATACCAAAAATAATACCAACAATAACCTGAAATCAAAATGCAAACCCGATGTACAATCTATTCCTTTTATGCAACTCTGAATCGTATGAACTCACCTTTGGAATTGATCTTTTAATAAGTACTTAACTCTAAAAATAATCTAAAATTTTCTATGTCAAAATATTGAGAGTCAGCTTTGTGGACCTTTGTACATATATCTTGTAAATACCTAAAACTTAAAACTTTTCTATACTTGTTATTTTAACACATTTAACCTACTTCTTTTTGTAGCATTTCATAAAAAAATGCGTAGAAAGTTTAAATATAAGACAAAGAACTACCTTGAGCAAAGAGCAATAAAAAATAAATCCTACTTTTCAATATGCCTACATCAAAGCCCCATATCTCATGTATGTAAACTCACATTTCATTCTATTCACCTTCAGAGTTCATACCTAAAAGTATCTTAAATATAAAAATACTTTGAAAGTGAGAACAATTATCTATGAAAATTAGCTTATGTGTCTGCATACAATGTTAATTCTAATTTCTACAATAAATGTTGAGAGTTATGAGGCCCTTTTACTTTGATTTGATTTTTAAAAATTTCTCTTAATCTCTTTTTTTCACTTAAAGTTATAAAATAAAATAAAATTGCAAAGCTAAAGATAAAAAAATATTGTGTATTATACATAGTAAAGTTATACATTTAATCAATTTTTATTATTTCGTTCTATTTCATATGATAAAATCACAAATAAAAAATATTTCTATATGTCTAATACAGAGCAAAAAAATAATAAATTATTTAAGGTATATATTATTAAAAAGGAAAAAATGAAAAGTCTTAAAATCAAGTATGTATGGTTCTTACATTAAAAAAAGAATTTATAATGACGTTTTTAAAAAAAATCGATTCTATATTGTCTGTTGTTAAATATGCAATGATGATATTATTCGTTGCAAATTGATTTTTTATACTTGAAATTAGCGATGAATCTTATATTTGTTGGTATATTATAAGCGACAAATAATATAACAATGCTTATTGATTGTTATTTTTCAATTAATTTATTGTCGCTCGAATTTGAACTCAAAAATTAGTGACGATTAACTAAAATTTTGAAAATAGTAATATATATGCGTTGTTATTTGCACCGTCGTTAGTGATATAACAACATATATGAAAATCGTCATTAATTTATAGAAAAGAAAGGTTCGAAATAAAAGTAAAGGGGAAGGATCAATTAGTTCGCAATATATTTACGAAGAAGTCGCAAGTTCTGTGCTAGTTATCTTCCAAAAGATGTGTAGATGATGAATCTCGTATTCATCACTCTAAATCTCATTTATTAAGCTCAAAACCCGTAAAATTAAAAGCATTCTTGCATTTATTCTGCATAATTAGCATTAGTGCATGATTTCATAAGAATTGCATTTTAGCACAAAAATCTGCATAAAATAAGAAGCCAAAAATCCAAGCCAAAATGACCTGTAAATAAACCTAACTTCCCGAATTTTTAACTCATTCATGCTAACTCCGAATAACTCAAAACCACTTCCACTGTGTACATATCACTAACAAGAATAAAGGAAAAATACAAAAAAATAACTAACCCAAATGAGTGGACCAAAAACCCAAACCCTAATCTCAGGATTTTCGGACTAAAAGCCACATATCTTCTCCATCCAATGTCCGATTTTATCCTACTTACTTTTGAACTAATGTGCATTCAATTACCTTCAAAACAAGACCAAGTTCAAGTGAATCGGAGCTCGTATGTGAAAGTTGGGTTTTGGGCCTCTTTTGTACATTGTATATTTTCGCGGTTTTTGACCTTGAATTTTATATATTTTCCTAATCAATAAAAATCCAAAAAAAATTAGAATTAAGTGTCTTTATTTATCTCTGATTTTACCGTAATTTTTCCGGATTTTTATCTGATCAAAAAAATGACATAAAAATTATAAAACCCAAAAATCAAGGTATTCTATGTACATGGGATACCTTAAAAATTCACTTTGTTCAAATGATCGATTTTGGTTTTGATGTCTTCATGAAAGTTGTAGATCTCATCGAGACGAGCAATTTTCGTGAAGAAAGTTTTTCGATCCGAGTCGTTTACTATTTTTTACCGATTTTTTAAATGTTTTATTTTCAGAATTTTCTGGTGCTGACACGTGGCAGCACCTGGTGCCGCCACGTGTCAGCCATTTTTTGGCTTTATTTAAACTTGTTTTTATTATAAAAAAAATTAATTAAATACGAAGCACGTGCGTCGCACGTGCCTCTCAGGCACGTGCTCCGCACGTGCCCGCCTCTGCCTCCCTTCTGCGCCACGTGTTGCAATCGTGGCCGTCCGATCTCGCCTGATCGGACGGCCACTGCTCATCTTCCTCCAGCCCCCCCTTTCCTCTTTTAGATCTCCGCCGCCGCCTCACATCGCTGGAGATCCCGCGAATCTTGCACCACCGTGAATCCCATCTCCGATCCGCTTCTCCCCATCATCTCGCGCCGCCTCCCCGCGCATCCCGCGAATCTCGCGCCACCCCGCGATCATCCCCTTCAAGATCTCCATCTCCGATTCCCAATCGAATCCCGGCCTACCCCCGATTTTCTTCCATCGCCGGCGAGACCCTAACCCTATAAAACCAACTGCGCCGCTCCCTTGCCAAGCATCCGCCGTTCAATCTCCAAGAGCTCCCTCTCCGGTAGTGACAGTCCGGCGAGCCCCCTCCATCGGCGTGATCCGAGGCTGTCTCCGCCTCGTCGCAGCTCCGCCTCGAGCGCCGTTGCTCACTCCGGCCACTCCCAACGCCGTCGAGCCCTCCCTCTCTCTCTCTCTCTCTTCCTCTCCCTCTCTCTATCTCCCCATCTCGCCTGCTCCACCTCCGAGACCACCGTCTCCGCCCTCGATGCCCCACGGCCGTGTGTCGGCCACTTCATCTCCCTCGCCGACCACCGCAAGCTACTCCGCGCGCGTCTCTGCTCCGGCCCCCTTCACGCCTCGACTGCTCCGACAACAGCATCACCACCATACGCCAACTCCGCCATCACCTCCGCGCCAGAGTCCCTCGACCGCCTTCGCCGGACGACTCGACCATCACCGATACGCCACCGCCTCCGCCTCGCTTCACCGCCCAACCACCGCAGGAGGCGGTGGTTCTCTAGTGACATTCGGTGGCCGGGCCCGAAGCCCGAGGCCCCGGCACGTGCGAGGCACGTGCGCGGGGAACGTCCCTTTGTCATCCCCAGGGGTCACGTGATCCGCACGTGACCCGCTGGGTCAATTACAGTAACCCCCCTGGAGTTCACATATTTGCGCATCAGTCCAAAGCCAGAGGGCACGTGACACGCACGTGCCCCTCTGGAAAATTGCAGAAGTACCCCCCCCCCCCGGTTTAGGTAATTGCTTCTAGATCCCTGACTGCACGTTTTATATTTATTTATTTATATTGCAATCAGACCCCTGTGTTCCCCTGTGATTCTAGACCTCTGATCTACATTATTTTATTAATCTAAAAATAGCATGATGTTGGTTAATTAATTCTCTACACCTTGACATGTTGTGGATATTTTTGTGACGGACGATTAATTAATAAAAAATTGTTTGGTGAAAATTGGCGTATTTTACCCATTTTATGTTCTGAAATTGATAGTTGTCTAACCGTTGCTTTAAAAATTCCCGAAAAATCACATCTTGTAGAGTTAATTATTCGTAACATTGTGCCAAAAAAGATTTGCATTTGCATGCATATTTTGTCCTGTAAAAATCATTTTGCATCTTTTAGTATTTAATTTTTAGTAGGTATTAAACCCCACATTTTCGAGGTTTAGGATTTTTCTGAGATCCGTCACCTAGTGATAGATCTCAGATAATTTTGATTCTAAAAAATAAGTAGGTTTGATATTTATTAAAATTAAATATTAAAAATCATTCTGTTTGCATTTAAAAATCCATAAAAAATTCATATTGCATCCAAAAATTCCAAAAAAATTACAGTACATCCATTTCATTATAGTTTACATTGTGGCAAGTTTCGTATTTTTCGGATATTGTTTGATTGACATTTACATTTTAATCCCTAAAATAAGGCCAAATTTGCATTTTGCATCCTAATTCATTGAAAAATTCCAAAAAAAAGACCACCTCGAAAACCGAACTCGAACTTTGATAGACTTAATTCTAGGTTGTTCCTTTGCCTCCTTGTGATCGACCTTGGGACTTGCCCAAGTAAAATAAACATAAAACCACGATATTAAAAATTGAATAAATCATTTGTGGTATTTTCTTGATCGTTTCCGATTGCCGCCTACAACGCACAACACGATAAAAACAACTTATTAAAGGCGACTTTTTCGGATTCGTCAGATGGCGCCGTTGCCGGGGAGGCAAACGGCTTAGATTTTTGTCTAAAAATTTTTCATTCGATTTTCCGCATTCGGGTAGTCTGACCCCCGAATTTTTCATTGTAAATTTCATTTTCCTGCAATTTATTTTCAGCCTTTATTTTTCATATATTTTTTGAGTCACTCTCTTACATTTTCTCTCATATTTTTTGCGAGGTACCTTGTACGTGGAGCGGTTTTCAATAACCGACGTAACTTCACCAAAAACCGCAATTAATTTAAGCTCGAGTTGAGTCGTGAGAGAGAGTAGAGTCTAGTTTTTTTTAATTCTTGCACTTTTAATTTGTGCTCATTTATAGCGGTGTCCGTTTGGACTCTCACGTGTGTAGAAAGACCTCTCAACTTTATTCTGTGGTGTGTCGTGGCCTGTTTCACTCTCCGGCGAGGGTGGGGCCCGACTTGAGTGGCGATTAGGATAGACCTGCACATACGGCTCTCAGAGCATTTATATTTTTGCTTGTGCTCGTAGGATCTTAAGCCACACTGCACTTTAATCGAGACGCACATAGATCGTTCAACTTAGCCAAATTTAAATCAATTCTTCCCGCTAATAGAACTTTCTGCTTAGGTGCGGTTTTTCCATCGGTTTGCACATCATATAGAATAATTTTTAAATTCTGTCTAGCATCCCACATGGAGATTGCGAGGATTCACTGTAAGTCTTCTAACTGAGCATTCATCATAGTTTTCCGCGTGCATCGGCTTTTCCCGAATTCCTCTCTCTTGTTTTATAACATAACTTTAAAGGAAATTGGGACTGGACGGTAGACGTGTATTTGTGCTCACCTAATTTTTCAGTGATCACCTCATTAAAATCGGGACTGCTAAATATATCTGATCTCAAATAACCCATAAAATCAAGAATTTTTACGGGAGAGTAACCCCGACCGTGGATGTTCTATTTTTCTCAGTGAACGAGAGACGACACTTAAGGCTAGAGCCCAAATCCAAAATTTCATCTCGCTAATAAGATTGTCTTTTCACCATTTAAAATTGACAAGAAAAATTGGTCGAACTCTTACGACCTTCACTGTGTGAGTTGGTGAAAAAGAATTTTGTATTGCGTTTGATTTGATCAACATCCATCTCTTGAAATTCAAGAATGGAAAATTGTGGTAATTTCTGTTCGGACTCAGCTAACCCTTCTCTGACTACCACAAACTTTCCAATCTCAAATCCTCTGAGCCACTCTTACTCAGAACCACCTTGGGTTCAGGACTACCTTCCCCTAGAATCTTCATTTCATAATTCTCTTCAAACTATTGACTCCTATTTTTCACAATCTGAAGGTGGAAAGAAGACTTCACAAAAAATGCCTCCAAAGAAGGCCAATCCTGAAGATGACCAAAATGAAGATCCTATGCAAATGATTCTCGCAAGACTGGCTGCATCTGAGCAGCAGCAAAATTTGATGAGGGAACAATTGGAAAGAATGAATGCAGAGGAAGAGCCACCAATGGAGGCTGCATATAATCCCGGGCAATATAGGGTCATAAATTACTTGCAGCCACCTCAACCTGAGGTTCACCATGAACTGAAGCCACACTTCATAAATCAATTACCACAATTTCATGGTAATTCGAATGAAGAACCCTATGAATTCCTGCGTGATCTGGAGCTAATCTGTTCTAATCAGAGGCACCCACAAGTCAGCCAAAACTATATCCGTCTCACTGCATTACCTTTCGCCTTGAAGGGTAAAGCAGATTATTGGGTGAAAAATTTGGGAGTGACGGTGACCACCTATGATAGGTTCAAGAACCTCTTCTTAAAAAAATTCTACCCCTTGAGTCGAACAAATCAAATGAGGACTCGCATCACTAGCTTCTCTCAGATGCCAAATGAACCACTCTGTGATGCATGGGATAGATTCAAAGATCTGCTGCAAAAATGTCCCTGCCATGACCTAGATAATAACATCCTGGTCCAATCCCTCTATTCTGGCCTTAACCACGGGACTCAAGGTCTAGTCAGCGCTGCCTGTGGAGGAAACTACACATCCCGAGGAGCTGATACCATCTGGAAGATACTGTAGCAAATGGCGGAGACAAGTCGTTCACAAATTGCTAGTAGATCTTACACTGATTCACTGAACAACTATCAAACCAAAGGAGGGAAACAAACGGTCGCAGAAATAACAGAGGACTTGCTGCCCAACATGAACATCATCACAGACAAATTAACAGTTGTGGACCACATTAATAAAAGGGTGAACGACATCGACAACCGGCTCGCTCAATTTCCAAAACAAATGGAGGAACTCACTGAGAAGGTGTCCAAGATCGGGATGCCTACTGCTCCTACGGTCCCAATTTATCATGTGCACCATGTCCAAGTGCAGCCAGGCTCTGGACAACCGCAACCATGGACTCAGGACCAATCCTACGTCCAACCTTCCCAGCAGTCATCTCCTCCGACCGAGACAGTCATAGAAGCCCCGCCTCTGACTTTCGAGATAAACGGCATCTGGTATACTCAGGATAATACCCGACAGGGTAATCTGGGGGACCGTTAGCAATATCAGCGTCCACCCAACTCCTACAATGTCGCTCCACAACACAATCAGCCCTCAAGGCAGCAGCAACCTCACGACCGTCAGAACCAACCTCAACAACATCGTCAACAATATCAAGCTCCAAATCAAGCATCTCGATCATCCAAAACTCCAGAAGACCCGATTGATATCCAAAGACAAATGCTGGAGGAAATTCGCAGCTTCCGGAATGAACTGTACGACCTACGGGTAGATGTTAATCGTCTATCACGGTGGAAGGAAGAACAGACAGCCCCGGTCACAGCCATCCCCGCCCAAGTTCAAGCTAACCCCAATAGCTTGAACAAATCTCAATCATCTCAACACAACAATCAGGTATATTACTCAGACTTTTCCACATCTGAACACGAGACCCTTTCGTTTAACAAAATCAATGCCATGTCCCTCAGGAGCGGAAGGACCGTGGTCGTACCTGACCGGACAAGGGAAGCTGACCATCATGACTCGGAAGATCAACCGGAGGATGCTTCTGAGGATGAAGACGAAAGACGCCCAAGGATTTCTGCCCAAAGAAAAGGGAAAGCATCTATGGAGACCACAGAGGACCTTGAACCTCTCGTTACTGCAAAAATACCTTTGTCACCATTTCAGCAACATAATTATGATCCAAAACATTATGATTGTAATAAGAACTCCAAAGTCAATAAAGATGGTCTTATTTACGATTCTGGATCTCTTTCTCCTGTCTCAAATGCTTCCATTCCTTTTCCCCATGCTCTTAAAAGGGAAGACAAAAGAAAACTATCCAGAGTGATCCAGTGATGGACAAATTCTGTCAACAAAACATAACTGTGAAGGTACCCTTTGATCAATATGTGGCCAGTAACCCTGCATTTCAGAAATATTTGAAAATGAAATGTACTCCCACACGGACCCGCACAAAGAAAACAAACCAATTTGTGGAGACTCATGTTCTGACAGTGGCCACTACCAAATGCGTGAGAAACCAGCATTTACCAAGGAAGAAAAGAGATCTGGGTGCTCATTATGTGGAAAGCCGCATTGGCGGTATCGCATTCACACGTACACTTCTTGACAATGGTTCTTCCATCAATCTTCTTCCCTTAGCCTTATATTACCGATTGGAGTTAGGACCTCTTCAGAAATCGCTATCTATACTCCAATTCGCTGACAAATCTACTAAAAGACCTAAGGGAGAAGTAAAAAATGTTATCATTATGGTTGAGGGAACGGAATACAAAGTGGACTTCACTGTCCTTGACATGGAGACCCCGAACCATTGGAAAGAGTCGCAAATCATCTTGGGAAGACCATTCTTACGAACCGCCAAAGCTGTGTTCGATTACGGCACTGAAATGATGAAATTCCGCTCCCTAGACGGAGAAGTGGATCTGGAAATGAGACAAACAAAATGGCAAAGACCCGATTCCGAATCCACCACTGAAGAGGCCGAAACATCTGAGTGTAATCTGATCAGCACTACCGGACCTTGGGACCAACTGTCAGATCTTCACATGGACACCATCACATCAGAAGAAGCAACAATGCACCATACAGTATGTGATCTGTTACCTGATAAATCTGAACACCTGTACAATCTTGATAACACAGAACTCCTTTCGGATTGGTCCATCCCATCCTCTTCGAAAAAAATCAATGACAAGTCGGACGCGGCTTTGGCTGAATTACCGCACTACATTTGCGATCCGAATCACTTTCCTTCAAGATCAGTAGCTAGCATATCACAGAATGATCACCCACCAACAATCACTGAGCCAGACTTAAAAGACCTTCAGCCAGATTTGATTGATGATTCAGATCTACCAGAGTTGAAACCTCTCCCTCCCACCCTGAAGTATGCATTTCTCAATGGACCCAAAAATAAATTCCCTGTGATCATCAGCTCATCATTAACCATGGATCAAGAATCTAAGCTTCTAGAAGTCCTTGAGCGAAATCGAAAAGCCATTGGTTGGACTGTGTCGGATCTCGTCGGAATCAACCCTGCTCTCTGCTCGCACCAAATTTATGTTGAGGATAATGCAAGGCCTTCCCGTGAATTTCAGAGAAGATTAAACCCCAATCTTCGGGAAGTGGTTAAGAAAGAAATAGAGAAATGGTGCAAAGCAGGTTTCATATACCCCATCTCTGACTCCAAGTGGGTGGCCCCCCTTCATGTCGTCCTGAAGAAGTCGGGAATCCAGATGGTCACCAACGAGGAGGGGGTTGAGATCGCGACCCGAGTACCCACGTCGTGGCGGGTCTGTGTCGATTACAGGCGCTTGAATGCTGCGACCAAGAAAGATTACTTTCCACTGCCATTTATTGATCAAATCTTGGAGAGACTTGCAGGGAAAGCATTCTTCTGTTTTCTTGATGGGTACTCTGGCTACAATCAGGTAGCTATTGCTCCCGAGGATCAGGAAAAAACCACATTTACATGTCCCTTCGGTACCTATGCTTTCAAACGCATGCCCTTTGGGCTTTGTAATGCCCCAGGCACATTTCAACGGTGCATGATTGCCGTATTTGCCGAAATGGTGGGTGATTTCCTGGAAGTCTTCATGGATGACTTCTCGGTCCATGGTGATTCATTTGATACATGTTTAGCGCACTTGGACCGAGTCCTCAAAAGATGCAGGGAGGTTAATTTGGTACTCTCTTGGGAGAAAAGTCACTTTATGGTGACTGAGGGTATCGTGTTGGGGCATGTCATCTCCAGAAAGGGAATGGAGGTCGACCCTGCCAAGGTGGATGTGATCAAGAAACTTGAGCCACCAACCAACGTCAAGTCAGCGCGGTCTTTTCTAGGGCATGTTGGATTTTATCGAAGGTTTATCCCTGATTTCTCAAAGATCGCCCGCCCACTGACTGAGCTCTTGGGAAAAGACACCGAGTTTATTGTAAATCACAAGTGTCTTGAGGCCTTCGAGCTCCTGAAAAAGAAAATCTGTGAATCGCCGATATTACAAGCTCCTGACTGGTCTCTTCCCTTTGAGATCATGACTGATGCATCGGATTTTGCGGTCGGAGCTGTGCTTGGACAAAGACGGGATGGAGTCCCTTATGCGATTCACTACACGAGCAAAGTATTGGATCCTGCACAGAAAAATTATACAGTGACTGAAAAGGAAATGCTCGCGGTTGTTTGGGCCCTTGAAAAATTCCGATCATATATATTGGGCTCCAAGGTGACAATTTTCACGGATCATACTGCAATTAGATACCTCATGGATAAGAAAGATACCAAGGCACGACTTTTGAGGTGGATCTTGTTAATCCAGGAATTTAATTTGGAGATCAAAGATAAACCTGGAATAAAGAATGTTGTCGCTGATCACCTTTCCCGAATTGAGAAAAATGATTATCCTGATACTGGACCTATTAAGGAGACTTTTCCAGACGAATCTGTTTGCACTATTGATTCAACCCCATGGTATTCCAACATCGTGAACTATCTTGTCTCCAAGAAGGTTCCCTATGGTTGGACAAAGAAAATGATTGAAAAACTAAAGTCGGATTCAAGAAAATACCATTGGGACGATCCTTTCCTTTTCTATGAAGGAGCGGATTGTGTCTGGAGAAGATGTATTCCTCAGGAAGAATACCAGAGTGTCCTCACACATTGTCACACTCTCGAGGCTGGAGGGCACCATTCGAGAAAGAGAACCGCACACAAGGTACTCCAATGTGGATTTTACTGGCAGACCTTATTTCGTGATGCTAATGATTTTGTACGGTCTTGCCCGATTTGTCAAAGAATGGGAGGGACCGTTGGTTATAGAGACGAAATGCCCATGCAACCAATGATTTTCTGTAATGTTTTTGATGCATGGGGGGTTGATTTTATGGGTCCCTTTCCCAATAGCAATGGATTTGAGTACATCTTGTTAGCGGTTGATTATTTGTCTAGATGGGTAGAGGCTATTCCGACCCGAACCGCAGACAGCAAAACCGTCTGTAAGTTTATCAAGGATAATATCATTGCAAGGTTCGGGATACCAAAAGTTTTGATCTCTGATGGAGGTAGCCACTTTGTGAACAGGGAAATGAGATCTTTGGCTAAGGAGTACAAATTTTAACATAGAATAGACAACCCTTATCATCCTCAATCTAATGGCATGGCAGAAGTTTCTAATCGAGAAGTGAAGAGTATACTTCAAAAGTTGGTTCGTCCAGATAGGAAGGATTGGTCAAAACTGTTGGATCAAGTCCTTTGGGCCTATAGGACAGCCTATAAAACACCACTAGGCACTTCACCTTTTAGGATGATCTATGGCAAACCTTGCCATCTTCCTGCAGAACTGATTCACAAATCTGAATGGGCAATCAAAAAGTTGAACTGGAGTTGTCACCTTGGGAAATTATGTCGAGACCTAAATCTGAATGAGCTAATTGAAATCCGAAACTGAGCATATGACAACAGTGTGATTTATAAGGACAAGGTCAAGAAAGGGCATGATAGACACATTCGAGATAAAACCTTTGTCCCTGGGCAGAAAGTATGGTTGTTTAATGCTCGACTAAAGATTTTTCATGGGAAACTGAAATCGAAATGGACGGGTCCCTATGTTGTCATCGATGTGCATACCAATGGAAGTGTGGATATTGCAGAACTCAAAGATGATGCCCAACCTTTCTCAGTGAATGGACAATTACTGAAGCCTTATATAGAATCATCCAAAGAACATCCAGTGCAAGTTGAGGTCATCTATTTCACACAAAGCAAGGACATTGCCGATATATCAGATCAGAATCACCCTCCCTCCCGACCACATCGATCCCCTTGTACAACTTCTTCCTCTACTTAGGCCAAGGCCTAAGTATAGGGGGGGACCGATGCCATCTGTATATACCATTTCCCTCATCACATTCCGACCTCTCGCTCACTCCATATCCATCCTTCTTCTATACTTAGGCTGACAAAGCCTAAGTATAGGGGGAACCGCCACCCATCTGTTTATACTCTCCTCATTTACATATCCAGTCCGCCTCTTTTTGCGCTCTTCTTCTATACTTAGACCATTCTCAGTCTAAGTATAGGGGGGCGAAACCGTGTATAATTTTACTCTCTTATGCTTAGCCCGAGCTATGCCTTCATTACGCTTCTTGTGCTCTGAGGACACAACACTCGCTAAGTATAGGGGAGTCTGTATATATACTATGTATATATTTTAGCCATACCTCGTACTTGCGCATAAGTCTATATGTATTTACGGGGTGGGTCTTCTAACAAAAAAAATGTTTTGCTACTAACACTGACTTTACCCAAAATTTTTGAAAAATGTCTTCTTATTCATTTTTGCATAAAAAAACAAAAAAAAATTTGCATTTCACACACCTGCACTTCATCCAGCATTACATTCATTTGCATATGTGAAAAGTCATTGGGTTCTGAACCGAGTTATGAGCCGAAACCGAGAGTGATCTGGACTTAACCTTAATCAACCTAATTTTCAGAGGAACTTCACCGAGAAATAGGATTTTAGAGTCTTCAGGTCTATGACTTAATTCTTTGAGTTCCACATAACAATGCACAGAGTTTGACTCTTAGTGTCTAACCTGGTCTCTTCATTCTGGGTACAACTCTGGAATAAGGAATTAATTTGTACTCTCGCACTATGCACTTAGCTCAACTCAAACATATGTTGGAAAACTGTGTGAGTTTCTTTTCTGGTAGCGTGGAAATCTAAAGACCGGAGTACGGGTTGAAATAAAGCTTCGGAAAAGGGATGGACAGCTGGGCACAATATTTTCTAAGACCCCAAAAAATCTACGGAAACAAAAGATGCTATATCCGTAGGGGCAAAACAAGATCCAAGCAGAACCACCAAAAATTCCATATACAAAAAAGCAACTACCAAATAAAATCTGACCATAAAGGTCCAAGCTTCAAGAACCTGCAGATCTTGGTGGAGACTCGGCTACACTGGCCAGCTTCACAAGGAGAGGTGAACTACACTAATCACCCTCCAGTTCTTTTCTCATTCTTCTAACTTCTCCCCCCAATTCGATTGTGAACACAGCGCGACAGACCTTAGAAGGAAATACCTGACTCCCCGAGGACGAGTTATTGGAGAGGAGGTTTGCGCAGTAGTCCGACATTCTGGGTGGGAAGAGCTAAAAATATTTAACACACAAGAGTCGGTTATTCAATGTTCATAGGGTATACTTTGGGAAGATGATTGATCTAAGATGACTTCTGAGCCGAAACTGTAGCAATGATGTGTAGAACTTGAGGGCTGTTGATTTTAAAATTCTAAGTCTCACAGAAGTTCCGACACACAAATAATCCAAAGGATGAGTTAGGATCACTTTCACCTTCAGCTCATGGTCTTGGTATGGAACCCAATCTCATTTCACCTCATGGCATTTCTTTTTATGCTCAGGGACGAGCATGGTTTAAGTATAGGGGGACGATGAATCTCGTATTCATCACTCTAAATCTCATTTATTAAGCTCAAAACCCGTAAAATCAAAAGCATTCTTGCATCTATTCTGCATAATTAGCATTAGTGCATGATTTCATAAGAATTGCATTTTAGCACAAAAATCTGCATAAAATAAGAAGCCGAAAATCCAAGCCAAAATGACCTGTAAATAAACCTAACTTCCCGAATTTTTAACTCATTCATGCTAACTCCGAATAACTCAAAACCACTTCCACTGTGTACATATCACTAACAAGAATAAAGGAAAAATACAAAAAAATAACTAACCCAAATGAGTGGACCAAAAACCCAAACCCTAATCTCAGGATTTTCGGACTAAAAGCCACATATCTTCTCCATCCAATGTCCGATTTAATCCTACTCACTTTTGAACTAATGTGCATTCAATTACCTTCAAAACAAGACCAAGTTCAAGTGAATCGGAGCTCGTATGTGAAAGTTGGGTTTTGGGCCTCTTTTGTACATTGTATATTTTCGCGGTTTTTGACCTTGAATTTTATATATTTTCCTAATCAATAAAAATCCAAAAAAAAATTAGAATTAAGTGTCTTTATTTATCTCTGATTTTACCGTAATTTTTCCGGATTTTTATCTGATCAAAAAAATGACATAAAAATTATAAAACCCAAAAATCAAGGTATTCTATGTACATGGGATACCTTAAAAATTCACTTTGTTCAAATGATCGATTTTGGTTTTGATGTCGTCATGAAAGTTGTAGATCTCATCGAGACGAGCAATTTTCGTGAAGAAAGTTTTTCGATCCGAGGTCGTTTACTATTTTTTACCGATTTTTTAAATGTTTTATTTTCGGAATTTTCTGGTGCTGACACGTGGCTCAGCCATTTTTGGCTTTATTTAAACTCGTTTTTATTATAAAAAAAATTAATTAAATAACGAAGAACGTGCGTCGCACGTGCCTCTCAGGCACGTGCTCCGCACGTGCCCCCCCTTTCCTCTTTTGGATCTCCGCCGCCGCCTCACATCGCCGGAGATCCCGCGAATCTCGCACCACCGCGAATCCCATCTCCGATCCGCTTCTCCCCATCATCTCGCGCCGCCTCCCCGCGCATCCCGCGAATCTCGCGCCACCCCGCGATCATCCCCTTCAAGATCTCCATCTCCGATTCCCAATCGAATCCCGGCCTACCCCCGATTTTCTTCCATCGCCGGCGAGACCCTAACCCTATAAAACCAACTGCGCCGCTCCCTTGCCAAGCATCCGCCGTTCAATCTCCAAGAGCTCCCTCTCCGGTAGTGACAGTCCGGCGAGCCCCCTCCATCGGCGTGATCCGAGGCTCTCTCCGCCTCGTCGCAGCTCCGCCCCGAGCGCCGCTGCTCACTCCGGCCACTCCCAACGCCGTCGAGCCCTCTCTCTCTCTCTCTCTCTCTCTCTCTCTCTTCCTCTCCCTCTCTCTATCTCCCCATCTCGCCTGCTCCACCTCCGAGACCACCGTCTCCGCCCCCGACGCCCCACGGCCGTGTGTCGGTCACTTCATCTCCCTCGCCGACCACCGCAAGCTACTCCGCGCGCGTCTCTGCTCCGGCCCCCTTCACGCCTCGACTGCTCCGACAACAGCATCACCACCATACGCCAACTCCGCCATCACCTCCGCGCCAGAGTCCCTCGACCGCCTTCGCCGGACGACTCGGCCATCACCGATACGCCACCGCCTCCGCCTCGCTTCACCGCCCAACCACCGCAGGAGGCGGTGGTTCTCTAGTGACCTTCGCCGGCCGGGCCCGAAGCCCGAGGCCCCGGCACGTGCGAGGCACGTGCGCGGGGAAAGTCCCTTTGTCATCCTCAGGGGTCACGTGATCCGCACGTGACCCGCTTGGTCAATTACAGTAACCCCCCTGGAGTTCACATATTTGCGCATCAGTCCAAAGCCAGAGGGCACATGACACGCGCGTGCCCCTCTGGAAAATTGCAGAAGTACCCCCCCCCCCGGTTTAGGTAATTGCTTCTAGATCCCTGACTGCACATTTTATATTTATTTATTTATATTGCAATCAGACCCCTGTGTTCCCCTGTGATTCTAGACCTCTGATCTACATTATTTTATTAATCTAAAAATAGCATGATGTTGGTTAATTAATTCTCTACACTTTGACATGTTGTGGATATTTTTGTGACGGACGGTTAATTAATAAAAAATTGTTTGGTGAAAATTGGCATATTTTACCCATTTTATGTTCTGAAATTGATAGTTGTCTAACCGTTGCTTTAAAAATTCCCGAAAAATCACATCTTGTAGAGTTAATTATTCGTAACATTGTGCCCAAAAAGATTTGCATTTGCATGCATATTTTGTCCTGTAAAAATCATTTTGCATCTTTTAGTATTTAATTTTTAGTAGGTATTAAACCCCACATTTTCGAGGTTTAGGATTTTTCTGAGATCCGTCACCTAGTGATAGATCTCAGATAATTTTGATTCTCAAAAATAAGTAGGTTTGATATTTATTAAAATTAAATATAAAAAATCATTTTGTTTGCATTTAAAAATCCATAAAAAATTCATATTTCATCCAAAAATTCCAAAAAAATTACAGTACATCCATTTCATTATAGTTTACATTGTGTCCAAGTTTCGTATTTTTCGGATATTGTTTGATTGACATTTACATTTTAATCCCTAAAATAAGGCCAAATTTGCATTTTGCATCCTAATTCATTGAAAATTTCCAAAAAAAAGACCACCTCGAAAACCGAACTCGAACTTTGATAGACTTAATTCTAGGTTGTTCCTTTGCCTCCTTGTGATCGACCTTGGGACTTGCCCAAGTAAAATAAATATAAAACCACGATATTAAAAATTGAATAAATCATTTGTGGTATTTTCTTGATCGTTTCCGATTGCCGCCTACAACGCACAACACGATAAAAACAACTTATTAAAGGCGACTTTTTCGGATTCATCAGTAGACTATCCACAACAGATTAAGAAGGAATGAAATAATTTACTCTGAGGATAAACCTATTATCATTGTCTTTCGTCAATCTACTCATCTCATTGGAAAGTCCACAAAATGTCTATTATCGTAACAAGAGAAAGATGCCACAGAGGTATATGTATTAGACAATTACAAGGAAATAACACTATATGTTTAGTACGTGTCTATGTTACTTTACAAATGAAATGTAAATTTCCTTCCACTTATTTATATTGATTCAAAAACTTATTTCAGGTACAAGGAAAATTATCAAAGAAAATCCTATGTATTCAGATGATGAAGTTGTGAGCATTTATAGGAATCAATTTTCACAATGGTTTAAGAACCGAACAAAACAATTAGATGGTGATGATTATCATACACAAATATTAAAAATACTTTGGAGAAGGTTCGGTTTATAAGGTCCGATCTTACAACTCTTGTCGCAGTAATGGTTATCATTTTCATACATTAAATTCCGGTAGATATTTAACAACTCAGAATTATGGAGTGATGGTTCGTGGTTCTTATTATGAGGAAGATCATTTGGATTATTATGGAATACTAAAGGAGATATTAGAAGTGGAATATAGTATTCTAGGTTATAATAAAGTAGTTCTCTTTTTATGTGACTGGTATGACCCCAATGGAGGCATAATGATTGATAAGAGAAATAACATTATCAATGTGATACCAAGAAAATTATACGGAGATTTGAACCTTTTGTTCTAGCTTCTCAAGTGACCTAGTATGTTATCTCCCACAAGTGTCAAGAATAGAAAGAGTATCGAATCTTTCAGTGTTGTAAAAATAAATTCTCAAGGTTATATTTCTAATGAATACAATCATTTAGAAGATGTTATAGATGAAGCTTTTATACCTACTCATGAGCGAATAAATTATTAGAAGAAGGCTCAATCATTGAATCAATGGGTTTGGCAGATAATGAAGGGTTAAGTGTTGACTTACAAGACGATGGAGACTCTATAAATGATGATTCATATAACTCAGAAATCAACGAAATATCCTTTAATTACTCCGAATCACATGACAAATATTACCAATAAGTTAAGTCAATTATACAAATATCCTTTAATCGGAAATGTTCTTTACTATATTTGTAATTAACCATTACGTCATCGTTGTTGTCATGCCAGGTTTTGGACGTGGCGGCTCTCATGGATCTCAACGATCCAATCATCCATCGTCGTTAGACTCACCTTCTTCTAGTAGGCAGCTGACATCTCCTTTTACTTTAGAGTCACTTCTAGACAAGGATCGACGGGTTATAACCTATTATGAGTCTCTTGGTTATCCTCCTCCTCCCTTTTATGGAGGCGTATATGGAGAGCCATCTTACACAGCCGCACCTATTGCATGTCTGGTACCTATACCAGCACAGACCTCGATGGATTCTGATTCACCTTCTTCTGCACGTCCAAGCCTCTACGTACCTTTAGCCACTGTAGGTGGGAAGACGTCGGAGTCCTACTATTTGTTGGAGGTTACTACGGATGGGAGGTGCGATTTTTATAATTTTCAAAATTTAACTTTTATAGAAATAAATCTTCTCATTTGACTAGCATGTAATTTTTATAAAATGCAAGGATTTTTTGAATAACAATAAGGTGTCAAAGGATATTACCAATATAATCAAGACACATTTGACTAGCATGCAATTTCGTTGGTATCGCATTCCTGCTACTGAGCATGAGAGATTATTTGAGATGTTTTTGCTAAGTAATGTTTTAGCGTAATTATTTAAATTTGTTACTACTCTTTAATCTAATATTTTACAAAACTTTTTCAGAGTAGGTATCGTTTACTTCCTAGTATGGGGAAAGAAGCTTATCGTCGGGCATTTATTCGTTTGGTGGAGAAGAGGATGAGTGATACCTTTTTCACGGTAAGGAGAGACTCGCATGCAAAAACGGGATGCGAGGAAATGAATTTTGAGGAGATGAAGAGATCTCACCTTTATGGTGTACAGAGGATAGGTATTGTATTACCTTCGTAGTTTATGATTTAATTTTTTTATAAAATATTTCTAACATATTTGTTGTAGGTGGGTGGGTTTTTGTGACGCATTCATTGTAGTTACTGAGTTTGGGAGGAGATCGATGGCGGGAAGGACGAACCGCCAAAAATTGAGGATTAAATGGACCAGTGGCTCTAAAAGCCACGATCAGATTAGAGTGGAGTTGGTAATTTCTTAATAGAAATTATATTTTAAATATTATCTTGTTAAAGTTCTATTTTTTATATTTATTTTAGGGAAAAAGGTTGGAAAGAGAACCCTCTTTTCAGGAATGGTGGTCTAGGTCCCATATGAGTGGAAAAGATGGAGAGTCTCTATGGTCAACTCATGAAGCAGGAGAATTGTTGGTTAGTCTTTTTTATATATATGTAATTTAAAAGATATAATATTTATATTTATAAAGTTTTTTAACTTGTATTTGAGGATCGTTATTTGGCACTAGCTGTAGAGAAATTGGATGAAGATCCTAATAGGGAACAACCATCATTTGATAAAGCAATTTAAAAACAAGTATAGATAAATAAGAGACAGATAACTGGAAAGAGAAGAAAGCGGATGGGACCTAGAAAAGCAAACAAGATCGGTCAAGCAAAACCCCAAATTCACCTATGCACACAGAGCTGATGACCGTGAAGGTTCGGTCTTTTATCTTGTCTATTTTATTAGGTGATCACACAGTCTTTCAGAGCGATTAAGCGAGCTGATAGGGATCCAATACTCTTAGCAGACTGTCCCGTATAAAAAGCCGGTAGTCTGTCAAGAAATCGGATATGGCTCTAGCCTAGGATGCGGGTCACTCTCTCGCTCATCCAAACCAGACAATGAGGGGATTACTCTCGCAAGACAAATTTTTAGGTCAATGTCTTTTAAGATCAAGTTTGGTTAACAGTCCCAATTTTATAGTTTTTATTTTTAAATATTTTTCAGATCAAACCACGCCTAACGAATTTTTCGGTTCTCCTGATTATTTTAAGTCCAAAAACCAAGAGGAGAAGATGAAAAAGCCGATGCGTGAAAAATCAATGATGCATGCAGAGTAAGAAATGTGTACCTGACTCCAGCAGTACACATGCAGAGTGATCTGCGCATAAAATAAAGACAGAATATAAACTACCTATATGATGCACGAGAATCCGGCCCTAGACAATGCAATTTCTACACGTAAGCACAGTTGCCAGGTACTCCAGCCTAAGTCCGGAGTCCTATCTTGGGAGCCACTCGGTGTCCGCCACAACGGATCCTGCACGCGCTGTATGTGACTCCTCAAGGCACGTGGACTAGAACCTAAGTAATCCAACTTTTTCTTTGTGATTTAATTAATTAGGTCCAATTATCGATCTATAAGCACAAGCAGATAATTAGGTGTTTGGATCCTAATCAATTACATCACAATCTCAGAAAATCCTAAGCTAGGGCTAAAATCGTGTAAATCAAATAAGCAGTAAATAAACGGTCAGAAATCAAAACCGGCAAAAACCGTGGTGAGGTCCCCTGAGCACACCGGTGCTCGACGAAACAGACCCTGATATCACCCAAGTGTCCAAATCTCTGTCCCTGTTTTCTTACAAATTAATAGTTATGCGAAAAATAAACTACGCTAATCTACAACTATTCTATGGTTATTTCATGGCTATTTCGCGGCCCCCGCACATCGGTTCTCCTCCTCGCGCTCTCCTGCAGCTTCGTACAGAAGGAAGCCGCCTCCGAATCACGTGGTAGCTTCGACTTCCGAAAAAGCCGCCTTGGTCCTCGGACCCTCGCAAGAAACAGAAACAGAAGTGTGTCAATCCAGAAAAATATATAGATAAATCAGTTAAAAAATATATCTACAAATATCTACAGAAAAGCCGTGGAAAAGAAAACCGTGAAAAGAATCTAAAGACTACTAAGCCATGCTCCCCGGCAACGGCGTCATTCTGATGACCAAAAAATCAGACTCTCACTATCGGGCCAAGGTAAAAATATTCGGTGTCGTTGCGACCTGAATAGAGAGACTCGGTCAATCAAGAAAAAAAAATAAGGAAACCACCAATCGGGAGATAAAACAATGAAAGCAAAAGCGGTCCTCGCTAATTTATTAACCAGGTATAGCGACCAAGGTCGGACTCAAGGAGCACGGGTTGGCCGAGACGGCCTACGAAGTAGTCAAAATCGAAAATAAAGAATAAAATATTTACTTTGTGGATTTTAATTGTTTTTAATTTTTTTGTGTTTTTAATTATGTAAGAAAATAGGAAAATAAGAAAGTTCAACAATTTATTTAAACACCCAAAAATGCACAGAAAATTAAATAATTTTTTTTGTGTTTTTTATGTTTTTAAGTGTTTTTGATATTTTTCTGGGAATTTTATAATTTTTAGTTGGTTTTATAAAAATCAAGAAAGAAAAAGAAAATGGGTTACTGTGCAGCCAGACTTGAAATACCAATTAAAAATATGTAATTGGTCTATAAAATTATGAAAACAATTTTTATGAAAACTATATACAAAAACTTACCTACAGAAAAAGAGTTTGCATTTTTTTGAATTTTATAGAATTTTTAATGGTTTTTATGAGATTTTTAGAGTTTTTCAATTTTTATGGTTTTAATAAATCCAAATAGCACGAAAATTGGACAGAAGCTAGAAAACCACTAAACTAACAATATCTAATTTTTTTAGAATTGTTAGAAAAGTTTTTATATTTTTCTTTGATTTTCTTTTTCAAACAATAGCAAAAGTACGTGTTTTTGAATTTTTAAAATTAACAAAAAGCAATAAAAGTGTCCCAAAAAAAATAAATTTTTACACAATGGCAGGAGCCATGTGTCCAAGTTTCACTCAATTTGGAGTTTAGTTGCTATTTTATCCAACAAATAAAAGAGCTACAGCACACATGGACCTAAATGTAAGAAAACATAGTTCCAGGGGCTAAATGATAACACGTGCGAAAACCTTAGGGTAAAAAGCGCAAAAATTCCAAATAATCAGCACATGTTCAATTAAAACCATGCACAGGGGTATAAATGCAAATATGGAAACTAAAAATTCATTTCATCACATAGCAGAAAACCCAAGCCCATACATGCAATTTGTCCAAAATATAACGTGTCGACGCACGTGTCTCACACTGGTAGGGACTAAAATGTAAATAAAATAAACATAGGGTCCTATATGCAAATTATCTAAAATAAAAACAACGCACTAAAATATTTATAGGACTGATCTATAAATGTAGAAGGAGAAGGGGCCTAAGTGAAATTACCCCTATTATTATTAATCGACGGCTGGAGGCGTGCCACGTGGAGATCTGACGGTGGCTGAAGGTGCACGCCTCTTCGTTGGATCAACGTCCTAGATCAGATCCTCAGATGGATCGATGGCTGGGGACGCTCCGCAGATGAATGGCTATGATCTGATCTGACGGAGGAGGCGTGATCGGACGGCAACTGGACGTCCTCCAAGAACAGGTCGCCGGCGAAGTTCGCCGGCCCAATGTGCGTGGTGGAGGCGTTCTCTGGAGCTGCTGAGATGTGGAAACGCTTGCCTACGCTGGTCCGCAGCTGGTGGGTGGTTCCGATGAAGCCGGGAACCACCGGAGTGCTCCGGCGACGAAGGCGGCACGGAGCTCCTGTTCTTCGACTGTTGGTCCCTCAGACGGGGTCCTTCTTTGACGCTACCTGCACAGGAAGAACACTGGGTCGAGGGCAAATTGCCTCGACCCGATTATGGCCGGAATGGGTGCGTGTAGGAGGTGGGCCGGCGCCCTCCGACGAGGCGACGGCGGAGGAGGGCGAAGTACCTGCTCTGGGGCGAGTTAGGGTGAATGGAAGGGTGGAGAAGGTGGATAGAGGTCTCGTGGAGGTGAATCGAAGGTCGGATGATCAAATGGGTGATCGGATCGAAGTGAATCATCCGGCGAAGACCGGGGGCGCAAATTGGGCGAAATCTGAAATTACGATAACCTAGATAGTATCTGACCTAAAAGGTGGCTGGAATCGTTTGGGCTGGAGGTCAGGGACCTCCGGTGTCATCGCCTCGATGGCTCGACAGGGCCAGAGGCTCGGGCGCACCTTGCGGCGGCGCACGACGACGAAGCTCGCCGGATTAGTGGTTCTCGACTGCCCGTGCCTCGCTACGACCCTCTCTCACACAGTTGTCACTCAGGCGAAAGAGAGGAGCTCACTGGCAATGAGGGGGAAGGCCAAAGATCACGTGGAATGTGTGGCGGAGGAGAACCTTTATAGTGCTGGGGGTCCGGCAAAATGGAGATCGGGCGAGAGGATCGGAGCTCGGACCCCTAAGGAAGATGTCGGGCGTGAATCGCAGGTGTGTCCTTGACAATCGAGGTCTGGGGTTTGAGAAGATGGAGATCGAATCCAGACACGAAAATTCGGCGAAGTCGGGTCGGTGCATGGATCCGGGTTCTAGGTCGTCCAGGGGGGAGAGTTGACCGGGGGTCAACGTCCCCCGTGGACCAATCAGATAATTCTGATTTATTAATTATTTAAAAATTCATTTAAAAATAGCAAATGATTTTATTTCGGAAAGCTTTTAAAATAAAAAATGTTTATTAATTTTTAAAGTATTTTTTGGTGATTTTTATTTATTTTTTGGAAATATAAATTATGTATTTACATTGGGGGTTAATGGGCTGCCCCACATGGCTGCCCCGCTCCTTTTTTTGGCAAATATTTTCATTTTTTTTGAAAAATATCCACATGTATATTCATCCCTATATCCCTCCTATATGACATTCGAATTTTGTCAGAAACAGAGACTCCAACGGCCTCCATCTAGACAGAGTCGATTTAAAAAATCCTGCGACCGTTTAAAAAAAATGTCATATGGATGGAGGTCGTTCGAGTCTCTGTTTCTGACGAAATTCGAATGGCATATATGAGGGATATATGGATGAATATACGTGGTTTTATATTTCGAAAAAAATAAAAGAATTGCCAAAAATGAGGTGGGGGCATCCATGTTGGCTACCCCTAGGGGGCATCCCCATTTTTCCCATTTACATTATATTATTATTATATATAGATATATATACATATGTATTTTTTATTTTTATTTTTAGTTATTTATTTTTGTAAAATTATTCCAATTTTATATTTATTTATTTACAACATAAAATTTGGAATAAAAAGGTATTTTTATTTTTTATTCTTTATTTACATTAGTTAAATAAATAGATCTATATACGTATGTACATGGTATATATACAAGGTGGAAAATGATTTTTATTATTTTTCTTTTTATTTTTATTTTAATTTTATAAATATGTACACAATATAAGAAACATCTTTTTATTTTTGTTTTGAGGAAAATAAATTTATTTATATACATAGGGTTATGTACACCATGATTGACCTTATCTCCCTCTACTTGGTTTCTTTTGCGGCCAGGCCCATGCTGAGCCCTCCCTTAAGATTAGGTCGCTCAATATTTATTTTAAATATTTCCCTCTTTTTCTTGTGTTATTCCTTTATTTTTATACAAAAACATGCTAATTATGCATATTTACATGATGCATGTGTTTTGATAATTTATTGTATTTACAGGTATTTACATGGCATTTTGCTGAGGTTTCTAGCTAAAATAAAAGAATAAAGAGTGATGAATGGGGATTCATCACCCCCTATACTTTACTTTTGCTAGTCCCTTAGCAAACACTTATTTGAAAAAGAAGTGCAAAAGAGAAAGAAAAAGAAAAAGAGAGGAAATCAAGGTTGATTATTGAACTTTCCTTTATTAAATTGAAATATGGAGATCGGTCAGACCTTTGAATTATTAATTTGTCGGAACCTTATTTTGACTTAAGCTTAAAACTTGACAGCCTCTAAGTTCCAACAATCTATGGTCAAGACTCCTCAATAAACCAGATCAGAACAAGTCTACATACACAAACTCTAATGACCGTGAATCTTTCCTTGTACTGTGTAAGTGATATGTAGCTCCCCACCTCAGAAGTAATAAAGAAACAACCTCCCTCAACCCGGTAACTCTAATGCCTCGGTCTAGCAACTCTTTCCTCGAGAAGCGGGGTATTCCCTTCTAAGTTCAAGTGCAACCGAATCAAGAAGAGGGGGAAGAAGAGAATGGACCATGACCAGTGTAGCCATGTATCCTTGAGAGCTCTAACCAGTGTAGCTGAGTCTCCCGTTGCAAGCTTCATGAGATGGTCATGTATAACATAAGCTTTGATTTATTTGACTATGTACACTCCGGTGGGATTATTAAACTTTCAATCCGACCCACCAATTTTTTGGAGTTCTTTTCTTTTTGCACATTTATTTATTTGCATCTTTACAACATATCTACATGGTGCAGCATATATACAAGGAGTTTTTCCTCTTGAGCCAGTAGACTATCCCTCTTTTGAAGCTTTATTGCAACTCACAACTCCTGTCATTAGACTTCATAACCACCAGACCAAGTTGAGACGCACTTCCTTCACTATAAGAAGAAGAGAGGTTCCGCCTAGAAGTACTACCCTCATATGCTACCCCAAGCCAAAGGAAACTGCCTCTTCACCACCTCATCCGTGGAGAGCTATGTGTAGAGTGTTGGTGCAAGTAAAGCCATTATCTTTGAGAGTCATGTGTGTGTTGTTAAGTGCTCTACTAAGGCTTATCAAGATGACATATGCTTATAGCCTAGTGGACTCAAAGAATTAAGTCCCAATGGACCTGAAAAAGTCTCAATCCTAAGCCCTATAAGGTTCCTCTTATCATTAGGTGGATTAAGATCTTAACCAAGCTCCATTTGTCAATTTAATTCCAGGCCAGTTTAAGTGTCAACTATGATTTGGAAAAACTGTGCAAGTATTTATAAAGATGCTATTTTACAGGTATTTACACATGTGCAAATTTTTTGAAAAATGTTTGAAAACATGGATGTATGCATGAATGCGAAGTTTTGCAAAATATTTACAAAAATTTATACAAGGGTTTTGCAAACTTTTTGTTTTCCAAACATTTTACAAAAATTTTGTACTATATACATAATTTTAATATGAAAATATTTACAAATTATTTACACAAAAAGATTTTTCAATCATTTGTACAAAAATAATTTTTATAAATAAATAGGTATGTGCAAGAAGAATTTTTATGTACAAGGAAAAATTTTAAATTTTTATGGATTTTTAGCCATTTTATTTATTAACACACTCACACAAAGTACAAGTTATGGCTAAAGTATATATGAAATATATACACACCCCCTATACTTAGCACAAACGATGTCCTCAGAGTGATCAAGAGCGATGAAGAAGACATAACTCGTGCTTAGTATAGGGAAGTGAAAAGGAATGGTATATACAAAGACGAATCTAAGAATAGAATGAAGAGGACTCAGTGTTTCCCCCTATACTTAGGATCAAGTAATCCTAAGTATAGCAAGCTGTACATGAAGGGAAATCCGAGTGGAAGGATGTACAAGGTCTAACCCCCCCCCATACTTAGGGTGAAATATCCCTAAGTATAGGCAGCGAAACAGAGGTAGAAAGAGACGAAGAAGACCAATATATACAAGATGAGAGGACATTACTCCTCCTATACTTAAGGTGAAGGATCCTTAAGTATAGGCAACGACATGAGTAATGAAACAGGACGATATGAACAACTTCGTGTTTCCACCCCCCCCCCCCCCCATACTTAGGATGAGGTATATCCTATGTATAGCAAAGATAATCCTATACGAGACCTGGGGTGAAAACAAATATGGCAGAAAGAATGATCAAACCAAGACGAAACACGTATATACAAAAGGGTACAATGTTGAGGTGCCTCTCAACAAGCGCTAGGTTTTACGCCCCTAGCTGGGCGCAACGGCTAGGATAATGCTGTGTCAAGGATCAGAATGACATATGTAAGGCGAATGTCGTACTGTCGTCGCAGTCTTGGTCTAAGAACAGAGACGAAATCAACAATGTAAGAAATGACACCCAGGTATGCAGTCAGGAGGGTTTCTGCTACCGGCCAAGGATATGGGAATAATGATTCGGGATCCGGTAGCACAAAAGAAATCATCGGCTCAGGCTCAGACTGGAGTGGAAGTGTAGAGTCGAAGAAATCAAACGTGGAGAAGTGATGAATACCCATTCATCACTCTTTATTCTTTTATTTTAGCTACAAAACCTTTGCCAAACACATGTATATTCATGTAAATACAAATAATTATCAAAAAGAATGCATTGTGTAAAAATGAATAATAAGCATGTTTTTGTGCATAAATAAAAGAATAAAGAGATAAAAGAAAAAGAGGGAGATATTTAGAATAAATATTGAGCGACCTAATCCCAAGGGAGGGCTCAGCATGAGCCTGATCGCATAAAAACCCAAGTAGAGAGAGATAAGGAAGCTCATGTGTGTATATACCTGTAAATAAATAAATAAAAATATTTTTCTCTAAAACAAAAATAAAAATGGGTTTGTATATATTTGTATATATGTGTAAATACAAAATCAAAATAAAAATAGAAAAATGAAAAGAAAATAAAGAGGCCTTCACCTTGTACAATAGCCTTGTACATAAGAGCCACTTATCTATTTATTTATCCCTATAAATAAATAAATTAAATTCGATAAAAATTTGTATATATTCTATACTTCATGGTGTAAATAAATAAAATAAAACCATAAAAACAAAAATAAAAAGAACAAAAATAAAATCAATTCCCTATATTGTATATATACCATGTATATAAATGTACATAAGTATTTATTTTACCCTTGTAATTAAATAATAAAAATAAAATAAAAATACCAAAATATTCCAAATTTTATCCTATGAATAAATAAAATATAAAATTGGAATAAAAATGTACAAAAATAATTAATTAAAAATCAAAAATTAAAAATCAATATTGTATATACCTATGTATATAGTACTATATTGTAAATACCTTATTTTTATTTCAAAAAAATAAATAAAAATCACAAAAAAATAGTTTAAAATAAAATAAATATTTTTCATGTTTTGGGTTTTTCCTAATTCGGCCTTTTTCTATTTTTAATTTAATTTTCAAATCTTTATGACGTGGTCGTCTCTCATTGGTCCATGGGGGATGTTGACCCCCCGGTCAACTCCCCCTGGACCACAGAGTCTCGGATCCGAGTTTTCGACCCGACTTCTCGACATTTTCGCCACTCGATCCGACACCTAAAACCCCAAACCCCGGGTCCTATCTCGTCCTTGCATATCTGACACCTTCGCCCGGGGTGGGTATGAGGGGTCCGAGCACCGATTTCCTCGCCCGACCATCACTTAGTCGGACCCCTAGTCGTATAAATCATCTGCTCCGCCGCACATTTGACGCATCTCTGGACCTCCCCCTCGACGCCAAGGAACTCCTCCACCTCGCTTGAGTGACAATGGAGCGATTTGGAGTGTAAGTGAGGCTCGGGCAGCAGGGAAACCAGTGATCCGGTGGCTTCGCCGCCGTGCACCGCCGCGAGCGTGCCCAGCCTCGGGAACTGACGCTCCCTAGCAGGCAATGACCCCGGAGCTCCCCGAGCTCCAGCCCAGTCGAGTGCATTCACCAGGTAATTTCTTTAGCCATCAGTTTAGCGTAGAAGTTAGATTTTAGCTTACTGTCGTTGTAGCTCCGCCGCCTTCGCCAGCTCACTCCGACCATCCATCAGCTATTTCGACTCGACCACCACCTTCACGAGCCTTCTCTTAGTCTTCTCCACCTACCCATACCCCCTGACTCACCCAGAGTAGGGACTTCGGTCCTCCTCCTCCGCCGCTCGCTGGAGGACCTCCACACCGACGCATCTTCCATCCATTTCGCGCTTTGACAGGTCGAGGCAGTTTGCCCTCGATCCATCTTTTTTCATGTGCAGGTCAAAGCATCAGGAGGGCCTCATCTGGATTCCAACAGCTCAGGCACAGGCGATCATTTGGTGGTCTGATCTTTTTCTTGTTGACCTCTGAGTCCCGAGTGGCTGAGGTCACAACGACCTTAGTTATTCCTTTACCTTAGTCGTTCGGGCGGCTCATCAGAATGGTGCCGTTGTCGGGGAGCACAGCTTAGTAGTCGTATTTTTCCACAGTTTTTCTTTTTCGAGGCTTTTTGTATAGAATTTTTGTATATATTTTTTATATATATTTTTCTGACTTCTTTAAAATAACCTAGTATGATCGCATTCTTTTGTTTTCTTACGAGGGCCTGAGGACCGAGGCGACGACTTTCGAGGAGCTGACGCAACCGCGGCAATCGGAGGCGGCTCCCTTCTGTACGAAGTCGCAGGAGAGCACGAGGAGACAGCTGAGTGCGGGAAGCCGCGGAATAGCCGCAGATTAGATTAGTTTTTATTTTCGCATTATTTGAACTATAATTGTAATAATACAGGGACA
Source organism: Ottelia alismoides (assembly GCA_037367405.1). Classification (NCBI taxonomy): domain Eukaryota; kingdom Viridiplantae; phylum Streptophyta; class Magnoliopsida; order Alismatales; family Hydrocharitaceae; genus Ottelia; species Ottelia alismoides. Next base: position 494,389 of record JAZKJV010005443.1, read on the forward strand.
ACATGACTCTCTTTTAGACTTAGACTCTCGGGGTCTGTTTCGCCGAGCACCGGTGTGCTCGAGGGACCCCTCGGTTTTACGCGGTTTTCTTCACGGTTTTAACTTCTTTACTACTTATTCGGTTTCTCACGGTTTTTCAAGCCCCTAGCCTTAGGATTTTCTACTTGACTGTGACGTAATAAATAGGATCCAAACACCCTAATATATCTGCCTGTACCTATAGATCGGTAATTGGACCAAGAATAAAAAGATAATAAAATAGTCAATTCACTCCCTTCGAGCCTACGTGTCGTGAGCCCGCCCTGTCAAGCGCTACTCCTGAACTCGACCTGTCGAGAAGAGGAGGAGTGGACCTAGACCGGACTCTTGGATTAGAGGTTGGTGGTTGACTAGCCGTTCTTTCGAGTAGAAATTGCTGCTTAGGGCTCGGTTTTCCGCCTGCACCATTTAGGTAGTTTATTTTCAGTCTTTAAATTATGCGCGGATCATTTTGCATGTAGACTGCTGGAGTCAGGTAGCATCTCTTACTCTGCATGCATCATTGATTTTCTCGCGCATCGGCTTTTTCGTCTTCTCCCCTGTTTTGGACTTAATAACCAGGAGAACCTAAAAATTCGTTAGTTTGTTTTTTATTGAAAAATACCTAAAAAGAAAAACAATAAAATTGGGACTGCTAATCTCACTTGAATTAAAAGATACAACACTGAAAAATCTGTCTTGGGGAGAGTAACCCCCTCCTTGTTTGGTTTGGATGAGCGAGAGAGTGACACGTACCTTAGGATAGAGCCGCATCCAATTTTTCTCGACTGATTACCGGCTTTCTGTACGGGACAGTCGGTTGAGAAATATTCGGATTCCTATTTAGCTCACGTAATCGCTCTGATCGAATGAATAATCACCTAAAATAAAATTGATAAGATAATTGACCGTACCCTTTCGGTCTTCAGCTCGTGTGCGTAGGTGAATCGGGGGTTTGCTTTTTCATCTCGTGTGATTTCTAGATCCCTTCTCCCCCCCATCTTCTTCTACATTCATCTGTCTACCACCCACCCTCCCTTCAGTCTTCTCCTTCTCCTTTACCACTGGATGATGGAACCCCCTCACCTCGAGCCGACTCTTGCGGCTTTTTCTTTACCATCTGACCATTAGTCCAGTCCACCTTCTAGGGAGGTCAGATCTCCGACCAACCTCCCGCTCCCTCCCTCCCATCCCATTCATTACTCTGGGCATGCTGTGCTTGACGTCCGAGGATACCAGACAGAGCAGATGTGAGACCTGGATGAAGCCATTGCTGAGTTGAGCGTGCACTCCGTTCGTGATCAGAGAGAGTAGTGGAGATCATCGCATAGATCCTATCCCAGATTGATGGAGAAGCAGATAGCACAGGGAGCTCAGTCAGCTTCTACACTAGGCCCATTAGTCTTGGATTTGGATTACATTCAGAGACTGCCGACATTTTCAGGAGAGGCGCACGAGGAGCCTTATCTTCACTTGTCCACATTCGAGGAGTTTTGCAGAGAACAGATATATTCAGATATCACTGCAGAGGAGCTGATGAGGAGGACCTTCCCTTTCACACTTCACGACAGAGCCATGCGATGGCACAGACGATTGGGGAGGACATTTGAAACGTGGGGATAACTATACTGAGAATTCCTATAGAGATAATTTCCCCGCGTAGAGCAGAGTTTATGCGGTCTTTGATCATCGACTTTTCAGTTGACCCCCAGGATCCATTGCAGGAGGCATGGCCGAGGTTTCTTGACCTCTTGAGGAGATTTCCCGAGCACGGAATTCCACTGACAGACCTTATTGAGATCTCCATGCGGGGGATGACCGCAGAGCAGATAGCACTGGTGATTACCACATGTGGCGGATCACACCGCAATTCCGACATTCAACTTTTGGATACCATCTCGAGCTTACTTTCACAGAGATCATCTTCACGAGATGCCATAGTCGGGACAACACATGAGGACGTTGCAGGACCAGTGCGGTGTGTCACTATACAGGAGGATACAGCTTCTACACACCAGCCCGAGGACTTGAATGCTCCAACACCACAGAGTATAGAGGAGATGACTGAGATAGCAGAGGTTCGGACCCAGAGTTTACTCGAGTTCCCGTTGGTCTTCCAGCTAGAGTTCGAGGTAGTTCCAGAGTTTTCAGTCGACGAGTCTTGGATATCAGATCTTCTGATATTCTAGGAACAGGAGGAGCCCCCGCTATTATAGCCATCGATTCAGCCACTTCAGTTTCTAGTCCCAGAGGAGTCAGCCTCTTTCCTGCAGAGACACTTCTCGAAGTTCGACAGTTACCAGGACTCAGCCCAGCAGCCACAGTTCGATACGGGACACCATTTTGAGAGACCAGACACAGATAGTCCCGTATTCGAGCATTTTATCCTCCACCTTGACGACACAGACACACTTGCTGAGGACTAGTTGGCAGCTAGCATTGCCGCAGAGCGAGGATCAGCCGCAAATAGTTTGCTAGCCTCCGCGGTGTTGACCAGTACCTTCTCCTGCTTCCAGATTGCAGAGAGCCAGATTTCAGATGATGATGCAGCCTGGTGCACCGAGTGGATACTAGACAGCAGCGCAGATACCCTTCTAGATCCTGATCCTCTATTTCTCACTTCTGATCTTGTAGTTCTCCCCGAGGGTTATCTGCGGGAGGATGCCACGCACGATGTGTACTCGGTTTCACCTTCTGAGAGTGTTTCCTATATAGCGGAACACGAAACCGATTCTTCTGATCCTTCTGATTCTGAGTTTTCTCACCTCGACGACCCTCGCGAGGATGAGCCCATCATGGAGATATTCGATGATATGTCTGATCCGCTTCTATTTCATTCATCGGATATCAGTCTTCTTAGAGAGTCTTCTGATCTTGATTGCCCACACTTCTTTGAGACACTGATCGATGTGGAGGATTCCATGATTGATCCATCCTTCTCCACGTTTGATTTCTTCGGCTCAACACTTCCACTCAAGTCTGATCCCGAGTCGATGATTTCTTTTGTGCTACCGGATCCCGATCATTTAGTTCCATATACTTGGTCGGTAGTAGACACCCGCCTGATTGCATACCTGGGTGTCTTTGTTTAAACTTTGCAGTTCGTTGCTGTTCTCATATCGAGACTGCGACGACAGTACGACATTCGACTTACCGATGCCGTCCTGAACCTGGATACCGCTTTATCCTAGCCTTTGCGCCCAGCTAGGGGCGTAAAATCTAGCGCTTGTTGAGAGGCACCTCAACATTGTACTCTTTTGTGTATACATGTTTTGTCTTAGTTTGATCTTTCTTTCTTCCGTTCTTGTTTTCACCCCAGGTCTCGTTTAGGATTATCTTTGCTATACTTAGGATATTCCTCATCCTAAGTATAGGGGGGTGGAAACACCGGGTTTTTCATCCGTTCTATTTCATCACTTCTGTTGTTGCCTATACTTAAGGATTCTCCACCTTAAGTATAGGGGGAGTGATGCCCTCTCACCTTGTATATATTTGTTGTTCTTCTTCGTATCTTTTTACCCATGTTTTGCTGCCTATACTTAGGGATATTTCACCCTAAGTATGGGGGGGTAGAACCTGTCCATCCTTCACTCGGATTTCCCTTCATGTACAACTTGCTATACTTAGGATTACTTGATCCTAAGTATAGGGGGAAAACACCGAGTTCTCCTCATTCTATTCTTTCGTTCATCTCTGTATCTAGCCCTTCCGTTTCACTTCCCTATACTAAGCACGAGTTATGTCTTCTTCATCGCTCTTAATCACTCTGAGGACATTGTTCGAGCTAAGTATAGGGGGGTGTGCATATATTTCATATATACTTTAGCCATAACTCGTACTTTGTGTAAGTGTGTGAATAAATAAAAATGGCTAAAAATCATAAAAATTAAAATTTTTCCCTTGTATATAAAATTCATTTTGCACATACCTATTTATTTATACAAACTATTTTTGTACAAATGATTGTAAAATTATTTGTGTAAAGAACTTATAAATATTTTCATAACAAAATCAATGTATATAGTACAGAATTTTTGTAAAATCTTTTGAAAACAAAAAGTTTGCAAAAACCCTGTGTAAATGTTTTTAAATATTCTGCAAAACTTCGCATTCATGCATACATCCATGTTTTCAAACATTTTTCAAAATTTTTGCATGATTGTAAATATTTGTAAAGTGCACAATTGTAAATAGCATCTTTGTAAATATTTGTACAGTTTTTCCTGGATTATAGTTGACGTTTAAACTAGCCTGGAATTAAATTGGGAAATGGAGCTTGATTAAGATCTTAATCCACCTAATTCTAAGAGGAACCTTATAGGGCTTAGGGTTAAGGCTTTTCAGGTCCATTGGGACTTAATTCTTTGAGTCCACTAGGCTATGAGCATATGTCATCTTGATGAGCCTAAGTAGAGCACTTAACAACACATGCATGACTCTCAGAGACAATGGCTTGACTTGCACCAGCACTTTACACATAGCTCTCCACGGATGAGGTGGTGAGGAGGTAGTTTCCTTTGGCTTGGGGTAGCATATGAGGGTAGTACTTCTAGGCAGAACCTCTCTTCTTCTTCTAATGAAGGAAGTGCGTCTCAACTTGGTCTGGTGGTGATGAAGTCTAAAGACAAAAGTTGTGGGTTGCAATAAAGCTTCAAAAGAGGCTTAGTCTACTGTCTCAAGAGGAAAAACTCCTTGTATATATGCTGCACCATGTAAATATGTTGTACAGATGCACATGAAAAAAAATGCAAAAATAAAAGAACTCCAAAAAAGTGGTTGGTCGGATTGAAAATTTAATAACCCCACCGGAGTGTATATAGTCAAATAAAGCAAAGCTTATGGTATACATGTTCCATCTCATGAAGCTTGCAGCGGGAGACTCAGCTACATTGGTTAGAGCTCCCAAGGATACATGGCTACACTGGTCATGGTCCATTCTCTTCTTCCCCCTCTTCTTGAGCCAGTTGCACTTGAACTTAGAAGGGAATACCCCGCTTCTCAAGTAAAGAGTTGCTAGACCGAGGCATTAGAGTTACCAGGTTGGGGGAGGTTGTTTCTTTGTTATGTCTGAGGTGGGGAGCTACATATCACTTACACCGCATGGAAAGATTCATGGTCATTAGAGTTTGTGTATGTAGACTTGTTCTGATATGGTTTATTGAGGAGTCTTGCACATAGATTGGTGGAACTTGGAGGCTGTTGAGATTTAAGATTAAGTCCAAAGAAGGTTCCAACATATTAATAATCCAAAGATCTGATCGAGCTCCATATTGCAATTTAATGAAGGCAAGTTTAATAATCAGCCTTAATCCATGTATATTCTCCTCTTTTTCTTTTTCTTTCTCTTTTTCACGTCTTTTTCAAATAAGTGTTTGCTAAGGGACTAGTAAAGTTAAGAATAGAGGGGTGATGAATACCCATTCATCACTCTTTATTCTTTTATTTTAGCTACAAAACCTTTGCCAAACACATGTATATTCATGTAAATACAAATAATTATCAAAAAGCATGCATTGTGTAAAAATAAATAATAAGCATATTTTTGTGCATAAATAAAAGAATAAAGAGATAAAAGAAAAAGAGGGAGATAATTAGAATAAATATTGAGCGACCTAATCCCAAGGGAGGGCTCAGCATGAGCCTGACCGCATAAAAACCCAAGTAGAGAGAGATAAGGAAGCTCATGTGTGTATATACCTATAAATAAATAAATAAAAATATTTTCCTCTAAAGAAAAAATAAAAATGGGTTTGTATATATTTGTATATATGTGTAAATACAAAATCAAAATAAAAATAGAAAAATGAAAAGAAAATAAAGAGGCCTTCACCTTGTATAATAGCCTTGTACATAAGAGCCACTTATCTATTTATTTATCCCTATAAATAAATAAATTAAATTCCATAAAAATTTGTATATATTCTATACTTCACGGTGTAAATAAATAAAATAAAAACCATAAAACAAAAATAAAAAGAACAAAAATAAAATCAATTCCCTATATTGTATATATACCATGTATATAAATGTACATAAGTATTTATTTTACCCTTGTAATTAAATAATAAATATAAAATAAAAATACCAAAATATTCCAAATTTTATCCTATAAATAAATAAAATATAACGTTGGAAAAAAATGTACAAAAATAATTAATTAAAAATCAAAAATTAAAAATCAATATTGTATATACCTATGTATATAGTACTATATTGTAAATGCCTTATTTTTATTTAAAAAAAATAAATAAAAATCACAAAAAATAGTTTAAAATAATAAATATTTTGCATGTTTTGGGTTTTTCCTAATTTAGCCTTTTTCTATTTTTAATTTAATTTTCAAATCTTTATGACGTGGCCGTCTCTCATTGGTCCACGGGGGATGTTGACCCCCCGGTCAACTCCCCCTTGGACCATAGAGTCTCGGATCCGAGTTTTCGACCCGACTTCTCGACATTTTCGCCACTCGATCCGACACCTAAAACCCCAAACCTCGGGTCCTATCTCGTCCTTCAATATCCGACACCTTCGCCCGTGGTGGGTATGAGGGATCCGAGCTCCGATTTCCTCGCCCGGCCATCACTTAGCTGGACCCCTAGCCGTATAAAGCATCTGCTCCGCCGCACATTTGACGCATCTCTGGACCTCCCCCTCGACTCCAAGGAACTCCTCCACCTCGCCTGAGTGACAGTAGAGCGATTTGGAGTGGAAGTGAGGCCCGGGCAGCCGGGAAACCAGTGATCCGAGGGCTTCGCCGTCGTGCGCCGCCGCGAGCGTGCCCAGCCTCGGGAATCGATGCTCCCTAGCAGGCAATGACCTCGGAGCTCCCCGAGCTCCAGCCCAGTCGAATGCATTCACCAGGTAATTTCTTTAGTCATCAGTTTAACATAGAAGTTAGATTTTAGCTTACTGTCGTTGTAGCTCCACCGCCTTTGCCAGCTCACTCCGACCATCCATCAGCCATTTCGACTCGACCACCACCTTCACGAGCCTTCTCCTCACCTTCTCCACCTACCCATACCCCCTGACTCGCCCCGGAGTATGGACTTCAGTCCTCCTCCTCCACCGCTCGCCGGAGGACCTCCACACCGATGCATCTTCCATCCATTTCACGCTTTGACGGGTCGAGGCAGTTTGCCCTCAATCCATCTTTCTTCCTGTGCAGGTCAAAGCGTTAGGAGGGCCTCATCTTGAGGCCAACAGCTCAGGCACAGTCGCTCCAGGTCTTCACCATCGCCGGAGATCTCCAGACCCCCCCATCATCATCGGAGCATTGCATTAGCTGCGGGACACCTTGGCGGAGCTATTCCGTATTTCAGGAGCAGTAGAGGAGGTTCGTCACACGCACTTCGGGCCGACAAAGTTCGCCGGCCATCTATTCTTCTTGGACCTCCTCCAGCCGTTCATCTAGCCCTCCAGCTCAAGATTAATCGCAGCCGTTCACTTGAGGAGCAGCCACCATCGTCCGATCATTGGGGGATAGATCTGGACCATCAGATCGGCGAGGGTTAGCCACGGCTTACAGCAGTCGTTGATCTTCCACGTGGCTAGCTCTTCGCCGTCAAATCCGAGCAGAGGCTTCTTCGTTGAGGCGTCGTCATCCTCGACCGTCAGATTCGCCACGCGGAGCCATCGCTGCCCTCGGATTAGAATAAGGGGTAATTTCACTTAGTCCCCTTCTCTTTCTGTATTTATCGATCATGCCTGTAAATATTTTAGTGCGTTGTTTTTTATTTTGGATAATTTGCATCAGGGACCCTATGTTTATTTTATTTGCATTTTAGTCCCTACCTGTGTGAGACACGTACGTCGACACGTGATATTTTGGACAAATTGCATGTATGGTCTTGGGTTTTCTACTATGTTATGAAATGAATTTTTAGTTTCGATATTTGCATTTATACCCATTGGCGTGGTTTTAATTAAACATGTGCTGATTGTTGGGATTTTTGCGCTTTTTACCCAAGGTTTTCGCACGTGTTATCATTTAGCCCCTTGAACTATGTTTTCTTACATTTAGGTCCCTTTGTGTTGTAGATCTTTTATTTGTTGGATAAAATAGCAAATAAACTCCAAATCGAGTGAAAGTTGGATACGTGGCTCCTGCCACTGTGTAAAAATCTCATTAATTTTTGGGACACTTTTATTGAATTTTGTTATTTTTAAAAATTCAAAAACACGTATTTTTGCTAATGTTTGAAAAAGAAAATCAAAGAAAAATATAAAAACTTTTCTAAAATTTCTAAAAAAATTAGAGAATGTTAGTTTACTGGTTTTCTAGCTTCAGTCCAATTTTTGTGCTATTTGGATTTATAAAAACCATAAAAATTGAAAAACCCTAAAAATCTTATAAAAATCATTAAAAATTCTATAAAATTCAAAAAATGCAAACTCTTTTTCTGTACGTTAGTTTTTGTATATATTTTTCAAAAAATTATTTCTAGATTTTTATAGACCAATTATATATTTTTAATTGGTCTTTCAATTTTGGCTACACAGTAACGCATTTTCTTTCTCTTTCTTGATTTTTAGAAAATCAACCAAAAATTATAAAATTCCCAGAAAATTATCAAAAATACTTAAAAACATAAAAAACACAAAAACAATTTTATTTGAATTTTCTATGTATTTTTGGGTGTTTAAATAAATTGTTGAACTTGCTTGTTTTCCCATTTTCTTACATAATTAAAAACACAAAAAATTTAAAAACAATTAAAATCCACCAAAAAAATTTTATTCTTTATTTTCGATTTTGACTACTTCGTAGGCCGTCTCGGCCAACCTGTGCTCCTTGAGTCCAACCCTGGTCGCTATATTAGGTTAATAAATTAGCGAGGACTGCTATTACTTTCATTGTTTTATCTCCCGATTGGTGGTTTCCTTATTTTTTCTTGATTGACCGAATCTCTCTATTCGGGTCGCAACGACACTGAAAATTTTTACCTTGGTCCGATAGTGAGAGTCTGATTTTTCAGTCATCGGAATAGCGTCGTTGTCGGGGAGCACGACTTAGTAGTCTTTAGATTCTTTTCGCGGTTTTCTTTTCTGCGGCTTTTCTGTAGATATTTGTAGATATATTTTTTATCTGATTTATTTATATATTTTTCTGGACTGACACACTTCTGTTTCTATTTCTTGCAAGGGCTGATGAAACTCGATTTCATCATCATAATTTCCCATTATTAACCCCCTTGCTTAAATAGATGTCAATAAAACCCAGTTAATGTCCTGTAGTTAACAGAGTCCTAAATAAATTAAAAACCGCAAAAAATGGCAAAATATCAAAATCCGTGGTATTTTTAGACTTAAAAATAACTTCAAAAATATTTCGGACCTTTTTTGACTTCATCTCCAATTTTGGCCAACATAAAACTTGTAGATCTCATCAAGATCTACAACTTTCATGTTTTGAGTTTTCTCAAATTCGGCCTTTTTGACCCCCAAAAATCAAAAATTCACTCGAATAAATCTGATTGGGCCACGTGGCCCATTCTGGGGGCGCCACGTGGCCCCGGCAACATTGTCTCATCCGCCGCTATCCGTGACCGTTGGATTTTCCTTTGAATCCAACGGCTCAGTTCCCTCCACATCTGCTCATAAGCCTCGACCGTCAGATCATCTCAATCTCAAATCCTCACCGCCCGTAGCGCCTAAGCCAAGAGCTTGACACGTGTCGCGTTGAGCGCCCTTCGATCGCACTCCAGATCTTCCATCTCGGCCGCTGCTTCCACCTCTTTCCTCTGTCGCTCGATCAAGTCCTTGACTCCATCCTAGCCACTCGCCAGCGCCGCGGTCGCAGTTCGACACGTGGCTTCAGCATCGCCGTTGATCACGTCGCCGTCTGATCTAATCCACTCCGCTCTTTCACGCCCAATTGTCAACCGTTGGATCTTCAGATCCAACGACTGAGCTGCATCATCTACCTCCGGATCTTCCTCTTCCCCACGATCTCCACCTCGCGCAACCCGTCCACCCTTCCCATTTCTCCTGCCATCTCCGACGAGTTCGCCCATCGCCAACCACCTCCTGGTCTTCCCCCATCATCCCTCTACCCCACGCAGCATCTCCACTACCCTCGAGAGCATCTCCAGTCAACCTACAACTCCCTCAAAACCCACATCTACCATTACCAGCTCCGCACTTCGCCTCTTAAATACACCACCCTCCACCTCTAATACTCTTGTCCATCGTTACGAGGAAGGAGGCCCAGCCCTCCTCCTCCTCCCTGTACCAGGGGGAGGAGCGAGGATAGAATGAAGACGACCTCCATGCTCGGTGAGACCCTCCGACCAACATGGCAGAGCTGCGGCGCTATCGCGACCGCCCGAGCTGCACGGACCGGCTGGCCGTGTCCAGCAAAGACCCGGGGCTTAATCCGAGCCCCAGCCCAAGCCCCTCGATCCGCCTCCGACCAGGTAAACCCCTCCGATTTCCCTTTGCATTTTTTCTTTAATTTGATTGATTTTATTAGCTCCTTACACGCACCCCCATGCTCCATTGACCACCCCTTTAGCTCCGCCGCACTTCTCCCTTTCTCGCACAACCTTCCGATCACATCCTCCTTCCTCCAGATCCTCAGTCACCTCCGACCCACCTCCTCCGCCACCCACGGCGGAGGATCTTCGAGCTCCTCATGTTCTCCGTTCCCTACGAGCTCCCACTTCGCTCACTCGCGCACCCTTAAGCTTCGGCTATATGCGACTAACCTTGCAGGTCTCTACTCGTTCAATGATCGGAACTCGGTCGGAGCTGACTTCATCGATCTCGCCGTCGCCTGTAGAGCGCCGATGAGCGACACCAGATGCCTCTAGATCTTCCCCGTATTCCCCGCAGCATCGAAGATCTCCCTGTATTCCCCGCAGCATCGAAGATCTCTCCGTGAGCACGGGGGAGGTCCATGTCTTCCAGGAAAGAGAGGCGGAGGAGGAGCTCCTTCGCCGAAGCTCCAAACTCGCCGCGAGCTACGGACGGAGGAGAAGGAATAGCGGCCGTTGGATGATCTATTCTCGGCGATCATCCAACGGCCCATAGGAGGCCACGCCATCGATTCCATCAACCGTTGGATCCACACGATCCAACAGTTATTATGCTGCCACGTCGACACTCCAGGATCGCACAACAGCCGCCCGTTCGTCACGATCGGATGGACCTCAACCGGCCACGCGTCAGAGCTAGAACATCCCCTAGCCTAGAGTCCGAGCCTCCAGGCTTGGACGTCCCCGAACCACAGCCGAGCCTGCAGTGACGTCCGAACCAAGCCGAGCTTGACTCCAAGCCTGGATAGCACGCGCGTCACGTGTTTTTCTGGGAAATTTGCAGAGAAGCCCTCAGAATTTCTTCATATTGCAAAAATGTCCCCGCGCATTTGGTATATTTACAGGGAAGGACTCACGCTTTATTTTTATTACATTTAAGTCCCTCTCAGGGACCTATTCGTAGTTATCCTTTCATGTTTTCTTGCATTTATGCCCTTGCTTCCCTTTACGCATATCGTAAGCATCATGTTTCCGTTTCAGTTGATTTCAGTTTCATTTGAAAGCTTGTTTGATGTACTTTTTAATGGCATGGTTAATCATTCATCTTAGAGTCTTGAATTTTAATGAAATATTATGTTAGCTAAGTGGCTCTTATTATTTACTCATGCCCTGTTTCCTTTGTCGATTAGCTCTGATACTTCCAATAAATCTGAAATTGACTCTAATTAACTTGCTCATTATATTTAATCAGACTTAGGGCATATTCGCATTGCATTTCCTTGCATTCACTTGCATTATAAAAATAAAAAAATGCACGTTTATTTTTAATGCATTAACTTGTGTCTGCATTCATAATTTGACCTATAGATCTCCAGTTCAACACTTAGTTAAATAAATAAAAAAAATCGATTAATACGAGAGAGGCTCGTGTCCCTGAGTTTGACCTTGGTTTCTTACCAAGTAAAAAAAATAAATCATGATCATCTCATTTTGATCCATCATATACACATGTAAATGAGATAATCATTTTGATGAGCTCGAATTGGCCCGACTACGATGATGATTCAGAGTGCTTAAAAACATTCTCTTAAAGGGCCGATTTTGCGGTATATCAAATGGCGTCATTGCCGGGGACACGGCTCATTTCTTTTATTATTTGGAATTTTGTTTATTTAATTTCGTGTTTCTTTTATAGGTCAATTTGTTCATCCATTTTTGCATTCAAAAATTTTCTTCTCTATTGATCTCTAACTATTGCTTTTGTGGCAGGGCCCTTGATGGTTCAAGGAGGCAAGGAGCAAGATGCGACCCGCTGCGAGGAGTCGCATAAGCACATTTGGAGTACGTCGAGAAGAAAGAAAAAATGTCTTGCATTTTTATTTCCATGTAATAATTCGTCGTTTACAGCGGTCTTCGATCGAGGGCTCGCGGTTGTAATCAAACGATTGTGGTTGTGTGGGGATCATCCCCACTTGAGTGTCGATCTAGGACCAGGCACGCGGCTCTTTGAGCGGTTTTAATTTTTATCTTTACGTGCTTGCTCGTAGGTAGGACACACTAAAATTTAGATGCACATAATCTCTCCTCACTTAGCTAAAATTAATAAAAATCATTCCCGCTAATAGATGCATGATTAGGTACGGCTTTTATCGACTTGCATACATATTGATCTCGGTTTTCAAAATGGCCCAAGTTTTTCACAGATTTATCGCCAAATCACTGCATGATTTCTCGCTTAGCCTAGATCGTGGTTTTTATCGAATACACGACTTTTCTCGGTTTCTTTTTCCTGGCTTGATCACCTAGGTTAATGGAAAAAGGGAATGAGCGGTAGACGATGATTTCTTGATTTTTAGGCTAACCATAATTCAGTGATAACCTAAAATAAAATTGGGACTTTTAATTGCAAGTCAACCAAAAATGGAGTAAAACTCGGTTTTGGGAGAGCAACACCCTTGATTACGCAATGATTTTTACTTCACATCTTTTCTTTGCGTAAGAATCTGACGTTTATCACCAATAAAACCGACAAGATAATAAACCAACCTTGGTTGGTTCATGTGTGAGTTGGTGAAACTAAGGGTTTGCTTGCTTGGTTGAGCCATGTTTGTTGCGACACACACCCCAAAACCTTAGTCCCTCCATTTCATCTCCGAAGATTCAACCGCTCACTTGTAAATCCATTCCTCTTCTTTATTCCTCTTGGGACCCTCCCAACATCAAATTCCATCTTCATACTTAGGCTAATCTCAGCCTAAGTATAGGGGGGACCCGAGTCCCTGTGATTTCTCTACTCATCTTCCCTTGCCTTTATACTTAGGTTATTTCTAACCTAAGTATAGGAGAGCCCCTCTTAGCTCTCGTATATTTCTCTGTACTTAAATGGACCTATGGACTTGTATCATCTAGTGCTATGAGGACATAGCAAAGTTTAAGGATAGGGGGGTATACCGTATATACCGTATACTTACTTTAGCTATAATCTGAAAAAATTTGAAAATTTTAAAACTTTTTGGCTAAAGTAAAATTCTAGGGACTAAGAGAACTCAAATGATTTCACGGCTTTCCGATACTATGTTACACTATTTTTGATAAAAATATTTTTGAAAACAATTTGAAAAATGAGTTTCTCTTGTTTTGAAAAAAAATCTTTTTGAAAAATGTTTTGAAAATCTTTTATTTGTGTGACATGGTTTTGAAAGTCTTTTATCAAGGAAAGTTGAGTCTAACCTGTGTTTTAACTTTAAACTAAAACCCATAAAAATGAGAAAATTTAAAAAAAATAATGTTTTTGAATGAAGGAGTTGGATTAAACCTCTACACTTACACTTTCACCCAAGATCTGAAATGTTCAAGGAAGCTTGATGTATAAGGTCTTTGAGATTTGCGGTTAACCAGCCTTAGCCATCAGGGTCTTAGACTTAATCATCCACATTTTCCTAGGTCTCTAGATTTGCATGCTATATTCCATGCTTAGTCTCAGACAAAAAGAATATGATCAGCACATCACATGCACGACTGCGGTTTTTGATTGAGATGAGTTGACTTTCACCTGAGGATTTGGGATGAGAGATTCGAGTCTGGATTTGATCTAATGATGCTCAAGGATGGGATAAAATCTTTGAAGGCTTCAGGGAACCTGAGAGTTAGCAATTTAGCCAGTATGAGAACTTGGTTCTTATACTAATCTCTTGATATTGACCTAAGTGCCTGGGTGTGAAATAAATAAAAATTGTTGATCAGTGTGCGCCAACTCTTGGTAAAAGCAGTGGAGCTAGCCAAAAATTATACAAGTCAATGAAATTCAAAGAAAAGCTCTCATTCCACAAAGTCAAATATCAAAGAGCTTCCACCAAAGGCGAGCACTCCCAAACTTTTCAAAGTGTCCACTTGGACCACCGCTATTAGGACCAGGAGTCGGGCTTGCACCAAAAAAGGGCTCTGCATCATAAATGCTACAAGTCTGGGTGTCGAAGGTACGTAGGTACTCAAAAAAGACACACCCCGGTGTACTCCCAGGAAAACAAGTGCAGACGGCTCCAACTTCTCTTGACGGACGCACGGATCAACACCAAAAAAATGTGTGTTGCGTAAAAGGCACTAGAGAGAATCCTTATTCCAATGAGAGGGAGAGAAGAAATGACACAATCCCATGCCCTCCATGACTGGCCTATAATCGACATTTTCTAAGTCTGACAACTAAAGAGACGGTAGACTGAATGCAAGATTGGATTTATTCCCTAGTGTTGAGGATTGGGTCCTTAGGAGAATTTCTTGGACCAAGGCTTTGGGTGAAGATTTGACTCTACTCTCAGAATTGCGGTCAACACTAAATGTCATATCCTTTAGATTATATGTATATCAGAGAGAATCTAGAGAATTAGAGCAATTGGATACCTCTTGATTAAGGTTGGGTTGAACTTGAGAATTTTGGACCTCTAAAATTGAGCCGACTTGAGCAGATTGGATCCTGTATTCACATGCACAAGGGGGTTAATCCAACTTAATCATTCTTTTTGATGCTCGAGGACGGGCATAGTTTAAGTATAGGGGGGTGATGAAACTCGATTTCATCATCATAATTTCCCATTATTAACCCCCTTGCTTAAATAGATGTCAATAAAACCCAGTTAATGTCCTGTAATTAACAGAGTCCTAAATAAATTAAAAACCACAAAAAATGGCAAAATAAAAATCCGTGGTATTTTTAGACTTAAAAATACCTTCAAAAATATTTCGGACCTTTGTTTGACTTCATCTCCAGTTTTGCCCAACATGAAACTTGTAGATCTCATTAAGATCTACAACTTTCATGTTTTGAATTTTCTCAAATTCGGCCTTTTTAACCCCTAAAATCAAAAATTCCCTCGAATAAATCTGATTGGGCCACGTGGCCCATTCTGGGGGCGCCACGTGGCCCCGGCAACTTTGTCTCATCCGCCTCTATCCGTGACCGTTGGATTTTCCTTTGAATCCGACGGCTCAGTTCCCTCCACGTCTGCTCATAAGCCTCGACCGTCAGATCATCTCCATCTCAAATCCTCACTGCCCGTTAGCGCTAAGCCAGGAGCTTGACACGTGTCGCGTTGAGCGCCCTTCGATCGCGCTCCAGATCTTCCATATCGGTCGCTGCTTCCACCTCTTTCTTCTGTCGCTCGATCAAGTCCTTGACTCCATCCTAGTTGCTCGCCAGCACCGCGGTCGCAGTTCGACACGTGGCTTTAGCATCGTCGTTGATCACGTCGCCGTCTGATCTAATCCACTCCGCTCTTTCACGCCCAATTGTCAACCGTTGGATCTCCAGATCCAACGGTTGAGCTCCATCGTCTACCTCCGGATCTTCCTCTTCCCCACGATCTCCACCTCGCGCAACCCGTCCACCCTTCCCATTTCTCCTGCCATCTCCGACGACTTCGCCCATCGCCAACCACCTCCTGGTCTTCCCCCATCATCCCTCTACCCCGCGTAGCATCTCCACTACACTCGAGAGCATCTACAGTCAACCTACAACTCCCTCAAAACCCACGTCTACCATTACCAGCTCCGCACTTTGCCTCTTAAATACACCACCCTCCACCTCCGATACTCTTGTCCATCGTTACGAGGAAGGAGGCCCAGCCCTCCTCCTCCTCCTTGTGACAGGGGGAGGAGCGAGGATAGAGCGAAGACAACCTCTATGCCCAGTGAGACCCTCTGACCTACATGGCGGAGCTGCGGCGCCATCGCGACAGCACGAGCTGCACGGACCGGATGGCCGTGTCCAGCGAAGACCTGGGGTTCAATCCGAGCCCCAGCCCAAGCCCCTCGATCCGCCTCCGACTAGGTAAACCCCTCCGATTTCCCTTTGCATTTTTTCTTTAATTTGATTGATTTTATTAGCTCCTTACACGTACTCCCATGCTCCATTGACTACCCCTTTAGCTCCGCCGCACTTCTCCCTTTCTCGCACAACCTTCCGATCACATCCTCCTTCCTCCAGATCCTCAGTCACCTCCGACCCACCTCCTCCGCCACCCACGGCGGAGGATCTTCGAGCTCCTCATGTTCCCCGTTCCCTACGAGCTCCCACTTCGCTCACTCGCGCACCCTTAAGCTTCGGCTATATGCGACTAACCTTGCAGGTCTCTACTCGTTCAATGATCGGAACTCGGTCGGAGCCGACTTCATCGATCTCGCCGTCGCCTGTAGAGCGCCGATGAGCGACACCAGATGCCTCTAGATCTTCCCCATATTCCCCGCAGCATCGAAGATCTCCCTGTATTCCCTGCAACATCGAAGATCTCTCCGTGAGCACGGGGGAGGTCCATGTCTTCCAGGAAAGAGAGGCGGAGGAGGAGCTCCTTCGCCGGAGCTCCAAACTCGCCGCAAGCTACGGACGGAGGAGAAGGAATAGCGGCCGTTGGATGATCTATTCTCGGCGATCATCCAACGGCCCATAGGAGGCCACGCCATCGATTCCATCAACCGTTGGATCCACACGATCCAACAGTTATTATGCTGCCACGTCGACACTCCAGGATCGCACAACAGCCGCCCGTTCGTCACGATCGGATGGACCTCAACTGGCCACGCGTTAGAGCTAGAACATCCCCTAGCCTAGAGTCCGAGCCTCCAGGCTTGGACGTCCCCGAACCACAGCCGAGCCTGCAATGACGTCCGAACCAAGCCGAGCTTGACTCCAAGCCTGGATAGCACGTGCGTCATGTGTTTTTCTGGGAAATTTGCAGAGAAGCCCTCAGAATTTCTTCATATTGCAAAAAGGTCCCCGCGTATTTGGTATATTTACAGGGAAGGACTCACGCTTTATTTTTATTACATTTTAGTCCCTCTCAGGGACCTATTTGTAGTTATCCTTTCATGTTTTCTTGCATTTATGCCCTTGCTTCCCTTTACGCATATCGTGAGCATCATGTTTCCATTTCAGTTGATTTCAGTTTCATTTGAAAGCTTGTTTGATGTACTTTTTAATGGCATGGTTAATCATTCATCTTAGAGTCTTGAATTTTAATGAAATATTATGTTAGCTAAGTGGCTCTTATTATTTACTCATGCCCTGTTTCCTTTGTCGATTAGCTCTGATACTTCCAATAAATCTGAAATTGACTCTTATTAACTTGCTCATTATATTTAATCAGACTTAGGGCATATTCGCATTGCATTTCCTTGCATTCACTTGCATTATAAAAATAAAAAAAATGCACGTTTATTTTTAATGCATTAACTTGTGTCTGCATTCATAATTTGACCTATAGATCTCCAGTTCAACACTTAGTTAAATAAATAAAAAAATCGATTAATACGAGAGAGGCTCGTATCCCTGAGTTTGACCTTGGTTTCTTACCAAGTAAAAAAAATAAATCATGATCATCTCATTTTGATCCATCATATACACATGTAAATGAGATAATCATTTTGATGAGCTCGAATTGGCCCGACTACGATAATGATTCAGAGTGCTTAAAAACATTCTCTTAAAGGGTCGATTTTGCGGTTTATCAAATGGCGTCGTTGCCGGGGACACAGCTCATTTCTTTTATTATTTGGAATTTTGTTTATTTAATTTCGTGTTTCTTTTATAGGTCAATTTGTTCATCCATTTTTGCATTCAAAAATTTTCTTCTCTATTGATCTCTAACTATTGCTTTTGTGGCAGGGCCCTTGATGGTTCAAGGAGGCAAGGAGCAAGATGCGACCCGCTGCGAGGAGTCACATAAGCACATTTGGAGTACGTCGAGAAGAAAGAAAAAATGTCTTGCATTTTTATTTCCATGTAATAATTCGTCGTTTACAGCGGTCTTCGATCGAGGGCTCGCGGTTGTAATCAAAAGATTGTGGTTGTGTGGGGATCATCCCCACTTGAGGGTCGATCTAGGACCAGGCACGCGGCTCTTTGAGCGGTTTTAATTTTTATCTTTACGTGCTTGCTCATAGGTAGGACACACTAAAATTTAGATGCACATAATCTCTCCACACTTAGATAAAATTAATAAAAATCATTCCCGCTAATAGATGCATGATTAGGTACGGCTTTTATCGACTTGCATACATATTGATCTCGGTTTTCAAAATGGCCAAAGTTTTTCACAGATTTATCGCCAAATCACTGCATGATTTCTCGCTTAGCCTAGATCGTGGTTTTTATCGAATACACGACTTTTCTCGGTTTCTTTTTCCTGGCTTGATCACCTAGGTTAATGGAAAAAGGGAATGAGCGGTAGACGATGATTTCTTGATTTTTGGGCTAACCATAATTCAGTGATAACCTAAAATAAAATTGGCACTTTTAATTGCAAGTCAACCAAAAATGGAGTAAAACTCGGTTTTGGGAGAGCAACACCCTTGATTACGCAATGATTTTTACTTCACATCTTTTCTTTGCGTAAAAATCTGACGTTTATCACCCATAAAACCGACAAGATAATAAACCAACCTTGGTTGGTTCATGTGTGAGTTGGTGAAACTAAGGGTTTGCTTGCTTGGTTGAGCCATGTTTGTTGCGACACACACCCCAAAACCTTAGTCCCTCCATTTCATCTCCGAAGATTCAACCGCTCACTTGTAAATCCATTCCTCTTCTTTATTCCTCTTGGGACCCTCCCAACATCAAATTCCATCTTCATACTTAGGCTAATCTCAGCCTAAGTATAGGGGGGACCCGAGTCCCTGTGATTTCTCTACTCATCTTCCCTTGCCTTTATACTTAGGTTATTTCTAACCTAAGTATAGGAGAGCCCCTCTTAGCTCCCGTATATTTCTCTGTACTTAAATGGACCTATGGACTTGTATCATCTAGTGCTATGAGGACATAGCAAAGTTTAAGGATAGGGGGGTATACCGTATATACTGTATACTTACTTTAGCTATAATCTGAAAAAATTTGAAAATTTTAAAACTTTTTGGCTAAAGTAAAATTCTAGGGACTAAGAGAACTCAAATGATTTCACGGCTTTTCGATACTATGTTACACTATTTTTGATAAAATATTTTTGAAAACAATTTGAAAAATGAGTTTCTCTTGTTTTGAAAAAAATCTTTTTGAAAAATGTTTTCAAAATCGTTTATTTGTGTGACATGGTTTTGAAAGTCTATTATCAAGGAAAGTTGAGTCTAACCTGTGTTTTAACTTTAAACTAACACCCATAAAAATGAGAAAATTTAAAAAAAATAATGTTTTTGAATGAAGGAGTTGGATTAAACCTCTACACTTACACTTTCACCCAAGATCTGAAATGTTCAAGGAAGCTTGATGTATAAGGTCTTTGAGATTTGCGGTTAACCAGCCTTAGCCATCAGGGTCTTAGACTTAATCATCCACATTTCCCTAGGTCTCTAGATTTGCATGCTATATTCCATGCTTAGTCTCAGACAAAAAGAATATGATCAGCACATCACATGCACGACTGCGGTTTTTGATTGAGATGAGTTGACTTTTCACCTGAGGATTTGGGATGAGATATTCGAGTCTGGATTTGATCTAATGATGCTCAAGGATGGGATAAAATCTTTGAAGGCTTCAGGGAACCTGAGAGTCAGCAATTTAGCCAGTATGAGAACTTGGTTCTTATACTAATCTCTTGATATTGACCTAAGTGCCTGGGTGTGAAATAAATAAAAATTGTTGATCAGTGTGCGCCAACTCTTGGTAAAAGCAGTGGAGCTAGCCAAAAATTATACAAGTCAATGAAATTCAAAGAAAAGCTCTCATTCCACAAAGTCAAATATCAAAGAGCTTCCACCAAAGGCGAGCACTCCCAAACTTTTCAAAGTGTCCACTTGGACCACCGCTATTAGGACCAGGAGTCGGGCTTGCACCAAAAAAGGGCTCTGCATCGTAAATGCTACAAGTCTGGGTGTCGAAGGTACGTAGGTACTCAAAAAAGACACACCCCGGTGTACTCCCAGGAAAACAAGTGCAGACGGCTCCAACTTCTCTTGACGGACGCACGGATCAACACCAAAAAAATGTGTGTTGCGTAAAAGGCACTAGAGAGAATCCTTATTCCAATGAGAGGGAGAGAAGAAATGACACAATCCCATGCCCTCCATGACTGGCCTATCATCGACATTTTCTAAGTCTGACAACTAAAGCGACGGTAGACTGAATGCAAAATTGGATTTATTCCCTAGTGTTGAGGATTGGGTCCTTAGGAGAATTTCTTGGACCAAGGCTTTGGGTGAAGATTTGACTCTACTCTCAGAATTGCGGTCAACACTAAATGTCATATCCTTTAGATTATATGTATATCAGAGAGAATCTAGAGAATTAGAGCAATTGGATACCTCTTGATTAAGGCTGTGCTGAACTTGAGAATTTTGGACCTCTAAAATTGAGCCGACTTGAGCAGATTGGATCCTGTATTCACATGCACAAAGGGGTTAATCCAACTTAATCATTCTTTTTGATGCTCGAGGATGAGCATAGTTTAAGTATAGGGGGGTGATGAAACTCGATTTCATCATCATAATTTCCCATTATTAACCCCCTTGCTTAAATAGATGTCAATAAAACCCAGTTAATGTCCTGTAATTAACAGAGTCCTAAATAAATTAAAAACCACAAAAAATGGCAAAATAAAAATCCGTGGTATTTTTAGACTTAAAAATACCTTCAAAAATATTTCGGACCTTTGTTTGACTTCATCTCCAATTTTGGCCAACATGAAACTTGTAGATCTCATTAAGATCTACAACTTTCATGTTTTGAATTTTCTCAAATTCAGCCTTTTTAACCCCTAAAAATCAAAAATTCCCTCCAATAAATCTGATTGGGCCACGTGGCCCATTCTGGGGGCGCCACGTGGCCCCGGCAACTTTGCCTCATCCGCCTCTATCCGTGACCGTTGGATTTTCCTTTGAATCCAACGGCTCAGTTCCCTCCACGTCTGCTCATAAGCCTCGACCGTCAGATCATCTCCATCTCAAATCCTCACTGCCCGTTAGCGCTAAGCCAGGAGCTTGACACGTGTCGCGTTGAGCGCCCTTCGATCGCGCTCCAGATCTTCCATATCGGCCGCTGCTTCCACCTCTTTCCTCTGTCGCTCGATCAAGTCCTTGACTCCATCCTAGTCGCTCACCAGCGCCGCGATCGCAGTTCGACACGTGGCTTCAGCATCGCCGTTGATCACGTCGCCGTCTGATCTAATCCACTCCGCTCTTTCACGCCCAATTGTCAACCATTGGATCTCCAGATCCAACGGTTGAGCTGCATCATCTACCTCCGGATCTTCCTCTTCCCCACGATCTCCACCTCGCGCAACCCGTCCACCCTTCCCATTTCTCCTGCCATCTCCGACGACTTCGCCCATCGCCAACCACCTCCTGGTCTTCCCCCATCATCCCTCTACCCCGTGCAGCATCTCCACTACACTCGAGAGCATCTACAGTCAACCTACAACTCCCTCGAAACCCACGTCTACCATTACCAGCTCCGCACTTCGCCTCTTAAATACACCACCCTCCACCTCCGATACTCTTGTCCATCGTTACGAGGAAGGAGGCCCAGCCCTCCTCCTCCTCCCTGTGACAGGGGGAGGAGCGAGGATAGAGCGAAGACAACCTCTATGCCCAGTGAGACCCTCTGACGTACATGGCGGAGCTGCGGCGCCATCGCGACCGCACGAGCTGCACGGACCGGATGGCCGTGTCCAGCGAAGACCCGGGGTTTAATCCGAGCCCCAGCCCAGCCCCTCGATCCGCCTCCGACCAGGTAAACCCCTCTGATTTCCCTTTGCATTTTTTCTTTAATTTGATTGATTTTATTAGCTCCTTACATGTACCCCCATGCTCCATTGACTACCCCTTTAGCTCCGCCGCACTTCTCCCTTTCTCGCACAACTTTCCGATCACATCCTCCTTCCTCCAGATCCTCAGTCACCTCCGACCCATCTCCTCCGCCACCCACGGCGGTGGATCTTCGAACTCCTCATGTTCTCCGTTCCCTATGAGCTCCCACTTCGCTCACTCACGCACCCTTAAGCTTCGGCTATATGCGACTAACCTTGCAGGTCTCTACTCGTTCAATGATCAGAACTCGACCGAAGCCGACTTCATCGATCTCACCGTCACCTGTAGAGCACCGATGAGCGACACCAGATGCCTATGGATCTTCCCCGTATTCCCCGTAGCATCGAAGATCTCCCCGTATTCCCCGCAGCATCGAAGATCTCTCCGTGAGTGCGGGGGAGGTCCATGTCGTCCAGGAAAGAGAGGCGGAGGAGGAGCTCCTTCGCCGGAGCTCCAAACTCGCCGCCAGCTACAGACGGAGGAGAAGGAACAGCGGCCGTTGGATGATCTATTCTCGGTGATCATCCAACGGCCCATAGGAGGCCACGCCATCGATTCCATCTACCGTTGGATCCACACGATCCAACAGTTATTATGCCGCCACGTCGACACTCCAGGATCGCACAGCAGCCGCCCGTTCGTTACGATCGGATGGACCTCAACCGGCCACACGTCAGAGCTAGAACATCCCCTAGCCTAGAGTCCGAGCCTCCAGGCTTGGACGTTCCCGAACCACAGCCGAGCCTGCAGTGACGTCCGAACCAAGCCGAGCTTGACTCCAAGCCTGGATAGCACGTGCGCCGCACGTGTTTATCTGGGCAATTTGCATAGAAGCCCTCCGAATTTCTTCATATTGCAAAAAGGTCCCCGCGCGTTTGGTATATTTATAGGGAAGGACTCGCGCTTTATTTTTATAACATTTTAATCCCTCTCAGGGACCTGTTTGTAGTTATCCTTTCATGTTTTCTTGCATTTATGCCCTTGCTTCCCTTTATGCATATCTTAAGCATCATGTTTCCGTTTCAGTTGATTTCAGTTTCATTTGAAAGCTTGTTCGATGTACTTTTTAATGGCATGGTTAATCATTCATCTTAGAGTCTTGAATTTTAATGAAATATTATGTTAGCTAAGTGGCTCTAATTATTTACTCATGCCCTGTTTCCTTTGTCGATTAGCTCTGATACTTCCAATAAATCTGAAATTGACTCTTATTAACTTTCTCATTATATTTAATCAGACTTAGGGCATGTTCGCATTGCATTTCCTTGCATTCACTTGCATTATAAAAATAAAAAAATGCACGATTATTTTTAATGCATTAACTTGTGTCTGCATTCATAATTTGACCTATAGATCTCCAGTTCAACACTTAGTTAAATAAATAAAAAAATCCGATTAATACGAGAGAGGCTCGTGTCCCTGAGTTCGACCTTGGTTTCTTACCAAGTAAAAAAAATAAATAATGATCATCTCATTTTGATCCATCATATACACATGTAAATGAGATAATCATTTTGATGAGCCCGAATTGGCCCGACTACAATGATGATTCAGAGTGCTTAAAAACACTCTCTTAAAGGGCCGATTTTGCAGTTTATCAAGGGCCCATGGACCGAGGTGACTTTTTCGGAAGGCGAAGCAACCACGGGATTCGGAGACGGCTTCCTTCTGTACGAAGCGGCAGGAGAGCGCGAGGAGGAGACCAAAGTGGGGGAGACGCAGAATAGTCGTGAAATAACCGTAGAATAGACGTAGATTAGCGTAGTCTACTTTTTGCAGAACTATTAATTTGTAATAAAATAGTGACAAAGATTTGGACACTTGGGTGATATCGGGGTCTGTTTCGCCGAGCACCGGTATGCTCGGGGGACCTCACCGCGGTTTTTACCGATTTTGATTTCTGACCGTTTATTTACTGCTTATTTGATTTACACGGTTTTAGCCCTAGCTTAGGATTTTCTATGATTGTGACGTAATTGATTAGGATCCAAACACCTAATTATCTGCATGTGCCTATAAATCGATAATTGGACCTAATTAAATAAATCACAAAGAAAAATTCGGATTACTTAGGCTCTAGTCTACGTGCCTTGAGGAGTCACATACAGCGCGTGCAGGATCCGTTGTGGCAGACACCGAGTGGCTCCCAAGATAGGACTCCAGACTTAGGATTGAGTACCCGGCTACTGTGCTTACGTGTAGAAATTGCTTTGTCTAGGGCCGGAGGCTCATGCATCATATAGGTAGTTTATATTCTGTCTTTATTTTATGCGCGGATCACTGCATGTAGACTGCTGGAGTCAGGTACGCATTTCTTACTCTACATGCATCATTGATTTTTCGCGCATCGACTTTTTCATCTTCTCCTCCCGGTTTTTGGACTTAAAATAATCAGGAGAATCGAAAAGTTCGTTAGGCATGGTTTGATCTGAAAAATATCTAAAAACAAAAACTATAAAATTGGGACTGTTAACCAAACTTGATTAAAAGACATTGACCTAATAATTTGTCTTGCGATCCCCTCATTGTCTGGTTTGGATGAGCGAGAGAGTGGCCCGCATCCTAGGCTAGAGCCATATCCGATTTCTTGATAGACTACCGACTTTTTATACAGGACAGTCTGTTAAGAGTATTGGATCCCTATCAGCTCTCTTAATCGCTCTGAAAGATTGTGTGATCACCTAATAAAATAGACAAGCTCGATTTCTTGACCGATCTTGTTTACTTTTCTAGGTCCCATCCGCTTTCTTCTCTTTCCAGTCATCTGTCGCTTCCTTCCCACCCACCCTTTATTCATCTTCTCTGTCTACCCCTGGATGATGGATTTCCCTCACTTCTTGCCGACTCTTGTCGTTTCTTCTCCATCTTCTGACCATCAGTCCAGTCCACATTCGAGGGAGGTCGGACCTCCGACCAACCTCCCGATCCCTCCCTCCCATCCCTTTCATTCTTCTGGGCATGTTGCGTTATACTTTCATGGAGATCAGATTGAGCAGATGCGAGACCCGGACGATACCATTGCTGAGTTGAGAGTGCACTTTGCATACGATCATAGAGAGAAGATGCGAGTATCAGATGCCTCCTATGCCAGCATGATGGATGATCAGACAGGACAAGGAGCTCAGTCAGCTTCTATATTAGGTCCATTCATTTTGGATTTGGAGCTTATTCAGCGACTGCCGACATTTTCAGGAGAGGTGCATGAGGAGCCATATTTTCACCTGTCCGAGTTCGAGGAGTTTTGCAGGACACATATTTATTCAGATATCACTGCAGAGGAGATGATGCTGAAGACCTCCCCATTCGCACGTCAGGATAGAGCCATGAGATGGCACCAACAGTTGGGAAGGAGATTCGTTACATGGGGAAAGCTACGCCGAGAGTTTCTACAGAGATACTTTCCCCAACGTAGATCAGAGATGATGCGGTCCTTGATCACAGAGTTTTCAGTAGACCCCCAAGAGCCACTGCATGAGGCATGGCTGAGGTTTCTTAACCTCCTGAGGAGATTTCCAGAGCACGGACTTCCACCGACAGACCTTATTGAGATCTCCATGCGGGGGATGACCGCGGATCAGATAGCACTGGTGATTACCTCATGTGGCGGTTCACACCGTAGTTTTGACATTGACTTACTAGATGCCATCTCAAGGTTACTTTCAGAGAGACCATCTACATGAGATACCGTAGTTGGAACAACACATGAGGATGTCACAATACCAGTTGGGTGTGTCGCACTGCATGAGGATACAGTCTCTACACACCATCCTGAGGACTTGGATTCTGCAGTACCACAGAGTATAGGGGAGATGACTGCTACAGTGGAGATTCTGACCGAGAGTCTACTCGAGTTCCCGTTGGTCTTCCAGTTAGAGTTCGAGTTAGCCCCAGAGTTTTCAGTCGACGATTCTTGGATATCAGATCTTCCGATACTCCAAGAGATGGAGGAGCCCCTGCTACTATAGCCATTGATGCAGCCATTTCAGAGCCCGGACCTGGAGAATTCAGCTTCTTTTCTGCAGAGACACTTCTCAGAGTCAGACAGATACCCTGACCCAGCCCAGCAGCCACAGCTTGATATGGGACACCACTTTGAGAGGCCAGACATAGAGAGTCTCGTATTCAAGCCTTTTGTCCTCCATTTTGATGAGACAGATACACCTGATTAGGACCAGATGACAGCCAACATTGTCACAGAGCGAGGATCAGCCGCAGTCACCTTACTAGTCTCCGCGATGATGACCAGTACCTTCTCCTGCTTCCAGATTTCCGAGAGCCAGACTTCAGATGATGATGCAGCCTGGTGCATAGAGTGGATGCTTGACAGCAGCACAGATGCCCTTATAGATCCTGATCCTCTACTCCTCACTGATGATCTTGCATTTTTCCCCGAGGGTTATCTGTGGGAAAATGTCATACACGATGTGTACTCGGTTTCATTTACTGAGAGTATATCCGATCTATCGGATAACGAGACCGAGTCTTCCGATTCTTCTGATTCTGAGTTGCCTCACCTCGACGACCCTCGCGAGGATGAGCCCATCCTTGAGATATCCGATGATCTGCCTGATTTTTCTCCATTATATGCATCGGATATCAGTTTTCTTAGAGAGTCTCCTGATCTTCACTTTCCATACCTCTTTGAGACACTGATTGACGTGGAGGATTCCATGACTGATCCATCCTTCTTGATGAGCCGCCCAAACGACTAAGGTAAAGGAATAACTAAGGTCGTTGTGACCTCAGTCACTCGGGACTCAGAGCTCAACAAGAAAAAGATCAGACCACCAAACAAAGATCAAATCACGATAAAAATCAAGTAGCGGTCTCGCTATGATATTAACCTGGTATAGCACCCAGGGTCGAACTCGAGGAGCACGTGATGGCCTTGCGGCCTACGAAGTAGTCTAAGAATGGAGAAAAATATAAACAAACAAATTTTTAGTGGATTTTTAATATTTATATTTTTTTGGATTTTTTTAAATGATAAAGAAACTAAGAAAATAATATAAACAAGCACAAAAAACAAATTATTTCACTACTCTAAAAAGCTCCAAAAAATCAAACAAAAATATTTTTATGTTTTTTTATATTTTTTATGTTTTTGGTGAATTTTTGGTATTTTTTTATTTTTATAAAATTTTATAAAAATGAAATAAGAAAGGAAAATAATGTTGTTGTCCAATCGGGCTTCAAAGGCCAAAATAAAATATATAATGGCCTTCAAATAGCCTGGAGGTATTTTTCTATAAATAGAAACAAAAAGGAAAATTCAGCAGCGGAGTTTATGAATTTTTTATTTTTCTATTGTTTATTAGAATTTTTATGAGGTTTTCAAGGTTTTTTAATTTTTATAATTTTTATAAGTCCAAAAATGACCAAAATTGGTCAGAAAATCAAACATGACAAAACAAACAAATTCTGAATTTGTTGTAATTTTTAAAGATGTTTAGTATTTTTTGTGAATTTTAAATTTGGACAGTAAGGAAAATGGGTTTTTTTGAGTTTTTAAAAATAACAAAATGGTTCCAAAAATTTTCCAAAATTCAGTGAAAATTCTACACAGTGGTAGGAGCCACGTGTCAAATTTTCACTTGATTTGGAGTAGAGTTGATGTTTTATTCAAAACAATCAAGAGCCCACGGTCATAGGGACCTGATAATAATAAAAATACCTTGCAGAGGCCTAAAAATAACAAGAAAAGAAACCCAGGGGGTCCAAGTGCAAAATGTGCAAGATCTCACGTGCCACGCGCGTGATCTGGGTACTCAGAGACCTTTTTGTAATTAACTTAAATCCCTGTACCAATTAGTAACACGTACTAAAAGTCCATGGGTGAAAGTATAAAATCCCCACGATATTCAACACATGCACAAATAAAACATTCACAGGAGTATATGTGCAAATATCTAAAAAGATTTTTCCATTCATTAACAAGCAGAAAACACAGCCCACAAAGTGCAATTTCACCAAAAAAATACACGTGTCGAAGCACGTGACCAAAACAGGCAGGGGTAGAAATGCAATTAACTAAGACTACCAGGTACGCTATGCAATTGTACCAAAATAAAATTAACTACTTAAAATATTTATAGGACTGAACAATAAAAACAAAAAGAGAGGGGGCCTAAGTGAAATTACCCCTTATTCTAATCCGAGGGCTGAGATGGCGCCGCATGGCGAATCTGACGGTCGAGGATGACGGTGCCTCAACGAAGAAGCCTCTGCTCGGATCTGACGGCGAAGAGCTAGCCACGTGGAAGATCAACGCTGTTGTAAGCTATGGCTAACCCTCGTCGATCTGATGGTCTAGATCTATCCCTCAATGATCGGACGGTGGTGGCTGCTCCTCAAGTGAACGGCTGCGATCTAATCTGGAGCTGGAGGGCTAGATGGACGGCTGGAGGAGGTCCAGGAAGAATAGAAGGCCGGCGAACTTCACCGGCCCAAAGTGTGCACGACGAACCTCCTCTGCTGCTCCTGAATTACGGAATAGCTCCGCCAAGGTGTCCCGCAGCTAATGCAATGCTCCGATGTTGACGAAGGGGCTCTGGAGAGCTCCGGCGACGGTGAAGACCTGGAGCTCCGGCTCCGGCGACGGAATAGTTCTACCTTGTCTATTTTATTAGGTGATCACATAGTCTTTCAGAGAGATTAAGCGAGCTGAAAGGGATCCAATACTCTGAACAGACTGTCCCGTATAAAAAGCCGGTAGTCTATCAAGAAATCGGATATGGCTCTAGCCTAGGATGCGGGTCACTCTCTCGCTCTCCAAACCAGACAATGAGGGGATTACTCTCGCAAGATAAATTATTAGGTCAATGTCTTTTAATCAAGTTTGGTTAACAGTCCCAATTTTATAGTTTTTGTTTTTACATATTTTTCAGATCAAACCATGCCTAACGAATTTTTCGGTTCTCCTGATTATTTTAAGTCCAAAAACCGGGAGGAGAAGACGAAAAAGTCGATGCGTGAAAAATCAATGATGCATGCAGAGTAAGAAATGCGTACCTGACTCCAACAGTCTACATGCAGTGATCCGCGCATAAAATAAATATAGAATATAAACTACCTATATGATGCACGAGCCTCCGGCCCTAGACAAAGCAATTTCTACACGTAAGCACAGTAGCCGGGTACTCAAGCCTAAGTCCGGAGTCCTATCTTGGGAGCCACTCGGTGTCTGCCACAACGGATCTTGCACGCGTTGTATGTGACTCCTCAAGGCACGTAGACTAGAGCCTAAGTAATCCGAATTTTTCTTTGTGATTTCATTAATTAGGTCCAATTATCGATCTATAGGCAGAGGCAGATAATTAGGTGTTTGGATCCTAATCAATTACGTCACAATCATAGAAAATCCTAAGCTAGGGCTAAAACCATTTAATCAAATAAGCAGTAAATAAACGGTCAGAAATCAAAACTGGCGAAAATCGCGGTAAGGTCCCCCGAGCAGACCGGTGCTCGGCGAAACAGACCCCGATATCACCAAAGTGTCCAAATCTCTGTCACTGTTTTATTACAAATTAATAGTTCTGCAAAAAGTAAACTACGCTAATCTACGGCTATTCTACGGTTATTTCACGACTATTCTGCATCTCATGTACTTTGATCTCCTCCTCGCGCTCTCCTACCGCTTCGTACAGAAGGAAGCCGCCTCCGAATTCCGTGGTTGTTTTGGCTTCCGAAAAAAGTCACCTCGGTCATGGGCCCTCGCAAGAAACAGAAACAGAAGCGTGTCAGTGCAGAAAAATATATAGATAAATCAGATAAAAAATATATCTACAAATATCTACAGAAAAGCCGCGGAAAAGAAAACCGCGAAAAGAATTTAAAGACTAATAAGTCGTGCTCCCCGACAACGACGTCATTCTGATGACTGAAAAATCAGACTCTCACTATCGGACCAAGGTAAAAATATTCGATGTCGTTGCAACCCGAATAGAGAGACTCGCTCAATCAAGAAAAAATAAGGAAACCACCAATCGGTAGATAAAACAATGAAAGTAATGGCGGTCCTCGCTAATTTATTAACCTAGTATAGCGACCAGGGTTGGACTCGAGGAGCACAGGTTGGCCGAGACGGCCTACGAAGTAGTCAAAATCGAAAATAAAGAACAAAATTTTTTTTGGTGGATTTTAATTGTTTTTAATTTTTTTGTGTTTTTAATTATGTAAGAAAATGGGAAAACAAGCAAGTTCAACAATTTATTTAAACACCCTAAAATACATAGAAAATTCAAATAAAATTGTTTTTGTGTTTTTTATGTTTTTAAGTATTTTTGGTAATTTTCTGGGAATTTAATAATTTTTTGTTGATTTTATAAAAATCAAGAAAGAGAAAGAAAATGCGTTACTGTGCAGCCAGAATTGAAAGATCAATTAAAAATATATAATTGGTCTATAAAAATCTGGAAACAATTTTTTGAAAAACATATACAAAAACTAACGTACTGAAAAAGAGTTTGCATTTTTTGAATTTTATAGAATTGTTAATGATTTTTATAAGATTTTTATGGTTTTTCAATTTTTATGGTTTTTGTAAATCCAAATAGCACAAAATTTGGGTAGAAGCTAGAAAACCAGTAAACTAACAATCTCTAATTTTTTCGAATTTTTAGAAAAGTTTTTATATTTTTCTTTGATTTTCTTTTTCAAACAGTAGCAAAAATACGTGTTTTTGAATTTTTAAAAATAACAAAATCCAATAAAAGTGTCCCAAAAATTAATGAAATTTTTACACAGTGGCAGGAGCCACGTGTCCAACTTTTACTCGATTTGGAGTTTATTTGCTATTTTATCCAACAAATAAAAGATCTACAACACAAGGGGACCTAAATGTAAGAAAACATAGTTCAAGGGGCTAAATGATAACACGTGCGAAAACCTTAGGGTAAAAAGCGCAAAAATCCCAACAATCAGCACATGTTTAATTAAAACCACGCACATGGGTATAAATGCAAATATGGAAACTAAAAATTCATTTCATAACATAGGAGAAAACCCAAGACCATATATGCAATTTGTCCAAAATATCACGTGTCGACGCACGTGTCTCACACAGGCAGGTACTAAAATGCAATTAAAATAAACATAGTATCCCAGATGCAAATTATCCAAAATAAAAACAACACACTAAAATATTTACAGGCTTGATCTATAAATGCAGAAATAGAAGGGGCCTAAGTGAAATTACCCCTATTATTAATGATCGACGGCTGGAGGCGTGCCACGCGGAGATCTGACGGTGGCTGAAGGTGCACGCATCTTCATTGGATCGATGGCCTGGATCAGATCCTTAGATGGATCGACGGCTGGGGACGCTCTGCAGATGAATGGCTATGATCTGATCTGGCGGAGGAGGCGCGATCGGACGGCAACTGGACGTCCTCCAAGAACAGGCCGCTGGCGAAGTTCGCCGGTCCAATGTGCGCGGTGGAGGCATTCTCTGGAGCTGCTGAGATGTGGAAACGCTTGCCTACGCTGGTCCGCAGCTGGTGGGTGGTTCCGATGAGGCCGGGAACCACCGGAGTGCTCCGGCGACAAAGGTGACGCGGAGCTCCTGTTCTTCGACTGTTGGACCCTCAGACGGGGTCCTTCTTCGATGCTACCTGCACAGGAAGAACACTGGGTCGAGGGAAAATTTCCTCGACCCGGTTATGGTCGGAATGGGTGCATGTAAGAGGTGGGGCGGCACCCTCCAGCGAGGCGACGGCGGAGGAGGGTGAAGTACCAGCTCCGAGGCGAGTCAGGGTGAATGTAAGGGTGGAAAAGGTGGATAGAGGTCTCATGGAGGTGAATCGAAGGTCGGGTGATTAAATGGGTGGTCGGATCGAAGTGAATCAGCCGGCGGTGCAAATTGGGCGAAATCTAAAATTATGCTAACCTAGATAGTATCTGACCTAAAAGGTGGCTGGAATCGTCTGGGCTGGAGGTCAGGGACCTCCGAGGTCGTCGCCTCGATGGCTCGATGGGGCCAGAGGCTCGGGCGTAGCTTGCGGCGGCGCACGATGATGAAGCTCGGCGGATCAGTGGTTCCCGACTACCCGTGCCTCGCTACGACCCTCTCTCACACAGTTGTCACTCAAGCAAAAGAGAGGAGCTCACTGGCGATGAGGGGGAAGGCCAAAGATGACGTGGAATGTGCGGAGGAGGAGAACCTTTATACTGCTGAGGGTCCGGCAAAATGGAGATCGGGCTAGAGGATCGGAGCTCGGACCCCTAAGGAAGATGTCGGGCGTGAATCGTGGGTGTATCCCAGACAATCGGGGCCCGGGGTTTGAGAAGATGGAGATCGGATCCGGACACGAAAATTCGGCGAAGTCGGGTCGGTGCATGGATCCGGGTTCTAGGTGGTCCAGGAGGGAGAGTTGACCCGGGGTCAACATCCCCCGTGGACCAATCAGATAATTCCGATTTATTAATTATTTAGAAATTCATTTAAAATAGCAAATGATTTTATTTTGAAAAATTTTAAAATGAAACATGTTTATTTATTTTTAAAGTATTTTTTACTGATTTGTATTTATTTTTTTGAAATATAAATTATGTATTTACATTATATTATTATTATATATAGATATATATACATATGTATTTTTTATTTTTATTTTAATTGTTTATTTTTGTATAATTATTCTAATTTTATATTTTATTTATTTACAACATAAAATTTGGAATAAAAAGATATTTTTATTTTATTTTTATTCTTTATTTATATTAGTTAAATAAATAGATCTATATACATATGTACACGGTATATATACAAGGTGGAAAATAATTTTTATTATTTTTTTATTTTTATTTTAATTTTATAAACATGTACACAATATAAGAAACACCTTTTTATTTTTGTTTTGAGGAAAATAAATTTATTTATATACATAAGGTTATATACACCATGATTGACCTTATCTCCCTCTACTTGGTTTCTTTTGCGGTCAGGCCCATGCTGAGCCCTCCCTTAGGATTAGGTCGCTCAATATTTATTTTAAATATTTCCCTCTTTTTCTTGTGTTTCTTTATTGCTTTATTTTCACACAAAAACTTGCCAATTATGCATATTTACATGATGCATGTGTTTTGATAATTTATTGTATTTACAGGTATTTACATGGCATTTTGCTGAGGTTTCTAGCTAAAATAAAGGAATAAAGAGTGATGAATGGGTATTCATCAATACCTTCATGTGCTAATTACATATTCATATTAAACCGTCCAAATTTTTTATAGGTGTTGGAGGAGAGGGATGTTGTAGCGAATAGGAAGCGGACGCTTGGTGGTCTTCCTCCATACTATGTGGAGGAACATCGTCATTCCTATTCTTCTTATGTCCAACCATTGTATTCACAGCCACAGTTATCGTAGCCATCATCGCATATGAATTCTCAGATGGCGATGATGGTCGAGATTGTGATGAAGTTCCAATAAGATTTCACGACGTACATGTAAGTATTATTATTCTAAATTCTAGTAATTTTACATTTCGATATCTTCAATTGCATTTCATATATATCTTCCATAAAATAGGTAACAAGGGCGTGCATCTCAATATGAGGAGAGGAGATTGAATCAGATGACGAGGAGGAGGAGAATGATCCTGAAGAAAAGGCACTCATGTATGCTAGATTCAACGAGATGGAAAAGAAAAAAAAGAAAGAAAAGCATAATGTAATATCAAAAATTTTTAAATCAAAAAAAAGAAATGATTGATGGTTTTTAACTTGTTTTGTTGTAGTTTTTTAGCAACTCTTTTAATATGTATGAACTTTGACAATAGAGTTACGTGTACTTGTACTTGTTGAACATTTCGAAACTCCTCTGCTATTATATTTAGCTGCTAAATGTGCTGCATATACTAAAATTGTTTATTATCATATATGTTAGTTGTTATGTTCATATGTATTATGTGAGATTGGCAGGTACAAGATACTTGATTTAATTAGGTGGATGGCATATTAAAGGCATTATTCTCGACTTTAATAAGCACATGCAGTGGTTTCTTAGCATGCCATACAGGTTCGACGAGATGTCTAAACACTGTCAAATCTGTATAATTGTTTATGTTCTTGAGTTTGGGCGAGCACATATGCTCGCCAAAACCTCACTTTCAGCACACCCAAAGATACATGCGTGAGCCTTGTGCGACCACAAATGTGTTCTCCCCTAGTATGGGCGAGCGCCTAGCGTATACACTACCACAAAAACATCATTTAGCAACAAATCAGTTAATGACAATTAGTCGATTTGTCACCAATAGTTGACTTTAGCAACAAATAAAGTTATGGTCACTACAACAACATATCACTTATATTAGTGGCATAACTATATGTCACAACTGTTTTTTTAGTGACATGTGCTTTTCACGCAAAAACATCACACATAATTTTTGTGTGAATATATACTATAATTAAAAGATTTATACAATGATATCTTAACATGTAGAAAATCTTTTTATAAATATATTTTCCTCGCTGCTAAAATTGTAAAGAGCATTCCTTTCACAAAAAAATATCCATTTTGTAAAATTTGCAAACATAAAACCTAGACCGCCAAATAAAAAACCTACATTCCTTAACCTCTTTCTCATTTCCCCGCCCATCCTAAATCCTTACCCCACCGTTGGACCCTTTGCTAAATCCCTCGCCCACTCCTTTCACTATTCCCTGCCCACCCTAACCCCTTTTCCCGCCTATCATTTTCTCGGGTCTCCTGCCAACATCATAACTCCTACAATTTCACCCATCCACGTACACTATACAAAACCCTCTTTTCCCCATTTCAGAGACCGAACACCCTCTTTTCCATTTCTATTTCCACCACTGATTTCCATCTCCTATCTATGGATTCCCATGTTGATTAGCATCCGAAGAGAACAAAATCAAAGGAGAAGTTCTTGAAATTCAATGTTTCATGCAAAAGTGTCGGCAAGGACAATCGGGGGAAGAGGTCGTGAGTCGAGATCTATTGTCAATCGCAAAAAAAGAACAGGATTATATCACGGCATGACAAGGTATGGTAGGCTAGTTTTTTTTGGAACTTATAAAAAACTTAGATTTGTGAAATGTGGTATAATAATGGAAGGAAGGTGTATTGTTTATTGGAATTAACGTGCAAAGAGATGCAAAATAAACTCGGTTTATATCTATTATATAATTGAATTTTGAGCTCGGATACTGGATTAGAATTCCAAATTAGGACTTGATTTGTATATATTATAAAATCATTCCATTATTTTGCATGTTCATCTAATTAGTAACTGGGATGGATCCAAACATTGCAACGGGTATACATGCTACATATATCTTGTACGTATAGTACAACAATGGGTAATCATGCAATATATACCAACATATACATGTTTATGATTTGTTAACTACATCATCTTTTGTTAGTTATACATGTGTAAAAATCTGAAGCACAAGCTCAATTGTACATGTGTGATTTATAGCAACAGATAAGTACTCACAAGAAAATTTGTAGCAAATTCATGCCCCCAATATTTGAGAGATGCGAGATCGTAGGCTCGAACAATTCTCTCTTCTTTGTCGTATCCACTTTATTTTATCAATGGGTCACAATATGATACATCGCTTGGTAGCACACTTACTATTCATTTAGAAATATCTTTTTGATTTATAGGTTTTTTTAGAAATGGCTTGTCTTCTTTTCTTCTTGTGTACGGATGTAATTAGAAATCAGTGGCTTTTAAATGGAAATTCTTGTGTTCTACGTCCCCTTAATCTTCATGCTTACATGTATAATTAGAAATCCTTTTTATTTATCAAGAAAACTTTGATAGTTACATTAACAATTTAGTAATATGAACTTTAGAAGTTGGACTCTCCTTACATATATATCTAGTTCGTCCCTTAGTGATATACATATTTATTGTATGTTCTAATCTTTTTAACAATTGAATTATCCATTGTAGATAGTTCGCAAATAGGTTGTCCGGTATCAATTTTTTGGCAAATTAATAGCATGAATATCAACACATCAAATGAACCTTATCTTAATTAGTGGGGTATATAGGATCTACTATATTAGGAAAATAAAACTATCAATACCACTAAAAAAATTAAAACTATCTTTAAAAGAAACAATGTAATTAAATAAATAAAGTGAATATTGTTTAAAATTTATAGGTATGCATATACATATAGTACTCATAATTATACATACATAACTACTAATGTTATGCATAGTTATATAAGAAATGCATGGAAGTAATTAGAAATAATTTATTTATATGTATAATAATATGTAACTTAAATATTAAGCATACTTATGTAAAATTTATACATAATTTACACATATAGATGCAAATGTGAATGCGGTTTTTTCATCTTTTCCTCTTACACTCCATTATTAACCAATTGAGTTGAGATCAGCTTTTTAAATTAGCATTAATTCAATTTAAGTCAATATTTCAATCAATCAAAAACTAGCATTAATTCAAATTAAGTCAATATTTCCATCAATCAAAAGAACTCATAAAGGATTTTCAATGCACTTAACTCAAAGTCATCTGAGATCATGCAATGGGGTAAATCAAGCTTAAGTTCGATACATTTCTTCTTGTTCTCAGATGTAGGTTTTCAATTTAGGTTAAAGTTGACCAATTACATTCTTCAATGATTATAATTACATTGGCATTGAGCTACATGCGTGACACCACCATAATTAGTGCGTGCGTTGCACAAGTTACACTGGTGCTACTAGAAATTATAGCATGAAAGACAAATAAAGCTATCACCACGATAAAATACATCATTCATAATATTAATAATGGACATAAAAAATACTGAAATGAAAAATCAAAGAAATTATATATGAATATCGAGAAAGTATGTTTAAAAATAACATAGTAACTAATTTTAATATATATATATATACCCTATCCAC
The DNA here is from genome assembly GCA_037367405.1 of Ottelia alismoides. Classification (NCBI taxonomy): domain Eukaryota; kingdom Viridiplantae; phylum Streptophyta; class Magnoliopsida; order Alismatales; family Hydrocharitaceae; genus Ottelia; species Ottelia alismoides. The sequence goes on from JAZKJV010005443.1 coordinate 531,573, forward strand.
TATCATATTTGTTTTGTACATATTTTGACACTCTTTTTCATATTGTATTCATGAATAAATTTGGATATAACTTTAATATATGTAAATCATGTATTTATTTCAATTTATAAATATAAAGTTAGATTTATATATAACTTTATTTCATAAAATTTATGTCTTTTCATTACCTTGATATTTTGTTATTACAAATAAATACATTCATTATAATCAAATTGGCATATATTCACGAATATTTTATTACGTTGCATTAAGCCAATTTCATTATAGTGATTTGGTATATATATTTTATGAGTAAACCATACTATATATGTTCATATAAGGTAATCTATAGATTATTTTATGATTATGGTAGAATATATGTATAAGTATTATTGTATAATTAAGTGTGAATATAAATGTATATGAATATATTTATATTGATATGTCGTCATATTTTTTGTATAGCAAATCATTCTTTTTTGTAGAATATAAATGTGTAAGTTCTGATTCACATTCTCAAGAGCTTCGATAAAACTTTTCATTAACAATTAAAATTGTCACGAAAATATTTCATTTGATTTTTCTTGAAGGTCGATGTGGATAAGACTTGGATTCAGGAAGATAGAAGAAGCTCCAAATGTTTTAACGGCATTTTTGTAATTTTTTTCGATGTCTTGGCTCCAAGGAGATTGATCCAGTGAACATTAAGAAACTAGAGCAAAATATTATCATAATACTGTGTCAAATGGAGAAAAAATTTCCACCCTCCTTTTTTGATATTATGGTGCACTTGCTCGTACATTTGGCTACAAAGGTTAGATTAGCTGGTCCAGTTCAATATTGATGGATGTATCCAATTGAAAGGTATGACTTAAGATTATATGGAAAATAAAATAACTCATTATCAAATTATTTATATGAAATAATTGATTATAGTGAATATATTTAGGTGTCTGCTCACTTTGAAAAGATACGTAAGGAATAGAAGTCATCCAGAAGGCTCAATTGCAGAGGGATATCTAGCAAATGAATGCCTCATATTTTATTCTAGATATCTTCAAGGAGTTGAGACAAAGTCAAACCAACCACCGCGAAATACTAGATATGAATTTCCTATAATGGAGGAAAGTTGGTCAATATTCTCACAAAAATGTCGTGTATTAGGAAAGAAAGCAGTGAAGGTATTAGATGATAGTTTATTACAGCAAGCACATCGATATATCTTGGTGAATTGTGATGCACTGAGTTCTTACAAAGTGTAAGATATCTAAAGATCAATTAGTTATTTTTTGTACATATTATAAAATCATTGATATAAATATAAATATTTGTTGTAGGGAGCATTATGATTACCTAAAGAAAGTTCAGTGTCATGCATCTGAAAAAGAATTGGATATTCTTCATAACATCAATTTTCAAGATTGGTTTAGGAAAAATGTAGGCCATCTTTCTAAATCTTACATATATTTTTCTATTTATTATATATTTTAAATTTTATCTAGGTTGACGAGAAAGGAAAAAAGGAACAAATTTTAGACTATCTAAAAGTATTTCCTCATGGTCCTCATAACATTGGAATTCATTTTGGCAGATACATCATAAATGGATATAGATTTCACACCAAAGAGAAGGAAAGGAGTAGAAAGACCCAAAATAGTGGGGTTATTGTGGATGCCAATACAGATTGCTCATCACATTATTCTACTGATAATCTACCAAATGGAATTACCTCTTTTTATGATGTACTTAAAGACATCATTGAGATCAATTATTTTGAATAGTTGAAAGTTGTTTTGTTTCATTGTGAATGGGTCGATGTTTATTCCAAAGGAAATTGTGAGGTTGATGAGTATGAGATAATACGTGTTAAGTTGGCACGTTTGGGGTTTAAGAACGATCCATTTATTTTAGCATCTCAAGCTAAACAAGTATTTTATATACATGATCTCAAGCAAATTGAATGGCACTTAGTAGTTAGAATAAAACCTAGAGATATATTTGATTTAGAGGAAAATGAAATTTATGATGTATCCGAGGAGCACTTGGATAATGATGCAACTGATAAGACATATATATATTCAGTTTGTATAACAACAATAATGATGTGGTTGACTTTGATTTGATAAGAACGGACACCGATGGCATAACATACATGAAAGACTTTTTTGAACAACAATGTCGCGGAGTTGATACCCATAAGCAATACTTGGATGAGACGGAAGAAAGTGAAGAAGAACCTTAAAATTTAAAGGTATTCAAGTTAACTTTAACTTTTTTAAACCATACAATGTTCTTATAAAGTTTATATAATAAATGCTCTAACCATCTCAGCATCTTCCTTTATTTTTAATTCTTCTGTTTATTGTTTACAGCATGGCAAGAGCTACTAAGTCTTTTTGTTACCAACATCAATGAAGAAGACACACCACGACTTCAATCAACATCACGAGTACTTCCTCCAGTGGGTATTCATTCTAAAAAAATATTAGGTGCCTTGAACATTTCTGAAATAAAGACAAATCGAGTTCAAAAAGATGCATCTTGTAAGCTTGGTACAACGAACAAGATCAACAACAAGCAAGTTTTAGATGTTGGTTTATTAAAGAAAAAACAAGTTGTCAGAGATGACATTACCAAGGACTACTCACACTCATGAAAACAGAAGAGTTTCACTTGAAGTTCACAATCTTTAGGAGCTCACTATGAAGATGTGAGGTCATCAAGATATGCATCTTTATCACCTAATGTGATAAATAATCATGAATTTGGACTTGGAGAGAGAGAGGTAATATTCTTTTATATTGGATCATTTAATTGACTTATTTATCTATAATTACTTTGTCATTTCTTTGCTTGTCGATGAAGTAAATATTTGCTTTTTATCTCGTAGCTTTAAACAATCCCAATATTGTTATTGATTCTTCTCCATGTCTTGATCAAGAAAATTCATTATCTTAAGGTATGAATTTATTTATTTATTAATTTTTTTCTATTAGTTTTATGTGGGTTAAAGTGTGCATTTTTTTTATATGTTATTCTTTTGTTTGCTTATTCTAATTTTAGTAACATACTATAATTCTAGACAATATTGGTATGCCTAAAGGACGACGGGGTCATACTATATGCCTCAAATTATGGAATTCTAATGATGTAAAAAAGATTTTCATAGAGAAAAATGAACTCAATCAGTCTATTGGGGATTCCCAAAATGAATTGACTACATTTTTGGGGACCATTGCAAGAAATGGCAAGCTAGCACCCTTAAACTACAAAGATTGGAGGTTGATGCCTGAAGAGTACAAGATAAAGATGCTAGAATTTGTGAAGGTACCTATTTTTCATTTAATATATAGAGTTTTATATACTTACTTTTTCTTTTTTATAAATTAAATTTGATTTTGAGGAAGAGATGGAGAAAGTAATTATGGATCTGATTGCAAAAGGTTGGAGATGTTTCAAATCTAATTTGAAAACAAACTATTACAAACCACATTTACCTCTTGTGGAAAGAATTGCAAATCGAGATCCTCGAGTTATAGAAGATGAGGAAGTTTCTCATTTACTATTGGGATACATAATCATCCAAGGTGAAGAAATATTTACATAGACATTCCTTGTGCATAATTTTTACATTATTCAATATTTTTGTTGTATTATTCACATTTTTATGATTTTAAAAACGTTGTGCCATTAATATGCAAAATAGAAAAAAACTTAAGATAAGTCATACTATTGGAACAAGAAGTTTTGCATGCGTAAGGGATAAAGTATGTATAAACATAGATTGTCTTAATATATATTAGCTAATGGAAGTGTTAGCAGTAATTATCTTTTTAGTAAAATGTTAGATGGAGAAAGAGAAAGGAAGAAAGATAAATGAAATCGAGTTCTTTATGCACGTGCACACAAAGAAAGATGGAAAACTAATGGACACGACTTCCGACATGATGATGGTAATTTTTTCTTTTACTACAATTTTTAGTACCGTTAGTATATTTTTTTTAATACATTCATTAAATTATATATATATATTGGAAGCAATTTGAAAAAGAAATTGAAATGATGGACAATTATGAAGATTTGAACAATATAGCTGAGGTATACAAAAAAGTTATAGGAAAGGATATAAAGGATGGGGCACTATCACGTCGAAAAACTTGGAGACAAACAAATGTTGAAGAGCAATTACAAAAGCAAAAATTGCTCATGGATCTTGAAACTCAAAAACAACAATTGGAATTACAGAGTAAAGAGATCCAAATACTCAAGGAAAGCCAAATGAATCTACAACATCTGTTTCAATCATTTCGTACTTCTCAGGTGGATAGCTTAATGCCGATAGAAACTCGACATGTAATACATGTATTATAAGTATATTATCCATTAGTTTATATAAATATTTATATCTTAATAGTTATTTGGTGTTCTTAGGAGACTTGTCGTGGCGTAGGACTTGGATCAAATTCTAGCCCATCAACATTTGTAGAAGGATAGGTATTTTATGATAGATTTCTACATGTTCAATTTTTTTGAAACTTAGATTTTAAGAACTTAATTAATAATTGTTCTATGATATTATTATTTAAGAGTAAAAAATGTGGATAACTTCAACACCATGTATACGATTAACATTGCATGTATGCTACGAGTGGAACAATCTAAGCCTCTAAACAAATGCAGGAAATTATTTGGATTAGGTAATTCAATTTCCATGATTGATTTACGGTGCATATTTTAATTTTCTTATTAGACATAAATTTTTCCTATTAATAATATATATGATTTTTTAATAGGATTTAAATTGAGAAAAGATTTAATCGACTTTTCCTCTTGCAGGATGTGTTTCTTCTGAGTTTTCATGAAATAAAAGTAGCTCTTGGACAAATACGAATTACAAATCTGAAAGAAAAAGTTGGAGACATTGTACTTGGATCTAATTTTTTGGGAATTTATATAGAAGTTTCTTTAAAAGATGATGAAGCTTTGATTCGACCATGTAGACAACATGCGAAGATAGGAGATGTAATTGGTACAATCATTTCATGGACCAAGAAGTTAATTATGTTAAAATAATTAAAATTTTAAACATCAATGATAACTTTACATTTCTATAAGTAACAATATTTTATTAAATTTGTTTGTCTTATAATATTAACTTTGTTAAATTTTGAAAATTGCAGGAAATGCTGAGGGGTACAAGAAAGACAAGGAATTCTACTTGAAAAGCATCAATATTTCCTCCATTGAACTCTCCACGTGTCCTTAAAGTTCTTCAAAGGATCTAGAATTAGTTATTTCATATATGTTCTGAAAGTACTCCTTTATTTCAAAGATGAACATTGATATGGATTCCAATACGTTGTTTAAATTGGAATCTATTTTTCAGACGATGGAAGTATCTTAGATAGTTGTTATGTTTAATGTTGATGGTGCTATACCTTTTAGTTGCAAAAATATTATTAACTTTTGTTATTACAATTCTAAAAAAAATTCACAACGCTAATATTATAAGATGATAGAGAAGTATTAGTTGATGAGAGCATATAATCATGGATATTGTTATAAATACGACCGAATAAGAGTTTGTTTAGCTAAACTATAATAAAAACTGTATAGTTCAAGTAATAGTGAAGATTTATGTTTCAAAGTTGTCAAAATATTGTGATGATAAAGATGAATAGAGCTATGACTAATATATTAATATTGAATATAATTTTTTTATAATAATAAAGTAACAAATCTATAAATAGCTAAATATATAATATTGATGATAGAAGAAACTTGTGTGTGACAGTTGTCTAATTGTCCCTAAATTACTTTAGTGACGTAAAATTTGATTTAGTAATGAATAATATTTGTAGCTAAATATTAAATATTAGAGACATTATTGTGACATTTATATATGACTATGTAAGTATGTATAAAACAACGAATTAGCAGCAAACGTATTTGATGCTAATTGGTAATATTATAGTAACAAATTCCAATTGTCACAAAATATTTAGTGACAGTGACCTTAGAGGCAAATAAGAGACAAATTTTCAAATCACTAAAGCGTTATAACGACAGAAAAAAGTCTTTTAGCGACAAATACCATATGCATCTAAAATATACTTTTTTTGTAGTTACTTGTGCTCGCCAACCTGCTCTAGCGACAGTCCAATGGGCGAACACAGGTCGGGCAAGCACATGTGCTCGCCCACCTTGTGGACTGGCACTTGGCGTTTAATTCACGAGCACAAAACGAGCCATCATGTGCACACTAATCGCGCCTTTTTTTGTAGTGTAGTAATGTTATCTTTTATACTCCAATGATCTTGTGTTACTGCAACATTTCTACCGCCCAAAAGATCACTTCAAATCCTTTCTTGTAGGGGTTGCATTAGGTAACCAACCCTACTTAAAGTTGGAGAAGGCTTCACAATTTTTTGTTATCTTCTAAACTATAGTGAATTAGAAAAATACCATTTTCACAAAGTTGTAGATGTTAAAATGGAACAACTTTGATGTTTTACATTTTTTTCGTTTACTTGTGAATGTTTGCTTTTGCTACTCACAATAGATATGGTGGGATAGTATTTTTTTGTTTAAATGGAGAGAGTATTGATCGACCGTAATTGCACATTTTTATGGGTGTGTTAGACAGAAGGTTATGTTATTCCCCTTAGATATGTTAAAGGGCAATGGGTGTATTGTAATCATCGTTCTCTCTATACCCAATTTTAGTGTGCGGAGACTCCAAACCCGTCACTTATGTGAATATCTTTAAACACGCATCTATTACTTTCATAGATCCCCTAAAAACACAGAAGTTAAATCTATCACAGTATTAGAAGGTAAAGATGCCAAGCCAAATCTTCTTCTGAACATCATGATTTCGGTTGAGAAGATGCTATTGGGTAGACTGTGTCTTCAAACGTTTTTTTTTTTGCAAAAATGGAAGATTGAAACATATACCACAACAAAATTACCTTAAGATAATAAATAATTTAATATTTTCGTAGTTAAATGCATAACCAAGGAATAATATTTGTTGATTGATTCTTTACATGTGGTACTTGTATGGATAATCTCCGATAATGGATCGAGACAAGGCCGTGACATAGTGACCATTACATGTGCTACTTGACATGTAAACTACAAAATTTCATGTTGCACTAATAATGTAAAAGAAAAAAACTTGGATTTTATATGCCTATAAATTCCAAAATCTGAATACATGTTTTCCTTTTTTTTAGCCCGGGCGGGGTCGGGATAGGATTTATGGTACATATCCAAACACGTCAATTTGACAGACACGGCAAAAGATGAGCTAGGTTGGTACATTATTAAAGTTATTTATCTAAGTTCAGTTCATGAGCAGGCTGGACGACAAGGACTTAGCTTAGCAACCATTGATATGATGTTTTTTAAAATAATGATAAGCTCTTCCTAAGCCCATTGCTCAAAATTTCAGTAGATGTTTGGGATCCTCTTGTAGTGAAGTATGAAACTGCGATAGGGAGAGAGAAGGTACCATGTTTCGACCTAGGGAGGAGAGTATATGTATGGAAAGATATATGTCATTAATGGTTAAAAAACCTTTAATATATTTAGGTTAATTATCAGCTCAATGGTAAAAATATATATGAATTTCATGAATGTGATTATTCTCTTTTTTTATTTTTTTTGTGAAATGGATTTCAAAAATCCAACCATATAGATTGCATCTTTGATTAATGGTCTATATACTACCAAATTTTGCTCAGATCCGATGCTAATTGCTATTTTATCTTAAAGATAGAATATTCGATCCACATTAAAAACTTAAATCACCTTAGAAAAGAAGACTGAATCTTATCAAGATGACCGAAAAGAAAATGGAACCTAAGATTTGAACGTCTGTTAATTTAGTTCTCATGTAAATCCAGATCACAAATCTCGACCGGTTAAACGGAGAGTCTGAAAGCTTAAGGAAGCAATTTGTGTTTGAGTCAACTAACCATCGTCAACCTCTTCCCGCCAAAGCAAACAAAAAAACAAAACCAAACCACAACTCATTTCCTCCATCCCACTGAATCCACCAATGGTGTTCCCCTTCCCTTAATGTCTGTTTGATTACTGGGACGAGATGAGTTGAGGTATCTACTTGTGAATAGTAGGTGTTTGGATAGTTATGAGGGTTGGGAGAGGGTTGGAATAAGAAATGTGATGTGATATCACCTTGACTTGTGATGGATTTTCAACCCAGCATTGGAGGAGGATACACCGTTTGGTTGGTGGGTTGGTGTGGGATGGGATAACCCCTCCTTGAGAGGGATGGTAAGGTTGATAACCTATTTTGAATGTATTTAATTATTGGGGTGGATTGGGTTGGAGTTGGATGTGACCTGAGATGATGTGATGAGAGATTGTAGTTATTGTGGCGATGATTGGGCTTCGATTATTGGGAATAGATTGTATAATGTCATGCACTTAAATTCCTTTGACCACTTTTGTATTGGAGAAATTATTAGTCAACACCCCAAAATGTTTGATTGAAGAAACTATATAAATTTTTAAATTTTTTATTCGTTATTGACTTATGTATGAGCTAATTTACGGTGCACAATCCAAAATTTTGTTCTTGATGAAATTTTTATTTCACAGTTTACATGAAACACATGCCATATTCATTTTACAGCTGAAGGAAATATTTCCTAGAAACAACGAATAGGAACCACTGTTCGAATCATGTATAGGTCACTTAAAGAATTAATTTGCAATGTCGAACGAGCATTTACATATATGACTGCGAAGGGAACATAGGTATTAATTTGCATGCACCACCAACACCACCGATTGTGAAGCATGTCATCATCCAAACAAAACGATATATTGGATTCCGAGGCACGTAGAATGTGCTAACACGCCATCATTCCATGTTCCTCCAGAAGGCACATACAAGCAATAGATCCCATGCACACTCACACGACACCATGATCGTAGTAACTGAACAAAAGAGATTCAATGAAGCCCCATTATATCACATGCTTATCGACGATGCGGTTTTCGACTGCCTCAATTCCTATACTTTGCATTTGCAGGAGAAGTAACTCAACCATCTCCTTCAAGGAAGATCGCGTGCCTCCTCCATCATCTAGCTCCGAGTACAGGAAGCTTAGTTTGTTGTCCTTATCTTGTAATTGTTTCTTGGCATTTTCAAGTTCTCGACGAAGTTCCAAATTTTCAACTTCAGTTTCCCACAATCTTCGTGCGATAAAAAAAACTCATCTGCGAAGTTTTCCATTGTTCTGGGTACTCGCATGTACGGTCGTCGAAAGTTGCACCTATTCGTTGAGCAAACATAGAATAGCCATCTTACCGGATCCTGGTTGCCATTTTCGTAATTCAAAACTACATGGTTTCCACAGCTACATCTTGAAAAGGACTCCATTGTATTCATCATACAAGTTGAAATTCAATGGATTACAAGTACAACTAATTGTTTTTAGTATTGAAAGTGTAAGTGATTGAGTAAGCGAGAGATGCACAAGTTTGATATTAATCCCATTACAGCATAAAATTGAAAAGTAATTTATGGTACATTGATGAATTTGTGATTCATCACTCTTAAAGTTGAAAATAGAACCTTGTTCCTGAGTATTTAGCAGTATATTTCCCTCTATCTTGCATAAATAGCATTCAGGCATGCATCCACAATACCCGCATTTTAGCATTCATAATTGCATTAAAATAAGAAGCCAATTCATTTGTAAAAATCACTTGTGAAATACTCCCAATAATTCACCTAATTATCTGTGTTCCCTCTAAAATCAAATAACACTTTCCTTACATTATGTACGGTACTAGTTAATAATATAAGGAAGAAGGCCAAACATTCCTATCATGTAAATTGCCCAATGAAACTCCAAATCTAGTTGGAGAACCTAGACCTTAGAATGCCAATATCCACCTCATACAAACTCTGAATTAGGTCTACTCACTTCCAGATTAATACACATCCAGAGACCTTTAAAATGAGACCAATTTCATTCAATTCAGAGCTCGTATGCAAAACTAGGGTTTTTGGGCCCCCTGTGTATACTATATGATTGTATATTTATACTCTTGTATTTTTGTATCATATTTGACCTCTTCTCCGTTTTTTGGTCAACATGAAACTTGTAGATCTCATCAAGATCTACAACTTTCATGTTTTTTTCCAAATTCGGCCTCCTTCTCTCTCTAACTTCGCTTTCTTTCTCATCCACTCAGAGCTGGCCATGTGGCGCCCTCTGATTGCGCCACACGGCCCGCTTCTTTGCGTGCCATGCGCCCTACCATCTCCACCTTCAGATCTCTTTATCTCTCTCTCTCTCTCGATCTGGGCCTTCCATTTTCGCAACTCTCCTTAGCCATTCGATCGAGCCCAGATCAAATCAGGGTCGTCCCTTCGCGTCTCGCCCTCAGCTCGACACATGTTGCACTAAGCGCCCTCCGATCTTCGCCAGAAGCCAAAATCCTGGTCCTCCATCTTGCGCGACATCTGGACCTTTCGATCACAGCCAGATCTCATCTTAACCCTCCATCTCTGCCTAAGTTCCACGTGTTGTCTCATGAACCACACGATCAGATCCCTAAGACCTCATCTCAATCGTCCCTCTCTGCCTTCACTTACGACCTCCACGTGGCACCATCCTAGCCCTTCGATCAAAACCCCAGAATTCATCCCGACCGCACGCTAGCACCGCATCTTCCGCCCGCCACGTGGTGCATCCCTCACCATCAATCTCATCACCTAGATTTAATCCTAGTCGCCCCATAGCGCCTCAGTCTCAGCTGTTGGATCGCAATATCCAATGGTACGGAAGCCGTCGTCTACCTCCCAAATGGCATGTGGAGAGAAGAAGAGAAGAGAATCACTTGTTTATTCTGTTAGGTCTAGAGGTCCTTATATAGGACTAAACCCTAGGGTACTCATGAGGAGAACTTACATAAATACCCCTGAGGGGTTACATAAGGAAACAATGCATAAGGAAACAGTGATAGAAAGGGAAATGGTGCATAAGGAACTAGAGGTAAATAAAGAAACAATAATATATGGTAATCTCTAACACCCCCTCAAGTTGGAGCATATTCATCAATCATGCCCAACTTGGAAGTTATCCAGGAAAGCCGCTTCTTAGTTACTTCCTTGGTAAAGATATCAGCAAGTTGAAGATCTGTTGGAATGTGTGGTGTGGTGATCTTCCCTCCTCGTACAGCATCTCTGATAAAGTGACAGTCAATCTCAATATGTTTTGTTCTCTCATGGAATACAGGATTGGTAGCAATGTAGGTGGTTGATTTGTTGTCGCAGTATAGGGGAATAGGAGTGGATGTAGCAGCATTTAGTTCTTTTAGAAATGTGAGCAGCCATGTGATCTCATACGTAGCCTGAGCCATTGCTCTATATTCAGCTTCAGCACTAGATCTTGAAACAACTGGTTGTTTCTTGCTTCTCCAACTAACCAGGTTTCCTCCTACCATCATGGCATATCCAGTTGTAGATCGACGGTCTTCAGGAGAGCTTGCATAATCGGCGTCAGCATATGCAGTAAGATTTGTGTGACCATTTGCCCCATAGAAGATTCCTCGTCCTGGCGAGTCTTTTAGGTAGCGAAGTATTTGAAGTACATCTTGCCAATGACTGTAGCATGGTTTCTCCATATTTTGACTAGCCATGTTTACAGCATAAGATATATCAGGTCTAGTAACTGTAAGATATAGAAGTTTGCCAACCAGGCTCCTATATCGTGTAGTGTCTTCAAAGAGAGGATCATTGGATGTAGAATGCTTTCTAGGTTCTGTTGGAATTCCCGAGGGTTTGCACCCAAGTAGTCCTGCCTCAGTTAGTATGTCAAGGCAGTATTTCCTCTGTGACATATGTAAGCCTTTCTCAGAACGCAAAGCTTCTATTCCAAGAAAATAACGGAGTTGTCCAAGATCCTTGGTGATGAATACTTTTTGCAAGAAAACCTTGGTTTCTAGTATCCCTTGGTCATCATCTCCAGTAATAATCATATCGTCTACATATACAGCAAGAACTACAACACTATTCTATCGCCTCCTAACAAAAACTGAATAGTCTGATGTAGTCCTCTGGAAGCCCATGGTGCCAATCTCTGTACTTAGTCTATCAAACCAAGCTCTTGGACTCTGTTTTAGTCCGTAGATGGCTTTGTAAAGTCGACATACATACTCCCCCTCGACTTCATAACCTGGGGGTTGTATCATGTAGACTTCTTCGTCAATCTCTCCATATAGAACGCATTCTTGACATCTAATTGAAACATAGGCCACCCTTTGTTTACTGCCACAGAGATGATAGTTCGTATGGATCCCATTCTAGCCACAGGGGAGAATGTTTCGAAGTAGTCTACCCCGTAAGTTTGAGTAAAGCCTTTCGCTACAAGTCTTGCTTTTAACCGATCAATAGAACCATCAGGGGACTGCTTTGAAGTGAAGATCCAGCGACATTCAACTGGTTTACATCCAGGAGGGCATTTGATGAGTTCCCATGTTTTTCGGGACTGTAATGCTTCCATTTCTTCATTCATTGCCATTCTCCATCCCTCATCTTGTAATACACTATGATGATCTTTGGGAACAGAAATAGCCATTATGGCATCTGCATATCTTTTGTCAGAGCAAGATAACCCATTAGTAGAGGTGAAATGAGATATTGGGTGAAGTGTACATTGCCTCTTTGTTCTGCGTAGTGCGATTGGTAACTCCTGAGGACTATCCGGGGTAGCATTGGTGGGAGCATTCGAGGATGGCGTAGTGTCCTGCAACAATGGAATAGGTAAAGGGACCTGAACCGGACTAGACACAGTTCTTCTTTTATACACAATTGGTGGAGGTGAAATTGTAGGGGAATATCGGACACTGGTTGTGTAAAGAAGCTGTTTTGTTCAAAGAAAGTGACATCAAGAGAAACATAGTAACGATGTCCTTTAGGATCATAACATATGTATCCTTTTTGAGTTTGGGGATACCCTAGAAAAACACATTTGATAGCTCGAGCAGATAATTTGTCCGTGGTATGGAAATTATGGACAAATGATGTACATCCAAAGATTTGTAAGGGCAGAGGGAACGGTTTCTCCTTGGGATATAGTAAGTTGAAGGGAGTGGAGCCATGCAGAGAAGCAGAGGGGACCTTGTTTATAAGATGTACAGCAGTAAGGATAGCATTGCCTCAATATATCTTGGGAACATTCATATGGGTGAGTAAGGATCGAGCAATATCAAGAAGGTGTCTTAGTTTTCTTTCAGCAACCCCATTTTGTTGGGATGTATATGGGCAAGATGTTTGATGTATGGTTCCCTGGGATGCAAAAAATGTTATCAAATCATTCTGAGTAAATTCCAGAGCATTATCAGAACGAAAGATTTTAATGGTAGTAGAGAAGAAATTTTTGACATAATGAAAGAAGTTCTTGACAATGATATTAATTTCTGAACGTTCTTTTAACAAGAATACCCACGATAAGCGACTGTAGTCATCCATAAAAACAGCAAAGTACTTATGACCACCAATGGTTTTGACCGGACAGGGTCCCCAAATGTCACAATGAATTAAGAAGAAAGGAGTAGTACGACGAGGCTCAGTTCTAGCTGGAAAGGAAGCTCTATGATGTTTATCGAATTGACATGCTTCACACTGAAAAGGTTTTAGCGTAGACAATTCAGGAAACATCATAGAGAGAGCTTTGGCAAAAGGATGTCCTAGACGAAGATGCCATAGAAGGGGATCTTCAGTGATGGAGGTAGCACCAACAAACTTGTTAGTGGTAGGGTTGTTGAGGTAGTATAGGCCATTCCTCTCATGTCCCCCACCAAAAATCTGCCTCGTCCGGATGTCCTGAAAATAGCAGCAGAATTCATCAAAAATAACACGACAATGTAGCTCATGACATAGTTTCTGAACAGATAGAAGACTGAGTGGAAAGGCAGGAGCACCGTGCACATCTGTTAGGTGAAGCTTATTGGAGAATTTAATAGTTCCAACCGCGGTAACGGGAGAATGATCCGCATTGGCAACACGAACGCTCTTTATAGAGGTAGAAGGTTGAGATGAGGCAAGCAGACTTGCATCTCCCGTTAGATGAGTGGAAGCTCCAGAATCAATAATCCATGCATGTTTGGTAACAGAAACAGAGTTTCCTACGATACCTGATGTAGTGGCAAGATTAGCAGTAGCAGCAGATGCAGTTGGGTCTTTTGTTGAGGGAGCAGAGTCATTAAGAAGTTGTCCAGACGAGTATATTCAGAAGCAGTGAATGGAGTATGTTGTCCATCCGTAATGTGAGTAGTTGTATCATTATTATCATGTGGCTCGTCATCATAAGTGTTATGAGCACTTGGTTGCTTGCCAAAAGTTGCCCAGCAATGCTCAGAGGGATGATTCATGCGACCACAGTGTACACATGCAGGATAACGGCCAGTAGAGGAATCACGACCACGACCTCGTCCAAGGTCACGTCCATGACTAAAGTCACGTCCACGGCTTCGACCTCGGCCTCCTAGATAAGAATGACGACCTCTGTTCCCAGATGAATAGTGGGTCGTTGTTTCTGTAGAAGAATTAACCTGAGAATTTTGAACCGGAACCTCCAGTTCCTGTAATCGACCACATATGGTTTCAATCGTAGGCAATTTATCAGCCATAAGAAATTGATCTTTAGCAATTTTGTATTTCGGATGCAGCCCCGAAAGGAACCTGTAAACCTGCCACTCGGCACGCTCGCCTATTTGTTTATCACAGCATGCAGGTTGAAATATAAGAAGTTCTTCAAACAGGCTTGTAAGTGTCCGGTAGTATTCAGTTAAACTGGTTTCTTCTTGATTAGTAGACCAAATTCTTGTGTATATATCAGAAAGACGAGACTTGGTTGTTTTCTGGGAATATGTGTGTTCAAGATTTTCCCACATAGCTTTAGCAGTATCTTTATATAAAAGATTAGCAGCAATATTTGGATCTACACTATTTGTCATCCAAGTAATTACATGGCAATTGTCGACAAATCAGGCTTCATAATCTGCATCAGTGATAGAAGGAGGAGTCTTTGTCAGGATGGCACTCTTTCGTTGACCACCAATAAATATCTT
The DNA here is from genome assembly GCA_037367405.1 of Ottelia alismoides. Classification (NCBI taxonomy): domain Eukaryota; kingdom Viridiplantae; phylum Streptophyta; class Magnoliopsida; order Alismatales; family Hydrocharitaceae; genus Ottelia; species Ottelia alismoides. Next base: position 546,669 of record JAZKJV010005443.1, read on the forward strand.
GAAGGATCGAGACCATAGAACATAGTTTTCATATCCTTTCAACTTGATAGATGTGCCTTGTACCATCAGAGAAGAAGGAGGGTACATAGGCTTGGTCTCGATAGACGTCATGATAGCGTCTCTAGGTCAGGAAAAAGTGACCTAGACGCAGTTGCAGTTGATATGTAGAACCTCCATAGTTGCCCATTGTTGTAGAGTTGTGGAGGCTCTACGCTCTTAAACCAAAGTTGAATAAGAGATCTAAAGTGTCAGCGGTAGATGCCTTAGTGGGACAGGATCACGGCAGTACAGGAGCACAGGTGCCAAGGCACTGAAGCCCTCACACAGGGGTGCTAGGGCACTGGCAGTTCTTTTGTTAGTGCGCAAGGGTGCTGGAACCCTTACGATGGGGGTGCTGGAGGTGTCAAGACCCGCCTGTGGTTCAGAGACAAGGGGAGGAGAGGCGGGAAGCCTTCACCGGTCTCGGCGCTGGGAGAGGCGGAGAGGCGGTGGGACCCTCACTTTAGGGTTGCTGGAGACAGGAGCGCTCGCGTGGTTCAGAGAGAAGCCCTCACGCAAGGCGCTCACAGTCGGCGCTCACGAGGGGCGAATACCCTGGCGTTTTGCAGAGATGCTGGAGGTGGGAAGGCCTCGCGTCGTGCAGAAGCGAAGAAGGCGAGAAGCCCCCGCTTACGCGGTGTACAGCGAGTCGCGTGTACAGAAGCGCTCACGCACGGCGCTCTCGAGGCAGGAATTCCTCACGTATTGTGTGGATAGAGCGGGTGCCCTAGCACGATGGGCAGATGAGTGCGTGGAGCCCTAGCGTGGTGCGTAGGGCCGTAGGAACAGTCGAGGAGGAAGAGGCAGGCGGTGACGGAGGGATGTTCGGTCAGAACACCGGTCTAGGACCGCTGCTCTGATACCATGTGGAGAGAAGAAGAGAAGAGAATTGCTTGTTTATTTTGTGAGGTCTAGGGGTCCTTATATAGGACTAAACCCTAGGGTACTCATGAGGAGAACTTACATAAATACCCCTGAGGGGTTACATAGGGAAATAATGCATAAGGAAACAGTGATACAAAGGGAAATGGTGCATAAGGAACTAGAGGTAAATAAAGAAACAATAATATATGGTAATCTCTAACATGGCCCACGCCCCACGTTGCCAACCTCGCGCGCGTTCCACCCCCTTTCTATTTCTGGAGCCACTTCGACCACCATCTCCGCCCCTGGCACCACCACGATGTACTCCACTCATCCCTCATCCTCACCGAACCCCTCGAACGCCATAACATCCATCCACCTCGCTCCACGATGTCCACCAACTCCATCGCTTCACCACCTATTCCGTCATCTCCACCTTTAAATACTCCACCGTCTTCAATCTTCACCCCCATCCGCCATTGCGAGAGGTATCCTAGAGCTCTGAGCCACCCATTGGTGACAACAATTGAGCGTGAAACCGAGCGAAGATAGGCCTCCACCTCCGGCGAGATCCACGATGTCGCCACGCCGTGCCGCAGCTCCTCTGACAAAGCTGCTTGAGCTCGGACCCTCTACCGTCCCTCGATAGACGACCAGGAGCACTTCATCGAGCTCCATTCCCCAGGTAGTTACCTCCATATCCCTCTCGATCTTCTTCTCCTTTTTCTTGGTTTTTCTCCGATTTTATTCGCCATCCACACGCCACTTCTTGCTCCGTTGAGCATCCACCAAGCTTCCCCTCGAAGCTCTGATCTTCGCTCCTGCCTTTATCTTCTCCGACGACACGCTCAACCCCGCGCCGATGCAAGCTCTGCCACCTTGGCGGAGCACGATCACTGGACCACCTCATCGCCTCTCAGGCCTCTCCCCGCATGCACAAGCATCCCACGAGCACATTCACATGCCTTGGTTTTTCCACTAACCCTTGCAGGTGTGTCAACTTGGATTGGTCAGAACCTCATCGGAGCTCCATTCGAGCTTCTCTGACACTGCTCTCCAGAGATGTTCAGCCACTCCTGAGACCGCCGATGGATCCCCGACGCTTCCACGACTCTTCCCAGCCACTTGGGAGTCACCGGTGACCTTCATTGACATCCTGAGGGAGAGACAGAGCCAGAGTTCCTTCACCCGAGCCCAGCCATCTCCGCCGCAGGAGGCGGCGGACCGATTGAGGAAGAAGAGCAACAGTCGTCCGATCTCCTTGATCGGACGATCCGGAGCACGCCACGTCGCCCATGTCCCGCAACCATAGGATCAGGAGGATCCTGCGCATCTGATCACGTCACGTCACCATTCGCACTAAGCTCCAGCAGCCGTTGGATCGTCATTTGATCCAGTGGTCCACAGCGTGCCACGTAGCCGCTCCGAGCCTCCGCCCCAACCTTTAGGCTCGAAGCCCCCCAAAGCTTCTCCGAGCCAAGTCCGAGCCTCATTCCGAGCCTCCGAAGTCCACCGAGCCTGGGACCCCCACTTGGTTTGCATGCGCAGCCTGGGCATTTTGCAGCGAGGCCCTTGGAGGTTTTCATAATTGCATTCCAGTCCCTACTAGGAGACCCCACGTGAGGCGCACGTGTTCTGTAAGTATTTTGCATGCATACCCCCTCATTATAGGTAATTGCATATGTTGGAGCGTATTTCTGAGGGTATAAGTAACCGATTTTTACGTCGGATAGTCGTTGAGAACCCACAAAAATACACTTCGAACAAATAATTTACCGGACTTAGCTATATTATGCACAAGGCAAAGTATAGGGTAAGTCAGGGTCGATCCACAGAGATAGGAAAATTTTGCACTTTATAAAAATACTTTTATAAGTTTGCAAAATGTTTGAATAACAAGAATGGAGATGAAATTTGGAGAAGATAATAGTGCAGGTCGGTAAGTGTTGATCGCTCCCCTTCTATGCGGCAACTTCCAAATGGACTCCTAAGCGCTAACTCTTCGCGAAATTGGATATCCCGGTGAGGTGAGTTGGATGCGAATACAACCACGAATCGAGCTCAAACCTCGTGTCACATCCCGGTTCTCCAAGAGTCGAGGGTAATCACCGTTAGATATGGATCGTCGCGATAGTTTGACGAATCCCTGCACGAAAGAGAAGATAACAAAATAAGACAGATATAAAATTTAAAGTAATAAAATAAAAGCGAAATAGAAATATGATGATCGGCGGCTCGGGAGGAAGCCTCTGGAGTCGGATTCACAGAGGGGCCGAGAAAATGATGGTTGGCGGACGTCTATGGTGTTGAATGACTTTTGGCGGCACTCAGGGTGGAGCCTCAGGAGTCGGATTCACTGGGGGTCCGAATGCACAAGTCGATGAGATCACCTCGATACTTCGTCGATGTATGATTATTTATGGTGGTAGAATTTTGTGGGATGATGACGGAATTGGTGGAAGACGGATTTAGTTGGCAAGAATGGAATGATGGAATGAAGGAGATGCTTGGAAACCAAATAGTAATGGAATACTCGGATGCCCCCCAAAGCTCCTTCCCATGTAATATTTATACTTATCATGGTAGTTCCCTGCCAAGGGTTGTATCCATTCAAATGGAAATTACATCTCTTCAATTTGCCTCAAAGGCAATCGTGCCCTTTCCCTTAACGTGTGTTCCCTTTCACACTAATGGTGCCTCTTCATACTAATGTGCCTTTTCAAGCTAATGTGCCTCTTCAAACTAATGGTTGTTAAGACATGCGTTAATAACACTTTTTTTATAGCTGAGGTTAATCCCCACGTTGGCAGGCTCCATTAACGGCTAATATTCATAGTCCATCATTGTCTACTTTAGTTATTCTAATGAGTTGTGTTTAATGTAATTAATGGCTCTGATTTTTTTAGGATAAAAAAATAAGTGGGATCGGATGTAGATTTTCTTGAAGCAAAAATATTTGGGTTTCATATTATTGTCAATATAATTTTTTTGTGTTAAAATAATGGATATATAGTAGTAGTGATGGACAGTTTCTTTTAAGAAGTTATCTTTAGAGGGGGTCATCATAGTACTTGTTCTCCATGTGTCCAAGTATAACAAATGCGCACAAAAGTTTTTATGCAAAATTTCATTCTCATAATTAATTATATATGTTAGAATATTATCGATAAGTTGATGGTTTTCCCACAATCATCATAATATATTATGGATCATCAAGAGGAAATCGAGAGTATCTTACAGTTTATCTGAGTGGCACCAAATACCATCTTAATTTATTATTTCTTCTCTTTTGATTAGGATATAAATAAAGGTAAATTGAAGAGTAGTATGTGATTGCTCATATGAGTGGAATGACAAATGCATGCAAATTGGCATGTGTAATGCATGTAATACCAGTCCATAACATTATTATACACCACAGGAAATATGATTTTTCTTATGAATGGGGTAGTATTAACATAGTTATATAGTGAATCAAAGATTCATCATACCCCCATGCTTAAGATTTGCTAGTCCCTAGCAAATGTTTTGCAAAGAAGGATCTAAACACTCTATTGTTAACATGTAGGAAGAAAATAGCCTCTGAGGGTGAAATTTATCCTTTATTTTATGAAGTTCAAGAGTAGAAACGAATCTCTTCTTAAAATTCTTAGTCATCTCAAGTGTCCTCAAGACATGATTTAATGTAGAAACTTGCTCGATTCGGATTAGGGGATACCCAGTATCAATAATGTTATTAGACCTGAGGATAGACTCAAATGTCAAATGTACTGAATTGACCAAGTACTTTCATCCACAAACCTCTAGCTCTGATACACTAAGCCAGGAAATGCCTAAGATGGGGGCTCAGAGTATTCTCACAAGCTCCAACTTCATAATTAGTTTAACACTCAACCCAACTTCCTCCAACTGGTCAGCAAGAAAAATAATAGGTTGATTTGAGAAATATTTAGGTTTAGGCTTATTTGGTGGAGATGACTTTGCTCAAATTTCGGTGTATGGATATGAGAGTGGTATAATAAATGTTCATTATAAAATAATTTTGTTGAATAGTAGAGAAGAGAAAAATATAGATGGCATGAGAAGGGAATATTAGCACAATGGTTCTCTTGGTTTTCTCTTCTTCTTTCTTCTTCTTCTTCTTCTCTCTCTCTCTCTCTCTTTTCTCTCTTTCTTCTTTTTTTTTGCAATATTTTTTTTTGCTATACTTCTTTCTCTTTTTCTTTTTTTTGTAATACTTTTCTTTTTTTCTTTTTTTTTGCAATATCTCTCTTCACTTTTCAAGAGAGCCAATGTGCCTCAATGCTTTCTTCTGGGACTTGGAAACATAAAGAGACATGTATTTTGTTGTAGATGGAGAATAGAATCTTGAAGAATATTTCTCTTTCGATGCATAATAGAAGAAGAGGGATAAAGAAGTCGAATATTAATGGAAGACTTTTAAAGAAGGCAAGCAAGAGGATGGTATGTGAAGGTTTCAAGTGTGTACAATAATTGTGCATAATGGGTAATTGCTTGACCAGTTGGGAACACTCCTTTACATTTTATGGTGGACTCTCTTCCTCACATATATTTGGTGGAACACTCCCTACTCCTCTACTCCATGAAAAGCTCACCATCTCACAAACTCTGAGCACAACCATCATCAGACCCCCTTAGCCTTTTGTATGTCAAGCTAGTGTCGTAGTACAAAGCTCCTGATCTTTTCAGTATATAATGTTTAAGCACATTATTGATACCAAGTGTTGAAAGTTGAATCAAGGCTAAGTCTCTTGATTTAAATGCAAGAGGACAAGAGAGAGTCATAAGCATTCTAAGATTAGAATCACTTCAAATCTCATACTTCATGTGGTATTTAATGGTGAGGCTATTATTCTCCTTATATGTAAACTTAGAGTGTTGAAGGAGGGAAAACATGCAAATGAATGTGATGCAATATGCAATTTTTTTTAGTGTCCCCCCATGCTTAAGATTTGCCATGCCCTCATGGTAAATGCATATGCAGTAAACTAGTTATGGGATGATGTATGAAATGGGCAGTGAACAAAGAAATGAGTGCATTATGACGGGTTTTGCAGAACATGGGTTTCTGAAATAGGCATTGATTTTTCAGATTCAATGACGGGCTTGAGGCGTTGTCCATTCACTCGAAGGGTAGTGGATGTTTTAGAATCGGTTATTTCAACAGACCCATTATCAAAAACTTGTGTGACAATGTATGGGCCTTTCCACTTTGACCTGAGCTTTCCTGGAAAGAGCTTTAGCTTTGCATCGAACAACCATACTTTTTGACCAATGGAAAAGGTTTTGTGAGAAATGTTGGCATCATGCCAAATTTTAACCTTTTATTTATAAATAAGGCTGTTATCATATGCTCGGCAGCGAAGCTCAGTTAACTCATTAAGGTCAAGTAATCGTTTCTGGCCAGCTTGGGTTAAATTAAGGTTACATTTTTGTATAGCCCATAATGATTTATGATGGATCTCGACAGGTAGATGACAAGGTTTGCCATAAACGATGCGATACGGACTCATGCCTAGAGGAGCTTTATAAGCAGTGCGATAGGCCCATAATGCTGTATTAAGGTGTTGGGACCAATCTTTGCGATCAGAGCGAACAATTTTTTGTAGAATGGTTTTTATTTCTCGATTAGAGACCTCAGCTAAGCCATTAGTTTGAGGATGATAAGCGGTAGAAACTCGATGTTCAATTCCATTATTCTTCATGAGTTTTCGTACCGAGTTATTAAGGAAATGTGAACCCCCGTCACTTATAATGACCTTAGGTATGCCGAAGCGAGCAAATAAATCATTCAAGAACTTGATTACTGTTGCACTATCGGCAGCACGAGTAGGGATGGCTTCGACCCATCTAGAGACGTAGTCAACTGCAAGAAGGATATATAGGTAACCATTTGATTGAGTGAAGGGACCCATGAAGTCAATGCCCCATGAATCAAAAATTTCAACTACATGGATAGGATTTAGAGGCATCATGTCTCTTTTTGTCATAGTTCCTGTGGTTTGACATGTAGGGCATGATTTCACAAAATCATGGGCATCCTTAAATAAAGTAGGCCAGAAAAAACCACATTGAAGTACTTTTGCAGCTGTACGTTTTCCAGAGTGATGACCACCACACCCAAAAGTGTGGCAATGAGATAGGACACTTGGAATTTCAGACTCAGGTATACAACGTCTCCATATACAGTCGGTCCCTTCCCTAAATAATAAAGGATCTTCCCAATGGTAGTATCGAGAGTCAGCTATGAATCGATCTCGTTTTGCCTTAGGCCAATCATCAGGAATTCGAGATGTGACTAAATAGTTTACCATATCAGCAAACCACGGTAGTTGTGATACGCCAAGGATGGATTCATCAGGAAAGGTTTCTGATATGGGAATGAGTTGGTCGGTTTGTTTGGTTTCAGACTCATGGAGTCTGGAGAGATGGTCGGCCACGACGTTTTGCGCTCCTGCCTTATCTTTGATTTCAATGTCAAATTCTTGTAGCAAGAGTATCCATCTAATCAATCGTGGTTTCGAATCTTTCTTGGAAAGCAGGTGGCGTAGTGCATTGTGGTCAGTGTAAATAACCACATGTGAACCCAGTAGGTATGACCTAAATTTTTCAAGTGCAAAGACAACTGCTAGCAATTCTTTTTCAGTGACTGTGTAGTTTTTTTGTGCATCGTCAAGTGTTCTGCTAGCGTAATGGATGGCAATTGGTTTGCCATCTTTTCTTTGACCTAGTACAGCTCCTACTGCATAATCTGATGCATCACACATTATTTCAAAGTCTAAGGTCCAATCAGGGGACTGTAAAATTGGTGCTTCAGTGATAGACCTTTTTAATGTCTCAAAGGATCTAAGGGCATCTTCAGAAAATTCAAAAGCTCGATCCTTTGAGAGTAACTCAGTAAGAGGTTTAGCGATTTTTGAAAAATCTTTTATGAATCTTCTATAGAAGCCAACATGTCCTAAAAAAGATCGAACACCTTTGAGTGATGTAGGTGGGGAGAGGTGAGTTATAGTCTCAATTTTTGATGGGTCAACCTCCATTCCTTTTTTAGAGACAATGTGACCTAGAACAATGCCTTTGGTGACCATAAAATGTGATTTTTCCCATGATAAGACTAGGTTCACCTCAATGCATTTTTGTAATACGCGATCAAGAAATCCAAGGCATTCATCGAAGGAATCACCGAATACAGAGAAATCATCCATAAATACTTCCATAAAATCTCCCACCATATCGGCAAATATGGCTAGCATACATCGTTGGAAGGTAGCCGGCGCATTACACAGCCCAAAGGGCATTTGACGAAAGGCAAATGTACCGTAAGGACATGTAAATGTTGTTTTCTCTTGGTCTTCAGGTGCAATAGCTACCTGATTATAACCTGAGTAACCATCGAGAAAACAAAAATATTCCCTCCCCGCTAGTCTCTCAATAATTTGATCTATGAATGGGAGAGGGAAGTGGTCCTTCTTCGTGGCAAGGTTTAATTTCCTGTAATCAACACAAACCCTCCACGAAGTGGTTGTACGAGTGGGGATCTCTTTACCCTGATCACTGGTGACTATAGTCAGACCAGCTTTCTTCGGTACAACTTGTAAAGGGCTGACCCATCGACTATCTGATATTGGGTAGATGATCCCTGCACCTAGCCATTTGCATATTTCCTTCTTAACTACTTCTCGTAGATTTGGATTTAATCTTCTTTGCATTTCTCGAGAAGGTTTTGCATTATCTTCCAAATAAATATGGTGGGTACATAGTGATGGACTTATTCCCCTAAGATCAGATATCGTCCAACCAATTGCCCGTGAATTTTTTCTCAAAACTTCCATTAGTTTATTTTCTTGATCTAGTTCCAAGTGGGCATTGATTATTACCGGGTATGCCTTGTTTTCTTCATCTAGAAACACATATTTTAGGTCCTTCGGTAAAGGTTTTAATTCAACTACGGGGACCTGAATTGTCTCTTGGGAACCTTCTATTGAATTTATGGGGTGGGGGGGTGCGTTGGGTGTAAGATCTTCCTCCCTATTATGTAGTAATTCCAAAATAGGAGGTTCTAGCATGGGCATAATCATTTCCGAGACAGGAGAAATTAAAGCATCAAGTTCATCCCATGCTTGGTCTAGTTCTAAGATATCTGAATCTGTCAACGGTTCGTAGGGTTCATTCTTGATGGAATCAAGGGTTCGGCCACTAAAACATGTTGTCTTTCAAATAATTTATCATTTAAAGTCAAAGTCGTCTCAAGAGGATCTCTAGCGAGGTTTAAAGGAGTTAAATCGTCAATGATTTGTTTAATTGTTGAACATTCCTCAATCCATCCACAATCTTCAGTATCGTGTTCTTGAAATGTGGGGGTGACAAGATCGACAGGAACAATCTCACCATTGACTTTGAATTCTACTTTTCCAACCTCATAGTCAAAATGAGCCTTGGCAGTGGCTAAGAATGGTCTTCCGAGTATAATAGGAGTTTGAGCAAGTGTTTTAGTCGGGTCCATATCTAGTACGATAAAGTCAACTGGGAACTGATGTCCTTGGACTGTGACTAAAACGTCCTCTAATATTCCTAATGGCCTCTTTAATGGCCTCTTTACAGATCTGTCAGCTAATTGTAAAATCATAGAAATAGGTTTTAACTGACCTACTGCATAATATTTTAGTACAGCAGCTGGGAGGAGATTTATCGAAGCACCATTATCAAGTAGGGTACGCTCGAAGGTCATATCACCAATGATGCATTTTACTAATGGGGCCCCAGGATCTTTCATTTTAAGGGGAAGGAGTTGAGAGATGGCATTAGATGATGCGAGCGGTAACACATGCCTCTCTTCCTCGTGTTGGTCATTCTTTTTCTTTCCCCTCGGTTTTCTTTTGGGAGTGCATTTCTTTTTTAAGAAACGTGAATATGCAGGAACTTGTTCTATAGCCTTAAGGAGGGGGATTTGTATGATAACATTGGAGAATAAATTCTCCAAGTCAGGAGTAAGAGTCGAAGGTCGTTTCTTCACTTTTCTTCGCAGGGCCTCTGGAAATGGAATAGTTGGTTGTGTAAAGGTTGGTGATGGGGATATAGAGGGTGGTTGTGTAGTAGGTGATGATTGGTCTTGCATTGGCGAATCATTCTCATGTGTTTGATGGTTTTGAGTGGTCAATATTTGAGGTGTTTCTGTGGTGCGACCACTTCTCAAGTGGATGGCACTGGCCGAGGCATTTGACTCATTTTTGCTTGTACTAGCTGTATTTCTAATGCTCACGGGTCCTCGAGTAGGTTGTTGTGAAAAGCCAGGAGGGCGGATTTGTGAGTTATTAGGATTTTGTACCGTTTGAGCAGGTAGTTGTGGTTGAGGTGGTATTTGAGAACGAATCTCGGTCAATTGTCGTTGGACCTCAACTTGGCTTTGAGCCAGTTGCTTTTGAACCTCAACTTGGTTCTGAGCAAGCTGTTGTATGAGTTTCATCAAGTCACGATAATCAGAGGCAAGTCCTTGTGAGGGTGTAGTCAGGGGTTGCAGTGGTGGTTGGGCTTGTTGTGTAAATTGGTTTTGATTTGACCCTTGTTGGGTGACTTGATATCCTGAATTATTGTTTGTTGGGGCCTTCCATGCAAAATTTGGATGGTTCCTCCATCCTGGATTATAGGTGGAGGAATAGGGGTTGTTATTGGAATTCCCCTGCACCCAATTAACTGCTTCAGGATTAATTTGTTCATCTAAAGGGACAGATGGTTGGCACATCTCTGGTTCCATAGGAGCTACCTTGCAAACTGATGGGGTAGTTTTTTCTAATACAAGACTCCCTACGGTTTTAGTTAATTGGTCCACTTGTTTAGCCATCAACTCTACTTTGTCCAGCTTTGAAGCAATGATTTGGATATCCGAGGATGTGTCTCCATTTATTGTTGCATAGTCTATGGCTTGGATTGGTCTTTTATGTCTATTATAGAGCTCTATAGAATAATTGTTGACAGAGTTATCTGCCATATCCTCATATAATTGCCATACAAAGTTCTCATCCTTATTCAAGTAGTTGCCTCCGCAAGAGCCGTCGACAACTCTCTTGTATGATTCCGTTAAGCCCTCATAAAATATTTGCACTTGCTTCCATTTTTCGATTCCATGATGTGGGCATTTGCGTAAAAGATCTCTAAATCTTTCCCAAGCTTCATGGATTGGCTCTACGGGTTTTTGGGTGAAGTGAGAAATGGCATGCCTAAGTGCGTTGGTCTTACCAATGGGGAAATATTTTTTTAAGAATGCCTCTCTCAACTCGGTCCATGATCGAATCGGGACTTCATAGCTACGAAGCCATTGGCTTGCCTTTTGTTGAAGGGAGAACGGGAAGGCTCGGAGGTAAACATGTTCCTTGTTTACCTCCCCCGTGTTTAGTGTATCGCAAGCTGCTACGAAATCCTGAAGGTGCATTATAGGATCCTCGGTCTCTTCTCCCTGGAATTTGGGGAGGAAGGAAATAGTTGCAGGTTTTATTTCAAAGTTTCCTGCTTCTGCGGGAAGTTGGATGACTGATACAAGTTGATGCTTAGCAGGATTGTAGTGATTTCGTATCGGTATTGGTGGTGGGTTGTTTAGTCCTTGATGTGCTACCAATTGTCGAACTTGGGCATCTTGCAGCTCTTGGCGTTCTGCCATTTGTTGTAATTGCTGCATTATTATAGTGAGTGGATCGGGAGGAGGTGGTACATCAGCCATGGATTTTGTCTCGGGCTTGACTTTGGATTTTGGAGGATAGAATGGATCAAATTCAAGGGGATCAGTAAGGGGATTCCTTAATGACCTCCTGCCAAGCATACACAAATCAAACACCAAACAATTTGTTTATTCCACTCAACGCTTATAGTTTAGTTTTTTTTCTTTTAAGTTTTGATTTGCAGACAAGAATACAAGTTGATTACGTTTCCTAAGATATCTAGCGGTTCAAAATAATTCAATGATTACCACAATGTCGTTCTTCTGGTTCTGAGGCCAGTCAGAGGGTAAGTAGGCTGGAGCCTTTCTTAGATCAACTTGGATCTTAAACCTCTCGTCTTTCTTAGTTAAACACCTCAGGGACGAGTATACTAAGCAATGTAGTTTTCAGAAAATTATCAAGAACCGCGGGATTTGGGCTCTGGTCCTAGGGGTACGTGTGCGCGTGCGATTGTGAGAATGGTGCAACAAACACAAGTTGGCAAACAAAATTTTGTTTAATGGTTTTTTTTGTGACCGCTTTAATTTAATCCGATTAAGATGTATTTTTTTATCTTGATTAGTCGGCAAACAATTAAATGGTCTTTTTAAATGCAAGGTGGGACTATGGGGAAGAAATCCTATGGAGATGCAATGCAATACGGAAAAAGAAGTTGATTTTTTGTTGTTTTTCTTAATATGCGCAAACAAAGAAATAAAAAAGATCCTAGTTATGCCTAAGAAAAGAGAACTTATCGCGAGAGCGCTCCAAATATATAATTTTTTTAGATTTACGTTGATGTTTGATGCGGCTCCTTCCAATGCGACTTGTCCCCTGCAGAAAATAAGAAAGATGGTGAAAAGCAAAATGTAAAGAAAAACTTTTTTTTATATAAAGCGCGAATAATTGGCCTGTCCCCGGCAACGGCGCCAAAATGTTGGAGCGTATTTCTGAGGGTATAAGTACCCGATTTTACGTCGGATAGTCGTTGAGAACCCACAAAATACACTTCGAACAAATAATTTACCGGACTTAGCTATATTATGCACAAGGCAAAGTATAGGGTAAGTCAGGGTCGATCCACAGAGACAGGAAAATTTTGCACTTTATAAAAATACTTTTATAAGTTTGCAAAATGTTTGAATAACAAGAATGGAGATGAAATTTGGAGAAGATAATAGTGCAGGTCGGTAAGTGTTGATCGCTCCCCTTCTATGCGGCAACTTCCAAATGGACTCCTAAGCGCTAACTCTTCGCGAAATTGGATATCCCGACGAGGTGAGTTGGATGCGAATACAACCACGAATCGAGCTCAAACCTCGTGTCACGTCCCGGTTCTCCAAGAGTCGAGGGTAATCACCGTTAGATATGGATCGTCGCGATAGTTTGACGAATCCCTGCACGAAGAGAAGATAACAAAATAAGACAGATATAAAATTTAAAGTAATAAAATAAAAGCGAAATAGAAATATGATGATCGGCGGCTCGGGAGGAAGCCTCTGGAGTCGGATTCACAGAGGGGCCGAGAAATGATGGTTGGCGGACGTCTATGGTGTTGAATGACTTTTGGCGGGCACTCAGGGTGGAGCCTCAGGAGTCGGATTCACTGGGGGTCCGAATGCACAAGTCGATGAGATCACCTCGATACTTCGTCGATGTATGATTATTTATGGTGGTAGAATTTTGTGGGATGATGACGGAATTGGTGGAAGACGGATTTAGTTGGCAAGAATGGAATGATGGAATGAAGGAGATGCTTGGAAACCAAATAGTAATGGAATACTCGGATGCCCCCCAAAGCTCCTTCCCATGTAATATTTATACTTATCATGGTAGTTCCCTGCCAAGGGTTGTATCCATTCAAATGGAAATTACATCTCTTCAATTTGCCTCAAAGGCAATCGTGCCCTTTCCCTTAACGTGTGTTCCCTTTCACACTAATGGTGCCTCTTCATACTAATGTGCCTTTTCAAGCTAATGTGCCTCTTCAAACTAATGGTTGTTAAGACATGCGTTAATAACACTTTTTTATAGCTGAGGTTAATCCCCACGTTGGCAGGCTCCATTAACGGCTAATATTCATAGTCCATCATTGTCTACTTTAGTTATTCTAATGAGTTGTGTTTAATGTAATTAATGGCTCTGATTTTTTTAGGATAAAAAAATAAGTGGGATCGGATGTAGATTTCTTGAAGCAAAAATATTTGGGTTTCATATTATTGTCAATATAATTTTTTGTGTTAAAATAATGGATATATAGTAGTAGTGATGGACAGTTTCTTTTAAGAAGTTATCTTTAGAGGGGTCACCATAGTACTTGTTCTCCATGTGTCCAAGTATAACAAATGCGCACAAAAGTTTTTATGCAAATTTCATTCTCATAATTAATTATATATGTTAGAATATTATCGATAAGTTGATGGTTTTCCCACAATCATCATAATATATTATGGATCATCAAGAGGAAATCGAGAGTATCTTACAGTTTATCTGAGTGGCACCAAATACCATCTTAATTTATTATTTCTTCTCTTTTGATTAGGATATAAATAAAGGTAAATTGAAGAGTAGTATGTGATTGCTCATATGAGTGGAATGACAAATGCATGCAAATTGGCATGTGTAATGCATGTAATACCAGTCCATAACATTATTATACACCACAGGAAATATGATTTTTCTTATGAATGGGGTAGTATTGACATAGTTATATAGTGAATCAAAGATTCATCAGCATATCAGTCCCTGTCAGCACGTTTACTTTTTATCAATTTTATTTCCTATAATTGCAGTTAGGCCCTTGTCTTTGCATTCATCCTTAGGGCATTCATTTTAACTCATTTTTCAAGTTTGAAAATTGCATTGTGTAGCTTAATTTGTCTTCTTTCATATGCGACACTTGGCATATTTTTGTGATAGCGGTGGATTTTATTATTAATTAATTGGTGGAATTTTATCATATTTTGCCCATTTATGCTTTTAATTTGTACTGATCTCTCTGTGACTCCAAAAATCACCAAAATTCACATTAGACTTAGGACAATTAATTTACATTGTATCCAAAAATCATCTCATTTACACGTACTTCGAGGCCTGAAGAAATCATTTAGTGATTTCCTTAATAAATTTTTAATAGGTCCATTTCACATAAAAATTTAGGTTTATTAATTTTCCTTGATTCTTCACACTTAGATCTATCTAGGATAATTTTTATATCTGAAAATAGTGTGATTTGATATTTATTAAAATTAATTTAGTTAAAATCATCTTGCATTCAATTTTAATTCACAGTAAATTCATCTAGTGTCAGAAAATTCTAAAAAAACTAGTGTAGCTTAATTTCATTACATTCCACCATATGGCCAAGTTTCACAATTTGTGTACTTGATTTGATCACTTTTCTAAATTCACTTGTAAACTGGCCTGATTTTGCATGTGTTTTCCTTCTTGCATAAAATACATTGAAAAAAACCAAAAAAATTCCTTCCTGAAAATCTGACCTTGGAAATTTGCGTAAAATTTATCTTAAGGAGACAGCTGCCTCCTGACTTCGACCTTGGGCTTGCCCAATAAAATAAATTTGCCACTCGAAATTAATTTGACTTTAATTGAAAGTGGTTTTTGATTAGCTCTTATTATCCGACTGCAACGAACGATAACACATTAATTTGACTATTAATTTGATTAAATTAATAAGGGTAGTAAGACGCACATCATACATATGCAAAGAGAAAATGTTAACTATGGACTACGATTGTCTCCTTTCTCTATTATTCCACATTGCATGCACAAATCTATCTCGGAGGACCTCTCCCTACCTAATATCATCACAAAGGATGCCAACTACATGATGTTGGTCCTCAGCTACCTCCTCAGGTAAGGTATCCTCTTCATCATCATCTGATATTGAATCTCCCCCGTTAATTTGTATGAAGTTGTGAATTATGCATGTGGCTCTAAGGACATCCCTTTGAATGTCAATGAGTACGATGGTAAATGTTACATGCAGTAGAACCTTTCTTCCATACGCCAATGGTGCGCTCCACTACATTGGGCAGACAAGAGTGGCGGTGGTTGAATAAGTCCTTGTGATTTTCATACAGACATCCACATGCTCGCCAAGCAAGAAGATGATATAGAGAACCACTATATGGAGCTATGAATGTGTCTGTATTTGTGTAACCACAGTCTACGAAGTATTGCAGCCCTGAGGGATAACAAAAGAGCCTCTCTCAACCAAATCACGAAGAATAGCCATATCCACACAAGAACCCTCCCAACCGCAACCACATAGATGAAGCATTGATTGAAGTCGACAGCATCCATAACATTCTATGCTATAAAATAATTTCCTGCATCAATATGCTCCTTCTTCTTCTGGATGAACGTGGGCTGGAATGTAAGTCCCATCTATAGCTCCTATCACACCTTGTATATTGATGTAAATATGAGAGGCTGACTATGACATGAATCGTAAATAATGATCAATTTAAGAATTTACTTTGAAGTATGGATAGTATCGAGGGTCCGAAGTTATTTTTTACGAAGTCAGTAGCGGTGTTAATCGAATGTACTCCGACTCCAATGTTAGAATCTTGGCCAGAACACTTTTTATGTGACGTTTCGCGCTATGCTGAAGCGCTTCCTGGATGATTCTATTGGAATGTCTATTGGTGAATGCATATAGAAAGACACAAACATGCTCATCCACATCCATATGCCTTGTCTGACTTAATTCATGTTTCGTTAAGATACAGACAGACCATCTTAGCATGGGCGGTCTCATCTGGAATTTGAAATGCCATGTTCTCATGACCTGCAAGCATCTCTTTCACCCATTCTCGACCGCCAAGAGGACTTGTATGCAAAGGGTGAGGGACTCGTCTGCCTGCTAACTCCACTCCTCTATGGCCATAGCTCTGACTACTCCAATGCATGCTAGGATCGCCTGATCCCTAACTTCATCAAATGGATTCTAGTGACGTAAGTCCATCCATAAGCCAAAGACTTTCCCGAAATCAGAATTTAACCTAAGCAGTCTTGTGTGCGTTGTTCTATTGATCTGCATTAGTGAACCATGTAGGGCAATGAAAGCAAGGCATAAATACATGGTTATGGACAAGAGAATATACAATGTAATGGTCGATGATAGTGACATTCGTAGTGCACATGACTATGTATGATGTATATCACGTCTTAAAAGAAGGTGCAATTGACATGCGCATGTCATGACAAGCACACATCCTACAACGAAAAAGGGTTGACAACTCTAACCTGCAAAATTCGCATGAACATGTACTGCAATACGAAATTATTTAAGGAATAGAAAATTGTTTAACAAATGGAAAACAAGCGATAAATAAACATGGAGAAGGCAGTCATTGTGTAGGTCCTCCGAACCCCACGCCCTGCAAGAAAAAATGGTTAAGAACTCAAACTTTCAATACTAATTCTTTCCACCTGTAAACTAATTCCTGCAGATGGCCACGGGTTTAGAGGAAGCCAATCATTAGTAGAGAAAATCCTACATCTATAGCATTTTATATAAGAATATTCACAGTCAACAACATAATTAGCCAGTAGAGTCATTAAACTGTCCCAATTATAAAAACATTGCAGTGTTTATTAACACTGGCCAACAGTGCTAAGGTCAAGTTCTTAAATAATACTAGCGATTAGAAAATGTTAAGGACGAATCGTCCTCTCGATCCATGCATTCAGCTTTTTCGGGTCGCCTCTAACATGGTAGAAAACATTTCTACCACTTGTTGTTGCTAACTTATTTGAGATCCTTTCAAACTGTTCTATGTCAAGATATGGCCTTAGGGCGCTTACTTCCTTACAGGCTGCATTTGCCAATTCGTTAGGATCATGCCTCGCCTCATCCAGTTTTGTGGCAGCACACTGAAGAACTTGTCTAATAATTCCTGGCCTGCTGGATTTAACGCCCCTCCACTCCTTGACTTTTTGCTATTTGTACGTTGCCCACTTGTATTCCTCTTCCTTGATGATGGTGTCCGCATGATCTCGTCGCCATCTTCGATATGCTCTCATGGTTCCTGTGTAAATTCGTCAAGCTTCTCACCGAATTGAGCCCCCTCTAGCTTGTTGTTGGATGTGAAGTAGATGCCCCCATTGGTTGCTTGTCCCTGGACGGTCTGGAGGAGGTTGCATGCACTCCTGTAGCGATGTCCTTCGACAGAAACCTATCCATGTCACCAAAGGGTTCGTGTCGATATTTACGATACCGATCTGCAAGATATTTAGGAAAGTTTCTCAATTTTGATGTACTAAAATTAATAGAGAGAAGTCGTAATTGAAGTATTACCTCTTACCAAGCATCCTCTGTTGGGGTACATGCTTGTTGTATATATTATCTCATACCCAACCAGATTTCTTGTGGAGGTAAAGATATGACGCGTAGTCTTTCTTCAAGTTCTTCCACCGATGTTGCAGCTGGAGCTTTGTGTAGCTACGGCAACTAATTTCATTGAACCTTCTCACAATCGAGTGCCATCTTGGGACTTTGAAGGTGCTTCCAATCCACTATGTCTCGTGCTCTAACATCACATCAACAAAAATCATGTCCAGTGATGAGTTCCATTGTGCAATGTGTGTAGTGCATGTCAATAGTAACCTCAGATGGTTCGTCCATCATTCTCTCGCTATCCCCCCCCCCCCCCGCGACATGTCTCGTGAACTTGTTATTCCAACAGAGCACATACACAAGGCAGAGCAAATAAATGATGCATGAAAGCTACGCGATAATGCAACCATTGAAGGGGAAATCAAGAGCGTTTACTAAAATAAAAGAAGTTGATACTGCAGGTAATGATCATGGTGATGAATGTATGTTTGAAAAATAACAGAGATGTGTTGGCATGGCTCGTTCTGGTTACAAAGCCATGATGTCCACAACTCATAGATATAGCGACCTTGACTGAGTTGTTATTTAATTTCACGAGTTACACAATTTCAATCTCCTATCCAAGACATTGGCAATACGTTATGTCCAATAGAAGATTTTCAATGGCATTATAATGTTGGTGAAGTCAATGACATATGTTAGCATCCCCTCATCAAAATAATATGTATTTCTAGACAATTGTTTCAAAACAAATAACAAGGTTGGAGGCCGACTTCGAGATATCTGCAATCTCAGCAAGGATGATAGAAGAAGTCGTGATGGCATGTATTTCTAGACACTCCAATTTTTTCAGTTCATAGCACACCGACCAAGATATCAGGCTAATACATTGTTTGTGGGTAGACAATCTTTCAATCGAAGAACCGACGATATTGGGTAATACAATTTCATTTGATACTGCAAACAGAACTAATGAATACAACTTCGTTTGTGATTCTATATATGGACTTAACCACAACGGCATGTCAATCAAAAAGGGAGATACAATTTGGCAAAGGAGAAGTTCTCGTATGCATTAATCAAAAGCCATTGCTCTGTAACCCCCTTAACATGATTCAAGGTCTATTAAATTGAAAAAAACCACGCGGTAGAATATTACTACCACAGCAGAAACTCCAAAGAGATAATCTCCCAATATGGGAGCACCAACTAAAATTTCTTTCGTAGCTTGGGGGACGGGAATAACCTAGTGAGCTACAGGGCAACTACCATTGATAGAGATGAGGAGGAAGCCAACAAAGGAAAACGCAATGGCATCGATGTTTATCCCAATGGCAGAAGAAAATATGGCGAAATCAATAAATGGGAATCGGAGAATTGATGGTGGGCATACCTTCCTAGCAACGACTTCAAGCACTACGATAGATCTCTCCACTCCTTCTCTCTTACAGAGATACCAGCGAGAACAAGAAACTATAATGCAAGGATGATAGTGGCACGCAATTTATAGGAATAGATTTCTTCATGTATCCTACAATGTCTCCTCCCCTGATGCAAACGGCTTTCGCGGCATCGGTGATTAAAATAAACTAATTTGGCGGTGGAATATCGGTGGAGAAAAGGAGAGGTTGAGAAGAAGAAGAACTCGTCGGTAACGAGGGGTTGAAGGAGGAGAACCGCGGAGATCGCGTGGAGAAAGAGGGAGAGGAGGAAGGAGATAAAAATCTCAATTTTAATTCATACTTGACTAAATAAAAATACTGGACTACCATCACTTTATATAGGAGAGGTGGTTTACAAAAATAATAAACAAATTAAAATTGACAACCAACTTTATCCTA
This sequence comes from Ottelia alismoides, assembly GCA_037367405.1. Lineage (NCBI taxonomy): Eukaryota > Viridiplantae > Streptophyta > Magnoliopsida > Alismatales > Hydrocharitaceae > Ottelia > Ottelia alismoides. The sequence continues at coordinate 566,489 of JAZKJV010005443.1, forward strand.
ATTGGACTCTGACAATTTCCAATTGACCTCTAATTACTCTAATTAGACTCTAACTAATTAATTGACCCAAAATTGCAATTAAAATCTACGAAATAAACGTTGAGATCACATGTGATCTCAATTATTTAATTAAACAATTTCGACAACCTAAAAACGTAAATAAAATTGACGATTACTAATTAAATGAATACGGTCCTATAATTTGGGGTCACGCTGCATCAACTCTCCACCGCTTTAAAAAATTCGGCTTCTGACGAATTGCGGAATCTGCGGGCTTGGAGGAGGATTCAGCGTATTTCGTCGTCTTCTGGAAGAATTGATGTGGAGCGAACGACAGAATCCATGTGCGGGCGGGACAGGCGCAGCTGTCGTGGTTGAAGAACATGTGCGGTGCGAATGGCGGCGTCGTCTTGATTGTTGGCTCCTTTCCGTGATGTTCAAAAAATTGCTGTGGCATGGAGAATAGGGACCTTGGAGAAGCCATAATGAAGCAATGGCACAAGGAGAGGAGAAGGGGAGATGTGGCTAAGGAATGAAGCCATGGGGTCCTTATATAGGGAAAACCTAAGGTCCTAATCCTATTTGGATAAGGAGGATCCCCATAATTCTGGTTTGCAGCCCTTTTCTTTAAATATTTTTGCCACCAGGGATATGGGTGCAATTTTGGCACCCTTTCATTTTTCTCTCTTTCCATAATGTTCTGGACCTTTCTGTAAATAGAGGACTTGGGGAATTTAATTTTGCAATTTTTCCCAATTGATCTCCAGTCCCCACAGTCGTGGGATTCACATCCCGGCTTCTTCGGAGTTCCCGTTAGGGCTACTCGCCTTCCCCGTTTATACGACGCAGCCTGAGGCGGCGGGGCGTGGTCAGGGCCTTGCGCGGGAGGCGCGGCCTTCGCGAGGTGGCAGGGGCAGTCGGGAGGGTGAGTGCGGGATCGCATGGGGGAATATGGGGCTGCCGGGACTGCAGGAGGGACCGCTGGTGAGGCAGCGATGATCGGGGCGTCCTGGGGAGCCGCCGGAGGGGCTGGGGCCGCGCTTGGGGCCGCCGTTGTTGGCAGATTCAGATCTGGGCGTTTCTGGACAGCAGTCGATTCATCCTCGTCGGCGATGTTTTCTTCGTCAAAACTTGTGGCAACGGCTTCGACGGTTGACGGCTTCGATTGGGCGTCGCGGTAGGCCTCAAGGTTGGCCATGAAGTCCCGAAACATTGATGACATGGATCGGAAGTTGTTTTGCAAATCGCGTACCATGTGCTCAGTCTCCTTGTCGTAGTCGTTGGCTCGTCGTTTTCTGTCGGAAAGCGATGGTCCCTTGATATATGTCGGCGCGAGTATTGGGACAGACCGTCAGATCGTGGGGACGATCTGAAAGCCATGCTCTGATACCAATTGATGCAAAACGGCTTTCGCAGCGTCGGCGATTAAAATAAACTAATTTGGTGGTGGAATATCGGTGGAGAAAAGGAGAGGTTGAGAAGAAGAAGAACTCGTCGGTAACGAGGGGTTGAAGGAGGAGAACCGCGGAGATCGCGTGGAGGGAGAGGGAGAGGAGGAAGGAGATAAAAATCTCAATTTTAATTCATACTTGACTGAATAAAAATACTGGACTACCATCTCTTTATATAAGAGAGGTGGTTTACAAAAATAGTAAACAAATTAAAATTGAGAACCAACTTTATCCTAATTAGACTTTGACAACTTCCAATTGACCTCTAATTACTCTAATTAGACTCTAACTAACTAATTGACCTAAAATCGCAATTAAAATCTACGAAATAAACGTTGACATCACATGTGATCTCAATTATTTAATTAAACAATTTCGACAACCTAAAAACGTAAATAAAATTGACGATTACTAATTAAATGAATACGACCCTATAATTTGGGGTCACGCTGCATCATCCCCCCTCTCAGGGGCAACGGTGAGACCGAAGGAGCTGTTGATTCACATGAGGATGCATACATCGGCATTGTCGTCTTGTAAGGATCCCTACCTAGATGCGTCGAAGATGGTGAGTCAAGAAGCATGGCCAAGCCTGAATCAGTTCTTGTGTCGTCGCCTTGTCAACCTCAAGTAGGGGGAGGCATGCGACAGACCTTGCATGTGTTATGCCCAATAGACTGGAAACCTATTCGAGGAGAAACCCAACATCGATTGGTACCATCATGCCTCAAAAGCTGCTTTGTGGAAGTCGGCGAGAACAGAAGCGGCGTGGAGGAAGACGACGAATAAAGCTTCTTCGATCACGACGCGAAAGCTTCTTCGGTTTCGTCTGAAAAGGGGTGCACAATTAAATGTTGAGTGGTCAAATCGAATGCCTGACATCCCACTAGTAATACTTAGTTGCATACCTTCAACCCATCCAAAATACGCCCCAACCCGGACATCCCACCAACCAAACACCACATGGACCTGACCCACCCCGCACCAACCCACCAACCAAACGGAGCCTTAGACTCCTTACCGGTCTCCTTCTTCTCGCCAGACCCGATCCCCACAGAGGCTCTACAGACGCTCTCTGACTCGGCTTAAGTCGTGATGGCCCTCACACTTGAGGTTGTCTCCCCTTCCCTCCCCCACAGCCATCTCCAATGTCTTCTCCCCGCCTGATTCCGCCTTCACGAGATCTAGTCAATCGCCTCTCTCCATCATCATCCTCCACCTTGCTGCTTCCCATCTCCACTGTTACAGCTTTAAAAAAAAAAATAGCACTGATTTGGGAAAGTTGCAAGGGCCTCCTTGCAATTTTTCCCACCAAATGAAAAGGGAGGGCACGGGAGTGACCCCTCATTCCAGACGCATTTCCCCCTTCGTCCAGTCCGTGCTTTGTGGAGTCCGCCCAGGCCTTGAGGAGAAAAAAGAAGGAAAGGGGAGGAAAAGAAGAGAAGAAGGAAGAAAAGGAGATAGGGTAAAGATCTAAACCTCATCCCTTTGTATTTGAGTAAATGTCTAGCTGATTTTTGTTGTCTTGAGTTATTTTTGGGGGTATTAGGTTGTGATATGAAATTTTTAAGGTTGTGTAAAATGGAGAAAGATACATTTCGGATTTATGTAGTTGATATTATGAGATGAATGGGATGACCTAGTATACATGTTAAGATAGGTGATAAAAGTAGTGGAACTTAAAGAAAATATGTTGTATAAGTATAATGATGGAGCAAGATCTTTAGGTTTACCCTTGCATTCAACAAACCCATGAGGGGGGTTTGTGTTGCTAAGAAAAAAAAAAGGAATGGATGAAAATGTAGGGTTGATACCATTGTTGTCAATGATTGGGTGTTGGGACAATGTTAATGATAATGGTTGAATGTGAGTTAGTTTTTCATGGAAAGAGATAAAAAAAAAAATTTTTTTGTTCAAAGAGGAATGTGGACAGCAAGGAAAAAAATTAAGTTAAATGAATGTTTCTCTTGATTTTTGTAAAGGAAGGATGGTGAAATAAGTTTGCATTCTTATGGATTATGTGTGGTCATAAGGTTAGCTCATATTATTGAGAATGAAGGTTTAAACAGTGAATATTGATCCATTTAGATGAGAGAACGGGAGATGTAAGGGAGAGATAGTATGATAGAAAAATGCCTCATGAGAGAGACAAATGTGGGGATATGCGTATGAATGTGGGAGTTCTTTTAGGCTAAGGGGATTAAGGTACCACATAAAGTTTTTTTTAATCTTTAATTTTTCGTTACCCAACGTTTTGGTCTATTATAATATAGTGGTGATTAATACTTGCAGCAAAGTCGGATTCGGTCTGTTCGAGATACTAAAAGAACGCTACTCGCACTAGAGGTGAGGATTTCCTTAAATTAAAATAATTCCTTTACCATTCTCTTGCTGAGTTGGTTGTCCGTTAGGTTGTTATATAAAAAATTTTTTTTGGTATATTTAAATGTAAGATAGTATTAGGACATATGGGAAAAATCCATGGGGATCATCTACATGGGAGATGTAGATGATTTTAGGATAGAGCCTTGGGATGCTAAAATACAAAAAAAAAAGGAAAGAAGGAAATAAGAGTGAAATAAAAAAAAACTTGGGACTTCGCTCCCTACTGGCCAGGGTAGATCCTTTGGATCGAAACTCGTAGTATAGCACAAAATGAGGTGACCCACCGGATATATTCCGTGGTATGTCACAAGAAAATCTTAGGCCTGGAAAATAAATGCAGAGTGACTCTGGGGATAGTCACTCGAGAAGCGACGACTTCTCACTCCGTCCTAGTAATGGGCATGTGCTATACATTCGAGGGTTAACAAATCAAAGGACCGCTAGAAGGTTAGGACACCTGCTAGATACAGGTTATCTTAATCTCTAGGGAATTCCTGAGATGAGTTACATATGTACAACAATAACAATTATCATAATCAATATTATGAAGATTTGGCAATGGAAGGAAATTGATTATAGACTGATTAAATACCTTAGAAGGAAAAATAGGAAAACAAAATAAGAGAAAAAGAAAACTCTCATCAAACGGTAGATTACAAAACTTTATCTTTCATCCTATTACATCTCTTGAATGTTCTCGCTGAGCTTTGCTCACCTCCTTAGTTGACAACCCAACTCAGGTGATGGGCAAAACACGCATAACGGCAAGGAAATCTACCCGACCGCCACGACGTCAACTCCGCCCACGTTCCGCACCGGCGCACCCAACTCATCCACCAACCATCATGTCAGCGGCCCCGCAAGAGAGTAGAGAGCAGAGTGTTACCTCCCCGTACCACATCCAGGGGGAGGAGGAAAGAATATTGGTTATGCTTTGGGAAACTATTATTGTAATGACCAACCTCACATCGAGGTTGGAAATGATGATTCACTACCGTCGCCAGTACCCGCCACCCACTGATGATTGACTACAGATGCTGACTTCGTGAAGGATCTCTTTTTGTGGTTTTTGGAGATTGTAGTGGGGATGTAATTTTTTGTAACCCCTTATCACCATGAACAAACTTTTTGAGTTCTAACCTCCTTAGCATAGAGGTGGATTTTGTGGCTAACTTGCAAACTTTTATTTTGTTCAAACTTGTAAGAGCAACTATTATGTGAAGCTCATGGGAAGTAACGATGATAGTTTTCTGGGAAAGTATATCTATGAACTTTTCTTGTGTATCTATGTTTTCCTTTATGTTGAGAATCAGGTTTTCCTGCTCTATTGCATAAATGTCTTGGGAGATTGTTGGGCAACAGGTTATTGCATCACATTCCGATAAAACCCGGCCGTATTGGGCATAGGGAATCGAGGTGTGACAGAAGTGGTATCAGAGCCTAGGTTGCCCCAATTTACCTAAGAATTTGAATAAATAGAGCATTGGAGATTTTATATTCTCTGAAGTAGGATTATTCATATCACATTGGAGAATTCTTTCGATTATCCTAATCAAGTTATTGGATTTTCAGAAAATGCCACCGAGGAGGAGGATGCAAGATGCGAATTCAGGTGGTAGTCGTCCTGGACGGAGGACCCAGATGCAACAATTTATGGAGACAATAATGAATAGACTTGATGACTTGGAGTCCCGACTTCCACGTGCTATACCTGATAGACACGAGGAAGAAGCAGAAGTTGAACAAGATGCCGAAGAATCCATCCAGGGTCGACCTGAAAGACCTAGAAGAAGGGAGCGAAATTTGCAAGATATTCTAAATGACGCTGAAGAGGACACTGACGAGAGTTATGAAGAGGAGGAAATGTCCGATTCACCAGTAGAGTCATACAAAGATGACGAAGAGGATGCTGGGGAAGAAGAATTTCATGACAAGCGCTTTGAGGCATTTCAGAGATTGAAGCCACCATCTTTCACTGGGGATGGTGATCCTACTTTGGCTGAGAATTGGATCCAGAAGATGACCAAGATATTTAGATTCATGAATTTGGCTAAGCACCGTTGGGTCTCTTTTGCCACCTTTCATTTTGACGGAGATGCAGAGCGATGGTGGAGATCTGTTTACTCTGAGGAAGACCCCCAAATGTCTTGGGAGAGATTTATTGAGATTTTCAGCGAGCAGTACTACCCTGAGACTTGGAGGGAAGAGAAGAAGATGGAATTTTTCAACTTACGTCAAGGATCACTGACGGTCGATGAATACAAAATGAGATTCTTGGAATTGGCTCGTTTTGCAAAAGAATCTGTACCCACTGAGAAAGAGAAGAAATGGCGTTTCGAGCAAGGTCTGAGGCCATCCATTCGTAGCCTTGTTGTATTGTTACGACTTAAAACTGTTGCAAAAGTAGCTGATAGAGCAAGGATTCACGAGCGAGAACAAAACGAGCTGCATCGTAGAAGAGAATGGAGAAATAAGGATCAAGCCTTCAAGAAGGATAAGTTTCAGTCAAGGAAAGACCGTCGGTTTCACCCCATGCGGTCAGCATCATCGAGCAAGCAACATTTTGAAGATGTATCGCATTCTAACACAAAATCATTCAAGTCTTATGGTGGTCATGAAAAGTCTGCAGGAGGAACGAGTTCAGAGAAGCCGACATGTCCATCATGTGGGAAACAACATTTCGGAGCATGCTGGAGGGACATGACATGTTATATTTGTGGACAGACTGGGCACCCAAAGAAAAACTGCCCAAGAATCCAGCAGACTGGGAGTTATGCTGGATCAAGTGCGGATCGGATAACTGGACGAGCTTATAATCTCTCCATGAGAGAATCATATGCATCTGATTCTGTGGTGCGAGGTATGATTCTAGTTGATGGATTTATGGTTCATGCCTTATTTGATTCAGGAGCTACTCATTCTTTTATATCGTCGGAATTTGCATCTAAGATTCAACGTGAACCAACCATATTAAAGGAACCCTATCTAATATCAGTCCCTGGAGAACAATTATTTGTAACCGACACCATTTATAAAGGGTGTTCAATTAAAATCGGAGGACGAGAGCTATGTGTCGATCTAATGGTTATTGGGATGATGGATTTTGATGTGATCCTTGGAATGGACTGGTTATCAAAACATCATGCAATCCTTGACTGTCGTGAGAAAATAATCATCTTTAACATTCCGGGTGAACCAGCATTTGAATTTATAGGGGAGTTAGAAGACAAATTATTGCGTAGAATCACAGCGCTGCAAGCAAGGAAACTGCTAGATAATGGTTGTCAAGGATATCTTGCGTGTGTTACTTTTCCGTCTAAAGATGAAGTGGACATAAACACTGTCCCGATCATTCAAGAGTTTAAAGATATCTTTCCAGAAGAATTACCTGGACTTCCTCCTAATCGAGAGATCGAATTCACGATCGACATAATTCCTGGAACCAATCCGATATCTATTGCTCCTTATCGAATGGCTCCAGCAGAATTGCGAGAGTTGAAGAGTCAACTTCAAGAATTATGGAGAAGGGGTTCATTAGACCTAGTACTTCTCCTTGGGGCGCACCAGTTCTATTTGTGAAGAAGAAGGATGGATCACTCAGATTGTGCATTGATTATCGTCAATTGAACAAAGCAACTATAAAGAACAAGTACCCTTTACCTCGTATTGACGATCTGTTCGATCAGTTGCAAGGTGCACGCGTCTTTTCTAAGATTGACCTACGCTCTGGGTATCATCAGTTGAGAGTTAGGTCAGAAGACGTAACCAAAACAGCTTTTCGTACACGTTATGGGCATTATGAATTTTTGGTGATGCCGTTCGGATTGACTAATGCTCCGGCAGCTTTCATGGACTTGATGAATCGAGTTTTTCGAGCTTACTTAGACCAATTCATTGTGGTTTTTATCGATGATGTGCTTATCTATTCTAAGGATGAATCCCAACATGAAGAGCACTTGCGAATTGTTTTGGGAACCTTACGAGCACACCGACTATTTGCAAAATTCAGCAAATGTGAGTTCTGGCTGAAAGAAGTTACATTCCTTGGGCATGTAGTATCAGGAAAGGGAATTTCTGTAGATCCAGCTAAAGTGGAAGCAGTTCTGAATTGGGAACGTCCGAAGACAATAACAGAAATCAGAAGTTTCCTGGGATTAGCGGGCTACTACCGAAGATTTATCAAAGATTTTTCTCAAATTGCTTTGACCATGACAAAGCTTACTCGAAAGGAGATTCCTTTTATTTGGACCAAGGAATGCGAAGAAAGTTTCTTAGAACTTAAGAAGAGATTGATTTCAGCCCCTGTACTGGCCATCCCTGCGGGAAGTGGAGGATTTGTTGTTTACAGTGATGCCTCTCATCAAGGACTAGGATGTGTACTTATGCAGAATGGTCGGGTAGTGACATATGCTTCGAGACAATTGCGTAATCATGAAAGAAACTACCCCACCCATGATTTGGAATTAGCTGCAATAGTTTTTGCATTGAAAATTTGGAGACATTATCTCTATGGTGAAAAGTTTGAAATATATACTGATCACAAAAGTTTGAAATACTTGTTCTCTCAGAAGGAGTTAAATATGAGACAAAGAAGGTGGTTGGATCTATTAAAAGATTATGATTGCACAATCCTGTACCAACCTGGAAAAGCGAATGTCGTTGCAGATGCTCTTAGTCGGAAGCCACCCTTAGTGTTAGCTCAATTGCAAGTCTTGAAATGGGATATGCTTGCAGAAATAAGTAGTTGGGGACCGATACCTCCTACTGGAAAATTAAAAACTGTAATAGTTTCCAGACAAGTGAAGAATGATCTTCTTGAACGTTTGATAATAGCTCAGAGGCAAGATACCAAGCTGGAAAAGGTGAGAAACAAGATGGAGGATGGTCACCTCGAAGATTTCATTATGAAAGATGGAGCATTAACCTTTCGTGGGAGATTGTGTGTACCCAATGATGAAGGACTAAAGAGAGAACTACTGTCAGAAGCTCATTGCTCGAGGTTAACGATCCATCCTGGAAGCACTAAAATGTATCAAGATTTAAAGAAAGATTTTTGGTGGGATGGTATGAAGAGAGATGTTGCTGAATTCGTTAAGCGTTGTCTAATCTGCCAACAGGTAAAGGCTGAACACCAAAGACCTTCAGGATTGTTGCAACCACTTCCAATTCCTGAGTGGAAGTGGGAAAGCATATCTATGGATTTTCTAGTTGGTTTACCTCGTACACTCTTGGGACATGATGCGGTTTGGGTTATAGTAGATCGACTGACCAAATCAGCACACTTCCTTCCTATCAAGCTTACTTATACACTTCCAAAACTTGCGAGTTTGTATATCAAGGAGATTGTTCGCCTACATGGGGTACCAAAGGAGATCATATCTGATAGAGATCCTCGTTTTACCTCAAAATTTTGGAAAGAATTGCAGAAGGCTCTCGGAACAAAATTGAATATCAGCACTGCTTATCATCCTCAAACAGATGGTCAAACTGAGAGAACAATCCAAACATTAGAAGATTTGTTACGTTCTTGTATGTTAGAATGGAGAGGAGTATGGGACGTGCACATTCCATTGATTGAATTCACATACAACAATAGCCACCATTCTAGTATAGGAGTAGCACCATATGAAGCTCTATATGGTAGGAGATGTACATCTCCTTTGTGTTGGACTGATGTAGGAGAAAGGAGAATGTGGGGACCTGAGATGGTTCAAGAGACCACCGATGTGATCATGAAGATCAAGAAGAAGCTATTAGCAACCCAAAGCCGTCAAAAGAGCTATTGTGACAGCCGGAGGAGAGACATAGAATTCAGTGTTGGAGATTCGGTGTTCATCAAGGTATCTCCTATGAAGGGCACTCAAAGATTTGGAATTAAAGGAAAGCTAAAACCAAGATACGTTGGTCCTTTTGAGATACTCGAACGGGTAGGACCAGTGGCTTATAGGTTGGCACTCCCACCCCACCTATCTGAAGTGCATAATGTCTTTCACATATCAAATCTAAGAAAGTATATACCAGATCGTGGCCATGTGATTCAGTATGAAGAATTACAGTTGGAACCAAATCTTACATATCAAGAGCAACCAGTTGAGATCATAGATAGAATGGAGAAGAAACTTCGTAAAAAGACATTGCATCTAGTAAAGGTTCTGTGGAGAGATCGAAAAAGCGGTGAAGTTACATGGGAACTCGAAGAGGAGATGCGTGCAAAGTATCCAACACTGTTTAGCATCAAAGGTATGATAAATTTCGAGGACGAAATTCCTTAAGGGGGGTAGAATGTTACAGCTTTAAAAAAAAAATAAATAGCACTGATTTGGGAAAGTTGCAAGGGCCTCCTTGCAATTTTTCCCACCAAATGAAAAGGGAGGGCACGGGAGTGACCCCTCATTCCAGACGCATTTCCCCCTTCGTCCAGTCCGTGCTTTGTGGAGTCCGCCCAGGCCTTGAGGAGAAAAAAGAAGGAAAGGGGAGGAAAAGAAGAGAAGAAGGAAGAAAAGGAGATAGGGTAAAGATCTAAACCTCATCCCTTTGTATTTGAGTAAATGTCTAGCTGATTTTTGTTGTCTTGAGTTATTTTTGGGGGTATTAGGTTGTGATATGAAATTTTTAAGGTTGTGTAAAATGGAGAAAGATACATTTCGGATTTATGTAGTTGATATTATGAGATGAATGGGATGACCTAGTATACATGTTAAGATAGGTGATAAAAGTAGTGGAACTTAAAGAAAATATGTTGTATAAGTATAATGATGGAGCAAGATCTTTAGATTTACCCTTGCATTCAACAAACCCATGAGGGGGGTTTGTGTTGCTAAGAAAAAAAAAGGAATGGATGAAAATGTAGGGTTGATACCATTGTTGTCAATGATTGGGTGTTGGGACAATGTTAATGATAATGGTTGAATGTGAGTTAGTTTTTCATGGAAAGAGATAAAAAAAAAAATTTTTTGTTCAAAGAGGAATGTGGACAGCAAGGAAAAAAATTAAGTTAAATGAATGTTTCTCTTGATTTTTGTAAAGGAAGGATGGTGAAATAAGTTTGCATTCTTATGGATTATGTGTGGTCATAAGGTTAGCTCATATTATTGAGAATGAAGGTTTAAACAGTGAATATTGATCCATTTAGATGAGAGAACGGGAGATGTAAGGGAGAGATAGTATGATAGAAAAATGCCTCATGAGAGAGACAAATGTGGGGATATGCGTATGAATGTGGGAGTTCTTTTAGGCTAAGGGGATTAAGGTACCACATAAAGTTTTTTTTAATCTTTAATTTTTCGTTACCCAACGTTTTGGTCTATTATAATATAGTGGTGATTAATACTTGCAGCAAAGTCGGATTCGGTCTGTTCGAGATACTAAAAGAACGCTACTCGCACTAGAGGTGAGGATTTCCTTAAATTAAAATAATTCCTTTACCATTCTCTTGCTGAGTTGGTTGTCCGTTAGGTTGTTATATAAATTTTTTTTTTGGTATATTTAAATGTAAGATAGTATTAGGACATATGGGAAAAATCCATGGGGATCATCTACATGGGAGATGTAGATGATTTTAGGATAGAGCCTTGGGATGCTAAAATACAAAAAAAAAGGAAAGAAGGAAATAAGAGTGAAATAAAAAAAACTTGGGACTTCGCTCCCTACTGGCCAGGGTAGATCCTTTGGATCGAAACTCGTAGTATAGCACAAAATGAGGTGACCCACCGGATATATTCCGTGGTATGTCACAAGAAAATCTTAGGCCTGGAAAACAAATGCAGAGTGACTCTGGGGATAGTCACTCGAGAAGCGACGACTTCTCACTCCGTCCTAGTAATGGGCATGTGCTATACATTCGAGGGTTAACAAATCAAAGGACCGCTAGAAGGTTAGGACACCTGCTAGCTACAGGTTATCTTAATCTCTAGGGAATTCCTGAGATGAGTTACATATGTACAACAATAACAATTATCATAATCAATATTATGAAGATTTGGCAATGGAAGGAAATTGATTATAGACTGATTAAATACCTTAGAAGGAAAAATAGGAAAACAAAATAAGAGAAAAAGAAAACTCTCATCAAACGGTAGATTACAAAACTTTATCTTTCATCCTATTACATCTCTTGAATGTTCTCGCTGAGCTTTGCTCACCTCCTTAGTTGACAACCCAACTCAGGTGATGGGCAAAACACGCATAACGGCAAGGAAATCTACCCGACCGCCACGACGTCAACTCCGCCCACGTTCCGCACCGGCGCACCCAACTCATCCACCAACCATCATGTCAGCGGCCCCGCAAGAGAGTAGAGAGCAGAGTGTTACCTCCCCGTACCACATCCAGGGGGAGGAGGAAAGAATATTGGTTATGCTTTGGGAAACTATTACTGTAATGACCAACCTCACATCGAGGTTGGAAATGATGATTCACTACCGTCGCCAGTACCCGCCACCCACTGATGATTGACTACAGATGCTGACTTCGTGAAGGATCTCTTTTTGTGGTTTTTGGAGATTGTAGTGGGGATGTAATTTTTTGTAACCCCTTATCACCATGAACAAACTTTTTGAGTTCTAACCTCCTTAGCATAGAGGTGGATTTTGTGGCTAACTTGCAAACTTTTATTTTGTTCAAACTTGTAAGAGCAACTATTATGTGAAGCTCATGGGAAGTAACGATGATAGTTTTCTGGGAAAGTATATCTATGAACTTTTCTTGTGTATCTATGTTTTCCTTTATGTTGAGAATCAGGTTTTCCTGCTCTATTGCATAAATGTCTTGGGAGATTGTTGGGCAACAGGTTATTGCATCACATTCCGATAAAACTCGGCCGTATTAGGCATAGGGAATCGAGGTGTGACATCCACCCTCTCCTCCCTCAACTACATTTCCTCCTTACCCGCCCTCTCCCCCTTTGGCGCACTCACCATCACCTCCTTTGGAGGTGTCCCTTACCTGGGTGAGGACTGTTTGTTGTAGAGGTTGCTGTAGCAGACTCTGCAATAGAAATGTGAGCTGCTCGATCTTGATCAAGCAGTTCACACGATCTCGCACGATAGAGACCTACAAAAAGTGTGAAATCGTGTGAACCGTTCGATCAAGATCGAATGGCCCACACGTCTACTGTAGAGTCTGCTACAACAACCTTTGCAGCAGATGATCCTCTCTACCCTTACCTTAACGGCGTGCGCATCGACCGCCCAATCCAATGTATGATGATGATGCCCTAGCAATCTACGGCATAACGCATTTCTTTGATCCCACCTTCAAGCTCCCCCAATTGGCATTCGGCGCGACCGTAACGGTGCTTGAGAAGCATGGGTATTCCACGGCAGCGATGTTCATGGGGATGGAGCTGGGTAGGGATCCGGTAATTCTTTTCACGATCTTCCCACCAAGGTGATGGAGGATGATTGGTGGATTCAGACACGAGCATGACAGAGGTCACGATGGCCATGGCGGCGGATGTTACGGTGGCGGCGGGCATCACAGAGGGCACGGGGTGGATGTTACATCGGCTGACAGCACGACGGGCATGGCGGCGGCGGTGTTTCCCGAGGCGATTTTTTTAATATCTAAACGTGAAACATGATTGCATTTTTGTTTCGAGGGAAAGGAAAGTTTGAGAATATGAATCTTAATGACGACGTCAAGTGAGTTCAAAACATTTTTCTTTTCACACTCTTTTTTTGCAATTAATAATTGCAAGCTTACATTATTGCATCGTTAATGTTTATATTCCTCGGGTTAAATATTAGTGTTGTTCCTTCTCTCCCAAACATACAATAAACTGAGCATAAGTTGTATTGACAAAAAGAGATGGCTACAAATGTAACTAGATCTAATCGCTATGTATGTATAGGTTGCTGGTCTGTATACATCTAAATAAATTCCAAGTATATAGGTTTTCAGAATTACTGTGGAAAATTGCTATGGACGCTCCTCTCTCTTTTTTCCCACTAAGTTTGGGTTGGCATTGTTGAAAAAAAACAGCAAGCAGATACATACAAAAATCAGATTTACAACATGTTCCAATTTCAATCAATGTATGTATACATCTAGGTCACTATTGATAAGAAAAATATCTATTTTGAAAACGTATACATATTAGAGAAAGGGAAAAATCTGAAAACAAACATTATAGCAAACAATACGAAAAGAAATAGAGGGTTACATATCACAACTGAAGCATCCCATGATAGATCTAATTGATAGATTTATAAACTTAATCAAAATAGATTTAAGATACTAAATAGTTACCAAAAGCCATTGCAGCGGAAATGAAGGGATGAAGATGGGATTTCCTTCTCCTTCTCAACAATTGCCTAACATGCTTGAGTAATGGATCCTCTTGCATTCATTAGTTGAGGGAGAGGGGACCCCAATCCATATATTTATAATACATGATGGTTACCTATCCATTAAGGTAACCACCAAAAGCAACTTCTCAAGAGATGCACCCCTTCATTAATAATCATGAGCCACAAAATAAGAAATAAAAAATATGTTGGCAACTATCATATTTGATAGTTGCATACATAATATTTCTTACATCCCATTGTAGGACTTCCCTAGAGAGACAATGCTCCCCACTTTACCGGCGCATAGAGCCTTAACGTGGCGCTGCCAGGATACGATGGTTCCATACTCGTCGACAGTATGCACCATTCCTGAACGTTCCCAAAAGTCACCTCCATAGACAAAACCCGAGATCATGAGAGAGAGAGAAGAGAGGCGGTGGGAATGAGAGCCGTAAGTATTCGTAATCCTTGTACATGACTTTTAAAGTAATACTAAACATTATCGGGACGGTTACATAACGTGAGAGGATTAAGGGACACGTCTCGCGCCTGAGCCTGTGCCTGACCCAGCACGACACGACGATGGGTGCACCTACCCGTGTGTGTGGTGGTCTAACGTCCTATTTAGTATGTTTCCAGACTAGTCTCAGGACTTCTTATATAAAAACCAAGTGTCAGTTTTGACACTCCACGATGTGGGTCTAAATAGCGCCCCACAGAATTAAAATATTGAATTTCGGGGAATTGAGATTATATTAATACAACTTGATATCGATCATCAAAATGCATCAAACATTCCAACAAAGTTAATTCCAACAATCCCCCATGAATTCACTGTTGAAACACAAAATGCCAAAAAATATCGAGTTTCCACACGATGAAGGTATCTTCCGATTTAAACATTTACCTGAGTTATCATCTGTCACCATCACAAGAATAAAGTGAACTAAGTGTTGAATTTTGATCATTTGATATAATGGTATCGAGTGGTAACAAGAGAATGAAGTCTACGATGAATTTTTTTTAGTTTTGATGTTATTAACGGCCATGCACCATTCCCTGTTTCATAAGTATATTAAGGATAAATCTCCATCCTTTATCTACGGTCCACAGAAAAACTTATATAGGTGTTATTCTCTAAAGATGTACCACTCACATCATGCTTATAAAAAGGTTGAATCCTTTAAGAGCATGATGTTCAACCTTTTCCTACAGTTTTCAATCACACAACTTTTCAAGGACAGAACTCACATGCAAAGTATTGCATAATGAGTGCCAGCCAGTTCCTCATACATCTTGTTTTCCCATTGAATCTATTTTGTGCGATCTCCAGCCATTTAAGTTAGGTTTCTACTGCGGGTAAACTCTTAGTGGCTTTCAGCGTTGTCCCAAATCTGAACTTTTTGGATTAAAGATCTATCAAGTTCCTTTATAAGTGGATCTTCCATGCTATCATTGGTACCAACAAATTCTATGGCAATCACTCCAGAAGACACCAAAATTCCTAATGCACTTAAGTCTAACTTGGATATGTCATCTAGTTTACTAATTGTATTTTGAATGCTTTACCTTTGCAATAGTAGTTATGCTATCACAATATAAAGAAATCGCTGGTATTGGCTTACCCACCATGGGCATCTCAGGTAGAAGCTCTCTAAACCATTCAGTCTCTATATTTGTTGGGTTCAAAGCACACTACTCTGCCTCAAAAGTAGACCGTGCCAAGATGCTCTATTTCACAAACCTCCAGGAGACTGCACCGCCTTCAAGGATAAATACATACCCAAACACATTGTTGCTCCAGGAGTCCACCATTTGATTAATTCAACTTGCATCATTATATCCTTCAAAGGTAGGAAGATATTTACTGTCACACCCCCAAATTCCGTGATCGAGAATGATCGTGCAGACACGGTAGCTGGATGCTCGAGAATGATCGATAGAGCAAGGACTTCAGGAGGAGTCCAAAAATGCGTGGATATTTGGGAGGTTGTCCACGAGAGTCTGGAGTCTCTATCATACGTTACAAAGGAGAAGCGTCATACAGGACACTGGCTCGATAGCAGAGTGTCGTGAAGCTTGTAGCAGTGCGAGCACAACGAGTACAGACAGCAGTGCAAGACATGACAGTAGATGCACGTAGCCATACATATGCGAGCGCAGAAGGGCGGTACGTAGTGAAGCAGTACGCATTGAGGAGCTATGCGGTACGGTCACAGAGGCGTACGCACGAAGGCGCACAGTATCGGTATTGATGCGTGACGGTCCAAAGAGGCATGGAGCGTTGCAGGTGCTGAGTACGAGCATTGTCGAGCATGCTCGGTCGTACACGTACGTGAGTGATCTGGAGGCCACGATAGAGAAGTTCTGGAGGACTTCCCCTTACGCTAAGGAAGGGTTTACCGCACGAGGGTCTGGAGGCCGCGGGTTCTCTTTGGCACAAGACCAAGTGTTCGGTGGTACTTGGTGAATTATGGCAAAGCTGCATCAGCAAGCGTTGGAGCGCGAGTGTGCTGATGACTGGACGGTTGACTGGGCGTCGACCGTGCGGGAAGACGAAAGGTCAACAAGGGAGTCGAAGAGACGAGCAGACGAAGAGTTGCTGAGGAACGCGAAGGGTTGCCGAAGAACTTGAAGGGTCTCTTGTGTCTTTATGTATCATTATTGTAGATGTAATAATGAGTGTCCCTTGGGTTGCCTTGAGTCTTGTATATAAGGAGAGGTGGTGGCTCATTTGTAAACACACAGAGTACACAGTGTAGAGAGTATACAAGTGTAGAGTGTCCACCCACTCCTGAGACAGTTCCCCTTCAAATAAAGAGAAGAGCTTTGTGCCCGTGCTCGTGTGATTGCTTGGTTGAGTTCTTGAGCGTCTTGAGCGTGTTCTTGAGAGTGTTTCTGAACGATCCGGAGTTCGTGCTCGTGTTTGTTTTGGAAGCGTCGGTACACTAGCAAGCAGGAGTACGAGAAGAGTTGGAACGCGTTCGTGACCGTTCTACTCGAGAAGGCTGGTTAGCTATGGGTTAGCTAACGCCGCACAGGATCGGTCGAAATCGATAGCGGAATTTCGACCCTGTGACAGTTGGTATCAGAGTTGAAGGCATACCAATTCGTTGGTACGAAGTTGGTATCAGAGCTTGGTTGGTGCCAAGGAGCAGATCACAGATCTTGGTTGGTGCCAAGAAAAGCACGCAAAGCTACGAGCGACTGTCGGTGCAGTAGATCGCGGGAACAAGGATACTTGTTGGTGTAAGTACATCTTCAATCAGCAGAGCGAAGATGGTGGGTGTTACCGAGCGTGTGACAACACTGGAGCAGGCGATGGCAGAAGTGGAGTCCACCATTGGGACTCATGCCCATCGCATCACCACCTTGAAGAAGCGCTATTCAGAAGGATCGAATGTTGGGGACGAGACCCAACGCTCAGCGGGGCAGATCAAATCCTTGGAGGACAAACTGGAGGCGTTCCACACGATGATGGACGATCTTCGGAGTGAGATCTCCCTCATCAAGAAGGCGATGGCGAATAGCGGGAGCTCCATGGATGTGCAGCGACGCAAGTTACCCGAACCCAAATCTTTTACGGGTACGCGGAGTGCCAAGGATTTGGGGAACTTCCTATGGGATATGGAAGTTTACTTCGAGGCGACCAAGACGACGGAAGCCGAGAAGGTTAGTTTGGCATCGATGTACATGTCGAGCGACGCCAAGTTATGGTGGAGGAGCCGTGCAACAGATGAGGCAAGACCGAAGATATCCAGATGGGATGATCTAGTCGCGGAACTGAAGGCGCAGTTCCTGCCGAAGAACACTGCATGGATTGCACGGGAGGCTCTTCGACGCCTGAAGGAGACAGGCACTGTTCGTGAGTACGTGAAGCAGTTCACGTCCTTGTTACTGGACATCAAGGGGATGTCCGAGGAGGACAAGCTCTTCAACTTCACGATCGGGTTGCAAAGCTGGGCGCAAGCTGAACTGCAGAGGCAGGGCGTGAAGGACATTAATTCAACGATCGTGGTGGCAGATGTGTTGGTCGATTATGGGGCGGCCCAACCAAGTCACAATGCTGAAGAGAAGGAGTTTACCAGCAAGCCGAGGGTACGGTTGAAGGACAAGGGCAAAGGCGTTGCCCATGATCCACCAATAGAGGAACGAGAGTACTCCAAGAGAAAGGAGCAACCCAGGAGCAAGGGATGTTTCATATGCGACGGACCGCATCGGGTGCGGGAGTGCCCAAAGAAGGAGAAGCTGAACTCTCTTCGTGGGGACGAGGAGGAGGTAGAAGAAGGTGAGGTACGCTTGGAAGCAATCGGTGCTATACGCAAGGTACGCCTCACAACACTTCGAGCTGGAGTTTCGAATTCGGTGGAAAGAGGGAACTCCACAACTAAGAGCTTTGGAGGCGTCAAGGCTCGATCGAGGATGCACAGGAGTGCGCAGGTGCATGCTGGGCACCAACATGTGTGCATGAGGCACACAACCAAAGCCGCGGATAGGAGAACATCCGTGCACGAGAAGGCGAGGCAGAGCTCTGGAGGGCGATGCAGCATGGGCAAGAAGATACATGTCCATGGGGGTGGAGTGGTGACGTACCACACCACCAATGATCTTGCAGGAAGCAAGATAGCGAAGATGCTCGGAGCGCGGGAGGTGCTCATTTCCCAGGATGTGGGGACGCTCACAGGGAACGATAGAGATCGTCAACGAGCAAGTGTGGAGGTGAGAACTCCACATATGGAGATGGAGCTGCCACATACCAGCGATGGAGCTGTTGTATCCAGGAGGGATACGCCGAAAATGGGAGCTGACGAGGAAGCTCCACTTTTCACGTTGAAGACCAAATCATGGAGGGACATGGTTCGTGAAAAGACCAAGTGCAGGAAGGGAGGCGGTGCAAGCTTGCACCACCCTTCCAAATTGAGCCGCATCAGGAGGTGCGTAGCGGATGGAGGATTGTGACGGGACACCAGCTGAAGAGGAGATGTTCGGTTGAGGACAACCGATTCTTCAGGTGGGGGAGGCTTGTCACACCCCCAAATTCCGTGATCGAGAATGATCGTCCAGACACGGTAGCTGGATGCTCGAGAATGATCGACGGAGAAAGGACTTCAGGAGGAGTCCGAAAATGCGTGGATATCTGGGAGGTTATCCACGGAAGTCTGGAGGCTCTATCGTACGTTACAAAGGAGAAGCGTCACACAGGACACTGGCTCGGTAGCAGAGTATCGTGAAGCTTGTAGCAGTGCGAGCACAGCGAGTACAGACAGCAGTGCAAGACATGACAGTGGATGCACGTAGTCATACATACGCGAGCGCAGAAGGGCGGTACGTAGTGAAGCAGTACGCATCGAGGAGCTATGCGGTACGATCACAGAGGCGTACGCACGAAGGTGCACGGTATCAGTATTGATGCGTGGCAGTCTAAAGAGCCATGGAGCGTTGCAGGTGCTGAGTACGAGCATTGTCGAGCATGCTCGGTCGTACATGTACGAGAGTGGTCTGGAGGCCACGATAGCGAAGTTCTGGAGGACTTTCCCTTAGCATGGAGAACGCTAAGGAAGGATTTACCGCACGAGGGTCTGGAGGCCGCGGGTTCCCTTTGGCACAAGACCAAGTGTTCGGTGGCACTTGGTGAATTATGGCAAAGCTGCATCAGCAAGCGTTGGAGCGCGAGTGTGCTGATGACTGGACGGTTGACTGGACGTCGACCGTGCGGGAAGACGAAAGGTCAACAAGGGAGTCGAAGAGACGAGCAGACGAAGATTTGCTGAGGAACGCGAAGGGTTGCCGAAGAACTCGAAGGGTCTCTTGTGTCTTTATGTATCATTATTGTAGATGTAATAATGAGTGTCCCTTGGGTTGCCTTGAGTCTTGTATATAAGGAGAGGTGGGGGCTCATTTGTAAACACACAGAGTACACAGTGTAGAGAGTACACAAGTGTAGAGTGTCCACCCACTCCTGAGATAGTTCCCCTTCTAATAAAGAGAAGAGCTTTGTGCTCGTGCTCGTGTGATTGCTTGGTTGAGTTCTTGAGCATTCTTGAGCGTGTTCTTGAGAGTGTTCCTGAACGATCCGGAGTTCGTGCTCGTGTTTGTGTTGAAAGCGTCGGTACGCTAGCAAGCAGGGTCACGAGAAGAGTTGAAGCGCATCCGTGACCGTTCTACTCTTTAAGGCTGGTTAGCTACGGGTTAGCTAACGCCGCACAGGATCGATCGAAATCGATAGCGGGATTTTGACCCTGTGACATTTACCATAGTACAATCCAAGAGGTGTAGTACCCTTAAGGTGCTTCAACACTCGGTCCAAGCCCTCCCAATGAGTATGATCATGATAGCTCATATACCTACTCAACTTTACGACCGCGAATGAAATATCAGGTCGGATATAGTTCGCAAAGTACATCAAGCTTCCTATAATCTGGGAATATTGTAGCTGTGCTATAGGTACTCACTCTTGTTCTTGCAGATAGTTCAGATGAATCATAAGAAGTGCATACAGATTTATAGTCCTGATAGCCAAATTTTACGAAAACTTTGTCAGTATAGTGTGACTAAGATAAAGTTATCTCATTAGTAGATCTAATTAGTTTGAGTCCCTAAATCACATTTGCAACTCGTAAGTCCTTCATGTCAAACTTACTGCTCAAGAACCTCTTGGTTTCTTCCACTATCGTTATGTTTGATCCAACTATTAAAATATTATCGACATATAGGTAAAAGGTAACAAATGTTTCACCTTTAATCATGGATTGCATGCATTTATTGGATTCATGAACAATAAAGACATAAGATTCGGATAGTCTTATCAAACATTTCATGCCACTATTTCAAAATTTGTTTTAGTCCATAAAGGGACTTTACAAGCTTGCAGACCTTTCTTTCATTACTAGATGCTATGAATACATCAGGTTGGTTCATAAAGATCTCCTCCTCAAGATTGTCATATACAAATGTAACTGTCACATTCATTTGATGAATTGTGAGATCGTATGGAGGACAACATAATAAGCATCCAAATCATAGTCATCCTAGTAACAGGAGAATATGAATCAAAATAATCTATACTCCAATTTTGCTTGAAACCTTTGGCTATAGTCTTGCCTTATATTTTTCTTTGGATTCGTCTAATCTAAGTTTCCTTCTGAATACTCATTTGTTTCCTATGGTGGAACACCCATAAGGTAGATCGACCAGTTCTCACATGGCATTTGAATGATCTAATCCATTTCAGATTTAATGGCATCCTTCTAATGCTTTACTTCAATAGAAGCCATGTCATTCTTGTATGTGGGAGGATCACTTTTGATTTGGTCGGTGAAAAAGTCGCTACCTAAATCTTTGACAATCCTAGGCCTCTTACTTCGTCTAAGTTCAACATCTTTCAAAAGTTCATTGGATTTAAAAGAGGTAGCCCTCATATTAGACATCTTTTCTATTTATTATGTAATAGAACCAGATGTGGAGGCTACGCCACTAGTCAGATTTTCATGAATTTCTTTTTTATTAGAAAATATCCTCGAAAAAAATAGCATCACTAGGTTCAACAACAGTATTAGTATCTTTGCTTGTGATCTCATATTGAATTACTAAGAATCGACAGGCATAACTATTTTCTGGATACTTTAAGAAAATCGTGTCAATTGTTTTAGATACAAGCATCCCCACACCTTGAGATATTTTAGGCTTGATTTCCTATTTCTCTAAAGTTCAAATAGACTCTTATCTTTATGCCTTAGGGGAACTCTATTCAGAATATGGCAAGTCGTGTTCAAAACTTCCTTCACATGTAAGATGCTAGTTTGGAACTTTGTAAAAAGGTGTTGACCATATCAGTTAGAGATACAATGCAGTGATCTCATGAACTATGCCAACTAATTTACATTGTTCGTCAAATATTTAGATGTGTATTCACCACCCCTATATGACCTTAAACGTTTAATTATTTTATTGACTTGTGTTTCTACTTCATTCTTAAAAATAAGAAACTTTTCTAAGGCTTCATCCTTAATTTTAAGCAGATAAACATAACAATATCTACTGTTATCATCTACAAAGGTGATAAAATATATTTTGTTACATCCAGTCATGATGCCACCAAACTCACAAATATGAGAATGTACTGAGTCTAGAATTTCAATTTCCCTATTCACAGAGTGAAAAGGCTTTCTAGGCAACTTAACTTGAGCACATATTTCACATTTAGTTTGTCTAAATTATGATTAGGAATCATGTCAAGTTTCATCGTTCTTTTCATAAAATTGATATTCACATATTCTAATCTAACATGTCATAAATCAGTAGATTCAATATTTAAAACAACATAAGTAGAGGAATCAAAATCAAAGATAGTATTAACTGAACTACCAATGTCACATTCGATTCTAAATAAAAGATCATGATCATCCAAATATCTTTTGATAACGAAAACATCATGTCTCAGAAAAATTAATTTATTACATTTAAAGTCTAATTAGAAATCATCTCTAACTAATAAAGTTCCAGACAAGACATTATTCTTGATATCATGAATATGCAGCACCTTGGGCAAAGTCCAAACTCATCCACTCGAGAATCTCAGCTCGACTCATCCAAACCCAGGCACCTTGGCTGCAGATATGTTCCTCATCAACATTATTCCACCAGTTGAAGCCTGATAAGACACAAAGAAGGTCCTTTTAGTACAAATGTGTACATTTACACCAATATCAACAGGTCACTCATTAGGCTCATTTATTATATAGAATTCGGGGTTCACTGAGACATACCCCTCGTTAGGCATGCATTCTTCAGTCAGTACGAGAGCCTGAGGAGAGACATCTGTGGATTTTCGTTGGGTCTTTATAGAAGGACAATCCTTCTTCTAGTGTCCAACCTGTCCACACTGTCAACAAGGTTTGCTTTTTGATTTTTGGATTTTTCCCTTGACTTTTAGTTTCTTTTTTTTCCTTTAGCAATATTTTCTTTTGAGGTTATCACATTGACCTTAGGGTTCATGTCAACATGCATCACAGGTTTTTGTTTTCTATTCCCATCTCCATTAATTCATCTAGAGAAATGTCCATGTCATGTGCTTTAAGGACATCCCAAAATATTCCCAGAACTTGGGAAATTTCTCAATGATCGATGTGACCGGAAATTTTTTTGGAAGTTTCACTTCCACCTCAGTTGACCCATGGAGCAATAACAGAAACTCATTAGCATGTTCGAAAACCGATTTCCCCTCAGTCATCTGAAATTTCAAAAACTTGGATACTTAGTATTTTTCAATACCCATATCCTCTGTAGTATACTTCTTATCCATTTCTTATGACAAATCCTTAATGATTTTTGTGGATGTGCCATAGACAAAAAACAGAATGTTCGAAAGTGCAGTAAGAATGCACTCATGACATAGACGATCATGTTCTTTACATGCATCCGCCACCTTGATCGCATCTAGATATGGGTTTTGTTCAGATAACTTAGGGCACTCGATTTCAAGAATCGAAATCCAGTCAATCCTGGTAAGCCATATTTTCATGCGTTGTTGTTAAATGCTTGAAATCACGACCTTCGAATTTCTCTGGCATACTAGTAAAATCCACACGAGACCGAAATCTTAAATCTGACATTTTTCTTATCGTGTTGTAGATCTGTCTCTCTAAGATTGTTGAAAAATGCGATAAGGACATACATACAAAAATCAGATTTATAACATGTTTTCAATGTAAATCAATATATATCTGCATACATATCGTTATAATAAGATAAATATCTTTTTTGAAAACGTATACATATTAGAGTAAGGAGAAAATCTGGAAACAGACCTCATAGCAAGCAATACGATAAAGAAATTGAGGGTTAGATATCACAACCGAAGCGTCCCGTTGTACGACTCCCCTTAAAGAGACAACGCTCCCACTTTATCAACACATAGGGCCTTGACATGTCGCTGCTAGGGTATGACGGTTCCACGCTCGTCGACGGTGCACATCGTTCCTGAGCATCCTCAAAAGCCACCTCCGTAGATAAAACCCGAGATCGTGAGAAGGAGAAGAGAGGTAGTGGAATGAGAGTTGTAAGAGTTTGTAACCCTAGACCAGGGCTTTTAGAGTGATACTTAAAGCCGTCGGGGCAGTTACATAATGTGAGAGAATTAAGAGACACATCCTTTGGAGTTCAAACTAATCCGTGGTTACACAAAATAGACCCGCTCTTTATTTAATGCCATAACCACAACCGCACCCAGCCCGGCATGGCGTGGCAGGTGGGCGGTCATGCGCGCGTGTGTGTGGTGGTATAAAATCATCTCTAGTCTGTGCCCAGACTGGTCTCAGGACTTCCCATATAAAAACCAAATGCCAGCTTTGACACTCCACGATGTAGGACAAAACAACACCTCACAAGGTTGAAATATTGAATTTCAAGAATTGAGATACAATAACATAACGTGATATTGACCATCAATTGTATCAAACATCCCAACAAAAATAATTCCAACATGAGTAGCATGTAAATTCTAATTTTGGATTACTGTTGTGTTGCTTCAGTGTTGTTTTTCCTGTCACGGGTCTGGTTTTCAATACAAACTTGTGTATTTGGCCCCCGCTCCGCAGAGGATTGGGAAAAATACGTCCATTTGCAGATTTTTGTTGGAAATAGTTTGATCATTTGCAGGTTTTTCGTGAAGACCAGAGATGTGTGAGTATATTACATTTGCAAAAATCACAAATTTAACCTTCACAGTAACACGTGATGGTATATCTAAAAAAATCCGAATTTGTTCCAAGACCGCATTGTGAATGAAGTCCACCCACAATGGGATAAAAGGTGACTCATCATTATATTCTTTTCACAAATTATTCACCAGCCTTATCGGAGAAAAGTTGGCAGATATATGATACTCCAATCGCCATTTTTTAGCCTTGTGATAGTACTCAACTCGACCAAATGGAATTTACTGATGGCTTTACACCCATTCCACATGTAGTTGGTTTTAAGATTATCGAGCTTAGAAATCACCTTTTTTGTATAAGGCATTTGATAAATAGTGCATGATAATTGGTGTCGCAGCCATATTTGTGATGATTATTTCAGTGGATATTATTGAGGTATACTCCTGTATAAAGATATGTGTCCAACAAGAAGGGATTAGTGTGAGCCGAGCTTGGGTCGGGTCCTACAGATCCCATGCCCAAGCCTATTTATATTTGTGGACTTTGGGTTGGGCCTAGGCCCAT
The DNA here is from genome assembly GCA_037367405.1 of Ottelia alismoides. Lineage (NCBI taxonomy): Eukaryota > Viridiplantae > Streptophyta > Magnoliopsida > Alismatales > Hydrocharitaceae > Ottelia > Ottelia alismoides. The sequence goes on from JAZKJV010005443.1 coordinate 591,833, forward strand.
TAACATTTTTTTTGAAGGCCCAAGTCCAACCCCAACCCAATTACTATGGGTTGGGCTTGGGTCGGGTCGGCTCATAATGTCTCAAAAATCAATTGGGCTTGAACCGCCACAAAAACTTATAAGTTTGGACTTGGCGGGCCCATACACTTGGCACATCCTCATTTGGTTATTTTGATTGTAGTCTTCGTTATGAAGTATTTATTAATTATGTAGGTCTTTATTATTTAGTTATCCTAGTGTTTTGCACGGATTTGGTCATATCTATGATTCTACAGTATCTAATGGAAAGAGTTTCATAGAGATATTATAGAAACATGTGCAGATAATAAAGTAGAACCGGTCAACAAGGTTGCAGGCATGCATTAATATTAAACAAATAGATTGAAAAATGTACCTCAAGTGGATTAATCTGTAGTCAACTCTTTCATTAAATCCGGATGAATATATATCAAAGTGAGATATCGAAGTCTAGACACATATGTCAAATCCAATTTCCGCAATGAAGAAAGAATCTTCCAATCAATATGTGTACTACCGAGATGGACTAATGTGAATACGATCATAAGAATGAACAGAAAAATAGATATCTTGAGAATTAAACATCTTGATCTTCATGCTCCTTTCCGTCAGGTACCTACAAGGCTAATGCGTACAAATACAACTCAATCTTTAAAAAAGGTGCAATTTGTCATTCGAAGATGCAAATAAATGATTGAACTATATCAAGCAAAAAAAGAAAGCATGTCCACAGCGACAACCCACAGGGCCACAACAAACAAGCTCAATGATCCTCTCACATAGTACGTCTTTTATAAAAACATTAAGGAAAATAACTTCCAAATTGCTCATTGTTCATAAAAAACTTCAAGAAAGAACAAAAAAGATGTTTCACAATATCGTTTAGAAGATGAAGTAAGATTTCTAGTCAATAATTCCATCTGCAAAAGTATTTTAATAAAGGTTAGAAAATAAATAGTGATACTATTAACTTGTAAGGATTTATTAATATCAAACCAAATAGATTTTACCTCGCATGGTCAAACTTGCTTATCAAATATGTTTTCAAACTAGTTACAAGATTCATTGCATTTTGGATCTAAAATAAATATAAATTTTTAATAGATATGGTATAATGGTGATGGAGAATATTGATTGAATGTTAAGCAGATACTAACCAAAGGCATTCTCTTCTAGCTCCTCCTCGTTATCTCCTTCTTCAAAATCTGGATTCTCCGGCTCATCCTTATGGATCCAGTCTTCTGTGCAAAATCAATGCCTCCACCATTTTCGTATTAAGTCTACTACGATACGTATCAAGAACTCTACCGTCCGTGCTTAAAGCACTCTCAGAAGCCACAATGGATAAGGAATTGCTAGAATGTCGCGAGCCATAGCGGATAAGATGTGATGTTCGATATCTAAAGTTAAATATCATGTTAGATTCTAATCTTCAACTTGATTTCTAAGAACATTTTTTCACAATTGCCATCCATATTAAAAACTTAACATCAATGTCAATATCCAATGTAAGTTACACCAAATGCTAAACAACACATTACAAAAATTTCCATCCAGATTAACAACTTGATATCAATACCAATGTCATTATGCAACACATTAGCAACATCACACAAATGACACAACAAAAAAATCATTCACAGAAAATAATAAAACTCTCAAATTATAGCCTATCTACACTACACCAAATGCTAAATATCTTCATAAAGTATATTATAGGCAATAACAATATCATATACCATTATATGTAAATCGAAGAATGAGTCTCCTAAATTCCTAATTAAAACAAATAATATAATTAACTTTAAGCTTTAGTTGAGAGTTTCCTTACAGTGCAAATGGTGCGGTGACGCACCGACGGTGACTGGTGAGGGTTATGACCCGTGAGGTGAGGCGGAGCGACAAGGTGGTGGGTTGCAACGGTGAGGGCTATGGGGCGAGGCGATGAGGGCTAAGCGGCGAGGGGCAGAGCTTCGAGGTGCTCATGCGAGAGGTGAGGAGATGCTCTCGAGGCGGGCAACAAGGGCTGAGCGGGTAGGTGTCCAAGCAGCGAGGCGAGGTATCTTGAGGCGGCGGGCAGTGTGGGTGAGGGGCTGTGAGGAGCTCGAGGTGGTAGGCGGGCGGTGTGGGTAATGTCGTGAGGGGATCTCGAAACGGCAGGCGGTGTGGGTGAGGCTGTGAGGGGATCGAGGCGGCGGGTAGTGTGTGAGAGAGAAGAGACCAGAGAGGGGTTCGTGTGTGCAGGGAGGATTTGCAAGAATGAGGGTTTCGTGCGAGGACTAGGAGCGGTTGCAGGGTGCGGGGTGCCCTAGCGCCAAATCCCCCTGGCTAAGGCCCGCTAAGAGGTTAATGAGGCCTTTATGTGGGCTTCTATATGGGTCGGGCTATCGAGCTTACTTTTAGGCTTCTATGCGGGTCAGGCTATCGGGCCTAACGGACAAGGACAGGTTAAGCCCAAGAACGACCCGATAATTAAATGGGCCAAAATCTTTTATGTATGTATGTACGTATCTAGGTATGTGTGTGTGTGTATGTATGTATGTATGTATGTATGTATGTATGTATGTATGTATGTATGTATGTATGTATGTATGTATGTATGTATGTATGTATGTATGTATGTATGTATGTATGTATGTATGTATATGTATGTATGCATGTATGTATGTATGTATGTATGTATGTATGTCTGTTTGTATGTATGTCTGCATGTGTGTAAGTAAGTATGTATGTATGTATGTATGTATGTATGTAATGTATGTAATGTATGAGTGTATGTGTGTGTACGTAGGTACGTAGGTACGTACATAGGTACGTACGTATGTATGTAGGTAGGTATGTAGGTATGTACGTATGTATGTACGTAGGTACGTACGTATGAAGTTGGGTAGGTACGTACGTATGTAGGTACGTATGTAAGTATGTACGTATGCATGTATGTATGTACGTCTGTATGTAGGTACCTACGCATGTATGTATGTATGTATGTATGTATGTATGTATGTATGTATGTATGTATGTATGTATGTATGTATGTATGCATGCATGTATGTATGCATGTATGTACGTACGTATGTATGTATGTATGTAGGTAGGTAGGTAGGTAGGTACGTATATATGTATGTATGTAGGTAGGTAGGTATGTATGTTTGTATGTATGTATGTAGGTATGTATGTATGTATGTAGGTAGGTAGGTATGTATGTATGTATGTATGTATGTATGTATGTATGTATGTATGTAGGTAGGTAGGTAGCAAGGAAGGTATGTATGCATGTATGTATGTATGTATGTATGTATGTATGTATGTATGTATGTATGTATGTATGTATGTATGTATGTATGTATGTATGTATGTATGTATGTAGGTATGTATGTACGTACGTAGGTATGTATGTACGTACGTAGGTATGTATGTACGTACGTATGTAGGTACGTACGTACGTACGTATGTAGGTAGGTACGTACGTACGTAGGTACGTATGTTAGTACGTACGTATGTAGGTACGTACGTACGTACGTACGAACGTACGAACGTACGTATGTATATATGTATGTATGTATGTATGTATGTATGTATGTACGTATGTAGGTACGTCTGTATGTAGGTAGGTACGTATGTATGTAGGTACGTATGTTTGCATGTATGTATGTTTTTGCGTATGTATGTACGTAAGTACGTATGTAGGTACATATGTAGAAACGTGCATACATACTTCTGTAGGTATGTATGTAGGTACGTAGGTATGTACGTATGTGGGTATGTAGATATGTACGTATGTACGTAGGTATGTATGTTTGTATGTGTGTATGTACGTATGTATGTATGTACGTATGTATGTATGTACGTATGTATGTATGTACGTAGGTAGGTAGGTAGGTATGTATGTAGGTATGTATGTATGTAGGTAGGTAGGTAGGTAGGTATGTATGTAGGATTGTATGTATGTAGGTATGTAGGTAGGTATGAATGTAGGTATGTATGTATGTATGTATGTATGTATGTATGTATGTATGTATGTATGTATGAATGTATGTATGTATGTATGTATGTATGTATGTTGTACGTAGGTACGTACGTACATAGGTACATACGTACATAGGTACGCAGGTACATAGGTAAGTATGTATGTATGCAGGTACAATTGTATGTACATATGTACGTAGGTACGTAGGTACGTACGTACGTAGGTATGTAGGTATGTATGTATGTAGGTAGGTAGGTATGTATGTATGTATGTATGCATGTATGTAGGTATGTAAGTATGTAAGTAGGTACGTAGGTAGGTAGGTATGTACGTAGGTACGTACGTATGTAGGTACATAGGTATGTACATAGTAAGTACGTACGTACGTATGTAGGTACGTATGTAGGTATGTACGTATGTACGTATGTAGGTAGGTATGTAGGTACGTATGTATATAGGTACGTACGTATGTATGTAAGTATGTATGTATTTATGTTTATATGTATGTATGTATGTATGTATTATTGTATGTATGTATGTATGTATGTATGAAGGTATGTATGTATGTATGTATGTACGTGTGTATGTAGGAACGTATTTATGTAGGTACGTATGTATGTATGTATGTATGTATGTATGTATGTATGTATGTATGTTTGTATGTATGTATGTATGTATGTATGTATGTATGTATGTATGTATGTATGTATGTATGTATGTATGTATGTATAAATGTATGTATGTAGGTAGGTAGGTAGGTATGTATGTATGCATGTATGTATGTATGAATGAATGTAGGTATGTATATTTCTATGTATGTATGTATGTAGGTAGGTAGGTAGGTATGTATGTTTGTATGTATGTATGTAGGTAGGTACGTATGTATGTATGTACGTATGTATGTATGTATGTATGTAAGTATGTTTGTATGTATGTATGTACGTACGTACGTATGTATGTATGTATTTATGTATGTAAGTATGTAGGTAGGTAGTTTTGTATGTAGGTATGTATGTCGGTATTTATGTATGTATGTATGTATGTATGTATGCATGCATGCATGCATGCATGCATGTATGTATGGATGTATGTATGTATGTATGTATGTATGTATGTATGTATGTTGTACGTAGGTACGTACGTACATAGGTACATGCGTACATAGGTACGCAGGTACATAGGTAAGTATGTATGTATGTAGGTACATATGTATGTGTATGTACGCATATATGTAGGTATGTATGTAGGTAGGTATGTATGTATGTATGTATGTATGTATGTATGTATGTATGTATGTATGTATGTATGTATGTATGTATGTATGTATGTATGTATGTATGTATGTATGTATGTTTGTACGTATGTATGTTTGTATGTATGTAGGTATGTAAGTATGTATGTATGTATGTATGTTGGTAGGTATTTATGTATGTACGTACGTACGTATGTAGGTTTGTATGTATGTATGTATGTAGGAAGGCATGTTGGTATGTATGTATGTATGTATGTTGGTATGTAGGAATGTAGGTATGTAGGTATGTAGGTATTTATGTATGTATGTAGGTAGGTAGGTATGTAGGTACGTATGTAGGTATGTAGGTATGTAAGTATGTATGTAGGTATGTATGTATGTAGGTAGGTAGGTATGTATGTATGTAGGTATGTATGTATGTACGTATGTATGTATGTACGTATGAATGTAGGTATGTATTTATGTAGGTATGTATGCATGTATGTATGTATGTATGTAGGTATGTATGTATATATGCATGTATGTAGGTATGTATGTATGTAGGTAGGTAGGTAGGCATGTATGTATGTAGGAATGTATGCATGTATGTAGGTATGTATGTAGGTATGTATGTATGTCTGTGTAATAGTGTGTATGTAGGTCTGTATGTATGTATGTATGATTGTAGGTATGTATGTATGTATGTAGGTAAGTATGTATGTATGTAGGTAGGTATATTTGTGTGTATCTATGTATGTTGGTATGAAGGTAGGTATGTATGTATCTATGTAGGTAGGTATGTAGATACGTACGTACGTATAGGTATGTACGTATGTATGTACGTACGTAGGTACATATGTACGTAGGTACATAGGGACGTACGTAGGTACGTAGGAAGGTACATACGTACGTATAGGTATGTAAGTAAGTAGGTACGTACGTACGTTGGTACGTATGTAGGTAGGTACATACGTACGTAGATAGGTACGTACTTAGCTCTGTACGTACGCAGGTACATAGGTAGGTACGTAGGTACATAGGTATGTATAGGTACGTAGGTATGTAGGTATGTAGGTATGTATGTATGTATGTATGTATGTATGTATGAATGTACGTAGGTATGTACGTATGTATGTACGTACGTAGGTACATAGGTATGTACCTACGTAGTTAGGTACGTACATACGTTGGTACGTAGGTACATACGTATGTTGGTAGGTACGTACGTATGTAGGTCTGAACGTACGTAGGTAGGTAGGTACGTAGGTAGATACGTACGTAGGTACGTTCGCAGGTACGTACGTAGGTACATAGGTACGTTTGTATGTGTGTGTGTGTGTGTGTGTATGTATGTATGTATGTATGTATGTATGTATGTATGTAGGTAGGTAGGTACATATGTAGTATTTATGTAGGTATGTATGTATGTATTTATGTATGTATGTAGGTAGGTATATATGTATGTCTGTTTGTTTGTATGTATGTATGTATGTATGTATGTATGTATGTATGTATGTATGTATGTATGTATGTATGTATGTATGTATGTATGTATGTATGTATGTATGTATGTTGGTATGTATGTATGTAGGTATGTATTTATGTATGTATGCATGTTGGTTTGTATGTATGTATATATGTAGGTGTGTATGTAGGAATGTATGTATGTACGTATGTATGTATGTTGGTATGTATGTATGTATGTAGGTAGGTAGGTAGGTAGGTATGTAAGTATGTGTGTGTGTGTATGTATGTATGTATGTATGTATGTCTGTATGTATGTATGTATGTAGGTACGTATGTAGGTAGGTAGGTAGGTATGTATGTATGTAGGTATGTGTGTATGTATGTAGGTATGTATGTATGTCTGTCTGTATGTAGGTATGTAGGTATGTACGTACGTACGTATGTATGTGTGTAGGTACGTATGTACGTAGGTAAGTACGTACGTAGGTACGTAGGTAGGTACGTACGTACATAGGAACGTAGGTACGTATGTAGGTACGTACGTACGTAGGAACGTAGGTACGTACGTAGGTACATACGTACGTACGTAGGTACGTGCGTTGGTATGTATGTAAGTACATAGGTACGTATATGTACTTACGTACGTAGGTACGTACGTACGTATGTACGTAGGTACGTACATACGTAGGTAGGTAGGTACGTACGTAGGTAGGTAGGTAGGTACGTACGTATGTAGGTACGTAGGTATGTTGGTAGGTACGTACGTATGTAGGTTTGTACATACGTAGATAGGTATGTACGTAGGTACGTAGGTAGGTACGTACGTAGGTACGTTCGTAGGTACGTAGGTACGTATGTATGTGTATGTACGCATATATGTAGGTATGTATGTAGGTTGGTATGTATGTATGTATGTATGTATGTATGTATGTATGTTTGTATGTATGTATGTATATAAGTATGTATGTATGTATGTATGTATGTATCTATGTATGTATGTATGTATGTATGTAGGTATGTATGTTGGTATGTATGTATTTTCGTAGGTAGGTATGTATGTATGTATGGATGGATGGATGGATGGATGTATGTATGCATATATGTTTGTATGTATGTATATAAATACGTATTTATGTAGGTGTGTAGGTATGAATGTATGTATGTAGGTATATAGGTATGTGTGTAGGTAGGTAGGTAGGTTTGTATGTAGGTTTCTATGTAAGTATGTTGGTAGGTATGTATGTATGTAGGTAGGATGGTATGTATGTATGTGTGTATGTATGTAGGTATGTATGTATGTATGAATGTATGTATGTAGTATGTATGTATGTAGGTACGTATGTACGTAAGTACGTAGGTTTGTATGTAGGTACATTTGTACGTAGGTACGTACGTATGTAGGTAGGTACGTAGGTACGTACGTATGTTGGTACGTTGGTACGTACGTAGGTACGTAGTTAGGTAGGTACGTATGTAGGTACGTTC